>JAESUZ010003526.1:610529-1221058 GCA_017311185.1 Proteles cristata cristata | reverse complement strand
ATCAGGCATCATTCCTATGGCATTTTGGAAGTGGGGGGCCTTTTTGTTTTGTTTTTGAGAAAAAATTCACAGAGTATAAAACTCACCATTTTTAAGAGCACAAACCACACTTACCGTTTCGTGTACCCACAGTGCTGTGCGACCGTCACTGCCAATCCCAGGGCCAGCGGCACCCCAAGAAGGAGCCATGCCTCTGTTAGCAGTCCCTACCCGAGCCCTGAGCCCCACCTCTGTCTACACTCTGTCTTGGTGGATTTGCCTACCCGAGGTATGTCATATGAACAGAATCACCCAGCCTCTGGCCTTTCATGTCTTGTTTCTTTTACCTTAGAGACCGATCCACACTGCAGTATCTATCAGTTCGTCATTCCTCTTTAGGGCCGAATAATTTTCCACTGTATGGAGAGACTACATTTGATTTATGAACTCTGTTCGAGTCCATCTAGGTTGTTTCTCCTTTGTTTGGCTCATGACCAGTGCTGCCATGAACATCTGCACACCAGTGTCTGCGCGGACAGATGCCTTCAGCTCTCCTGGGCCTACGCGGAAGAGTGGAATTGAGGGCTCATATGGTAACTCAATGTTGAACTTTTTCAACTGCCAAAGTACTATGGCTTTAGGTTTAAGATAGAGAACTATTAAAATGTAACATTCAACTGTGTACCGCTGAAGATTGTTTTAGGAAATACGGCTGGAGCAAAGCTACAGAACTCGGTTTTTGTTTTGTTTGGGAGCAGGAGAATGACGCGGTCAGAACAGTATTTCTGGAATCCTGAGCAAGCAGCACAGGGTGAGAGGTCCAGGGCGGGGAGGGGGAAGGGAGGGTGATGGAGACAGGAAGACGCGTAGGACCTGCACCGAGGGGCGATGAGAATACCTGGGGCCCGGATGCGGGTGCCGCAGAAGAGGAAAGGGTGGGAGACCCCGGACGCAAACACAGAGCAGGAGACCCAACCCGGACAACTGAAGGCGGGTGCGGGTGCGACAGGTGGGGTGCGAGCAGCCGGGGGGACAGAGTCGCCCTGTAACAGACGACAGACGTGGGAAGGGTGTGCAGGTTTCAGGAGAAGCAAAGAGGCCGAATCCGTAGTTTTATTTCAAACCACAAACGTAGCTGGAGGTGACAGCAAAGCAGGAACGAAGGGTGAACAAGGCCAAGTGGCAGCGGGCACCGCGGGCTGGGGAGGGGCACTGGGTGCACAGGGAGACAACCACGGGAGAATGGGGACGGAGGCTGGCAGTCACCGGGCGAGGTCCAAGAGGTGCCAGGAGCACCGTCCAGTGCAGAGGGGGCGAGGTCAGGGAGCGCCGCGGCGAACAGCAGGGACCCAGGCCAGAGGAGGTGGCCGGAAGCACGCCCATGGGGCCATGAGCAGCGGGGCCTTCTCCTCGTGACACCACTGAGTGGCCCAGACACCTATGCGGAGGAGGCCACGTGGGACGGCCCGGACCTGGGCACCAAGGCCCGTGCCTCCGTGGCACACTGCCTCCTCCCCAGTCACGGAACACAACTGAATCCAAATCGCCCTCCAATCCCCCTTCTGCCGGCGGATCCGCCACCTGCTGCCCGCCTGGGCTTCCGGCTCTCCCTCCACTCTCCCTCCTTCCTCCCACGACCTCCCAGCTCTTGGGGGACAGAGGCCCCGACTGTCTGCACACTGCTGCCCGCCTCACAGGGCCTGGCACAGCGCCTGGCACACATCTGCCACAGGAATGAATGACTCCACAGGCACCGGGTGCGGCCCCACCTGCTCACACGCTCCCCCCAACATCTCTGTGCCCCTCTCTGCGCCCCCACCGAACCTCCAGATGCTCTGACAGTGTGGAAAACGCGACCTCTCCGCACTGTCTGTGGTAGTTGAGAAATGACAGCTCGGCAGAGTGGAAAGATGGCTGCTCTCGCTGTTTAGTCACGTCCCTGAGCCTCAGTTTTCTCCTCTGGAAAATGGACGCAGCAGCCTGAGAGGCATCACAAGCAGCAGACATGTGCGAGCTGTGCGAACGGAGGTCAAAGCATTTCCTTCTACCAGCTTCCATGCTCGCCCCCACGCTTTGCAGGCCTGCTTGGCCCCTCGCCGCCCCCCACCCCAACCGGAAAGAGGAAAACAGGCCCAAGCCAACGGGGGGGGCTGGGGGAGGGATTCCGAGGCAATTTCACACTCAATTGAATAAGCAGAAACAAATAGCAGTCTGCAAACCATGTAATTTTTTTATTTCTTAAGAAGATTAAAGTTTGCTGCCAAATGTCAAAACACAAAAGCCAAAAAGAAATTCAAATTGTTATTTTCCTTTTCGTTTTATCTCCATTAGCCAAATGCTTTTGTTCAAACAATGTTTACATTGCCATTGTCCTGCTCTGTTTAGAAAAATAATACAAGGGTGTGCTTCCAGCGCAGAGGGCCGAGAGCGGGCACATCTGCCCAGCTTCTCGGGGCCCGGAAAGCACTCGGGGCAGAAATGTGTTGCCAGAGGCTGAGGGGACTGTTTACCCACAGCGGAATATTCATGGGCCACGTCAACACCACCACCTCCTCCTCTTCAGCCACGCTGGGGAGAGCCAGGCCACGATAAGGGGACAGCCCTCAGCACACTCATGCTTCGCAAGGAAAACAGGAACCAGAGGCCCGGGGATGGCCACTGGGTGACCGCAGCCTTGGCTGCAGCTAGTCAGGCTCATCAGGGTGACGGCTGTACCTTACTTAGCACCTACTATGTGCCAGAATTGTGCAAGGGAGCCATTTTCCAGGTAAGAAGAGGTGAGTAACACCGAGCATGAGCGGGGTGAGGTCTGCGTCCCCTCCATGGACAATAAATACCACCTCCTGTGAAAATTCAGACAAGCCCAGTCCTAAACCTCGGCCAGTTCAAGGTGACTTCCATGAGGCTGCCTTTCTCCTCCCCGATACCACCACGTACTTCTAAGGCTGCTGCTTGAAAGAGCTGAGGTCTCCTCACTGACCAGCTTTTTTTTTTTTTTTTTAATTTTTAAAAAATTTTTTCTTTACAATAGTTTATTGTCAAGTTGGTTTCCATATAACACCCAGTGCTCATCCCCACAAGTGCCCTCCTCCATGTTCATCACCCCCCTCCCCCCCATACCCATCAGCCCTCAGTTTGTTCTCAGCATTCAAGAGTCTCTCATGGTTTGCCTCCTTCCCTCTCCCCCACTATTTTTCCCCTTCTTCTCCCCCATGGTCCTCCGTTAAGTTCCTCCTAATCTTCCTATACGTGCAAACATATGATATTTGTCCTTCTCTGCCTGACTTATTTCGCTCAGCATAACACACTCAAGGTCCATCCATGTTGCTACACATGGCCAGATGTCATTCTTTCTCATTGCCATGTAGTATTCCATCGTATAGATAAACCACATCTTCTTGATCCATTCATCTGTTGATGGGCACTTAGGCTCTTTCCATGTTTTGGCTATTGTGGAGAGTGCTGCTATGAACATTGGGGTACATGTGCCCCTATGCATCAGCACCCCCGTATCCCTTGGGTAAATTCCTAGCAGTGCTATTGCTGGCTCATAGGGGAGTTCTATTGTTAGTCTCCTTAGGAACCTCCACACTGTTTTCCAGAGGGGCTGTACCAGTTTACATTCCCACTAACAGTGTAGGAGGATGACCATTTCTCTGCATCCTTGCCAGCATCTAGAGTTCTCTGATTTCCTCATTTTAGCCACTCTGACCGGCGTGAGGTTGTATCTCAGTGTGGTTTTGATTTGCATTTCCCTGATGAGGAGGGATGCTGAGCACCGTTTCATGTGTCTGTTGGCCATCTGGTTGTCCTCTTTGGAGAAGTGTCTGTTCATAATTTCTGCCAATTTCTTCACTGGGTTGTTTGGTTTTCAGGTGTGGAGTTTGGTGAGTTCCTTATAGATTTTGGATACTAGCCCTTTATCTGATATGTCATTTGCAACTATCTTTTCCCATTCCGTCGGTTGCCTATTAGTTTTATGGATATTTTCCTTTGCCGTGCAGAAGTTTTTTATCTTGACGAGGTCCCAATAGTTTATTTTTGCTCTTGATTCCCTTGCTTTTGGGGATGTGTTCACTGACCAGCTTTCAAGGCTGCCCCATTTTGTTCCCCGTGATTTCTACCCTGGAACTCCCCACCTTACTAATGAACGCTTCACAGACTGACCTGTCCACACAGACTCACTCTCCTGGCTCCCACGAATGCCCATTTCTCTTCTGTGACATAATGAGTTCTATTCGCCAAGTATTTCCAGTTCACATCCTTCTGAGAAGGGCATGTCCCCACCCTGTCTCTAAAGTCAGTCATGGCCCTGGCCAATAAAATCTGCTAGAAGTGAAACGTGTCATTTTCCCATTAAACACTTTAAAAGCCAGTGTGTAATTCTCCAAACTCCCTTCCCAAGGTGGTGATGGTGGACGCCTGGGTGACACAGAGCCTCCTCATCTACCCGTGACTGAGGAAAATATGTCCACATCCAAAATTGTGCACCAATGTTAGGGCATCAGTGCTTATAACAGACAAGAGGTGGAAACAGCTCTGTCCATCAACAGATAAATGGGCAAATAAAATGGAATATTATTCAGCCTTAAAAAAAGAATGAAGTATAGATGCATGTGACAACATGATGAGCCTTGAAAACATGCTGAAAGAGCAATCCCTATCAAAACAGCACCAGCATTCTTCACAGAGCTAGAACAAACAATTATAAAATGTGTATGGAACCAGAAAATACTCCAAACAGCCAAAGCAATCCTGAAAAAGGAAACCAAAGCTGAAGGCATCACAATTCTGGGCCTCAAGCTCATTACAAAGCTGTAATCATCAAGACAGTATAGTACTGACACAAAAACAGACATAGATCAGTGGAACAAAAAATCCAGAAATGGACCCACAAATGAATGACCAACTGATCTTTGACAAAGAGGAAAGATTATCCAATGGGAAAAAAATCCAGTCTCTTCAGCCAATGGTGTTGGGAAAACTGAACAACAACATGCAGAAAAATGAACCCGGACCACTTTCTTACACCAGACACAAAAACTCAAAATGGATGAAAGACCAAAACATAGGAAGCTATCAAAATGCCAGAGAAGAAAAGAGGGAACAATGTCTTTGACCTTAGCCACAGCAACTTCCTACTCAACATGTCTCCAGAGGCAAGGAAAACCAAAGCAAAAATGAACTATTGGGACTTCATCAAGATAAAAAGCTGCTGCACAGCGAAGGAAACAATCAGCAAAACTAAAAGGCAACCAATGGAATGGGAGATGGTATTTGCAAATGACATCTCAGCTAAAGGGTTAGTATCCAAAATCTATAAGGAACTTTCAAACTCAACATCCAAAAAACAAATAATCCAGTAAAGAAATGGGCAGAAGGCATGAATAGACACTTTTCCAAAGAAGACATCCAAGTGGCTAACAGACACACGAAAAAATGTTCAATGTCACTCATCATCAGGGAAATACAAATCAAAACCACAATTAGGGGGCACCTGGGTGGCTCAGTCGGTTAAGTGTCTGACTTCAGCTCAGGTCATGATCTCGCAGTTTGTGGGTTCAAGCCCCGTGGCAGGCTCTGTGCTGACAGCTAGCTAAGAGCCTGGAGCCTGTTTCAGATTCCGTGTCTCCCTCTCTCTCTGACCCTCCCCTGCTCGTGCTGTCTCTCTCTCAGAAATAAATAAAAACATTATGTATATATTTTTTTCTTAAAAACATAATGAGATACCACCTCACACCTGTCAGAATGGCTAACATGAACAACTCAGGCAACAACAGATGTTGATGAGGATGTGGAGGAAGAGGAACCCTTTTGCACCGCTGGTGAGAATGCAAACTGGTGCAGCCACTCTGGAAAACAGTATGGAGGTTCCTCAAAAAATTAAAAATAGAATGACCCTATGACCCAGCAATTGCACTACTAGGTATCTATCCGAAGGATACAAAAATGTTGCTTTAAAGGGGCACCTGGACCCAATGTTTATAGCAGCACTATTGACAATAGCCAAAGTATGGAAAGAGCTCAAATGTCCATCAACAGATGAATGAATAAAGAAGATGTGGGGTATATATATTCACCCATCCATACAATGGAGTATTACTTGGCAATCAAAAGGAATTAAATCTGGCCATTTGCAACAACATGGATGGAACTAGAATGTACTTTGCTAAGCAAAATAAGTCAGAGAAAGACAAATATCATCTGATTTTACTCACATGTAGAATTTAAGATACAAAACAGATGAACATAAGAGGGAAGCAAAAATAATACAGAAACAGAGAGGGAGACCAATCATAAGAGACTCTAAAATACAGAGAACTCAGGGGTGGGGGGAAGGGATACGAGGTGAAGAGCATTAAGAAGGATACTGGTTGGGATGAGCACTGGGTGTTACATGTAACTGATGAATCAATACATTCTATTCCTAAATATAGATAGATAGATAGATAGATAGATAGATAGATAGACAGATTTAAAAATAATAAAATAAAATACAGGGGCGCCTGGGTGGCTTAGTCGGTTAAACGTCCGACTTTCGCTTAGGTCGTGATCTCGCGGTTCGTGGGTTCGAGCCCCGCGTCGGGCTCTGTGCTGAATGCCAGCTCAGAGCCTGGAGCCTGTTTCAGTCTGTGACTCCCTCTCTCTCTGACCCTCCCCTGTTCACGCTGTCTCTCTCTCTCCTAGAAATAAATAAAACATTAATAAATAAATAAATAAATAAATAAATAAATAAAATAAAATACAAAAAAAAGAAAATACGCTGAAAGGAGCCAGGCACAAAAGGTCACCTACTGTATATACACTTCGATTTATATGAAGTGTCCAGAACAGGCAAATCCAGAGGCAGAAAGTAGACTGAAGCTGAGGCAGTGGGGGAGATGCTTGATGGGCGCGAGTATGAGGTATCTCAGGGAGTGATGAAATGCTAACATTATGCTGATTGCTGCACAACTGTGAACAGACTAAAACCTACTGAACTGTGTATTTCAAATGACGGAACTTTACTGCATGGTATGCAAATTATGACTTGATACAGCTGTTAATAACAACCACCAACAACAAATAAAGGTGCCTCCACCAGCCTCGCCCGTGAATGACTTGATGACTGCACACACTTCACAGGCAGCGGGACGGGAGAGAGCCTCTGCCGCATCAGGCCACAGAAACGCGAGGGGCTCTTCTTCACCACAAGACCACGTAGCCCATCCCCATCCAGACTCAAAACCTGTCTGTGGTCAATTAACTTAAAATCCTGGAAGGAAGCCAAGGCTGTGGTTCTGTCCCAACAGAGACCGGACTCTGTCCCAAGGCCACAGTCTGAATCTTTAAATACAGGACACAAGGGTAGGAAGGGGCTACTTAGAGAATCTGGCTAGATCGAAATCATTCCTAGCCTGAGAAATCTTTACAACTTCTAATGAACTAATCTCCCAAAAACATAAAGAGCTGACAGTAATTGAGAAATAAACAACCAATAACCCAAGGAAAAAAATGAGAAAAGAACTGTCCACCCAAAAATATATACGGTCCTGGGGCATCTGGGTGGCTTAGTGGGTTGAGCATCCGCCTTCGGTCAGGTCATGATCTCGTGGTGAGTTCAAGCCCCACATCGGGGTCGCTGCTATCAGTGCACAGCCCACTTTGCATCCTGTCTCCCTCTCTCTGCCCCTACCCCATTTGCACTCTCCCAAAAATAAATATTTTTTAATATGTAAGTAGTCCTTAATTTTTTTTTAATGTTTTTTAATTTTATTTCTGAGAGAGAGAGAGTGTGAGCAGGGGAGGGTCAGAGAGAGAGGGAGACATAGAATCTGAAATAGTCTCCAGGCTTAGCTGTCAGCACAGAGCCTGACGTGGGGCTCGAACCCCCGAACCGTGAGATCATGACCTGAACCGAAGTCGGACGTTCAACCAACTGAGCCACCCAGGCGCCCCAGTAAGTAGTCCTTAAACATATGACATGACTGGCTCACACTTTAGAAAAATGCAAACTGACAGTACAGTGAGATGCTCTTTATACCTGTTGGGTTGGCAAAAATCCAAACATCTGACCGACTTCTCTTGGCGAGGCTGTGGGGAACCAGGCACTCATGCCGGCTGGCTGGAAGTACAAAATGGAACAACCCCTGCAGAGTGCAGAATCTACCAAGATTACAAATGTGTCTGCCCTCTGACCCAGCAGCGTCCCTGGGGGACGCCGCCAGCAGCCCCCCCCCGCCCCCCGCATGCCGGAAAGGGTGCACACGTAAGATGAGCGGATGCAGGCACGTGACGCTGGAAGCAACCCGAACACCTCTGTACAGGGGACGCGATTTGAAGGAAAACCAACAAAAGTAACTCTTGTTCCTCCAAAAAAATAAATAATAATAATAAGGAACAACTTCACGACACTAGATAGCTAAAAGAGAATGATGCTTCTCCAGTAGAAAAACAGAAAAATCTCTAGGCTACAGTGGTAGGTAAAAGAGCAAGGTGCAGAATGATTATGTGCAGTGTGCTCTTTTCTCTAACAGAAAGGGAGAAATAATATAAATTTGTGCTTGCTTTAGCTGACTAAAGGGACACTAGAAGGATATCCAAACTACTACACAGGGCTCTCTATTAAGGAGAAGGGGGAGGCGCCTGGGGGGCTCAGTGGCTTAAACGTCTGACTCTTGATTTCGGCTCAGGTCATGGTCTCAGGGTTCCTGCCTTCAAGGCCCACATCAGGTCTGTGCTGACTGTGCAGAGCTGGCTTGAGATTCCCTGTCTCCCTCTCTCTGCTCCTCCCCAGAAACGCACTCTCTCTCTCTCTCTAAAATAAACATTAAAAAAAATAAGGGGTGAAGGCACCTGGGTGGCTCAGCTTATTAAGCTTCCAACTTTGGCTCAGGTCATGATCTCATGGTTCGTGGGGTTGAGCCCCATGTTGGGCTCTGTGCTGACAGCTCAGAGCCTGGAGCCTGCTTCAGCTTCTGTGTCTCCCTCTCTCTCTGCCCCTTCCCCATTCCCACTTGCTCTCTCTCTCTCGCTCTCGCTCTCTCTCAAAAATAAACAAACATTAAAAACTTAAAACATACACATCAAAGCCCTTGGCCAACATGCCGACGCCACGAGCAGCCAGGCATGAGCCCCGGCCTAGCCCTGTGTGCTCCGGCCCGCAGCTGTCACAGCCACCGCCACCTCCGTGGTGGGGGCTGAAGGGCAACGACTAGCAGACCGTCTGCACGTGTCTCCACGAGGCTCCGCAGGTTTCACACCCAGAAGGCTGCAAATGGCCTGCGGCGGCCTTTCCCAGCTGTCCACAGCCCGTTCCAACCTGCACTCTCCCCTGCGCTGCCCACAGGTCCATGCACCCCCACCCTGCCACCCCTCCTCCCGCCTCCCACCCCTCCCCTCCACCCCACCCCTGCATGGCCCTGAGCAGGTCCCTCTCGGATCACCAAGGACAGGGCAAGAAAGGGAAAAGCAAGGAGCTCTGGGCCCCACTTGTGCAGCAAGTGTGTCCTCGCCACGTGCCAGCAGCCAGGCAGCGGGCGCGGGCAGATGCGGGAGGGTCGGGCCCAGGCCCGGTCTGCAAAGAGCTCCCATGACACAGCCCCTGGGGAGCAGGGGAACACAGACGGCCGGTGCCCCACCACGGAGGCCCAAGGGGTACCGGCCAGGCAGGCACCGGGCAAGGGGAAGGTCAAGGTGGGTGAGAGGCAGGCAGAGCGCATTCCAAGGCAGCCTGGCAAGCGGACAGGGGAGAGCCGCGAGAAGGGAGGCCAGAAGAGAGCAGGCAGGCCACACAGGCCGGGGCCCTGATGCCGGTGACAGAGAAGGCAGACCCTTCCTCCGGGCGTTCCGGGGCGACGGAGCCCCAGCCTCCCCAAGGGCCATCAGGGAACGCAAGCCCCCCAGCAGGCAGCCTGGGCCTTTCCCATGGAACGCGGCCGCCTTCTCCCCCCACAGCCCGGCCAGCTGGGGACCAGGGAAGGCGTACAGAGGGCAAACAAGAGGTGCCAAGTGAGAAGGACGGGCTGCAGGGCCTTCAAAGGGATGTGATCTTCATTTGTCCGGAAATTTCCCTCTCAAGTGACTCAGTGCTCAGCAGACACCGAGTCAACAAGGTACCGCGCTCGCATTCAACAGCAGCAAGACCCTATTTCCACGTTACCTGCTGAAAGGAGGGCAACCTTAGGCTGACCGATTTGAAACTATTTCCATGAGCCTCACAGGGCAGTTCTGTTTTCTGTTTATTTACTTGAGAGAGAGAGAGCAAGCTCGAGCAGGGAAGGGGCGTACAGAGGGACGGGGGGGGGGGCGGAGGGGGTCGAGAATCCCAAGCAGCCTCCGTGTTGACAGCACAGATCACAGGGCAGTGTTTTCTTTAAATCTCATTTCTGAGACTCGATTCAGAAGCCAGGGTGTTACAGAATGAGGTTTTTTATTTCCTCTTAAAGAAGACAACATTTGTTTTCCCTTTCCAAGCTTTAAACGGATTTCCTTCTTCCAAACTGGAATAAACAACAACAACCAACTTCATAATAGCTTTTAAATTTCTATCAAGAAGACTTCTTAAATATCCGCCGGCTGGTAGTGTGATGTAGCACACACATGAAAACCTCACAGTGACAAGCCTGCACTGAGCCACCGGCCCCCGGCAGGCCCTGCGCGGGACGCGGCGCACATCAGGGTCTGCTCGCCTCTTGTGGGAAAGCTGACCTCGTCACTGGGCTCGGCTCGGTAACCAGCCAGGCAAGCTAACGCCACTGGACCGAGAGGCAGAGACCTTTCCCCGGCGTGGGAGACCCGCCACAGGGACCCACAAATGACCCCTCTGCCCGGCCCCGTGCGGTGGCAATGCCGAGGGCCCCAGAGGGAAATGGCCACACGTGGACATGTCGTGGGTCTCCCTGAAGTGAGCCAGCTGACCTACAAGCTAGAGCGGCTCTCTGGGCTGGATCAGAGTGAGCCGCTGAGCCCGGCGCACACATTTCCTAAGGAACTGGCCTGTTTCCTCCGCCGGGGACTTCTGAGAAGAGAGGCAACAAACTGTGGTAAGAACATGCCAACACCCCCATCACCGACACCTCATCAGCAGCTCAGCCTCACCAAAGGGCAAGACACTCAGAGGAGGAAAACAACTGCCAGCCCAGCTTGGCTGCACTCTGACCTAAGCACGGACGAAAGCATTTGGGACTCAGGAAACACTTGAGGGGCGCCTGAGTGGCTCAGGTCATGAACTCGTGGTTCGTGGGTTTGAACCCCACTTCAGGCTCTGTGCTGACAGCCAGCTCAGAGCCTGGAGCCTGCTTCAGATTCTGTGTCTCCCTCTCTCTCTGACCCTCCCCTGCTCATGCTCTCTCTTTCTCTCTTTCTCTCTCTCTCTCTCTCAGAAATAAATAAAACATTTAAAAAATAATTAAAAAAAAAAAAAAGGAAGTGCTTGAATATCGCTTAGTCTTACTCTCTCGTTTATACCATAGAGGGAGAAACCGAGGGAGAAACCGAGGCCCAGAAACCCAAGGACCCAGCCCACCCCTCTCTGGAAGCCTCTGAAACCCATGCAGTGCTGTCGGTCTTTGGTTCCACGGCCCAGCCCTGAAGTCCTCCCCCGAGCCGGGCTCCCCCCTCCATACCTCCCATCTCCACACCGGCAGCCCCACAGTCAGGGTCTCCCCTCCCTCACCCACATCCACCTGGTTAATAAGCCCTGTCGATCCGGCAAAGCAGAGAGTTCCCCCGTGACCTCCTGGGGCCTGGGGAGGCTGCAGACCGTGCCACCCCCAGCCAGGGAAGAGGGGACGAATTGCAGGAGGCACTGACCTCTCCCCACTGTGGCTGATCAAGGGACAGCTCTGGGCCATCCTGGCCGACGTCACACAGACCACCAAGGCCCCGGGGTACTAAAAGAACAAACTTAGAGAACACAAACCAAACTATAAACGGTGACTACAGGGACGAGACTCCAGGTCAAGTTCGGGTCTGGTCCTTCCTACTTTGGTGAACTTTCCAAATTTTCTTTGATGACCATTCAAACAGGCCCCCTAACCAGTCTCTAAGACCTAATGCAAAAAAAGAGAATCGGCCTAGAAATACTATACTACAGATGATCTATCTTGGTAGAAGGGACTTAAACATAATAAGAGAAAAAAAGCTAACAAGATTTTCGTTAAAAAGCAAAAAGACCTAAATAGAAACAATGATGGGGTGAAAGGGCTGAAGGAAGAAATAATGGCTTTGGTTGTTTCCATAATCATTTGTTTCTCTTTCTTCAAATGTTAAAATCTATCCAACACCTTGTAGTCAGAATACACTGATTTCTTGTGCTATTTATCATTTTTCTCCTACCAATATAATATAGCTTTTTTTAATCAATAAAGAATATCTTTTCTTTCACAACTTTTGTTTCTCTTTAAAGCAGGGAAAATGCGGGGCGCCTGGGTGGCTTAGTCGGTTGAGCGTCTGACTTTCGCTTAGGTCATGATCTCACCGTTCGTGGGTTCGAGCCCCACGTCAGGCTCTGTGCTGACTGCCAGCTCGGAGCCTGGAGCCTGTTTCAGTCTGTGACTCTCTCTGACCCTCCCCTGCTCACGCTGTCTCTCTCTCTCCTAGAAATAAATAAAAAATTTAAAAAAAAATAAAGCAGGGAAAGTGCTAGGGGCAGCTGGGTGGCTCAATGGGTTGAGCTTCTGGCTTCCACTCAGGCCATGAGCTCATGGTTCATGAGTTTGAGCCCTGAATCAGGCTCACTGCCGTCAGCATAGCACCCATTTCAGATCCTCTGTCCCCCTCTCTCTGCCCCTCCCCTGCTTGCGCTCCGGCCAAAATAAAGAAGTTTTTTTTTTGTTTTTTTTTTAAAAAGGCAGGGTAAGTGCCTTTTCACAGCACAGGAGGATTCATATTAGTTGCAAAGACCATGTTTTAAAATTTCTCTTTACACACTGGGTCTTCTTTAGGATTACATTTCATAACAACTGGAATTAAAGCAGAAACTAGGTCCCAAGTATGGGACATGGGTCCTGAGTGGCCCAGGAGGCCTGGTTACAAAGCCGTGCTACCCACCACCAGGCAGGCCTGAGCTCTTCGGAGCAAAGTCCAAGGTGCTCCTCCCCAGCCCCAGTCCGAGGAGTTAAGGCTCCTGTAGGTCCGGCCACAGAGGAGCCCCTCAGAGCTTTGCTACTGGCTCCACTGGCAGCAAAACCACCGGAAGCTACAGAACCCTTTGTACTCAGCTTCTCTGGGCTTAAACCACCATACTTTGGGGTCAGCTATCCTCCCTGACTCCATTCTTTTCTTCTGTTTATCCCTGCCTTGTTTGCTAAACAAATGTGAAATGGCCTAAAAAAAAAAAAAAACAGCAGCTCCCAACCCTGGCCACATGTGTGGACATCTGGGGAGCTTTGGAAAATACTTACGCTCAGGCCCCCTCCCTGGACAATTAAACCAGAAGTTGGTGGGGACCCAGCATCAGCATTTTTAAAACTTGCTTAATATTTATTTATTCTTGAGAGAGAGAGAGAGAGAGAGAGAGAGAGTGCGAGCAGGGTAGGGGCAGAGAGAGGGAGACACAGAATCCCAAACAGGCTCCAGGCTCCGAGCTGTAAGCAAAGAGTCCAACACAGGGCTTGAACTCATGGACCGGGAGATCATGCCCTGAGCTGAAGTCAGAGGCTTAGCCGACTGAGCCACCCAGGCGCCCCCAGCACCTGCATTTAAAAAAAAAAAAAAAGAAGCTCCCCAGGTGATTCTAACAAACTACAATTGAGCCAAGTTGAGAATCATTGGTTTAGAGAAACCCAGGTAACAATGAAAAGAGAGTAAACAAAGAAACTCAATAAGAGGGAAAGGGAAGGAAAAAAGAAAACAAAACAAAAACAAAAGGCTGGGCCAAAAATCCAGGTTAGAACCCCAAGTGAAAGGCCACACTAGAGCGGGCCCGAATGACTGACTTTGCACTGAGCTTCCCAATGGCCACAGCAAAGATGATTCACATGATCCACAAGGCAGAAATACAGCAAATTCATAGTAGTGCTTCCTTGTCGTGGGGCCGGAGATGGACACCTCCCTGGGCCCCCCAAGAGAGGACACAGAGCGTGACGCGAGAGAGCAGCTCACCCCACGAGGGAGCCCCTGCAAAGGGCACCCAACGAGTCCGCAGTTGACTTATTCAAGCCTGTCCACTAACTCCTTGCTAGAAACAAAATCCTAACAGAAGTCAATGTCTACATATAAAACATGTTACCAAATCCATATCATTTTCCATGCTGCTGACAACGCGCCTGACCCAACGCCCTGACCGCCAGCACCTGTCATGATAACACAAGGGCAGACACCTCACTGAGGCACAGACATGAAGGCAATGACTCATGACAACACCAAGAAAACCAAGTCAGCCCCCGGAACTCCGGAGTCAAAGTCAAGCATCTCCCTCAATGCCAATGCCAAAAAAAAAAAAAAAAGGCCACTGCCCACCCTTAGACCCATAATTGTCGCACCAAAAACAAAACATAACAGGCCTGAGTCGCTTACGTATAGTGTGCTTTTCCACTGCATATGATGTACTTGAGCAAGAAGTTCTTTCTAAATGTGTTAAAATCAATAGATTACGGAAATAACCACCTCCCCACCACATTGTGACGACATTTTCTTTTTGATTCATCCATGTATCACATCACCCATTTCAAAGTAAGCACTGACAAGTTAAAGTAGCAACCACTCACAATCACCAAAGGTGGAAACAACCCAAATGTCCATCAACAGATGAACAGACACACAAACTGTGGTCTGTCCACATAATGGAATATTATTCAGCCACAGAAAGGAATGACCCACGTGACGTCATGGCGGAACCTGGAAAACACTATGCTAAGTGAAAGAAGCCATGCACAGGAGTCACACGCGTATGACTCCATGCATATGAACTGTGCAGCAGAGGCAAACCCTAGGGACAGAAAGCAGGTTACTGAGTTTCAGGGCCTGGGGGTCGGAAGGACGGTAACTACTTGACGGTACAGGTGTCCTTCTGGGGTGATGAAAAAAGTGTATAACTACATGATGGTGATGGTTGCACAACCGTGTAAATAAATACTATTTTTGAGAGAGGGGGTGGGAGCCAAGGGAGAGGGAGAATCTTAAATAGGCTCCACCTCCAGATACAAAGCTGACACAGGGCTCGATCTCATGACCCTGGGATCATGACCTGAGCTGAAATCAAGAGTCAGATGCTCAACCAACTAAGCCATTCAGGTGCCTCAGTGTAAATATACTTAATGCCACTGAAGTCTTAACACTTTGAAATGGTTACCATGGTAAATTTTGTGTTACATGCATTTTACAACAAAAAAAATCAATAGCAAAATTCTCGTTGTGCTAATAAAATTCAACCCACATCAAGATTTCGTATAAAGATTATCACCCACAAGTGCACAAAGTCAGCTTCAACCCCAGAGCACACAAAATCAAAATTAGGATGACTAGTATTTAGTCTCCACTTAAAAGCAAGTTTCTAGGGGCACCTGGTGGCTCAGTCAGTTAGGTGTCCGACTTCAGCTCAGGTCATGATCTCGCAGTTCGTGAATTTGAGCCCCGCGTCGGGCTCTGTGCTGGCGCTTGGAGCCTGGAGCCGCCGGCTGGAGTTTCTGTATCTCCCTCTCTCTGCCCCTCCCCTTCTTGTGCTCTCTCTCTCTCAAATAAACATTTAAAAAAATTACAAAAACAAGTTTCCAAAGAATCTGTAACTGCCAGTGATGCATATCAAAGCACTGATCAATGAAGTAAGTAAGTCTGGGATTTGCTTTGAAATAATCAAAGGTGGGGGTGGGGAGAAAGAAATCATCAAAGAGGAGCAGAGGGAAGGATCCTAGATTAAAACTGCTGAAGCAGGTGCCTGGGTGGCTGAGTCAGTTAAGCGTCCGGACTTTGTCTCAGGTCATCATCTCACGGTTCATGAATTTGAGCCCCAAGCTCAGAGCCTAGAGCCTGCTTTGGAGTCTATGTCTCTCTGTCTCTGCCCCTCTCCTGCTCGTGCACAGAAGCGCACGCACGCTCTCTCTCTCTCTCTCTCAAAAATAAACAAACATTAAAAAAAAAAAAAAAAACCTGAAGCTCAGTGATAGGAGTTCACTGAACTAGTCTATTTTTCTATGTTTGAAGTTCCCCATAACGAAAAGTTTTACTTTGTTTTTAAGCAAGTTCCCAAATACCCCTAACATGCTGGTAGTGCTCTGCATAGGTAAAAGAAATAGATGCCCTTAGGCTGTCAAATTCCAGGGGCTCCACTCAGTGTCCTCCACCTGAGCCCTGCGGTCCAGGGCCACTGTGGAGGCCTGTCCACACGAGGGCACACAAGGGGCTCCTCAGAAAAGAATCAGAGCCCCAGGTGAGACAGCCACACAGAGAGTCCTCCGACCTGGTCTTTCACTGGGCGAACCAACACATCATCTACGCCCCCAAGAGGCCTGCCCAAAATATAGTGGGGGTCTGGGAACAAGGAAATCTTTCACTGAAATGCCCTTAACAGAGCCATGGGACCCTCTACGACTGCCACCAGAGCTCGCCGCCCAGCCCCAGAGAAGCAGGATGCCGTCAGGCTCTTCCTACATGCAGCAGGAGGTTAACACTGCAATCGTCTATCAACTTGTTTCTCCTCCTCCCTCAAAGAGAACAAGATGGAGGGTGGGAGGCAAGGCAGGTAGCCCGACCACCCTTCCCACTGAACTCCCAGTGTCTAGGAAAGTACACGGCATATAGTAGAGGCTCAACTAAATGTCTGCTGTGTGATCCTGACTTCTGATGGGTACTACTCTAAAGGTGCGTACAAAGACTTGCTTCTCACAAATGGCAATGCAAGACATCAAATGGAACAAACCAGAATGCACTAGTGTAGGGTGCCAGGAAAGGAGAGGACAGGAACAAGGAGTTATCGTACAAACAATGCCCACCTAAAATAGCATCAGAGATGGTCTGGAATGTAGAGGCCTGGGTCAGGGAGAGGAGGAATGGAGAGGAGGTGCGAGTACGTGCCAGGCAGAGGAGGGTGGGAGACGAGTGTCTAAAGCAGGGAGGGTAGAGCGCGAAGGCAAGAGGGAGGGCACGGAGCAGGGAGGCTGGCCAGCCCCACCACCCTGCACAGGAGACGCTGCCGTGACTAGCTGTGGAAGGCCCTGGGTCTCCAGAGCCAGGCCCAGGAGATGAAGGGAAATGAGCAGGCATTGGGGGAGGGGTGGGGGCCATGGAGAACTGGCACACGAAACCCCATCCAGAGATGGCGCCGACGCTGGCGCTGACCCACTGTTGCCAGGCAACAGTGCAGGCCCCTGGCTGCCAAGTGTTCTGATTTGTCAATGAAGCTGCAAGTCTGGATTGCTCTGCGAGATCTCCTGACTTTCATGTTGGCAACCGTGGCAGACAGAATAATGGCTTCCCAAAGTCGTCCACGTCCTAATCCCAGTTACATGGCAAAGGGGAATTAAGGTAGCGGATGAGATTAAGGTTTCTAAACGGCGGACCTGGGAAGGAGGGAGGATACTGAATTATCCTTGTAACGGCAGGGATCCCTGAAAGAGGAAGTGGGAGGCAGAGAAGTCCCGTCACAGTGATGTACATGAGGGCAGGACTGGCTGTTGCTGGCTCTGGAGACAGAAGGGGCCACAAATCAAGGGATGTGGACAGCCTCCTGGAGCTGGAAAACACAAGGAAACAGATCTTCTCCTACAGCTTCTAGGAGGAAACACAGTCCTGGCTACACCATGATCTCAGCCCACCGAGACCTGTGCTAGAACTCGAGCCCACACACAACTGTTGTTTTAAGCCACTGCATTTGTGGTCACTTGTTACAGCAGCCAGAGGAACAAACAGGGCAACCAATTTTCATTCCTTCAAAAGGCACAGCCCAGCCCAGACAAAACACATGGGTGGGCCGCATGGGGCCCGTGGACCACTTTCATCCAGGCTACTCTCCTAAAGAGAGTTGAGGGCTGAGCCACTGGGTACCCAGCACAAGAGCCTGACACACCATCTCTCCGACACGCATCCCAGGGCTAACTGCTAGCTCCCTTACATTTGCGACCTGGTCATGAGATTCTCCAGGGATTTCTGGGAAACACAGCTGCTTGGGGCACCCAGCTGGCTCAGTCGGTAGAACATGCAACTCTTGCTCTTGGGGTCACGAGTTTAGGCCCTATTTGGGCATAAAGCTTATTTAAAAAAAGAAAGAAAGAAAGAAAACCAAAAACCAGAGATATCTGACTGTAAAGAGCTCCATTCCCAAAGGGCCTGTTAGCCACAGCCCATGGCCCAAACCTCACCCTGGGACCTGAGAAAGTGGCTGCAGCAGAGGAAGAGGTGAGAACCCCTCTCAGCTCTGCCTTCTCCTGCAAAAAGAACGAAGTGAGGGCTTCTCAGCTCCCTGGGGAAGCCTCCAGGCCCTCCTCCCAGCCACCTACAGGGCATGCTTGTGCTCACACTGACTCCCCAGCACCTAGAGCAATGAGATCACTTTGAGTTCTTTCTTTCTTTCTCTCTTTCTTTCTTTCTTTCTTTCTTTCTTTTCTTTCTTTCCTTTCCTTTTCTTTTCTTTTCTTTTCTTTTCTTTTCTTTTCTTTTCTTTCTTTTGAAACAGCAGTGGGACACTTTTCAAATGAGCTCTTTTTAGTTTCCCACGTGCAGAGCGGAGCAGAGCAGAGCTGCTCCCGTCAGAGGCAAAGTGGAGGACCCAGGGCGCTGCCCTCTCACCACCAAAAGATTGTGTGAAAGCCACGTCCCGACTCAAGAGTGCACCGCGCAGCCCGCCTGCTCTGCCCCACGGCGGGCCAGCCCTTCCTCCTTCGCAGCCTCCTAGCTCAGCTCCAGCTCGCACCCTCGCCTTCACGCCTCAGCATACCCCAGCTCCCTGGCCCGGGGGCCTCTCCTGGGTCCCCCTGTGACCCCCCTCCCCCTTTCCCTGCAAGACTCTACTTACCTATCATCTCCCCTGAAGCCTTCAGATTCACTCTCAGTATCTGATACCACTTTTTACACTTCTTCCTCCCAGGCTGCCATTGCTTTTCCTTCCGTAGGGAGCCACTCTCTGCACATCTTGCTACTTGAACGCAAAAACTCACACCTCTTCGTCCATCTAGTCCCAATCCATAGGGCACAGTACATATGTGCTCAACAAGCATTAAAGAGTGAATTAACTGGACCATAAACTATTTTTTCCCGAAAAAATAATAAATAATAAATAATAAATAATAAATGCCGTTGTGATATGCATAAAATGCAACAGGTAATAGGGCAGTTTTTAGCCTTACAGGTGATGTTCGCAGCAGTCATTACAATCAGGGGTGTGGGAAGGGATCTGGCTCGCAGACTTAGACAGCAGAGAAGAACCAGCCCTGCCCGCTCCACAAACCCGGCTGAGAATCAGGCCCTCTCTGTTGCCGCCAGGGAGCCGCGCACACCCCATGTGCAGGCCCCAGCCCACCCCAAGCTTTGCCCCCTAATGTTCCCTCAACCTGAAACGCCTTTCCATCTGTTATCGGAACCCAGACCCTGTTCCCTGGCCTGTGAGGTCCACCTCAGATCCTACCTTCTTCCCTGTTGTCTTCCCTGACTCTTCCAGATGTTTCTGCATTCTTGATGTCCTAACAAAGAATCAAAAGCAGCGCTCGGCAAACCACCAGCTTCTACTGTCTCATAGGTATTAACTTCGCCTTTGCAATTGGTGGCAGGACACGTGGCATTTCGCTTACGCCCACTGTTTTGACGAGAGACTACATGTTGCGGGTTTCCCAGGTCGACGGCGACCTCGGATATTCTGCCCTAATGCCACAGAATGGTCGCCGTGCTCCTACAACGTGGACTGCCTCTCCTGAGGTGGCATAAAAGCTACTCCCCTCACCACGTGTTTCCCAAACGCTGGGATCCCAGGACCGGTCAGCACACCCAGGACAGCACTGGATCGCAACCCGGCACCCGCGGAGAAGTCGCCTTCAGGTAAAAAGGTGACTTTGTAGCCTGCCAGCACCCCTCTTCTGCTATGACTTTTCCGGGGAGGGTGGAAGGGCGGGCGGACTCTGAGTAGCCAACTTCCAGCTCGGATGATTTATTCACCTCGGCCTTAAAGCGTTTATGGAACAACAGATTTGAGTCCAAACCTCCAGGGCCTCAGAGCAAGCGCAGGGCAGGTACTGACACATGGCTGTTTACCACTCCTTGGCTTGGGAGCTGCAGGCAATTTTTAAACCTTGGGAAAGTGATCACACCCCAGCCTCCACAGTCCCTGTTAAGACCAGAAAAATGACCCATTTGCTACAAGTAATATGTTAATTGCCTACTGAGGAAGGAGACACTTTGTATTTTTTTTTAATTTATGTAACTGTTTAAGACTAACAAGTCCTTCTGCGTGAAATGGATCTCGTTTTAACAACGGCATTAACTGGAGGACTTTTTTTTTTTAGTCCTTAATTTTCATGTGTTGTGTTTACAGAACCAATGTGCAGAGCTTCGCGATCACAGAGTAAAAAAGAAATGAGCCCTTTCCTCAGAGCAATTTGGGCAATTATTTTAACACAGTTTTGCAAACACAAAAACCCTCGCCAGCCCACATAGACTTCCTCCCAGGTCCCCGTCGTGTGCAAGCAGGCAGACATAGGTCTTAGAACGGACTTCTGTGGCCCTGGACGGGGAGGTGAGGCCTTGCCATGGAAACAGCTTCATGAGGCTCCAAAACCAGACAGGTACGGGACTGGCCGGGTACACGTGAACCAGCCTGAGCCCTCTGAGCTAGGCTGCCCATCTGTGAAATGTGTACTTCCCAGGGCTGCTACGAGGGTTTCGCAAAGCAACGGAAGCACCTGGCATGGCTCCAGAGTGAGGTGGCGGAGATAACGTGGTTTTCAATCTGACACAGGTGGCAGCAAATACCAGGTAGGGTACTTCCTGGCTGTGTGGCCTGGGGCAGGGCACTGAACCCCTCTGAGCCTTAGTTCTTGCATATGCAGAAAGAGAAATAGTGACAGGCTCTGGAGGAGCAGAATGAAAATTAAATTAAATACTGTGCATAAAAGGAATAGCAAAGGGCCTGCCACACAGGAGATATTAAAAAGCCATCAGGGCTCGCTCTCGCTCGCGCTCTCTCTCTCTCTCTCTCTCTCTCTCTCTCTCTCTCTCTCTCTCTCTCTCACACACACACACACACACACACACACACTCACACAGGTTTGATTTTGATGGACTGGGTGATAATTACTATTGATGGAAAACGAATTTTACCCCAAAACTCTAAACACCAAAGAATATTAAGTCATTCTGAGCCACTGGGAGGGAGGAGTGACTTCCATAGCACCAGCGGCCATCCCTAATGGCCCCGTGGGAGTCTGCCTGGTGCCCTGCCCTTTCTCGGCCGCATTTCTAAAAAGCCTTGACAGTGAACATCTTGTTTGCTGTGTGGGAAGGATGAAGCAGCGTTTCTAACAGAATCCTAGATTTAGTGCCTCCTTGAAGGGCACTGACATCTTACATTCCCTTCATTAAGGAAAACATCCCAACTGACTCCCACAGTGATGAGGCCTGCGACCGCAGTCCAAGTTACAGTCACATAAGAACAAAGTGAAAACCTCTCTTTGACAAACCAAAGTCCCTTCCCAAGTGCCGTGCCATCATCTTCTGAGCAATTCAGAAGCATTTCAGAGGCAGAAAAGCACCGCTGTGCTGCGGAGTGCCCCCAGCACAGCAGCCCAGGGCTGACACCTTAACGCACCTTCTTATTCGGCCTTCTGAGCCAGAGTTCCCAAACCTGGTTCCCGGACCAGGAGCATCAGGAGCACCCAGAAACTGGCTAAAAATGCACATTCTCAGGCCTCCCCTCAGACCTACTGAATCAGACACTCTGGGGCGGAGCCCGGCAATGTGTCCACCGGGCCCGATGGGTGATTCTGACGCACACATGGAGTCTGAGATACACTAGTCAATTCTGCAGAATGGTTATTGCTATCACCACTTCAGAGATGAGGAAACGAAGCTCAGTGATCAGAGTGCTCAAAGCCACCCAGCCAGGAGGCCGATTTGTACCCACATCTGATTCCAAAGCTATTTCCCACATGGGCTTTATAGCCAAACTGTCTGTACCATTTGGTGCTCTCAGCTACTGAGCCACCAGGATGCGACGATGACATTAGCTTAAGAGGGGTGGGAATGAGAGGAAGGGTGGAGCGTGCACTCAGAACTGATTAATTATAGATGCTTTTAAACCCACATCATGCATCAGCCCTACATGGTCGGCCATCGCTCAGGACAAGCCTGCTTTCCCCCGCTCCGTTTATCAGCGGGGTGGCCATGAAGGGAACGGGGGAGTCCCTTCGTGTACAGCCCTCTGTGCACCCACTTCTTAGCACTGCTTTGAATAGAAAAAGTTACCTGTTCTGTCTCCAGAGGCTTGAGAGGCAGCCTTGCCACCCACAGGAAGGCTTTTCTGTGCCCGGGCACAAAGCAGTTCCAGTCCCCGGGGGTGCTGGGAATGAGTCACCAGAAAGAATCCAATGCATGTAAGGGGAACGTTTTAACAATGTTGCAGATCTGGTTCAAAGGAGGCAAGTCTCTTTTTTTTTTTTTTTATCTAACCCTAAATCTAGCGTCTGTCAGTTCAATTGGTTCATTAAAGTCTTGACATTCAACTCACAAGCTTTCACAGATCCTAAGGTTAGGAAAAAGAAATCTCATTCACAATTCCCAACCTTCTACAGCAACTTGGTAGTGATTTTCAGATCACAAGTGTATCCTAAATTAAATGAGTACACATAACACGGAGGGGCTTTATACAGGAGCTGGTGGAGGAGGAGGGACCCATGTTTGGGAATTACACAGACCTTGGTTTGACTTCTGGCTACCTCTCTGGGCTACCTAACCTCTCTGGGCCTCCATTTTTCCACTCAGAGATGGGTGGTTAATCCCTGTGTCATAGGTCGATGTAAATGACATTAAAAAAAAAAGTCTGTTGGGGCACCTGGGTGGCTTAGTCGGTTAAGCGTCCGACTTTCATTTAGGTCATGATCTCGCTGTTCGTGGGTTTGAGCCCCGCGTCGGGCTCTGTGCTGACTGCCAGCTCTCAGCCTGGAGCCTGTTTTGGAGTCTGTATCTCCCTCTCTCTCGGACCCTCCCCTGCTCACGCTGTCTCTCTCTCTCTCTCCTAGAAATAAATAAAAAATATTTAAAAAAAAATTAAAAAAAAAAAGTCTGTTGAAACAACTTTGCATTTTAAGACATGAAAAACATAACCACCTGACAGTAAAACGGATCTAATCAAACAAGTCCATAGATGGATGGAATACATCACTCAAGGGCAGGGACACTCATTTCACTGTATCTGTTCTCCCAAGTTTCTATTTTTAGACACCTTGAGCAAACTCTTTCCGACCCAAGAAAATACCATTGACAAAGGTATCAGAATGCTTGCCAATGTTCAAAAACTCAACAGATGGCCACGGTCATTTCACAAGGTAGCGGACAAAAAATGGGCTCTCTCCCACCCTCGATGACCTCAGTGACCTCACACCAACAGCGCTCAGTCCCTTGTCAATTTGCCGCAGGTCTTCACGAAAGTCTCTTCATCTCTGTGAGACTCGGTTTCTCCAATGAGGTAAAAGGCATAATAGTATTTTGGAACCCAACAAACCTGTCGGAATCCGAGCCCCATCACTTAGTGGCTGTGTGACCTTGAGCACAGGACTTAAATACCTGGGTCTCAGTTTTCTCAACTGCAGAACGGGGAAAATACGCACATGTGGCTGAAGACACTCATGTGTCATGTGACACGACACACCCAGATGACAGAGGACTGCCGGACCACTCAGTAGTAGTGGTTTTTGCAAGAGCAAGCCAGGGCAGTGGAGCCTGTAGTAGGGGACCGATAAAAGTTTGCTCCTCTGTCCCCAGGACTACTTACTCATATCCTAGACCTGGACTGAGCATCCACCACGTATCAGGGCCTGAGCTGGGTACTGGAGAAGTAAGCAAAGACGGGGAGGGCCATCACTGGCCTCAAAGATGTCAGAGCCAGGAAAGCCCGAGACAGACACAATGTGACTCAGTGCCCCAAAAGGCTGTTTGGGATGGTGAGGCTTGGAGGAAAGGGTTTGAGCGACGCAAACACTGGGGGAGTTGGCCGGCAAAGGCTTGACAAGAAGAGGTCTGTCTAAACTGAACACATGAATGGAAAGTCCAGCAGACAGACAGGGGAGTAGAACTAGAAAATTCCTCATCTCCTTCCCAACCTCAAGTTCCTCAAATGCAAGCCTTTCATTTCTCCAAGGCTCAGGATCACCAGGTACTCATGCCATAAAGTGACAATCACTGGTCATCCAGGCCCCATCACTCCGACAGGAAGGTTCTGGGGAACCGTAAGACCAACTGCCAAAGAGCTTTAACTTTAACGCGCTTCCCCAGGGAATGAATAGAACAATTCCATGTGTGAAAATTTCTTGGCACTTTAGTTCACAAAGAACTGGAAGTTGCCCTCCTCCTAATAAAATCTTTAAAAATAAGTAAAAAGCCCATGCTTTAAGTTCAGCAAGAGCCAAGCCATTAAAACAAATCAAAGTCCTAAAACTTCATCTACTTTTGCAGGACCCATATCAGAATCCCAAGTCTCAGGAAATCCACACCTTATCATGAAAGACCGTTACACTAAGAGGCATCAACTGTATTTGTACAAAGCCTTTTTTTTTTTTTTTACAAGGGATGGGTCATTTTCAAGGCTGCATATATACCACACCAGGTACCATCATTTGAAAGTTTTACATGTCTTCACATGTGCCGCAGTGTTTGATACAGCACACGCTGCCGAGAGAAGAGTTTTCCACGGAACTCTTCACCTGCCAGACTCAAAATTCGAGGAGGCAAAAAGCCTGTGTCAACCAGGAGAGATCAGGACAGCCCACAGGACAATCCAAACTTGCCCCTGGTCCAGGCCCTTGCGGGATACAATCCTGAATTGTGTCTCACAATAATTTGCACTTTACCCAACTCTTCACTAGCCAGTATCTCATTCACTGCTTACAAAAGAAAAACCCAGTGCGACTGGTAATATGACTCACCCAATATGAAAACTAGAGAAACTAGTCAGCTTTAAGATATAAAAGGAAAAATACAGATAAACTAAAAAGCCCGATCTTTTTTATTTTTTTAATGTTTTTTATTTATTTCTAGGAGAGAGAGAGAGACAGCGTGAGCAGGTGAGGGTCAGAGAGACGGGGAGTCACAGACTCTGAAACAGGCTCCAGGCTCCGAGCTGGCAGTCAGCACAGAGCCCGACGCGGGGCGCGAACCCACGAACCGCAAGATCATGACCCAAGCAAAAGTCGGATGCTTAACCGACTAAGCCACCCAGGCGCCCCTAAAAAGTCCTATCTTAATGGCTTCTCCAACACCATCACTTATTCCAAATACACTCACTGGAACAAGATCAATTTTGAGACAAGCTGTATTTCTGATGTTCATTTAAATACAGATGAAAACTTAATTATCAGCACAAACTCAATCACTGCTGGTGCAAGATTCAGTATCTGATTTTGCCAGCGTCTATCATCTGGTATCTAGAGCTATGAGATGTACATGTTTTCTGCCAAATCTTCATTATCTTACGTAATTGGGGGGGGGGGGGCGAGTAATTAAAATTCACCTTTTTTAATCCTTTTAACCTCCTGTTCCGATCTCTTCTTTCACAGGGCATTTTCTGGAGGTGGAAAGGAAGAACTCATACTTCACATCTTTTCCTGCCCATTATCTTGTGTGAATGTTAAAGAGGGGGAGGGTGGATAATATCCTGAACACCTCTCTTTTAAAAATTCTAAAATGTGATGGAAAGCAAGACCCGGAGACCAAGCTTCTGCTTGGCAGTGACACGGTATCACGGCATGACCTTGGGCAAATCACTACACCTCTGGACCTCAGTTTCCCCCATCTGAACCCCAATGATGGTCAGGCTCCGTCCTCTCTTAAACCACACATTTCAGATGCGTCCCCAGGACAAAACAGCGAAGGGACCCCAGGCGATGCCCCCCATGTGGAGGAATGGGCTTGCACAGGCCCCTGCTGGGGTTTCTGGGGACAACGAGCTGCCCCCACCCTCCCCCACCCCCCGCAAAGCCACTGGGCCAACTTCAGGTCGCAAACAAAAACCTGTTGGCACAGACTCCTCTCGGAAGGGCCAGCCTCTCCCAGCGCGCTCTGCTCCGGCGGAGCCGCCCCACGGGCGGGGAGAGGAAGGGTCTCGTTGACGAGGCCGGCCCCCACGCACCCAGAAGCCCACCCGGATTAGCCGAACGGGATCGCCGGGCGGGGTCTCTGCCATCCCACGCGGAACAAAAGGCAGCTGGAGCCGGGCTCTGCCGCCCCCGTCCCCGCTGTGCTGTGGGGGTCGGGGGTGGGGAGGGAGAACCTGGTCCCCGCCGAGGGAAAGGGGCCCCCCTCCAGCCCGAAGACGAGGGAGGACGGGATGGGATCCTGGGCAGAGGGGACCCCTCCCCCGACTCGTGGAGGAAACCGGAGCTGGACTGTGCACGGGGGCGGGAGGGAGGTCGGGCTCCGCTCCGGAGGAAAGGGGCGCCCGGCCCGAGGTGGGGAGGAAAGTGATCTGGGGAGGAGGGGCGGGGTGGTTCCAAGCTGAAAGGTAGGGGATGGGGGCCTGGAGAGGGCTCCTAGAGGTAGGGTGGGAGTAAGAGGAGCCCCAGACTCCGAGGGTATAAAGGGAAAAGCTCCCCGATAGGGAAATTGGGGGTAGGGGAGGTCTTTGCAGCGGAAAGAGGGATCCAGGTGGGGAGGGGGCCATGCTCCAGCCTGTGGGGACGGGCCCGGCTGGAAGGAAAGGGGTCCCACCTGAGGCAGGGACCCAGCTGGGGCAGCTGGGGTTCATGCTCTGGGGTGCGGGCTGGAGGGGAGCCGCTCTGCGAAGGCGTCCGCGCCCTAGGGAGGGGAGGGTCCGCGCCCTGGGGCCCCGCTCCCGTCCCCCGAGGCTCGCGGGCCCCGCTCACCTCCGCTCCTCCGAGCCTGCCCGGGTGCGCCGCTGCGGCCGCTGGTAGCGCTGAGGAGGCGGGAGCGACCGGAGCTTGCGGAGCCGCCGCCGCCGCCGCCGCCGCAGCAGCCGCCGCCGCGTCTAGCTCCGTTTGACACCCACACACCAGCCAACATGGCGGCCGGGAGGGGGCGCGCCGGCTGCGTGCGCGCGCCCGCCGGCCCCGCCCCGAGGCCCCGCCCCCGCCCCGAGGCCCCGCCCCCGCGACCTCCCCCCACCGCCCCCGCACACCGGCGCGACCGCGAGCAGAACGCCCAGCCCTCCAACAGCGCCCCGGACCCACACCCGAACCGCCCCCAAGCCCCACACACGCGTCTCGACGACCCCCCAACCGCCTGCAAACCCTGGCAAACTCATCCCCGAACCCACGCACTCGGCAGCCTTCCCTGAGATCCCCACACACACCCCACACTCCACACGCATCTCACCACCCGCAGGCCTCTATCGGACCTGAAATTCCGTTCTTTCCTTTGCAATATGCAGTTGAAAACCTTGTTCCAGTAGGGGCTTCCCCCGGGAGGTGGACCCTGGAGGGCGCGGGGGGCTACTGGGGCGCCGGTCACTTTCTGTTTCTTGAGCTTGGTGCCAGGGTCACGGGTGTGTTCACTTTGTGAAAATGTACTGATGGACACTTTAGACGTGTGCACTTCTCCCTGTGTGTGTTAATACTCGATAAAACACACTCAAAAGTTATTCTGAGACCGTCACAGGGATCTCTACGCGCAAAAAAAAAGGGGGGGGGGGCCTTGGCTCAGCGTCATCTTCCCGTGAGGAATTCACAGACTCACCCCTTTCCACGGCCTGGAACTCTCCCAAGAGCAGCAGGAACCGCTTCTTCCCTTTGGTTCAACCAGTGCCCATGAGGCACCTGCTGTGTGTCACGCTCTGTGCAGGCTCAAAGGGAGACACACAAAGCTGGGGAAGAGGCCGAGCCTGGAGAGGTTCCCGGGGCCTCACAGCGTTAACCTGCTCCAGCCAGGAAGCCCTCAGGGCCGAGTATGGCCTATGGCTCAGGGTTTGCTGGGTTGGTGTACGGCACCATCCCTGTTCCAAGGAGGCCCAGGTGACATCCACACCATGCCAAGCTCCGATTTCAGGGAAACTGTTTCCACAGTCCCATTCTGCCCTCCTAAGAGACCTTAGGTGCCTCTGTTTCCTCATCTGTACTATGGGGATGGGATCTAGACTTCCCCTTCTCAGGGAAAAATAGAAGAGCGAAAGGAAAGGGGGAAGGAGAGACTGAACGAGAAGGAAGGAGAGAGAGGGGAGGAGGGTACCAGGGAAAAAGGAGAGACTAACTAATACATTTGTAAACCCACTTGGCCATTTTTCCTTTGAAAAGTCCAACGCTGGTAATTCTAGAAACTCCTCCCGACGGTTTGCAGCTCCTTCTCACTGTTCAGTGTCCCTTCTCCAGGAGGAGAGTGAATTAAGCCTTGTGGCAGGAACCCGACCTCCCTGGTTTGAACTTGGCCCACTCCCCCTCCAGGAGAGGGTCCTCAACCAATCCAACACTCCCCGGAAACTGCAGCTCACTCCTTGCGGGGTCTTCCTGGGGGCTTCTGGGAGAGCAGAGCTTTACATGAAATCATGGCCCCTGCCCTCGAAGTGTGCAACCTCAGACGCATTACACCAACACACTGTGGGTGCTCAGCGCAGGCTGGAGTGCGGGACATAGATTGTCTGAACCAGTGGTGCCCGAGAGAACTTTCTGCAGTGATCGAAATGCTCTCTAGCTGTGCCATCCATGTGTAAGCCCATAAGATGCAGTTAGCATGAGGAAGGAGCAAAATTTTTAAGACTTTAACTTTAATTAATGAATTTAAATAGCCACAAGGGGCTAGATGCTACCATGCTGAACAGCACTGACCTAAAACCTCACCGGAGCCTCACAAGGTGAGCACCCTTACTGTCCACAATTTGCAGGCAAGAAGTAGAGGTTTGGAGTGATGCCAGAGTCTGGTTATCCAGGCCAATTTTTCTGCACATAGGACCCATTCCCTTCCCCAGCCAGCTAGCAAGTTTGTGAATTGCTAAGTAAGATGCAAGCTTTGGAAAGAGAACTTGATAACCGAAAGATAATCATGGGGCGTCTGGCTGGCTCAGTCAGAGGAGTCTGCAGCTCTTAATCTGACTCCTGAGTTCAAGCACCACATTGGGTGTAGAGCTTATTTAGATAAACAAACAAACTTAAAAAAAAAAAAAAGATATGATGAGCTAAGTAAAGCCGAGGAAGTAAGTTGGAGATGGAGGCAGGCTGGGCCATGGGTGAGGGCCTCCTGAGGCTGGAAGACCACCACCCGTGTGCAAGGTCAGAGGGGACATTCCTGCATTCCTCCTTCCTGCACTGCTTTGAAGCACATCACCTTCTTTCCTGGTCCCTTGCTCAATCCACCCTCCTGATGAGCCCTTGGGGTCAGCAGTCCCATCCCCATAGTACAGATGAGGAAACAGAGGCACCACACAGCAGTGCTGGGATTCACACCCAGGTTCTGGTCCAGAGCAGGTATG
Source organism: Proteles cristata cristata (assembly GCA_017311185.1). Lineage (NCBI taxonomy): Eukaryota > Metazoa > Chordata > Mammalia > Carnivora > Hyaenidae > Proteles > Proteles cristata. Next base: position 1,191,552 of record JAESUZ010003526.1, on the reverse strand, counting down.
CAGCCTTGCAGAGGAGGCTGAGGGATAAGCCGGACCCTATGCCCAAGCCCAAAGCAGTCCCAGCGCACAGGGCTGGCGCAGACGCCTTCATCTGCCCTTCCCAGTGTAGCTGGGTTTCCGGGGGTCCCAAACAGACCAGGTTCACCCACTTGCTGCTGACAGAATCCAAAGGCAGAGAGAGGAAGAGAGGAGAAATCAGAAAAGGATTTATTGCCATGAAGCCAGCACCGGGAAGGCAGTGGACTGGAATCTCAAAGCCAGTCTCCAAAGTGCTGAAAATACTTCCAGGTTTATCAAAGATCGGTGGGTACCTACGGGTGGGCGGTAAAGGTCAGGTCCAGGATCATCTTGGAGTCAGCCAGCTTCAGGCAGTGACTTGCTAGTTCAGGAAGTCCTTATTGCTTGAGGGGGTAGATTTGGTTCCTCAGGGGATGCTCTGCCCAATTAAGAGATAAGCCAAGCCAGAAAGAACTTAATCCATTAGAATATTTGAGGTCAAAATGGAAGTAAAGTCTACTTTTACTAGGATTTTAAAGTTGGTTCCAGATGCATAATGAGGCGGTGACCGGGGCTGGTCAGAGTGGTGTTTCAGAAGCACAAAGAAAAGAATCGCCTAGTGAAAGGTGAGGAAGGAGGGCTCAGGGATCTTCATCGAAGATTGAACTTTAGGTTCAAAACCATTTGTCCAGCAGAAAGAATCCTGTGCTGGGGATCCAGAAACATGGAACTTCTTATGCACTGATTTGCTGCTTGACCTTGGCCTGTCACTGTTCCCCCTAGGCCTCAGTTTCCTGATCTGGGAAGTGGGAATAATCCATCACACTTGCTGGGATTGAGCTTTTGTTCAGGATGAGAAAGCAGAGGAGGAAAAGTTTTGGAAACTGTAAATCCTGTTAAAAAGAAAAACCGCAGGCCCTCAAGGGGATCACTTGGGTGAGGCCAAGTTACGAAACCAGGGTTTAATACCTAACCTAATCGTAGTTTCACCCTTCTCCAGAAGTGGAAGTTTTCTTTTATATATATTTTTTAATTTAAAATTTGTAAGTAATTCTATTTCCAATGTGGGGCTCAAACTCACAACCCGCAACTGAGCCAACCAAATGCCCCAGAAATGTAAGTCATGACCTATCAATTGGGAATTTTCTTTTTAAAAATTTTTTTAAAGTTTTTGTATTCATTTTGAGAGAGCGAGCGAGCAGGGAGGGGCAGAGAGAGAGGCGGAGAGAGAATATTAGCACTATTAGCAGGCACTGTTAGTACAGAGCCCAATGCGGGGTTTGAACACACAAAACATGAGACCATGACCTGAGCCAAAAATGAAAATCAGATGCTTCCCATACTGACCCATCCAGGCACCCTTGGAATTTTCTGATAAGCACCAGTGAGGTCATCTGTCGCACCCAGCGCTCTTCATACCTCCCTCCACTACCCGAAGCCACCACCACCACCAAAGGAAGATGACGTAATCTGCATAATAAGACCCTCCAGTTTTTCCCTAAGGTGGTGTTGCCTGGAATAATCCTTTGTTTTCTTCTGTTCCATAGCTAGCCTTGGCCCACCCTCCTTACTATAAAAACTTCCCATTTTTTACAGGAAGACTTTCTCCTTGCTAGATGGGGTGCTGCTCAACTCATGAATCATTTAGTAAAGTCAGTGAGATCTTCAACATTTACTTGGTTGAATTTCGTTTTTCAACAAGCCCTGGATGGGTGTTAGCAGTGGTTCTTAGTAAGATACAGGGATGAAGCGACTGTAGCCCCTTTAGGGGCTGCAGGTTGAAAAGGGCAAAAAGGAATCATGAACATGAGCAGAAACTGTAATAACATATAGAAAGTCACGAGAAAAAGGGCTGTGAAAGCTCACAGGGAGAAAATTTTCTTACAGCTCCAGGGGAGAGAGTCATCAGGGCAGGCTTCCCAGAGGTGGAGGTACTAGAGGTAGGAAATAGTAATAATAACAGTGACAATAATGCTTTGCATGGATGAGCTCATTTCCTCTTAATAACAGCCTTGAGTTTGAGGCCATCTTTATCATTTATAGATGAGATTCAAATTTTTATTTTTAGATGAGATTCAAATATTTTATAGATGAGATTCAAATATTTTATAGATGAGATTCAAATATTTGTCCATGATCACAATGTTAAAAGGGTAACAATACTGGAAAACCCAGGTTTATCTGATTTCAAAGCTAATCTCTTTTGGGGCACCTGGGTGGCTTAGTCGGTTAAGCGTCCGACTTTCCGACTTTCGCTTAGGTCATGATCTCGCGGTTCGTGGGTTCGAGCCCCGCATCGGGCTCTGTGCTGACCTCCAGCTCAGAGTCTGGAGCCTGTTTCAGTCTGTGACTCCCTCTCTCTCTGACCCTCCCCTGCTCACGCTGTCTCTCTCTCCTAGAAATAAATAAAACATTTAAAAAAAAAAAAAGCTAATCTCTTTGAAATAGGAATTTGAATAGGCTGCGGGGAGAGATTGCCCCTCCCCTCCAGCTCCAAAGGTGGGTGTGTAACAATCAGAGCATCTCTCCTGGTCGTAGTGATTGGCTCAGGGGTGGGCACATGACTGAAAACCGGCCAAGACTCAAGCCCAGCATTTTTGCAGAGACCATTGAAAGACCGGAAGCTGCTCCTCTCATTGGGGTGCTGAGCTGGGGGGATGCAAGGCTGGAGCGGCTTCACACTAGGCCCAGCCTGAGAATGAAAGCAACACAGAGCTGGGGCACCTGGGCGGCTAAGCGTCCGACTTCGGCTCAGGGCATCATCTCATGGTCCATATGTCCAAGCCCCACGTTCAGCTCTGTGCTGACAGCTCAAGCCTGGAGGCTGCTTCAGATTCTGTGTCTCCCTCTCTCTCTGCCCCTCCTCTACTTGCACTCTGTCTCTGTCTCTGTCTCTCTCTCTCTCTCTGTCTTTCAAAAATAAATAAATATTTTTTAAAAAGAAAAGAAAAATGAAAAGCAAACTCAAAGTGGCTTAAGTAATATTTGGAATCAATTAGCTCATTTAACTAAAATCTCCAGAGTTAGGGCTTTGGGTGCTGTATGATCAAGGTTCTGGCTCCATTTCTTTGACATAAGCCATACGCACCCTAGGCATGTCAGCGTTCTCCTTGGCTGGTGTCTCAACTGGCTTTAACTTGGCTGTAGCAGGTTCATGTCCCACATCTGTAGCCACACCACCCAGAAGCAAACAACATCTCTCTCCCACGCAAACCAATACCCACGGCTTGCTGTGATTGGAAGAACTTGGATTGCCCGCTCATCCCTGAGCCAGCTGTGGGGAACTTGAGGCAAGGAGTTGAGGCGATTGGCTCAGGCCAATCAGGACTCACCCCTGCAGCTGGAGTGGGGGGGTGAATTTATGGGAGGGAACAGATGTCAGGGAGGTATGCAACAACCTGTTCCTCCTTTGGCTGAGTGACTTGGGTTTGCATCACTCAGTACCCTGATTCCTAGCAATAATGGTCACCAACCCCATTTCCAGTTTATATTTAACTTTTTGGCAACTCCATGCTTTTATACTTGTACTATTCACTAAATCAATGAATAAACTGATCATTCTGCTTGGGATTACACAATGCCTTTCTTCGGAACCCCTCATCACACCTCATAAACAAGTTTCAATGCCCTGCAACAGCTTTCCTCCCTAGGCCATTATGTGCAACTATAAAAAAATAGCATCCGGGGCACCTGGGTGGCTCAGTCGGTTAAGCGTCCGACTTCGGCTCAGGTCATGATCTCACGGTTTGTGGGTTCGAGCCCCACGTCGGGCTCTGTGCTGACAGCTCAGAGCCTGGAGCCTGTTTCAGATTCTGTGTCTCCCTCTCTCTCTGACCCTCCCCTGCTCACACTGTCTCTCTCTCTCTCTCTCAGAAATAAATAAAATATTAAAAAAAAATAGCATCCATCTAAATATAGTCTCTCATCTTATGACACAACATTTCTGTTCCTTATTGTCTTTTAATCTTTAGGGTTTTTTCTCTATAGTAAAGATTCTAAACAAGACAGTCCTTTTTTTTTTTTTTTTTTTTAATGTTTTCTTGCACAGCTGTGGAGAGCAAATCTCTTCATGATCAGTCCAGGGGCAGGTATCTCCCTGGCTGGCCAATGAGAGTGCTGCATCTCTCTGGCCACAGTGATTGGTTCAGGGATGGCATGTGACTGAGGCTCAGCCAATAAGTGCTTTCTCCAGGATTTTTACCTCAAATTAGCAACAAAGTAGCCCTCTCTGCTGCTGAGATTGTGGGCCTCAACTAGTAGGGAAGCCTAGAGCTGCTAGGAACCTTCTTCACACCACAGAGAAAAAAATTTTAATTGAATTATAATTGACATATAATATTATATTCATTTCAGATATACAAGATCCATGATTCAATGCCTTTGTACATTACAAAAGGATCACCAGGATAGGTCTGGTTACCATCTTTAACCATACAAAGCTATTATAAGATTATTTACTATATTCTCTATGGTGTATATTACATTCCTGTGACTTATTTTTGTTATAGTCTTATGAAAAAAATGCCATTGGGATTTTGATAAGATTTCATTGAATCCATAGATTACTTCGGGTAGCATGGACATTTTAACAATATTAGTTCTTCCAATCCATGAGCATAGTATATCTTTCAATTTGTTTGTTTCATCTTCAATTTCTTCCTTTCTTATAGTTCTCAAAACATAGGTCTTTCATCTCCTTGGTTAAATTTATTCTCAGGTATTTTATTCTTTTTGATGCAATTGTAAATGGAATTATTTTCTTTCTCTTTCTGATAGTTCATTATTATAGAAAAACAACATTCTCTATATTATTTTTGTATCCTGATACTTAACTGAATTCATTTGTTAGTTCTAATAGTTTTTTGGTGGCACTTCTAGGGTTTTCTTTTTTAAAATTAAGTTTATTTATTTATTTATTTTGAGAGAGAGAAAACATGTGCATGCATGTGAGCAGGGTGGTGGCAGAGAGAGAATCCCAAGCAGGCTCTGTGCTGACAGTGCAGAGCATGACATGGGACTTGATCCCCCAAATCATGAGATCATGACCTAAGCCAAAATCAAGAGTCCAATGCTCAACCGACTGAGCCACCCAGGCCCCTCTCTAGGGTTTTCTATATATAATACAATGTTATCTGCAAAGAGTGAGTTTTACTTCCCTACAAATTTGAAATTTTTTAAACGTTTTATTTTTAAGAGAGAGACAATGAGAGGGGGAGGGACAGAGGACGAGGGCGACAGAAGATCCAAAGCAGGATCCATGATGAGAGCAGCAAGCCTGATTAGGGGCTCAAATTCACAAACTGGGAGATCATGACCTGTGCTGAAGTTGGAGGCTCAGCCGACTGAACCACTTCAGCACCTCATACTTCCCTACAAATTTGGATGCCTTTTATTTCTTTTTCTTACCTAATTGCTATGGCTAGGACTTCTAATACTATAATGAATAAATATAGTAAGGGTGGACATCCTTGTCTTATTCCTTATTTTAGAGGAAAAGCTCTCAGCTTTTCACCATTGAGTATGATATTAGCTGTGGGTTTGTCGTATATGGCCTTTATTATGTTGAAATACATTTCCTCTGTACTCACTTTGTTGAGAGTTTTTCCCATATGTGGCTGTTGAATTTTGTTAAATGCTTTTCTTCATCTATGGAGATGTTCACATGATTTTTTATCCTTTGTTTTGTTGAAGTGCTGTATCACAGTAATTGCTGTGTGGAAATTAAACCATCCTTGCATCCCTGAAATGATATATGTCACTTGGTCATGATGTACAATTTTTTCAATGTATTGATGGGTTTGATTTGCTAATATTTTGTTGAGAATTTTCGTCTCTATCAGCAGCAGCAATATTGCAGAGACAATTCTTAACACTTCCAGTTCCAACCAGCCCAGGAACCCGGCAACCAGAGCTGTTGGGTCAGGCCAGCATCATTAAAGTTTTCTGGAAGGTCACATTCACTGTTGTCTCAGATAAAGTTCTCTTTTAAGAAACCCCCAAAGTCTTTTTATCCTTGTTCTCTACTTTCTTTCATTTATTTATTCTTTGTGTCTCTCTTCCTTTCTTTCCACATTTCTTTTCCTCTGATTCTCTTTCTTCCTCCTTTTTTTTTTTTGCATTTAGTAAATATCTTTAAAAATAACCCCAAAAATATATGTGCACAAATCCTATAAATACTGAACCAGTTCTCTTCAAAACTATCAAGAACGTGGGGTGCCTGGGTGGCTTAGTCGGTTAAGCGTCCGACTTTGGCTTAGGTCATGATCTCGCGGTTCATGGGTTCGAGCCCCGCGTTGGGCTCTGTGCTGACTGCCAGCTCAGAGCCTGGAGCCTGTTTCACTCTGTGACTCCCTCTCTCTGTGACCCTCTCCTGCTCGTGCTGTCTTTCTCTCTCCTAGAAATAAATAAAACATTAAAAAAAAAAAACTTTAAAAACTATCAAGATCATGAAACACAGGAAAGACTAGCAGTGTGAACTGTCACCAACTAAAGGAGACTGAAAAGACAAGATGACTCAATGCAACATGATGTCCTGGATGCAATTCCAATACAGAAAAGGGAGAGGGGTGGGAAACTGGTGACATCCACATAATTTCTGTGACTTAGTTAATGGTATTGCACCAACGTTAATTTCTTTGTTCTGACAAATGGACAATGGTAATGCTTGGCAACTAGGGGAAATTGAGTGAACAGCATAGGGGAACTCTCTGTGCTATATTTTGCAACTTTTCCGTAAATCTAAAACCAGTCCAAATAAAAAGGTTTATTTATTTATTATTATTTTTAAAGTTGCTTTTATTTAAGTTCTCTCTATACCCAACGTGAAGCTTGAACTCACAACCCCAAGACCAAGAGTCACATGCCCCATCGACTGAGCCAGCCAGGTGCCACATAAAAGTTTTTTTTTTTTTTAATATGCACAGAAAATTTTCAGACAGTACATCAGGCTATACAGTGAAAAATAAGTGTCCCAGACCTGCAGTCCCCATCCTTTGAGGTGACTACAGTTATAATGTAATATTGATTCTGTAGCTACTTAAAGGCTTATATTTGTCTGTACCCCCCTCCAATCTCTATACATATAGCTTCCTCTATGCACTGCATTAAGCTTTCACTTAATGGCATATCTCTTGGTGATTCTTCCAGATAAACATAAAAAGAACTGCCTCATTCATAATGGCTCAGGGTATGTAGCCAGTCTTCAGCAAATGGTGGGCATCCCTTCCTGCATTCTGTTTCTAGAAACAATGCTACATTCAACGTGCGTCCTTGGTCATATAGGTCTTTGAGCTCCTGAGCAAAGTTCCTGATACAGAGGCTCTCAAAGAGGGATTCCAGATTCTTGCCTATAGATTACTGTGATGCAAGATATCCCCAAATAAACTGGGCTCTCAGGCCCAAGGTAACATTTGAGGGGCGCCCGGGTAGCTCAGTCAGTTGAGCGTCTGACTCTTGATTTCAGCTCAGGTCACGATCTCATGGTTTGCAGAATAGAGCCCCGTGTTGGGCTCTGAGCTGGCACTGCAGAGCCTGCTTGGGATTCTCTCTGTGCCCTACCCACCCTGCCCCCGTCCCGCTCTCTCTCTCTCTCTCAAAATAAATAACTTTAAAAAAATAAATTTACAAAAAGGGAAGGTTTGAAGTCAACCTTTGCAAAATTCTTGTTCACGCAGATCCCACCTGCTGGCTGCCAATAATACCTCTGGGAATTTGGATGGTATTAGCCAACAGCCTAGCCACTTGGAAGGGTCCTCCTTTGGATTAACTGTCTGGAGTCTGTCCTCCCTTCAGGGACCACCCTAGAGCAGTGTCGTCCTCAGAAACACGCCCATCAATTGTCACTTCTGAGATTGTGGAGCTGCCTTGGGTGCTGCCCTTTCCAAGCCTTGCCTTTGATCCTCTGAGCTGCTCCATTTCCTTCCACTTTTTTTTTTTTAATGTTTTTATTTATTTCTAGGAGAGATAGAGAGAGACAGCGTGAGCAGGGGAGGGTCAGAGAGAGAGGGAGATTCAGAATCTGACACAGGTTCTAGGCTCTGAGCTGGCTGTCAGCACAGAGCCCGACGCGGGGCTCGAACCCACGAACCGCAATATCATGACCTGAGCCGAAATCGGAGGCTTCACCGACTAAGCCATCCAGGTGCCCCAACCAGAATCCATTTCTTTTGCTCATGACCAAAGACCTCCATGTGATAGCTTGTCTATCCCAGGTCAATAAATGGCTGTCCCCAGTCTGTGCCTCAATTCAGGTCATTACTAAGGGAAGGTAGCAAACCTCTTGTGGCAGTACTTACCCCATCGGAGCACCTCTCCACTAGTTCCTGATATCAGTTCAGATCTGAATAAATCTTTGAGAATAGGTGTGTGGTTTTTTTTTTGGTTTTTTGTTTGTTTGTTTTTATTTCTAGGAGAGAGAGAGAGACAGTGTGAGCAGAGGAGGGTCAGAGAGAGAGGGAGCCACAGACTCTGAAACAGGCTCCAGGCTCTGAGCTGGTAGTCAGCACAGAGCCCGACGCAGGGCTCAAACCCACGAACCGCGAGATCATGACCTAAGCGAAAGTCGGATGCTTAACCGACTAAGCCACCCAGGCGCCCCTCAATAAATCTTTGTTAAGGTCACATTTGAATCTTACTTTTATTCACTTAGTGCCCTCCCAACCACATTTTAGGTGTAATAACAAATCACTTGCTGCTTGTATTCCTAAAATGCTGCTCTTTGTGATACAAAGAGGCAGAAATAGATGACATCATTGTGCTGGGGACCACGCCCTGCCCTTGACCACTCCTGGCCTGCAACACACTCTTCTGTCAGCGTCAGCTAATCATTTTTGGGGAAAAGGTTCAAATCAAGACCAAGATGGGGCACCTGGGTGGCTCAGTTGGTTAAGCATCCGACTTTGGCTCAGGTCATGATCTCACAGTTCATGGGTTCAGGCCCCGCATCGGGCTCTGTGCTGACAGTGCAGAGTCTAGAGCCTGTTTCAGATTCTGTGTCTCCCTCTCTTTCTGCCCCTCCCCTGCTCACACTCTGTCTCTCTCTCTCTCTCAAAAATAAATAAACATTACAAAAAAAAAAAATCAAGACCAAGACAACAGTCAACTCTTTGGGTCCGGCCCCCACCAATGCCAAGGGCTTGACATTGGGAGTCAGCAAGCCAGGCTTGAAATCCTAGCTCCTTCATTTAAGCCATTGCACCTTTTTGTGGACCTAAGTTTTCCAACCTGTCTTATGGGTCTTGTCTCCCCAACACTGCACCCATCACGTGACCTCTGCCACAGCCATGGGAGGGCAGCCATGGGAGGGCAATGTGGCAGGTGCTCCCGGGACCTGCCGCTCTGCTCCTTGCTTTCCTCTCCATTTCCAGAGTCCTGATCCCCTTCCTTCCTCCCCAGAAGAAAAACAGAGGGGCTTGAGTTGAGAGCCTGCAGCCTGGAGCATTCCAGGGGGGGCCAGAGAAGACTCCAGAAGAACTCACATGAGAGTGCTGGGTGCGAAGCCACGGAATTTGGAATACCCGAGACCAGGGTGCAAGGGACTTGGTGGCTGTGTGACCTCAGGCACATGTTTCCGCCTTCCTGAGCCACGGTTTTCTGGACTATAAAATGGACAGGGCAGTGATAACGCCCGCCTTGTCTACCTTATATGCGGCCCAGATTACAGAAGATATGACAGTGCCGTGCAGCAAGGAAAGGAAATGTGTGTGCGTGTGGGCCAAGCTGTGCAGAGCCGCTCCCAGAAACCCCAAACCTGGCGGATTCCCAAGGATTCAGGACAACCGTCACACTCATGAGGCTGGGCCCCGCCCATCGTATTCTCACATTAGATGAGGGGGAGCCCAGGTCAGGTGACTGGCCCATTTCACAGATGAAAATATTGAAGCCTCAAGAGAATCCAGACCTTTTCAGAAGCAGAGGGGAATCAAATTTGCAATAGGTTGGGAAAATTGCTTAAGTTCTCCCCCTTTCCATTTGGAGGCTCTTCTGTGTGCAAAGACATGCCCACAATCTGGCCCCTTAGAGGGGGTATATCAGTGGTTGAAAATAGGGGTCCTGGGGACAGAGAGGCCTGGATCTGAATCCAGACTCGGTCACTTCCCAGCTAGGTGATCTCGGACAACTCACTGCTCCTCTCTGAGCCTCAAGCTTCCTTACCTGTAAAATGGGGCCAATAAGCATACGTGCTTGTCGGCACTCAGATGACAGATGGAAAGCATGTAGTCTAAGGCCACGCACAGACTAGGCACTCATGACCTCCTAACGCAGTGTTGTTCGAAGAAAGCCAGTAGGGCGGGCCTCAGTGCGGGCAGGGCCCTCGGCCAAGGAGACTGGGCTGGACTGTCAGGATCGACCAGTCTATCCTGAGACTGGGGAACCCCTCTCCAGACCGGTTCTTCCCACCACCTTCTCCTCCCACTCACTTCCTCTCATCGGGACAGCCTGCCTTTTCTGTGCCCGACTGTGTGATACTGCGAACTGGGGCCGAGGCAAAATTGTCCCCGGGGCCGCCAAACTTGGGGTGGGGGGGCTGGTACACATACAGCAGTTAAAACCCCAAGACTTGGTGGGGGGTCAAAGGGGACAGGAGGCCAGTGACTCAAGACGTGATAGAATGCCAAGGTTGGGGCCATTTCAGCCCAGAAAAAGGCAAACAAAAACCTTCACATCTTTTTTCCCCCTGTCTCTTTCCTTCTTTATTTCCTCCCGCCCTTCTTTTCTTCTCTCCACTCCTTTCTTCAATCCCAAGGAAATACAAGTTAAGAACATGAAGCAATATTGTCATCAGTCTTTGTAAATGTGCTTGGCTGAGAGGCCCTGAGCAGAAAGGTGAGAACAAAGTTGTACCTCCATTGTGTCTGGGCTCTTGGATCAGAGCCTCCCACACACGCAAAGGCAGGAGGGACAAGTGGACCAGCAGCGACCTGCCCAAGCAGCCCGAGGCCCTCCCAGGGCCCCTTCCCAGCCCTGCTCTCACCTTCCTTGTGATCACCCATTGAATGGATTAGAAAACTGAGCTGGGGGGGGAAGGGATTGCCCTCTCCAGACTCACCTGTCAGCCCTGCTCTGCGGCCCACCGATCATCTGAGGGCCCTTAGCCCACCTGCACATGCCTCTGAGCTCCCATATATGCTGTTCCCTCTGCCTGGAGCTCCCCCTCCAGCCTCAGGCCCCTTGTAGAGCTGACCTGGCTCGGGATTTTAGGGTTCAGTAGGCATCCCGCCTTGAAGGCCATGCTCAGGGTCTTCTCTGGCTGCAGACCCTCCTAGTGCCTGTTCCCTTGATGATGACTGACACACTGTCTGTGCCTCTGTGGTCTGGTAGCTTCTCGAGGGACTGGCCCCCGCAGGCTGCTGGCCATAGGCAACATGTCCGTCTGTTGAGGGGTGGAAGCCAGTCTGTGAGCTTGACGGAATGTGGCCCCCTAGGGAAGGGCTTATAGCTGCACCCAGTGCCTCACATAAACAGTGGATTTGGGAGTCTGGGACAAAGACCTTGGACTTGCTCAGGGATGCTCTCAGAGGTCAGCTTCCTCGATGCAATTCAAGGGCACCGTCCCCTGCTGGCAGGGGGTTGCTGGGAAGACCGAATGAGAGCGGTCACCCCCTTCAACCCTCCAAGGACTTTCAGAACCCCTAGAATGAAATCCACAGCCCCTCCCATGGCTAAAAGGCCCTGCCTGCCCGCCCTGCCCCACCCTCCTTCTGCACATGGAGCTTCCCCTACATTGTCCCTGGCTGTTCCCTCTGCCCGGCATACCTTCCTCCAGACATCCAGATGCCCTGTCCTCCATTCCCTCTGGCCCAGTGCTCCATCAACCTTCCCGGACCACTTTGTATGGACTTCACAGCTCTAATCACTACTTGATCAAAGGTCTGATCAGACCCCAGATCAGAGCCTGGCACACAGCGGGGGACTCAACAAAGACCTGGTAAAGTAGCTGATAGATGTGGGGCCCAGAGAATTGCTCTGCGCCCTCAGGTCCAGGCTGCACCCCTGGGAGTCTAGGTTCTTCCTGATGGGTGGAGTCCAGGGCCCAGCTGGTCGCTGTCACCCCCAGGACGGCTGGAGAGGGATGAGCACCAGCCCCATCGTGGACTCTGTGCCTTGCCTTGCCTGGCTTATTGCCAGAGGGTGCCCTGTTCACCAGCCACCAGCCCCAGGGGTCCGGGCCCTTCCCAGCCCCAGCTCTGGCTTTACCTTGGGGCCCTCCAAATTCTGAGTCTGCTGACTCAGCCTTCTAGGCAGGGTGGCCGACGCTCACTTATCTCAGCCATTTGCCTCTCCTGTAGCACTCGAGGAGCCCGAGAGGTCTCGCCTGGGCCTGAAGTCACACAGCGGGTCAGGGCAGAGCCAGAGAGAGGACTGGGGGGCCCCGTGCCAGCCTGGATGTCCCCCACACTGCTAGGGACCGGGCCCAGGTTGTAGGTATGGCCAGGCCCAGGCCTCAGAGGCGTAGGTTCAAAGCCAGCTGCCCCTGAAGAGGCCACCCACCACCTTGTCAAGCTGCCCGTGTTGAGGGACTCCCAGGCCCCTTACTGGCTCATTCTCAGCCCTGACAGCCTCAACCATACCGTGTGCAGATGTCACCAAACGCGTTCTATTTCTGAGAAAACAGAGGTCTTGGATTCCCCTTGGCACCTACTTACCCCTCCCTCCTCCCCCTCTTCCTGCAGACTTGAGTCACAGCCGCGGGGGGAGGGGGTGTGCAGGGACGTCTGAGTCAGCTTGGCCTGGGGTTTCCATCCTGACACCATGTCTTACCAGCTGTGAGACTCTGGGCAACCTTCACGCCGTCAAATCTGTCTCTCATCTGTGAAGCGGAGGTGTGAAAGCATCTGCCTCTTCAGTGCTGGAAGCCTTGCGCAGGTCTGTGCAGGCTCACGGCATACAGCAGGTGCCTAACAATAGGAGCAAAGGCCACAGAAACGACACCATGGCAGCCGCTCTACTAAGTACTTCCCTATATTATCTCATTTAAGCTTCATACCAATCTGATGAGGAAGCCATTGTCACAATCCCATTCCACCCTTGAGGAAACAGGCACAGGAAGGTGAAGCAGCGTAGCTGGCAGGTGGTATTTGAACCCAGAGCCTGTGCCCTTATGCGATCCCTCTGCAGTTGAAGCCACAGAGAACACCTTTTGAGCCTGTTCTGCGGGCACGGGCCCTGGGCTCAGGGTAGGTTTGACGACAGATGGAACGTCTGCCTTTAGCGCCCCCAGAAACCCTCCTAGAACAAGGGTTCAAGTGCAAGTTCTGTGTTTGGATGAGATCCCAGGAATCACCGTCTTTTTTTTTTTTTTTTTAAGTTTTCTTTTTAAGCATTTATTTTGAGAGAGCGCACACGTGTGCAAGTGGGGGAGGGGCAGAGAGAGAGGATCCCAAGCAGGCTCAGCACAGTCAGCGTGGAGCCTGGTGCGGGGCTCGAGCTCACAAACTGTGAGATCAGGACCTGAGCGGAGGCCGGATGCCTTACCCACTGAGCCATGCGGGCGCCCTACGGGAATCACCTTTCCGAGCATGGGAAAATGAGACAGGGAAGGGGAGGAGCCAGTAGCTGTGGGCTCCCGGTGCAGCTGGTCTGCTGTGTGGCCTTGGACCAGCCAGTGTCCGTCTCTGAACCCAGGTTTCCTGTTCTACAAAACAGCCTCCCAGGAGAGGAAGAGAGGGAGGTCTCGGGGGCTGCGGAGGGTCCCTCTCGGATGCCAGCCCAAGCTCTGGGAAACAGAGGAGGCCGCAGTGAGGACTCTGTGGGTGAAGAAGCCACAGGAGGCAGGCACGGGGCCCGGGCTGTTACCACAGGGGCCCTGGAGAAACCACATCACGGCCACCGCAGCCTCCACCGTCCCACGGCGATTTCCGCTCCCTCCTGTCCCGGGCCGGCATCTCCTACCAACAGCTGGCCGCCCCCTCCTTCAGCACCTGCCCTGGGTGGCCGCGCCTGGCAGCAGCTGCCGCAGGGGATGCTGCCCCTGCTCCTGGGGGGGGTGGCCGGGCTTCAAGGAGCCAGCGAGCCCCCTGCGGTGGGCAGCTCCTGCCCTTGAACTCCAGGCTCAATTCCAGCCCTACCCCTTGTGACCCCGGGCAAGTCACGTCACTCTCCTGACTCATCGGCCTTGGTGACCACACGGAGCTACTATTGTGCACCCTGGAGTCTCAGCCCCAGAGGCAGGGTCTCTGGTGCCCTCCTGACCTCCAGCCTTGGCGCTTGCTGTGTCCCTATCTGGAACCTCACCCCTTCACACACACACTGCCCCCTCACCCCTACCTTTGCCCAAGTAAGCCTTGCTCGGGGCACTGGACTGCTCTACAGTCATTCAGATGCCCTCTCCCCAGGGAAGGGAAGCCGTTGTGACCACCTACCTCCTCTGACTAGCACAGGCCCCTTCCGCCTCCCCTCACAGCCTCTTCCTCAGTAGCTCCGGGCCTCATTTGTCAGTTTCCCTCCTCCACTGACTCCCCCACTGCAGAATTCAAGGGCGCACAAACCTATCTTGCTTCCAGCCCGAACCCCAGGGCCTGGCACTGAGCCTGGCACCAAGTAGATGTTCAATAAAGTCTTGTTGACCACATGAATTACTCTCTGAAATATCTTGTCCTCGGTTAACGCCTTGCTCTTCCAGCCCAGACTTCAACATCGCCTTCTCCAGGCAGCCTTCCCGGATTGCTTCCGATTCCTCTCCTGGGTTTCCAGAATGTCCCCAACCTTTTTCCCCATCACAGAGGGGGCTGGGTGTCAAGAGCCCCGTTCCCAGGGCCCCAGCCCCGCCCCAGCGCTGCCCTCAACCTGCCTTCTCCCAGTGGGAGGAAAGGGTTGGAGGAAGAGGAAGGAGGAGGCGCAGACCATCTGGTGGCCTCCGGAGTCTCGGAGTCTCGAAGGTCAGGTCCCGCCCAAGAGGGCTGGCACTCCCGCGGGATGGAGATGTGAGCAAAGGCCAGGAGGCCGGAAGGAGGTGGAGGAGGGGCGGTGAGGAGCTGGAGGGCGGCTCCCCGGCTGGTGACGCGAGGCCCCCAGGGGACCGCGGGGGGGCGGGGGGGAGGGGCGAGAGGTGTCTGGTATTTCCTGAGGCCAGCCCGGAAATGCTTGGGGCGGGAACCCGGGCG
Organism: Proteles cristata cristata; assembly: GCA_017311185.1. NCBI lineage: Eukaryota > Metazoa > Chordata > Mammalia > Carnivora > Hyaenidae > Proteles > Proteles cristata. Next base: position 1,176,454 of record JAESUZ010003526.1, on the reverse strand, counting down.
GACCCGAGTGAGGAGTGAGGTCGCCCCGGGAGCGACCCACACACCGCAGGGGCCACGCGCCTCCCCAGCGGCCGCTCTGGGGCCCCCGCGCGTCCCCCGCGCTGTGGCTTTGCCGTCATCTCTGTGAACCGTCTCACCAGGCGGCGGCGGTGCTATTCAAGCCCCCTGTTACAGAGGAGGAAACTGAGGCACGGAGAGGGCCAGCGGGGTCACAGAGCCTCCAGCGTTCCCGCCGCTCCCTCCAGGTCCCCTGCCCCCAGCTGCCATCATCCACAAACTCCCTCTGTCCCAGTGGGTGGCCGCTGCTCCGGGCAGGGCAGAGGGACCCAGCAAAGGAGCCGGAAGGAGCGATGTCACATCACTGACCCCGTGACCCCAAGCACCAGACAGCGCACCCGCAGGCCACCCCTGGCCAGCTGGCACATCTCAGCACCCAGCCCCCACTCCAGGGCCGTCCCCTCTTCCCTCAGCCCTCACAAGGGCCACCCACAGAAGGCAGGCTCCTCCTGCCCCATCACCACCCAGAGAGACAATCAGCCCCATTTCACACAGTGAGAGACTGAGGCCCTAAGAGGGGCACGTGCTTACTCACTCACCCCATTGACCTGGGGCTGGAAGATTCCATTTTTGCCTGGACTCCATCTGCTTGAGTTCCGTTCTGCCTGCTATAGGACTTTCGGACAAGCTGCTCGGCATCTCTGGGCCAAAGTACCCCATCTGGGGATACAGCCAGTCCTGGCTCAGGAAACTGGTGGCAAATAAGTTGACTGTGTAAATGCCTGTGCCTCACACATGTGTGCTCAATAAATGTTGGTCATTATGACAGACACATCCTCAGACGTCCCCTCCCTTCAAACAAAAAGTCTCTGCCCTTGATCTTCACCTTCCACTGACTCCTGTCCAGTCTTCTGTTTCCCGCATCTTCTGGATTCTATCAAATACCCATCTTCTGTAAAGTTAAGAATGTTTGACGACAAAAAATACAACACTGAACACAATGACTTAGACAAAGAGGAGTTAGTTTCCCCCCAGCACAGCACATTGTTTCACCAGGCCATGCTGTGGGCAATTCACTTGAGTTTTCCCTCTTGTTTACAAAATAGCTGCTACTGCTCCTGGCATTTCATCTGCATTCACATTTGAGATGGGAAGGAAGAGGAATGGTAACGTTTAGGGTTAATTGAAAGCATGTGTCCCTTTTATCATGAAGAACTGACCTCCACACCCAACAATTTTCCTTTGATACATTGGTCTGAACTGTGTTCTATAACTGTTCCTGGTCCCAGGAGACTGGGAAAGTGGGTCATTTGTCTTTTCCACTCTCTGCAGTGGAGGCAGCAGCGGAGAGGGGGATTAGGAATGGCAGATAGGCTGGTCAGCTGGTGTGTCTGCCGCTCCTTCCCTTCCATCTGTCTATAGCTCTGCCCCTCCCGGGCCATGCTCCCCATAGTCACCTTGACCTCCTGGCTCACCCACCGGCCACCCCATTTCTATTCCTCCTTAGAAGGACGACTCTGGGCCTGCCCTTCCATAAGGCGGCCGTCTGCTGATCTGGAGTAAAGCTGCCCCTGTAGGTAGAACATGACTCTGTTTGCCTCAGTCCCCACTGACGGGGTTTGAAGTGTTGGGGTTCGGAGCCGGTGCCCAAGAAAGAATTCTTGAGACATCTCCGGTGCCAAAAGGTGGCTTTATTGGGGCGCCTGGGGGGCTCAGTAGGTTAAGTGGCTGACATCGGCTCAGTTCATGATCTCTCGGTTTGTGGGTTCGAGCCCCGCGTCGGGCTCTGCGCTGACGGCTCAGAGCCTGGAGCCTGTTTTGGATCCTGTGTCTCCCTTTCTCTCTACCCCTCAGCCACTCATTCTCTGTCTCTCAAAGATGAATAAAGCTTAAAAAAAATTTTTTTTTTTTTAAAAAGATGGCTTTATTAAAGCACGGGGACAGGACCCGTGGGCAGAAAGAGCTGTGCTGGGGTTGTGACAGATGACTGATTATACACCTTCAGGCTGGGACGGGGTTAGGGATAGTGTAAGTCTCTGAGGTATGTTAGAAACAGGTCTTCCAGGACCTTGGGGGGCGGGCTGATGCCAGGAAAAGGTCATTTATTACTGTTTAGTAAAAGCTCAGTCATGAGGCCCCTCAGATGAATACAGGCGACCATAAGCTTGGAGCATGGTTACCCACATGTATCTTGGGGGGTAGAAATAAAGAAATTTCTGAAGGAATTTATATATGTTAAAGTAGACTCACAGGATCCTGGGGGGAGGGGGGGCGGAGGGCTAAGATTCCCTTTTGCCCGTAGCAAAGTGTCATCATCGAGGCAGCTGAGCTCCCAGAAGGAGGTCACTCTGCTGGTCACAGGGACTTGTCAGTGGTTATAAGTTGTAAGGAAATTTCATTTTTAGTTTTATTTATTCATTTATTCATTTTGAGAGAGAGTGAGAGAGAGCAAGGAAGAGGTCTAGAGAATCTTAAGCAGTTTCCATATTCAGCGCAGAGCCCAACGTGGGGCTCGATCCCACAACCCTGGGAAAGGTTTGGACATTGGACCCACCGAGCCACCCAGGCGCCCCGGGAAATATAATTTTTCATTTGCCTTTGTTTTCTGTATTGCTCACCACTTCCTTAAGTTGACTCTTTCACTCACTGACCTTTCTTGCCTGGCCCTGGGTGTTGGAGTTTGAACCACCAAATTAACATATTTATTTCCCACTCCTTACCCTCATTCAGTGAGTTAACCACAAAGTATCCTTTTTAGATATTTTCTAGGTGTGTAGCAAAAATTTCCTTTTGACCTCAGACCCGAGGACCCAGTTCCCCTCCCTAGGGATAAATAAATGTAATCAGTCCACTGTTAAAAACTTTAGGGGGCGCCTGGGTGGCTCAGTTGGTTGGCCGTCCGACTTTGGCTCAAGTCATGATCTCACAGTTCGTGGGTTCGAGCCCCATGTCGGGCTCTGTGCTGACGGCTCAGAGCCTGGAGCCTTCTTTGGATTCTGTGTCTCCCTCTGTCTCTGCCCCTCACATTCTGTCTCTCTCTCAAAAATAAGCACTAAAAAACCCCCAAAAAACATTTAGAGCTGTTTTATGCACATACAGGCAAATCTACCTACATATTATTTTATTTTATTTTATTTTTTAAGTTTATTTATTTTGAGAGAAGGAGAAAGCGTGAGGTGGGTAAGAGGCAGAGAGTGAGAAAGAGAATTCCAAGCAGGCTCTGCACTGTCATGACAGAGCCGAATGTGGGGCTCAAACCCACAAACCTTGAGATCATGACCTGAGCCGAAGTCGGATGCTTCACTGACTGAACCAGCCGGGTGCCCCTCTCCAACCCCTTTTAAAAAATATTTTATTTATTTCTGAGAGAGAGAGAGAGAGCATGAGCAGCAGAGGGTCAGAGCAAGAAGGAGATACAGAATCTGAAACAGGCTCCAGGCTCTGAGCTGTCAGCACAGAGCCCGACCCGGGGCTTGAACCCACAAACCACGAGATCATGACCTGAGCTGAAGTTGGACGCTTCACTGACTGAGCCACCCAGGCGCCCCTCCAACCCCCTTTTTAAGTCAAATATGAGTAGGGGTGCCTGGGTGGCTTAGTCGGTTAAGCGTCCGACTTTCGCTTAGGTCATGATCTCGCGGTTCGTGGGTTCGAGCCCCATGTCGGGCTCTGTGCTGACTGCCAGCTTAGAGCCTGGAGCCTGTTTCAGTCTGTGTCTCCCTCTCTCTCTGACCCTCCCCTGCTCACGCTGTCTCTCTCTCTCTCTCTCTCTCTCCTAGAAATAAACAAAAAAACATTAAAAAAAATAGGTCGAATGTGCGTATAGACTACACATGGTTCTGCACTTGGCCTTTTCTTCTTTTTTGCCATTTATAACATCCAACCGTGTAACTCGGAGGTCACCTCCCGTCCATCGAAGAAGCCTTCACTCCTTCACCTGCAGAGCAAGCCCCACCCCTCTCTGAGCCTCCCTTTCCTCCTCCACAGGGTGGCACTAATAATAGCACCAGCCCCAGAGGGCCGGTGAGAGGCCCGGGATGGCATGAGTCTTGGAGAGCAGCCTGCTGCCCACTCTGCTGAGTGTGAGGCAAGGTTCCAGAAACGGGGGAGACAGGGTTACCCGAGGAGAGCCATGGGACGATAGTAGGCAAACCCTTCCCCTGTGTTATCCCCACCACAGTCTTCTAAAGGTGACACTTCTTACTCTCCATTTACAGAAAGGGAAACTGAGGCACAGCGCCGCCAAGTGACTCGCCTGGAATCACACGGCAGAGAGCGGTACCGCTGGGATTTTGCCCCCCAGCTGCTCCTCCAGTGCCAGTACCGGCCAGCCAGGCCACACCCCAGCCCGGGGCCAGCTGCCCATGGGGTTTGGCGCTCCCCAGGCTGAAGGGGGCCCCTCCTTGTGGGGGAGACCTCCAGAGCCACGTATAGCTTGGTGCTCAGAGAAGGGCTGAGGCTTGGAGTCTCGATCCCCTGCTTTGGGACTGGGGCACTCACACGACTGTAGGGACCCAGAGTCTCTGGGCCCAAATGACTCATTCCCAGCTGTGTGGCTTTGGACAAGTCACCTCCCTCTCTGAGTCCCTCTCTTCGTTTGTAAAAGGGAATTGGTCATTGGTCCTTAGTCATGGTATTGTTGGGGGATTAACTGATCTAATAAGTATATACATCACTTGAAAAGTTTCCAGGGGTGGGGCACCTGGGTGGCTTGGCCGGTTAAGTGTCCGACTTTCGCTTAGGTCATGATCTCGCGGTTCGTGGGTTCGGGCCCCACATCGGGCTCCGTGCTAACTGCCAGCTCAGAGCCTGGAGCCTGTTTAGGAGTCTGTGACTCCCTCTCTCTCTGACCTTCCCCTCCTCACGCTGTCTCTCTCTCCCTCTCTCCTAGAAATAAATAAAATATTAAAAAAAAAAAAAAAAAGAAAAAATTTTCCAGGGGCACCTGGGCGGCTCAGTCGGTGAAGCGTCGGGTCATGATCTAGAGGTCCCAGCCCCCCCATCGGGCTCTGCGCTGACAGTGCAGAGCCTGCTTGGGATTCTCTTTCTCTCGACCCCTCCCCAACTCACAGTCTCTCTCTGTCTAAATACATGAATAAGCTTTAAAAAAAGAAAAAAGAAAAGTTCCTGTAATATGGAAACACACACACACACACACAAAGCCATTAATTAGTATTATTATTTTCTTATTCTTGACATTAACCCTGGAAACTTACAATAGGAACCAGGATGGAGAGATTGCTGGGAGGGAGCCCCTAGGAGCTAATCCTGCTGACCTTGGACCCAGGACCTGGAAGGGGCCTCAGACCATACTGTGGAAGCCCATTCTCCAGGTATGAGATGGAGGCCTGGGGACAGGCAGCCCCTGGGTCCTGGCCACTCAGGGAAGTATTCCGGGGTGTCTGCCCCCTGCAGGGCCCCCTGCTGCACCCCCAGATTGTACTTAAGTTATACTTAACTGGTCCTAGAGACCTCCACTACCCACCGGGGGACACTACCCTTCTTTTTTTTTTATTTTTAATGTTTTGTTTATTTCTAGGAGACAGAGAGAGAGAGAGAGAGAGAGAGCAGGGGAGGTTCAGAGAGAGAGAGAGAGAGAGAGTCACAGACTCTCAGGCTCCAGGCTCTGAGCTGGCAGTCAGCACAGAGGGGGCTCGAACCCAGTAACAGCGAGATCATGACCTAAGCGAAAGTCGGACGCTTAACCGACTAAGCCACCCAGGCGCCCCACCCCCTGCCCTTCTTAACCTCCACCTCCCACTTACCTTTCAGGATAGAGTTAAAAACTCTTCTCGCGGGAAGCCTGTCGTCATCCTGCTTCCCTCCCCAGGCTGGTAAAGGTCTCCCTAGGGACTCCCTTTGCCTCCCTCTGGCCCCCGTCTCCCCATCGCGCCCCACCCGCACCCCCAGTGCAGACCCTCGCCTCTCTTTTCCTTCGCTGGGTTCAGCCGGCCCGGCTCCTTCCTCGGCGCGGGCGCGCGTAGGCAGCGCCCTCTACCGGCGGCTCCCAGATCGCGCCGCAGTCTCAGCCCTCCTGGAGCCCTGCCCTGCCCCAGGCTGGGTCCAAGGTCGTGGGTCCAGAAGACCAATCCAGGCCAGAAGCCAGGGAAGAGCGACAAGGGGATCTCGGCCTTGGGGCCACAGACCTTGCCCAAATCCCTGTCCTGCCGTCTCCGTGTAACCTCTGGCAAATCGCCTTCCCTGTATCCCCCTTCTGCGAAATGTATTCCCCAACCATTTCTTTTCTTTTTTTTTTTTAACGTTTTATTTATTTCTGAGAAAGAGACAGCATGAGCAGGGGAGGGTCAGAGAGAGAGGGAGACACACAATCTGAAACAGGCTCCAGGCTCTGAGCTAGCTGTCAGCACAGAGCCCAATGCGGGGCTCGAACCCACGAACCGTGAGATCATGACCTGAGCCGAAGTCGGAAGCTTAACCGACTGAGCCACCCAGGCGCCCCTCCCCAACCATTTCTTGAGTATCTACTATGATGGTCCAGATACTGAACCATACAACAGTGACAAGGATGAGTGAAGCCACAGCCTCAGGAAGCAGACACGGAGGGGACAGCTAATAAACAAATACAGAGCATATACTATACTCGGCTCGACTGCCCAGGGTGAGTACTCGTAGGAGGTAAACTGGGAGGCGGACAAAGCACAGGGGACATGACACTTTGGGAGCGATGCTGGGGTGGCCTCGCAGGCGCAGACATCAGCGTCCAGCCACCAAGCTGTGGAGGGATGGCGCCGGGCACAATATGCTGGCGTCCTGTACAATCTCTCTGCCAGGTTCTCCGGGGCTGGCTCCTCCCCTCTGTCTGGTAAGGCGGGGCCACCCCTGGTCACATCCCCGGCCATTTGTTTGGTCTACACTGACTCCCAGGATGGCTTCCATCCAGAGACTCTAAACACCAGCCAAACCCTGACGGTTCCTAAAATATCATCCTCGGCCCTGCCCTCACCCTCCACGCCAGGCGCATGAATCCAGCACATTCCACCTTCTGTCTCCCTTTGTATACAACCTCATCCTGCCGACTGGTCGGGGCAAGAAATCTCCCTTTGCCTCACTCCCTGAGTCTGATCCACCAGCATATCCTGTTGGCCTCCTCCTGTGGTCAGATCCTGACCCACAGCCCCCACCTTCCTCCGGGCCCCCAACGCTGCTCACCTGGACCAGCGCCTCCCTCACCTGCCTCCTTTCCCCCACCTGCGGCCCCCAATCTGATCTCCACGCCCAACTCAGACCTTATCCCTCCTGTGCTCAGGAGCCTCTCTGGGGTCCCAGCTCTCTCAGAACCTTCCCACGGTCACAAAACCACGCCCTTGGGGTAGAGCAAGGTTTTGTGGGGGCCCGAAGATTTCAAAATGTAGGAGGCCCTCTTTAAGAAGAAGAACAGAAGCTTACAAGTGCAAAATGGGGGAATCTGGGATGAAGGGGGAGTCAGAATGGAAGAGGGTGGTCTTGACTGACTGTGGTCAATATTGCTTGCTTGTCTGGTATGAGCCCTTTGGAAAACAGCTTGGCGGTGCCTCATGAAGCAGGGCACGTGGCCACGCTCAGAGCCAGCAGTTCCCTGTCAGCACCAACAGAAACGTGCAAGTGTGTGCACCAACAGACATGTTCTAGAATGTTCACGACACTGTTCGTCATAGCTCCACGCTGGAAATGGCCTAAATGCCCATCAGCAGAGGACAGAGGTGAATGGTGGCCTCTTTATACCACTGACAGCAATGCGGCAAGAACAAGTGACACCCACTCACGCGAAGTTCAAAACCAGACTAACGAATCTGTGCTGTGAGAAGGCAGGATAAGAGGGCACCCCTGTGGGGTGTCAGGGAGCTGGTCGTTTTCTGGTTTTTGATCTGGTGTTGGGCCCTCTGTGGAAATGCATTGAGCCTTGCACTTATGACGTGTGTCCTTTTCTGTATGCATATTATACTTCGATAGAAAATTTTCTAGGGGCGCCTGGGTGGCTCAGTTAGTTGAGCATCTGACTTGATTTCAGCTCAGGTCATGAGCTCACCGTCAATGGATTGAGCCCCAGAGTGTTGGGCTCTGGGCTAAGTGTGGAATCTGCTTGAGATTCTCTCTCTTACCTCTGACCCTCCCCTGTTCACACATGCTCTCTCTCTCTCAAAAAAAGAAGATGAAGATGAAGACAAAGATGAAGACGAAAACGAAGAAGAAAAGAACAAAATTTCCTAAGAGGATAAAATGAATTAAGTACAGTAAACTAACCGAACCTTATAAATGGAGCCACACTCTCAATAACTGACCCATGTTTCTTGAGAAATGTTTACATTGGCTTTTTTAACACATAGGGTTTCAGAAAAGGCATTTAATTTACTTTGGCAGATTTTACAGAAGTGTGCGGCTGGTGTGTCTGACTGGCTCAGTCAGAGGAGGGGGTGACTGTTGACCTCGGGGCCAAGAGTTTGAGCCCCACGTGGGGTGTAGAGATGACTTAAATAAAGAAAAGTGTGTGACCATGTGGCCCCATCACAAGGTCCCTGGCAGTGCCTTGGACGGGCTGGCAGATGAGGAGACAGAGGCTTACACTTCACTGGCTTCTCAGTGAATAATGCCCCTGCCCTGCCTCCCTGTGACCTCTCGCCCTCTCTCCCTCACCCCGCTCCAGCCACACTGGCCTCCTCACTGCACCTCAAATCCCCAAGCACACTCCCACCTCAGGGCCTTTGTACCTGATGTTTCCATTGCCTGGAATGATCTTCCCCCAGATCTTCGAGATCTTCCCGTGGCTCCCTTACATCCTTCAGGTTTCTGCTCATATTAGCCTTGAGATAGAAGATAGAAGGCAGATGAAGGCAGAGCAGAGGAGGGGAAGACTCCGTGATCCCTCCCTCCTTACCCTTCCCTTATCTCCTCTCCCTGCTTTACTTAGCTCTAGAGAGCTCTCCTAGTACTGCCAAGCTCAGCTGACTTCCCATGTTATTGTCTGTCTGCCCCGTGAGAAGACAGCCCTGTGAGTGCAGGGAGTCTGTTAGTCTCCTTCATGAGAGCAGTGCTGTGCAGACAGTAGGTGCCCAATGAATGCTGATTTACAGATTTATGAGCTGGCCATTTCTGAGCTGCCTGTCTCTTTCATTAGAGCAGTGCTGTGCAGACAGCAGGTGCCCAGTGAATGCTGACTTGTAGATTTCTGAGCTGGCCATGGCCAGCCCCAGGCCTGGTTGGGATGGTGCCTCTCACTCAGCCATCCACTTTTCCACCCACACGTCTGAATGTTTGCTCTGTCCCTCGTGTATGCCCATCCTCATGGCAGCCCTAGGCTGGGCAGTGCTGGGATTCAGCAGATGGGGACCCCGCCCTCTGACACAGAAGCAGCCTGGGCACCATGGAGCCCAGAGGAGTCTGGCCAAGCCTGGGGCGTGTGCAGAGAAAGCTTTCTGGAAGTGGTGGTGCGTACGGAATTGGAACTTGAAAGTGGCGGCTGTAAGGAGGAAGGGTGTTCAAGGTAGAAGGAACAGCGGTGGAAAAGCATGGGCGATTGAGGTTCTTCAAGTGGCTCGAGTTGGCTGGAGAAGAGAGTGTAAGCGGCGGGGGAAGGAGAGGAGGGGGAGGGGCAGGCAGGTACCAGGTAGGGGAAGGCCTCAAGAATGAGGCCAAAGGGCGTGGATTTCATCCTGGGGCTTGGAGACGCCTTGCGGCTTAGTGGTTAGCGCGTGGGCGCTGAGCCCCACATCCCGGCTGGGAATCCTACTTCCGTTGCTTACCCGCAGTGAGATGTTGCGTGGTCACTTGGCTACTCCGAGCCTCAGTTTCCCCATCTGTGAGGTCAACTTAATGACACCTCAGAGGGCTATTGGGGAGAAAGCACCACTGGCGCGTGTATCCAGTAAGTGTGCAATAAATGATAGCTGTTACCTGTGATGTTCTTCCACTGCTATGAGACATATTATTATAATTATTATCATCGGGAGGTGTTATTATTATTATAGGGGAGGGTGGGGAGGGTCAGTCCTTCTCTCAGCTTAACCTTTATGGAGTTCTTACTGGCTCAATTTGAGTTCTCCTAAAACCGACCCTGAGACAAGATTTTGGGTGCAAGGAGTGTCTTTGGGAGGTGACCCTCGGGAGCACGAGCAGGCAGGGATGGGGGGAGGGGGGTTGCGGATGGGAGGAGAGCATAGACAAATCGGTTCCTGCTGCTGGCAGCTGCTTCTGGGAGCCACGGGGAGCCTCACAAGCTGCATAGAGCGCATCTCAGAACTGTCGCATCCAGGACAGTCGGGAGGGTAGCATCTGCCCTAACAGGTCAAACTTTGCCCCTTTGCCTTTCACCTGGATGGAACATTCCCCGGCAGCTAGAGAAAGCCGCCCAGGTCCTTGAGGTGTTGGGCTGTGGCTTCAGCACACGAAATACAGGTCTCCCATGCCAAGTTGACCTACCGGTTGACAATGAAGGATTTTTAGAATGAGTATATCCCATGCAATATTTGAGACATACTTATACTAAAGAACGAGTGTGTTGTCTATCTGACGATCACACTTCTCTGCGTGTCCTGTGTTTTATCTGGCCACGTGTTCAGGTGGGACGCGTGTACGGGAAACACGTAGCTGGCAGTTGGTGCTGGCTGGGGACTCCTAGCAGCCACCACGGTATCCCCCACATGGATCTTTCTTGTTGGGTTTCCCTACAGCATGGTGGCTCATTCCAAGGAGAGGCCTGAGTCTAAGGGGAAGGAATGAGAAGCTCTCAGTTCTCTTGAGGTCTTGACTCAGAGTTCCCAGAGCATTGCTTCTAGTGCATTCCATTGGTCTGGGCTAGCCCAGATTCAAGGGGAGAGGAAATAGCTTCACTCCTTGATGTGGGGATGACACACATGTACGGGGAAGAGAAGGTGGTGGTGGTCATCTTGGGAACGCATTTCCTCCTTAATTCTCTCTCAGTCTGAAAGAGAATGTGTGAAATTCTGTGAATGTGCAGGGGAAATTTCTGCATGGTGTTAGGGAGATTTTCAATGTTCTCAAAGGTCTTCTGATTATGGGTTGTGACCCCTTAGTGAGTTCTAAAATCAAAGTACTGAATACAAACCAGTGTTTAAATTGTTTTATTTTATTTTTTTATGAGAGAGGGAGCAGGCAACGGGCAGAGAGAGAGAGAGAGAGAGAGAGAGAGAGGATACGAGGCAGGCTCTGTGCTGACCAAGGGAGACAGGTTCCGATGCGGGGCTCCACTCACGAACTGGGAGATCATGACATGAATGGCAGCCGGACACTTAACCAACTGAGTCACCCAGGCGGTAGTGTTTACATTTTTAATCTTTTTAATTTACAACTCGGGCATGCACAGAAATAGAGAGCAGGAAGCCCCCATCATTCAGCTTCAATCCCCACCAACATTTTTTTATCCCTGTGTATCTACCTGCCTTTGAGCAATTGTTGAAAATTAAACAAGATAGAGGGCACAAAATAGAATATAAAATATCAGAAAAATAAGGGTATTACTTTGTGAAATTTTTGTTTTGTCTTTATACTTGTCTCCTGGGTTGGAATGCAAAATGTGTTTGAAAATCCCATCTCTGATACTCCACTAATCTTTCCTTTGGGCAAAGAACAAACCATGCACAGCTTTCATGAGAAACAGTATCAAGTAGCAGTTAATAACATTGTCTTCTTTTATCATAGTGTCATTGTTATTATGTATAAAGTGACAGACTTTTCCACTTAAGAGTAGCAAAAGGCAAGTTCTCCCTTTAAAGACATTTACTGATGTTTTAAAAGATGTCCTTGGTGCCTGGGTGGCTCAGTCTGTTTTTTTTTTTTTAAATATTTTTTCTTTATTTCTGAGAAAGAGAGAGAGACAGCATGAGCAGAGGAGGGTCAGAGAGAGAGGGAGACACAGACTGAAACAGGCTCCAGGCTCTGAGCTGGCAGTCAGCACAGAGCCCGACGCGGGGCTCGAACCCACGAACCGCGAGATCATGACCTAGGCGAAAGTCAGACGCTTAACCGACTAAGCCACCCAGGCGCCCCGACAGTCTGTTAAGCATCCAACTTTGGCTCAGGTCATGATCTCCCACTTTGTGGGTTCAAGCCCCCTGTCGGGCTCTGTGCTGAGAGCTCAAAGCCTAGAGCCTGCTTCAGATTCTGTGTCTTCCTCTCTCTTTGACCCTCCCCTGTTCACACACACTCTCTCTCTCTTTCTCAGAAAGAAATGAAACAGTAGAAATTTTTTTAATAAATAAAAAATAATAAAAATAAATAAGCATTAAAAATAAACATAAAATTATTTTTTAAAAATAAAAGCCTTGGAGAATAATATTAAGTTTAATTACAGTAATAGTTCAGGGAGGCGAGATGAAATGCAGCGAGAAGAAGGTGGCAGGCCTCCCCCTGCTCAGGCCCCTGTCTGGGAGTGCCCCCCCCACCCCCCCACCCCCGCTGGTTCCAGGCCTGGCTCTACTTGCGGCCTGCGCCCAGGCACATCCCTTCTTCCCTCTGCCTCGGTCTCTGCATCTGTGGGAAGCGGCAAGTGGGTGTGGTCAGTCCTTCTCTTGGGTTCTGTGTCTGTGTGGCCTGGGTACCAAGTGCCGTCTTCCTACCGCAGCCCCCGCCCCTGATCCCTCACTCCTCGGACAGGAAGGCGACCTGTAGTTCCGAGAGCTGCCGCAAGGGGGCAGAGGCGGCCACCGGCTGGGGGGCTGCCTGCAGACGCGGGCCTCTGGGTGTGGATAAACCCTGGGGCCCTGGGAAGAACCTCATTTCCTGGCGGCCCAATGACCGAGGTTCAAACTCGTCCCTCCAATTCCTGGGCTGTCTATCTCTCCCCCAGTAACATGGGCTACTGTAAGGATTAAATAATGAGAATATAGGGGCGCCTGGGTGGCTTAGTCGGTCAAGCGTCCGACTTTCACTTAGGTCATGATCTCGCGGTTCGTGGGTTCGGGCCCCGCGTCGGGCTCTGTGCTGACTGCCAGCTCGGAGCCTGGAGCCTGTTTCAGTCTGTGACTCCCTCTCTCTCTGACCCTCCCCTGCTCATGCCGTCTCACTCTCTCTGTCTCCTAGAAATAAATAAAACATTTAAAAAATTTTTAAATAATGGGAATATAACGTACCTAGTATATGAACCTGACTTTCACATGGGAACTGTGGACCCCTCCCACAAGAGCATGTGGGCCACTCACTAAGCCGGTAGAATTTAAGGCGTTTTTATTTACCTATGCATGATGTGGGAAGCTTGTGAGCAAAGAAATAGCGTGATTAAAAATTGCAGGGTTGGGGGGCCTGGGTGCCTCAGTCAGTTAAGCTCCCCACTCTTGATTTTAGCTCAGGCCATGATTTCTCCGGGAGTTCAAGCCTCGCATCAGGCTCTGCACTGACAGCGTGGAGCCTACTTGAGATTCTCTCTCTACCTCTCTCTCTCTGCCCCTCCCCCATTTGCACTGCCTCTAAATAAATAAACGTAAAAAAATAAAAATTGAAGAGAAAAAGAAAAAATGTACTTCAGAATAGCTACCTATTATCTTATCATCATGGTATAAAGCTTTGCAGTCTTTTTTTCACTGCAAACACATACATACAAACATCAATATGTGATCATTTGCCTACATATGATCTCAAGGGTGCAAGAAATGTCCCATTAGTTCCTGATCTTTTTTAACTTTAAATTGTGATCTTTGTTTTTTTTCCCCCAAGAGAACAGCTTATTTATTTATTTATTTATTTATTTATTTATTTATTTATGTTAAGTAGGCTCCATGCCCAAGGTAGGACTCAAACTCACGACCCTGAGATCAAGAGTCGCACGCTGGCAGGAGGGGTGGGGGTGTGCCTGCTGGCTCAGTTGGTTACGTGTCTGACTCTTGATTGCTGCTTCTTTCCCTCTCTCTCTGCCCCTCCCCCACCCCAAATAAAAGAGTTGTGTAATTTACTGACTTGAGCCAGCCAGGCACCGCATAAATGGTGATAGTTGGTTTTATTTGTTTGTTTTTAAATTTTTTTTTTTTAAGAGAGAGAGCGTGAGCTAGGGAGGGGCAGATAGAGAGGGAGATAGAGGTTCCGAAGTCAGGTACTTAACTGGCCGAGCCACTCAGACGCACCCGATAGTTGGTTTTATTAAAGGAATATATGCTTGGAGTGCCTGGGTGACTCAGTAGGTTAAGCGCTGGAGTCTTGATTTCAGCTCGGGTCATGATCTCACAGTCCAAGAATTTGAGCTTGAACTCACCACTCAAGGCTTGAACTCACCACCCTGAGATCAAGACCTGATATGTTTCTACTGTTATGTATAAATTTGCTGTATTAAAATTTTTTTTGGTATGTGGTATGCCTTTACTATCAATAATACAGGTTTTTAGCTAGACTTATCAGAGAAAGACAGAGAGAGAGAGAGAGAGAGAGAGAGAGAGAGAGAAAGGACTCAAAACTCAAATCAGAAATGAAAGAGGAGAAATAACAGCCAACACTACAGAAACAGTGAGATCATGACCTAGTGCTGAAATCAAGAACCAGATGGTTAACCAACTAAGCCACCCAGATACCCCTAAACTATTCTTTTTTAAAAATAATTTTTTAGTTAATTTATTATTTATTTTGAGAGAAAGATCATGTACATGAATGGGGAATGGGCACAGAGAGAGGAAGAGAGAGAATACCATGCAGGCTCCACTCTGTCAGCACAGAGTCCAACACGGGGCTTAATCTAATGAACTGTGAGATCATGAGCTCAGCTGAGATCAAGAGTTGGACGGTTAACTGACCTAGCTACCCAGATGTCCTGTCCTCTAACCTATTCTTACTTTTCTACATTGCTTTGACTATTCTGGGCCACTTGCAATTCCGTATGGATTTTACCTTATTTTATTTTCCATACGAATTTTAGAATAAGCTTGTCAATTTCTACAAGAAGTCAGCCAGGATTATTGTCACCTAAACAATGTTAACCCTCCAATCCATGATTCCATGGGATATTTTCTAATTGTTTTGATCCGCTTAATGTTTTTCAACAATGTTTTGTAGTGTTTTTTAATGCTTATTTACTTTTGAGAGAGAGAGAAAGAGAGAGTGTGTGGGAGAGGGGCAGACAGAGAGGGGGGTCACAGAGGATCTCAAGTAGTGTCTGCACTAGTAGCAGTAAGCCCAATGCAGGGCTTGAACTCATGAACCATGAGATCATGACCTGAACTGAAGGCAGATGCTCAACCAACTGAGCCATGCAGGCCCCCTGTTTTGTAGTTTTTAGAGTAGAAGTTTTGCACTTTATTTGGTAAGTTTATTCATAAGGTTTTAATTCTTGCCATTGTAAATTGCTTTATTATTTTAACTTTCAAATTGGTCATTGCAAGTGCATAGAAATAAAATTGATTTTTATATATTTATCTATTATCCAGCAACTTTGATAAAAATCATTTATTATTAGTTTCAATATTTTTAAATGGATTCCTTGGGAGTTTCTTTATACAAGGTCATGCTATCTATAAACAGTTTTATTTTTTCCTTTCTAATATTGATTCCTTTTGTTTCTTTGCATTGCAATTACTCAATTGCAATGTCTAGTCCCTCCAGTACAATGTTGAACAGAAGTGGTGAGTGTGAACACCCTTGTTCCTGATATTAGGGGCAAAGTAGTCAGTCTTTTACCATTAAATATGATGTTAACTGTGGGTTTTTCATAGATACCTTTTATCATGTTGAGCAAATTCTCTTGTACGCCTGGTTTGTTAAGTGTTTTTATCAAAAGAAGTGTTGGATTCTGTCAAATATTTTTTTCTGAGTCTATTGAAATGACTTGTGATTTTGCTTTTTGTTCTGTTTATATGATATACTACATTAATTGATTTGGGGTGTTGAACCAACTTTGTATTCCTGCGCTAATCTCACTTGGTCATGGCATATCTTTCTTTTTCTGTATTTCTGGATATGGTTTGCTAGTATTTTGTTCAGGATTTGCATCCATATTCATAAGAGATATTGGTCTCTAGTTTTCTTTGGTGGCTCTGGGTTTGGCATCAGGTTAATGCTGACCTCATAGGAGTGTTGTGTTGCTTCCTCTTCTGTTTTTTGGAAGAGTTTGTGAAGAACTGGTATTAATTCTTCTTTGAATATTTGGCAGAGTTCAGTGATGAAGCCATTTAGGCCTGGACATTTCTTTGTGGATAGTTTTTTTCTTTAATTACTACTACTTTAAACACTTCATTTATTATAGATCTCTCAGATTGTCTATTTTCCATTGATTCAGTTTGGTACTTCATGCCTTTCCAGGAATTTTTCCATTTCAACTAAGTTATCTAACTTGCTGGTGGACAATTGTTCATATGTTCCTTCACATTCCTTTTCATTTCTGTACAGTAAGTAGTAATGCCCCACCTTTCATTTCTGATTCTTGTAATTTGAGTCATTTCGTTTTTTCTTGGTTGACCTAGCTAAAGGTTTGTCAATTTTGTTGATATTTTTATTTTATTTATTTATTTATTTATTTTTAAATGTTTTATTTATTTCTAGGAGAAAGAGAGAGAGACAGCATGAGCAGGGGAGGGTCAGAGAGAGAGGGAGTCACAGACTGAAACAGGCTCCAGGCTCCGAGCTGGCATTCAGCACAGAGCCCGACGCGGGGCTCGAACCCACGAACCACGAGATCATGACCTAAGCAAAAGTCGGACGCTTAACCGACTAAGCCACCCAGGCGCCCCATTTTTTTTTTTTTGATATTTTTAAATAACTAGTTTTTTGTTTTGATTATTTTCTTTGTTTTTTTTCTATTCCCTGCTTCTTTAATTTCTTTTCCAATCTTCATTATTTGCTTGTTTCTACTTATTTTTTAAGTTTAGTTTGCTCTTCTTTTTCCAGTGTCCTTTTATTATTGTTATTATTATTTTTTATGTGTGTGAGAAAGAGAGATAGAGTGCAATCAGGGGACGAGGGAGGGAGAGAGAGAAGGGGAGAGAGAGAGAGAGAGAGAGAGAAAGAGAGAGAGAGAGAGAGAGAGAGAGAGAGAGAATTTGAAGCAGGCTCCAGGATCTGAGCTGTCAGCACAGAGCCTGATGCAAGGCTCAAACCTACGAACCGTGAGATCATGACCTGAACTGAAGTCAGAAACTTAACCAACTGAGCCACCCAGGTGCCCCTTAATGTGGTTTTGATTTGCATTTCCCTGATCGTGAGTGATGTTGAACATCTTTTCATGTGTCTGTTGGCCACCTGGATGTCTTCTTTGGTAAAGCATCTATTCATGTCTTCTGCCCATTTCTTCACTGGATTATTCATTTTTTGGGTGTTGAGTTTGGTAAGTTCTTTATGGATTTTGGATACGAATCTTTTGTCTGATATGTCATTTGCAATTATCTTCTCCTATTCTGAAGACTGCCTTTTGGTTTTGCTGGTTGTTTTTCTCTTTGTTGTGCAGAACCTTTTTATTTTGATCAGGTCCCAGTAGTTGATTTTTGCTTTTATCTCCCTTGCCTTCAGAGATGTGTCAAGTAAGAAGTTGCTGTGGCTGAGGTCAAAGAGGTTGTTGCCCGCTTTCTTCTCTAAGGTCTTGATGGTTTCCTCTCTCACATTTAGGCCTTTCATCCATTTTGAGTTTATTTTTGTGTATGGTGTAATAAAGTGGTCCAATTTCACCCTTCTGCCTGTGGCTGTCCAGATCTCCCAGCAGCATTTGCTAAAAAGATGGTCTTTTTTCCATTGGATATTCTTTCCTGCTTTGGTCATACATTTGTGGGTCCAATTCTGTATTCTATATTGTCAGCCTATGTGTCTGGTTTTGTGCCAATATTATATTGTCTTGATGATTATAGCTTTGTAGTACAGGCTAAAGTCCAGGATTGTGATTCCTACCACGTTGGTTTTCTTTTCGACATTAGTTTGGCTATTTGAGGTCTTTTGTGCTTCCATTCAAATTTTAGGATAGTTTGTTCTAGCTCTGAGAAGAATGCTGGTACAATTTTTATTGGGATTGCATTGAATGGGCAGATGGCTTTGGGCAGTATCTACATGTTACCAATATTTGTTCTTCCAATTCATGAACATGGAATATTTTCCCATTTCTTTGTGCCTTCTTCAATTTTTTTTTTCATAAGTTTACTATAGTTTTCAGCATACAGATCTTTTACATCTGCGGTTAGGTTTATTCATAGGTATTTTATGATTCTTGGTGTGATTGTAAGTGGGATAGATTCCTGCATTTCTCTTTCTGTTGTTTCATATTTGGTGTATAGAAATGCAACTGATTTCTGTACATTGATTTTATATTCTGTGGCTTTGCTGAATTCATGTATCAGTTCTAGCAGTTTTTGCTGGAGCTTTTCAGGTTTTCCATGTAGAGTATCACGTCATCTGCAAAAAGTGAAAGTTTGACTTCTTTGACAATTTGGATGCCTTTTATTTCATTTTGTTGTCTGATTGCTGAGGCTAGGACTTTTAACATTATGTTAAACAACATTGGTAAGAGTGGACATGGTTCTCACGTTCCTGATCTCAGGGGGAAAGCTCTCAGTTTCTTCTGCATTGAGGATGATACTAGCTGTGGGCCTTTCATATATGGTTTTTATGATGCTAAGGTATGTTTTCTTCTATCCTGACTTTCTTGAGTGTTTTTATTAAGAAACAATGCTGTATTTTGCCCAATGCTTTTTCTGCGTCTATTGACAGGATCATATGGCTCTTATCCTTTCTTTTATTAATGTGATGTATTACACTGATTGATTTGTGAATATCGAACCAGCCCTGCAGCCCAGGAATGAATCCCATTTGATTATGGTGAATAATTTTTTTAATATACTGTGAAATTCTATTTGCTAGTATCTTGCTGAGAATTTTTACATCCATGTTCATCAGGGATATTGGCCTTTACCTCTCTTTTTTAGTGGGGTCTCTGTCTGGTTTGGGGAACAAGGTAATGCTGGCTTCATAGAATGAGTCTGGAAGCTGCCTTCCATTTCTACTTTTGGGAACAGATTGAGAAGAATAGGCATTAACTCTGCTTTAAATGTCTGGTAAAATTTCCCTGGGAAGACACCTGGCCCGGGACTCTTATTTGTTGGGACATTTTTGATAACTGATTCAATTTCTTCACTGGTTATGGGTATGTTCGAATTTTCTATATATTCCTGTTTGAATTTTGGTAGTGTGTGGGTGTCTAGGAATTTGTCCATTTTTGGGGGGTTGTCTAGTTTGTTGGCATAGGATTTTTCTTTTTTTAAATTTTTTTTATGTTTTATTTATTTCTAGGAGAGAGAGAGAGAGAGAGAGAGACGGCGTGAGCAGGGGAGGGTCAGAGAGAGAGGGAGTCACAGACCGAAACAGGATCCAGGCTCTGAGCTGGCAGTCAGCACAGAGCCCGACGCGGGGCTCGAACCCACGAACCGCGAGATCATGACCTGAGCGAAAGTCGGACGCTCAACCGACTAAGCCACCCAGGCGCCCCGGCATAGGATTTTTCATAATGTTCTCCGATAATTGTATTTCTGTGGTGTTGGTTGTGATCTTTCTTATTTCATTCATGATTTTATCTCTTTGGGTCCTTTCTTTTCTCTTTGAGAAGTCTGGCTAAGAATTTATCAATTTTATTTATTCCTTCAAAAAACCAGCCTTTAGATTCATTGATCTGTTCTACTGGGGTTGTTTTGTTTTGCTTTGTTTTGTTTTTGGATTGTATATTATTTATTTCTGCTCTAATCTTTGAGTTCTTTTCTTCTGATGACTTTGGGGTTTCTTTGCTGTTCTGCTTCTAGTTCCTTTAGGTGTGAGATTAGGTTTTGTATTTGGGCATTTTCTAATTTCTTGAGATAGGCCTGGATTGCAATGTATTTTCCTCTTAGGACCACCTTTGCTGCATCCCAAAGGGTTTGGACTGTCGTGTTTTCATTTTCATTTGCTTCCATATAGTTTTAAATTTTTTCTTCAATTAATTGCCTGCCTGACCCAATCATTCTTTAGTAATATGTTCTTTAACCTCCATCATTTGGAGGCTTTCCAAATTGTTTCTTGTGGTTGATTTCAAGCATTGTGATCTGAAAATATGCATGCTATGATCTCATTTCTTTTGTTTATTGAGCGCTGTTTTGTGACCCAGTATGTGATCTATTTTGGAGAATGTTCCATGTGCACTCAAGAAGAATGGGTATTCTGCTGCTTTGGGATGAGAAGTTCTGAATATATCTGTCAAGTCCATTTGGTCCAGTGTATCATTCAAGGCCATTGTTTATTGATTTTCTGCCTAGATGATCTGTCCATTGCTGTAAGTGGAGTATTAAAGTCGCCTACAATTGCTGGATTACTATCAATAAGATTGCTTATACTTGTAATTAATTTACTTATATATTTGGGGGTTCACATTGGAGGCATAAACTTTTACAGTTGTTAGCTCTTCTTGATGGGTAGACCCCTAATTATGATATAATGTCATTCTCCATCTCTTGTTACAGTCTTTAGTCTAAAATCTAGTTTGTTTGATATAAGTTTGTCTACTCCAGCTTTCTTTTGACTTCTAGTAGCGTGATAGATGGTTCTCTATCCCCTCACTTTCAATCTGAAGGTGTGCTCAGGTCTAAAACGAGTCTCTTGTAGACAGCATATAGATGGATCTTGATTTCTTTATCCATTCTGATACCTATGTCTTTTGATTGGGGCATTTAGTCCATTTACATGTTATTCAAAGATACGGATTTAGTGTCATTGTGTTATCTGTAGGTTTCATGTTTGTGGTGATGTCTCTGGTCCTTTGTAGTCTTTGCAGCATGCCACTCACAGAGTCCCCCTTAGGATCTCCTGCAGGAGTGGTTAGGCTGGTCAGGGCATGAATTCTTTCAGTTCTTGTTGGTCTGGAAAGCCTTTATCTCTCCTTCTATTCTGAATGACAGGCTTGCTGGAGAAAGGATTCTTGGCTGCGTATTTTTCCTATTAAGCACATTGAATATTTCCTGCCACTCCCTTCTGGCCTGCCAAGTTTCGGTGGACAGGTCTGCTACTACCCTTATGTGCCTATCCTTGTAGCTTAAGGCCAGTTTGTCCCTAGCTGGTTTCAGAATTCTTTCTTTGTATCTCGCCAGTTTCACTATGATATGCCATGGTGAAGACCCATTCTTGTTGATTCTGAAGGGGGTCCTCTGTGCCCCCTGGATTTGGATGTCTGCTTCCTTCCCCAGATTAGGGAAGTTCTCAGCTATAATTTGTTCAAGTAAACCTTCTGCCCCTTTCTCTCTCTCTTCTTATTGTAGAACTCCTATGATATGAATATTATGTTTCATTGAATCACTTAGTTCTCTAATTCTCCCCTTGTGGCCTAGTATTTTCTTATTTCTCTTTTTCTCAGCTTCATCATTTTCCATAATTTTATCTTCCATTTCACATATTCTCCCCTCTGCATCCTCCATCCCTGCTGTCACTGCAACTAGTTTATTGTGCATTTCATTTACAGCAGTTCTTAATTCATCGTGACTGTTTCTTAGTTCTTCGATCTCTGCAGCAATAGATTCTCTTTTGTCTTCTATGCTTGTTTCAAGCCCAGCTATTAATCTTATGACTATTATTCTAGATTATTGATCACATATATTGTTTATATCTATTTTGAGCAATTCTCTAGCTGTCATTTCTTCCTGGAATTTCTTTTGAGTTCTTCTGTTTCATCATTTTGGCTAGGTTTCTGTCCTTTACATGTTTTTTTTTTTTTAATTTTTAATGTTTATTTATTTATTTATTTATTTATTTTTTAAATGTTTTTTATTTATTTCTAGGAGAGAGAGAGACAGCGTGAGCAGGGGAGGGTCAGAGAGAGAGAGGGAGTCACAGACTGAAACAGGCTCCAGGCTCTGAGCTGGCAGTCAGCACAGAGCCCGACGCGGGGCCCGAACACATGAACCGTGAGATCATGACCTAAGCGAAAGTCGGACGCTTAACAGACTAAGCCACCCAGGCGCCCCTGTCCTTTACATGTTTTAATAGCTAGTTACGTGTCCTACACTTGTGAGCACTACTGTATTAAAAAGGGTCATACGCTGTCCAGGGCCTGGCCCTTCAAGAGGTGTTTTTGGAGTGTGTTGCGTGCTCTCTGTTGTTGTGACTCTGGCTGTTTTATCTCCCTACTCATAGTGGTGGCTTAGATCTCCCACCAGGGTGTGCTTTGATTTGCTCATTGAAATAACCCTGGAAAAAAATGAAAAAGGGGGTGGTGGTGGTGGTGGTGGTGGTGGAAAAAGCCTTATCCCATACAAAGCAAGTAATGATAGGGTTAGGGAAAAAGAAAAGAAAAAAAATTGACCAGGCAGAGAATCAGAGAAACTATAAGGCTTAAGCCAGAGAGAGAGAGAGAGAGAGAGAGAGAGAGAAATATCTGATGGCACCTTGGAACTGGCGGTCGTGCTGGAGGCTGGAAGAGGGGCTGTCTGGTCTGGTCAGTGTCAATGTCACTCTGGTAGATAAAACAGTTATAGGCTGGAGGGGTGGGGTTTGATGGAAGTGGGTCCCGCCTCTACTGTGGGCGGGCGAACCGTCCTGTTCCCTGGAGCCCCACCATGTTGGTGACGAGGAGAAACATGGTGACACCCCATTCTCTCCTCCGCCACCAGGTGTCCCAGACCAGTCTGTCCAGTCTGTCCTCACAGCACCGTGGGGGCCAGTTTGTCCTGCTCCACAGTCTCCTGAGCCCCTAGGCTCTCGGCTGGGATTCAGACCCCTGATGTCTTAAAAGACCCCACTCCACGCCCCGGTTCTGGAGTAGCGCCCCTCTGCCCAGCCCACAAAGGGCCTCTGACTGGCAGGCACCTTCAGGGCCTTTTTTCCTTGGGGCGACTATGTTATTCTTCCCACAGCGCTCCAGGGACAGGACTGCTGTCTCCAGCGGCACCTCTGAGCTCGCTACCAAGCCTGGGGCTGGCTCCCCTCCCCACCAGGCGCGTGCACAGGGCGACAGGCCCCAATCTGGAGGAAGTCCCTCCCGCGGCCCTGGGGTGTCACGCCTGAGACTGTCTGCAAGTCAGAAACTGGCTCTTTCTCTGTTTTTTCTGTTCCCGTCTGCGGTCCAGAGAGGTTTTTCTCATGGCCAAATACAATCCTACACGTCCACAGCCTCTCTTTCTCTTCCTTTTTCTCTCCACAGAAGGCGATCCCTCCCCTCCCTGCCTGTGCCTCCCGTTTTATCTCTTCCAATTTGCAATCACGCACCTATGGCCCCTGAAACTGTCCCCGTGGGCCCCTGGAGACGTCTCTGCCCGGATTCCTGGAATTCCAAGTCTTCTAGTCTCGATAGTGCTGTTTGAGGGACGACGGAACTTAGGGCCCCCCTGCTTCCCCACCTCGTTGACTTCTCTTCCTTTAGTATTTCTTGTAGAGTGGGTCTGCTGGCAATGCATTCTCGCATCTTTGTTTACGTGGGAAAATCTTTATTTCACCTTCATTATTTTTTGGCATTGTCATGATTTTTAATCTTTATGAATACTGATTAGCCAATGCAATGGTAGCCACCAACTTCATAGAAAGCCCATCACTGACTCACCCATTCTAGATCAGAAATCATTACGTAGCATATGTTGCATATTTTTGTTATCGTCACATAGACTATATAAACTAGATGTTTCTGTTTCTTTTCTTTTTTAAAAAAATATTTTTATTTATTTCTAGGAGAGAGAGAGAGACAGCGTGAGCAGGGGAGGGTCAGAGAGACAGGGAGACACAGACTCTGAAATAGGCTCCAGGCTCTGAGCTGGCAGTCAGCACAGAGCCCGACGCAGGGCTCGAACCCACGAACCGTGAGATCATGACCTAAGCGAAAGTCGGACGCTTAACCGACTAAGCCACCCAGGAGCCCCTAGATGTTTCTGTTTCTGTGAATCACATAATATTGTGTACCATTCAGTTTTCTATCACATAAATCTTATTTATTTATTTATTTATTTATTTATTTATTTATTTATTTATTTTCTTAAATAGTTTATTGTCAACTTGGTTTCCATATAACACCCAGTGCTCATCCCAACAAGTGCCCTCCCCCTTCACCTTCATTTTTAAAAAGAGAGCTTTACTGGACACAGGACTCTTAGCTGACAGCTATTTCTTTGGCTGCTTTGAGGATGTTACCCCACTGCCTTTTATACTCTGTGTTTTTTTTTTTTTTAAATGCATATTTGTTTTTGAGAAACAGAAAGAGAGAGACAGAGAACAAGCAGAGGAGGGGCAGAGAGAGAGAGGGAGACACAGAATCCAAAGCAGGCTCTAAGCTCTGAGCTGTCAGCACAGAGCCCGACGCAGGGCTTGAACCCACAAACTGTGAGATCATGACCTGAGCCGAAGCTCGACGCTTAACCGACTGAGCCATCCAGGCGCCCCTGTGCTCTGGTTTTTGCCGAGAAGTTGGGTGTTCATGTTTTTCAGGTTCTCTTGTGAGTTCAGAACTTGGATTTTTTCTTGTTCCTTTCAAGCTTTTCTCCCCGGGCTTTGACTTTTAGCATATTTGCCATATAATGTCTATTTGTGGTTTTCTTTGTATATATTTTATTTGGAGTTTGTTGAGCTTCCTGGATGTAGAGGTTACTGTTTTTCAATGAATTTGGGAAGATTTCTGTCATTGTCTCTTTGAGTTGTTTTTTTTTTTTTTCCTGCACCGTTTCCTCTTTCGCCTCCTCCTGGGAATCCCATTATATGAGTGGTACTGTGTTCGGTGGTGCCCATATTTCTCTCAGGCTCTCTTCATTTTTGTCCATTCTTTTTTCTCTCTATTCTTCAGTTTGTATAGTTTCTGTCAATCTACAATCAAGTTTGCTTATTTTTTTTTAAATTTTTTTAAATGTTTTATTTATTTCTAGGAGAGAGAGAGACAGTGTGAGCAGGGGAGGGTCAGAGAGAGAGGGAGTCACAGACTGAAACAGGCTCCAGGCTCTGAGCTGGCTGTCAGCACAGAGCCCGACGCGGGGCTCAAACCCGTGAACCGCGAGATCATGACCCAAGAGAAAGTCGGACGCTTAACCGACTAAGCCACCCAGGCGCCCCTCGCTTATTTTTTTCTTATGCCAGCTCAAGTCTACTGTGAAGATCTTCTGGTGACTGTTTTTGGCATGGGTGCGGAGAAAGGACAACCTTCTTGCACTGTTGGTGAGAATGTGAACTGGTGCAGCCGTTCTGGAAACCGGTATGGAGGGTCCTCAAAAAGTTAAAAATAGGACTACCCTACAATCCAGCAATTGCACTCCTGGGTATGTACCTATAGGATACAAAAATACAGATTCTAAGGAGTACATGCACCCCAATGTTTATAGCAGCGCTATCAACAATAGCCAACATATGCAAAGAGCCCAAACGTCCATCAAGTGATGACTAAATAAAGAAGACGTGGTATATCACACACACACACACACATGCCCGCGCACACCCACATTTATACACAGTGAAATATTACTCAAAAAGCCATCAAAAAGCATGAAATCTTGCCATTTGCAATGATGTGGATGGAGCTAGAGAGTATTATGCTAAGTAAAATAAGTCAGAGAAAAACAAATGTCATATGATTTCATCATGTGTGGAACTTAAGAAACAAAACAGATGAACATCGGAGGGAGGAAAAAGGAGGGGAACAGACCATAAGAGACTCTTAACAACGAAGAGCGAACAAACTGAGGGTTGATGGAGGCAGGCGAGTGGGGGATGGGCCAGATGGGGCATTAAGGAGGGCGCATGTTGTGATGAGCACTGGGTGTCGTATGGAAGTGATGAATCACTGAATTCTACTCCCGAAACCAATATTACACTGTATGATAACTCACTAGAATTTAGATACAAATTCGAAAAGAAAAAAAAAAGTACCTTCTTGTGAATCTTTCATTTTAGTTATTGTACTTTCTGACTCTATAATGTTCCTTCAGTTCCTTCACAATTTCAGCCTCTTTTTTTACATTCTCTATTTGATGAGACGTCTCATCACACCTTCCTTTACTTTCTTTGATCACGGTTTCCTTTAGTTCTGTAAACATGGTTCAAATGACTCCTTTAAAGTCTTTTTCTGGTAAACCTGACATCTGGTCTGTCTCAGAGGCACTTTGTGTTGCCTGAATATTTTCCTGTGTATCGTCATGCTTTCCTGATTTTTGTTCTGTTTTCATTATTGTTGTTATTTTCTTATTTGCTTAGTGACAACTGGATACTTTTGGTGAAGTCTCTTTCTTCCTCACAGTGTTCAACCTCTGATAATCTCTCCAGGGAGACGCAGCTTTGGGCTGCTCCTAGGCACCCGGGGTGGCAGCGGTGTGGCCTGGTGTCACATTCCCGATCGCACCCAGCTGTTAAACTGCGCTAATTTCCAACTGAGTTTTCTATTGTTTTCAGCAGTATCCTGGGGCGCACATTGTTCTACTACGAAGAATTAAATCAACTCGGGCTCTTTTGAAGGAATACTGTATGGTTCATAATTTAAAATTTTTAAAAATGTTTATTTATTTATTTTTGAGAGAGCGCAAGAGACAGAGTGTGAGCAGGGAAGGAACAGAGACAAAAAGGGAGACACAGAGTCCGAAGCAGGTTCCAGGCTCTGAGCTGTCAGCACGGAGCCCGACGCGGGGCTTGAACTCACAAACTGCGAGTTCATGACCTGAGCCGAAGTCGGAGGCTTCACCGACTGAGCCACCCAGGAGCCACAGACCCCTTCCTGTTCTTGAGAGCACCTTTATGTCTGACCTTCACTCTGCTCCACATGAGGTCAGTTCCAGAAAGAGAGAAGGAGCTGTTTTATGGCCAGTTTCTATCCCTGGACAAACCGCTGAGCGGCCTCTGGAACCCAGGGTGTGGACAATGGCAACCTTCTCTCTGAATAATACCCCTGCGTTAGGAGCTGGGCCCGGGTGAGGAGACCCACTGGGAGGGAGGGGCCCGCCTGAGGTCTTTTCAGCTTGCCCCTCTTGGGGGCGGTCTCCACCTCCTGAGCCCAGGCAGGGGAAGAGGGCCCTAGGGTTCTCAGCACAAAGCACTGGCCCTGTTCCAGGAATGGAGGCCGGGCAGAGGGAGGCCTCCTCTCCACTGCCGCCATGCACTTAGCCTCAGCAGTCGGTAGCTGGAGCAGCTTCCTGTGCCTCCCAGGAAGAAGGCCCTCTTACTGGGAGCTGGGGGAGAGGGGCCTGGTGCTCTTGGTCTGGGGCAAGAGGGTGGGTGCGTCTTGGTTTGGGGGGGAGGGTGTAGAGGCAGCTTGTAGGCAACAGGCTTGGACAATGGAAGCCTGGGGAGGTGAAAGGGCCCGCAGTGACCCAGTGGGGATTGCTGTGGCCATTTGCCGCGCCCCTCTCCTTGGTTGGGACTCCCCAGTGGGGTTAGTCGCCCCTCATAATGTCTGGTCCTTTTTGAGGTCAGTGGGGACACCCTGACTGAAATTGTGACCACAGGTTGGAACTCCATTCCCTTTGGTGGACGCCCCTTTGGGAATCGGTAGCCGGTCTTTTCCACTATGGGATGAGCCCCTTCTATTCCTTCGGACTCACCCTTGGGCTGTATTCTTTTTTTTTTTTTTAATGTTTTATTTATTTCTAGGAGATAGAGAGAGAGAGACAGCGTGAGCAGGGGAAGGTCAGAGAGAGAGGGAGTCACAGACTGAAACAGGCTCCAGGCTCTGAGCTGGCAGTCAGCACAGAGCCTGACGCGGGGCTCGAACCCACGAACCGTGAGATCATGACCTAAGCAAAAGTCGGACGCTTAACTGACTAAGCCACCAAGGCACCCCAACCTTGGGCTGTATTCTTTTTTTTTTTTTAATGTTTTTTTAATTTTATTTCTAGGAGAGAGAGAGAGAGCGTGAGCAGGGGAGGGTCAGAGAGAGAGGGAGTCACAGACTGAAACAGGCTCCAGGCTCTGAGCTGGCAGTCAGCACAGAGCCCGACGCGGGGCTCGAACCCATGAACCGCGAGATCATGACCTAAGCGAAAGTCGGACGCTTAACCCACTAAGCCACCGAGGCGCCCCTCCTTGGGCTGTATTCTTAAAACCTGGAACAAGTTTGACCCCAGGGCTGAGGAGAAAATGTCTCCTCTCTTCGGGTAACGTTTCCGGCCTCAGGAAAAACTCCCAGATCAAGAGGTGTGGCCCCTCCACAGATCTCTTTCTTAAAATATTATTTTTTAGCTCGACCTCTTTTACCAGAACTCCTTCAAATGGTCAGAAGTCTCATATGTACAGGTCTTCATGGCATTGTCCCCAAGCCCAGGCCCCCACGAAAACTGTAGAAGGTGTCTTTCTTGGTTTCATGGTCCATCTAACCCTGTGGACATTCTAGATGACCCTCTTTTATTCCATCCGGTCACTTTCCCCTCCCCCTCAGGGTCCAGAGGCTCCCCAGGGTCCTACTAACGCCCTGGGGGACTCTGCCATTGCCACCACCATGCCACCACCCACCAAGGCCCCTCTCTTACATCCCATACCCGCCTGGCACTAACTAGAAGCCTAAGGACCTGACTTCTGTTTCTCCACAAAATGCGATGCCCATCAGTGAGGTTGCGAACGGAGATGCAGGGACCTTTAGGGTCCACACTCCCTTTGCAATGTCTGGTCTGTCTCGGACAGAAACAAATTTGTTTTTTTAGCCAAGATTAAGGTCATCTATCACCCCCAAATGCCACCACCCATCTCAGTACCTTCGAGGTTCTTTACGGGAGAACTTTCTTCCAGACAATCTTGTATCAGGCCCTGAAATCCACCGTCTCACACATTATGTTATATCCCCAGGGCACAGCGTCTCCGCCATTAGTGACCAGCAAACCCAGTACAGTCCCAGACCTGACCCCTCGTTCCCAGGAAACAACATCCAAAACTTACATCCGGGAATTGGGTATACCTCAGGACTCTCGTAGAACAGAAAGCCACGTGAACCTGGCTGAACGGGGTCCTCTAGAGTTCTCCCGGCCACTCCAGCAGTGGTAGCCCTTCGCGGCTTCTCCACGGGGACGCATCTTTCCAGAATCAAGACCACTCCTGCCCCGGAAGAGGAGCCCTCCGCCAGGTACAGCTGTGGGCCGTTGCAGAACTACACGTTATTCAAATGAGACTCAGGTGGGACGCCTGGGTGGCTCAGCCGGTTAAGCATCCGATTTCAGCTCACGTCATGATCTTGCGGTTTGTGGGTTCGAGCCCTGCATCGGGCTCTGTGCTGACAGCCAGCTCAGAGCCTGGAGCCTGTTTCAGATTCTGTGTCTCCCTCTCTCTCTGACCCTCCCCTGCTCACACTGTCTCTCTCTCTCTCTCTCAGAAATAAATAAAAAACATTAAAAACTTAAAAAAACAAAAAACAAATGAGACTCAGGTGATCCGTACCCCGAGGCCTAGAGGCCGTGACTCTGGTCCATTGCCGGCCCCCATTCTCTCGCATTCAATCATTCTATTATATTATCTTAGAAAAACTCCCTACTTTCCCGCACAGGCTCTGGGGATCTCTCCTTCCCGATCAGAAGACTTCATTCTCCACCTTCTTCAGGGTGACTGCGCCGAATACACTTGGTCAGAAGTCGTGACTTTCCTGGAGCTGCTCCCCGCTCTGTGTCCTGCTCTCACAAATCAATCTGCACCCCTTTGGGGGGTTAACCTTGATCTGTCATCGTAACCTTTGGATGCCTTTCGAGTCTCTCCTCGCTGTCCTGCCTGCTGCTGCCTTCTGTATGCAACAGACCTCTGTGTCTTTTGCTCCGCCCTGGGTGAATTCTTTCACCATCCTCGTGGCTCGTCCCGGATTGTTCACCCCCCACAGGGGTCCAGTGTTCTCGGGCTGGGAGAGGGGACCTATGCCGTAGGCTGAAGTGATCTGGAGTCTTCACCTCACTGAGCCAGAAGGAGGGTGAAGAGGGGAAGTGTTCTTGTTTCCAATGTCACAGGCTACCACCCATCTTACCGAGTTTTCCTAAATGTTCTTGAATGGGTTTTTTCATTGTCTGTTCACCCTTTGGACCGTTTCCAGAAGCTTTAAATACGTGTTCGGTTTTGTTTACTGGTTTTCACCGGTGTTATGAGGAGGCAGGTCTGTGGCACCCCCTTGTGCTGGGTCTGCCCGATGTCTGTCTCTGTTTCGTTTTGATTTTTCTCTCCACCGCACTGGTGAAAATGCACAAAACCTCACGCAGAGCTGGGCGCGGAGGAGGGGCTCCAGAATTAGTTAAGTGAAGGAGCCCCAGAAAACAACGTGACCCTTTCTCTCCACTGTCTTGAACTTTCCCTGACAAATGCTCTCCCTCCCTGCCCGGGATGAAGACTCAGGGAGAGCCCTCAGATGTCTCAGTCAATATCTGATAATAAAAAGTCCCCTGTCCTGCCTCCTTGGGAGGTGAATGGTGCCGTCCAGTCTGACCATTACAGGGCATTCATTGAAACTGCACTTTCCCCGAGCCCCGGCCCCAGATCCAGACCTGGATCAATTTCTCTGTCTTCTTCTCTAAGGTCTCAAGTTGTGATTCCTTTTTTTTTTTTAATTATTTAAAATTTTCCTTTTTTTTTTTTGAAAGAGAGAGAGGCAGATTGTGGGCAGGGGAGGGGCAGAGAGAGAGGGAGACGCAGAATCCGAAGCAGGCTCCAGGCTCTGAGCTAGCTGTCAGCACAGAGCCCGACGCAGGGCCCGAACTCGTGAACTGCAGGATTATGACTTGAGCCGAAGTCGGACGCTGAACTGATGGGGCCACCCAGGCGCCCCTCAAGCTGCCATTTCTATCTCTGATCCCTGCAGGGTCAGCCCCAAGGGCGATGGGTGTGTTTGTTTCCTGTGGCTTCTGTACCAAGTCCTCACAAGCTCGAGTGGCTTTAACAACATGAGGGAATTCTGTACGGTTTTGGAGGCCGGAAGTCTCGGTGGGCTAGCGTCAAGGCCAGGGCAGGCCCTCCTTCTGGAGCCTCCAGGGGAGAATCCGCGTGGGGCTGCTCTCAGCTCCCAGAGCTGTGCTCCTGGCGTCCTTGGCTGGTGTCCCTCCCTCGTCTTCAAAGCCGCAAGCCTAGGTAGCATAGGGTTTTGGTTACATTCCTGACGCTTCTATGTCAGGCCTCCCCCCTGCCTCCCTCTCACGGGACTCTTGAGGTTACCCTGGGGCCCAGATAACCCAGGATCCTCTCACATCTCAAGATCTCACCTCAGCCGCATCTGCGAGGTCCCTTGGTCAGAGGAGGGGACCTTCGCAGGGCCGGCCCCGGGATTAGGACCTGGGTGTCTTTGGGCCTTGGGCCTTTGATCGGCCTGCCACAGGGGTTAGGGTCTAAGGCTGCGCGTCTTTTGTAGCTGCTTCTGCTGTGGCCCCCCTAGCGACCAACGCTCGCTGCTTTGCGCCTCCCGTGGGCAGCTCTTGAGGGACCTCCGTGGGGACCGCGGCTGCAGTTCCCCCCGCGGGCTCGAAGCCCTTCCCAGCTGGCAGAGCTGATGCGCCTTCCTCCCAGGCCCCGCCACCCACCCTCAGCTGGGGTGCCCGCAGCCGCCAGCGGCCGTCTCGGTCAAGGCCCTGCTGGGGGTCCTGTCGGGTCTCGGGGAATTCGGTGCATTCGCGCTGCCACGGTTTGCCACCCGCTGCCGGCACCGCTCCTTCGACTTGCTGTGAGAGTGGCCGGGGCACCAGGCTGAGGTCACGTGACCCAGGGATTATGGCTCAGGCTTGTCTGGACTTGAACCCCAGCCCTTACTAGCCCTAGGCCCTTAGAAGAGCTACTCACCTCTTCTGTGTGTGACCTGGTCCAGAACAAGTCCTCCGAAAAGCATAAACTGACCCAACCACCTGGCCCCCAAGCCCCAGGGGACACATGGCCTCCTGAATAAGGAGTCCCCTTCCACCCCTGGCACCTCGGATTTGGGGGGGGTCCCAACGCCCTGATTGCACAATTTTGGGGCTTTGAAGCCTGAGCTGAAACTGAGCCGGAAAGAAGAGCCTTATGACATCCTGTCGCACCGGGGGCTGGGGCAGCGGAAGACAGGGAGGGGTTGTGGGGCGCCAACCAGGGCCTGGCCATCTCGGGCTCCCACGGCCTCTGCCACATGCCTCTTCTGGATCCACAACTTTTTTTTTTTAAACTAAACCTTTGACTTGAAGAAGACTGTAGATTCATGTATATCCTATCAACTTTCTACATGGAAAAATTTCAAACCTTCCGAAGAGCTGTAGGAAGGGCAGAATGACACCCATACACCCTCACCTGTGTTCACCAATTCATATCTGATTGAGTTCATGGCTTTTAATCTATTATCCGTATATACACACATAGAAATAAATGTAGACATATGGACATACTCTGTCCGCTAGGAATTGTATTATTTTTTTTAATTTATGTTTTATTCATTTTGAGAGGGGAGGGGGAAGGGGCAGAGAGAGAAAGAGTGAGAATCTCAAGCAGGCTCTGCAGGGAGCCTGACATGGGGCTCGAACTCACAAGCCTCATGACCATGACCTGAGGCAAAATCAAGAGTCAGATGCTCTCCCGACTGAGCCACCCAGGCGCCCCCCAGGAATTCTATTTCTAAAGACTCATATCTAATGAACCTCCCTCCCTCTCTCTCTCTTTCTATCTATATATATATAATTTTATAATAAGTTTATATATATAATAAGTTTACAGGTGAATATATTTTCATAGAATGCGTCTGTGTGGTCATACGCACCTCCATAGTTCTAGAAGGAATAACAACACCAGAGTGATAAGCATAACAAACGCCAGCTCATCCCGGTTAACCCCGCCCGCCCTCCCCCCACCCCCCTTGCAGCTGATTTTAGGGCTGGAGCTGGAGAAGTCTTACAGGAAGCTGGAACATACTGGCAGAGAGGAAGTGCTCAGAGAACGGTGGGGACTTGTCATCATTCCAGGGAGCCTGAGGGGCAACAGAACAAGGAGGCAGCTGGAAAGGGGTCCCACTGGCCGAATCTGGGGTCCTCTGAGCCTTTCAGATCATTCCTTGCAGTGACTAAAACACGAATGCATGACGTACCTACATTGATATAAACAAAGGAGGAAAAAATGCTTTTACAGGAAGAACGCAGTCTGGCTTCACACTGGTCCATCCGGCTCGCATCCCACACCGCAGGCCCTTCCTCGCCTTCCTCCTCTGGGTTTGTGTCTCCTCTGTTTCCTGGAGAGAACGGGGGTTCTGGGCAATACCGCCGTATTTATCCGCTTATGCTCCTTCCGACAGCACTCACTCACTTGCTCCAGAGTTCCACAGCCCATAACAAACCTACTAAGGGAAGGTCAAGTTTACTTGCAGTTCTTTCCAACCTTCGGATCTCAATCGCACTGCCCGATGTTTAAACCGGAAGAGGCGCCTTCCATATTGGGCTTTGATGGATGTATAGGAGTCTCCCGGAAAGAGAAAGGGGAAGAGAGGACCCTGCAAAGGGACATGCGTGTGCCAAAGGCTAGGGAACGAAAGAGTGGTGTGTCCCCGCTACTAGGGCAGGGGCCCAGTGTCTGTTTACAGGGAAAGGAGATAACAGAGGGTGGGGCTGGAGAGGAGTGAGGTGGGGGGTGGGGGTGGTGGCTTGGAAGGGCCTTGAATGTCAGGCAAGGGGCTTGGGGTTGATGGAGCAGGCACTGGAGAGCCCTGAGGGGCACCGGCGTTTAGGAAATGTGGAGGGCAGATCGGCAAGTTGGTGCGGGTACCTGGGACCCTGAGCTGCTGGGATGGCTCTGGGGACATTTCTCTGGGAACCTCTTGTCTGTGACTTGGGCAAAAGATCCGCTCCCAGGGCTCCCCGGGGACTCCCCGCGAGCCGCACCTGGCCTTCGGGGTCTGCCGTAGAGGCTGGGCGGCTCACGCGCTCTCGGCGCAGGGTGACATGTCTGCTTCCTGTTTCTCTTCCCTCAGGGGCAGCCTCAAAAGAACACACACTCTCAAAACAAAGGAAGACGGGTCCTCGACCGCAGAGGAAGCAGGAAGCTGTGACCCTGCTCTGAGCCCAGCTGCTGGGACCTGGGGACAGCGGCATGGAGTCCGTGGCCCTGTACAGCTTCCAGGCCACGGAGAGTGATGAGCTGGGCTTCAGCAAGGGGGACACGCTCAAGGTAGGGTGGCTGGAATGGGCCGAGATGCCCACGTGTGGAATGGGGGGATGGGGTAAGAATCAGGGGCCCAGGACAGCCCCCAAACGGAGTCCGGCTTCTGGAGAAGGACAGGCCCAGCTTCTCCAGTTACTGGCTGTGGGATTCCGGACAAACCACCTCCTCCCTCTGAGCCTCAGTTTCCTCATCTAGGAAATGGGGAGATACTTAATTACGACCCGTCCTTTGGGGGCCGTCGCGAGAATTCAAGGAGACATTACCATAGCGCCTGGCAGGAGTTGGTTCAACGCCTAGTTTTCTGGCGAAGAATTTGAAAAGACAGTTGAAAGGAGGGAGGGAGGGAAGGATAGAAAAGCTCTTAGGAAAGAATCAGGTGCACACACTCACCTACTGGGTGGAAAGAACTGTGGCTGAAGTGTAAGAATGAGCTTCCCAGCAGTGTGGAGAAAAGGGAAAGGAGAGTCGTAACACAGCTCGTGTCTCCTTGTCTGCCCCCCTTCTTTAGTTTTTATTGTTTATTTATTTTTTATTTGAGAGAGAGAGCGAGAGAGACAGAGAGCGAGAGCACGCGTGTGAGCAGGGGGGACAGGCAGGGAGAGAGAGAGGAAATCTTAGGCAGGCTCCATTCCACATGACTGGGATCATGACTTGAGCTAAAATCAGGAGTCGGACACACAATCGACTGAGCCAGCCCAGGTTCCCATTTTTGATGAACATCGCGGCAAGGTGGTCGGGGCAGATGGGTTCGTGGGCGCCCTCTCTGGAAACGTCCCCGCTTCTAACTCTGCATATGTGAGCAGGGGTCAGGGGCTGCCAGGCTAAGACTCAGGCACCGGAGTGCTGCTGTCGCACATTAAGGAAGTCACTTTCCCCCCCTTGGGCCTCAGTCTCCACACTGGAGCCGTGGCCATTAGAAGGGGTGTCTCTACACCCTACTGGGCTCTGCTCTTGGTCCCAAGCTTCAGGAGGAGGGGACAGGATCTCCCGTTTGCTGGCACGGTACCGTAGCCAGGTGCCGAGCTCAGCAATGCACACTCACGTCCCAGTTAGGCTGCTGAGGTGGGGAGAGTCAGTGCCCCCCTTCACAGGTGACTAAACTGAGGCACAGGGAGGGGCCAGATTTGGGGTGACCCTACGTCCTTTGACTATGGAACCTTCATTCTGTCCCTGTGAGGCTGGGCTGACGTTTGGGGAGCATGACATTCCCCAAGATGAACCGTGTCCCCTTAAGGGACTCCCTTCCTCTCTATGCCGGGAAGCCTGCACCGGGGCCAAACTGATTGTTGTCTGGGGGCCCTGGGGACAGGTGGCCAGCTGGGGACGAGGGGCAGGCTAGCACCAGCACCTCCCTGCCAGGTGTGAGACCTTTCGTGAGAGCCAGGTCTAGTTCAGGGACCTCACTGACTGATCTGGGAGCAGTTTGGGGTCTGTGGACCCAGATTTAGGGCTTGGAGGGGGAGCACAGCGAGGAAATAGGGATGAGGTTGGGAGTGACCAGCCAGCGGTGAATGGGGTGCGTTGGTGGGCGTCCCCCGAGCAATTGTAGCAAAGCCTGTGACATCTGCACGTTCCTCCCAGGTTCCGTGCCTGCGACACCCACCCCAGTATTAGTCAAGGTTCCCGCTAACCTCTGCTGAGGCGTCAGCCAGCTCCTGGTGCGCGTGCTTTTACCAGAAGAGCTGGTAGGAATGAGTGAGTGAGCTCATGAGGACAGGGACCCCCTCAGGGCCCCGGGACAGGAATCAGTGCCTGGTGTGCAGGAGTCGCTTAGTAAGACACGGGGAATGTTGCAGGAGAGAGGGAAGGAAGGAAAGATTCAAGTGTTAGCTGAAACGTGGGTGTCCCTCATGTCCACGGAGACCAATGAGGGGAACTTTCAAGCTCAAAGAATGATGGAGGAATGACAGGCAATGGGAAGCGTGGCCTTTTCTTTCCTTCCTTCCTTCCACGAACACTTGTCAAGCTATGGAGCACACGCCCTGGGCCGGGCATTGTCCTACGTGCTGAGGATACGGCGACGAGCAAGGCAGAGGCCCTGCCTCCTAGAGCTGACATTCCAGAGAGTGCGTGACACCAGGGGGTGATAAATGGATTGAAGAAATCAACCCGGGGAGATGAAATGCAGAGGGCCAGCGGGAGGGAGGGGACAGTGGGACAGCTTTAGGTGGGGTGGTCAGGACTGTCACTCAAAAGAGGTAACATCTAGGGGACGGCTGACTGGCTCAGTCAATGGAGCATGCGATTCTGGATCTCGGGTCATGAGTTCAAGCCCCACATTGGGCGCAGAGCTTACAAAAAAAAAAAAAAAAAAGAGGTAACACCTTAGCTGAGAAGTGAAGGATGAGCAGGAACCAGCCATCCAAAGAGCCGGGGAAAGAGAGCACCAGGTGAGAGGGAACAGCTGATGCAAAGGCCCTGAGGCAGGGCCATATCAGTGCATTTGAAGAGCTGAAAGAAAGGTCTATGGCTGAAGTGCAGTGAGGGAAGAGAAGCACAGGGTAAGGATGATGTTGGGGGGTAAGCAGGAATTAGGACCTGTGAAGGATGTATATTTCATTCTAAATTTGAGGCACACTCACTCAAGAGTCTTCAGCAAGGAAAAAAACTGACTTGGGTTTACATTTTGAAAAGATAACAGAGGGGGCAAGAACAGAAGCAGAGGCAGACCTTGCAGTCTATTAGGTAGGTAAGAAATGAAGGTGGCTTAACCTAAAAAAATGACAAAATATTAAAGTCTTTAATATGTAAAGAGTTCTTATAAATCAACAAGAAAATCACAAACAGCAGAATAGAAAATGGGCAAAGGATATGAATGGGAAAATTGCCAAAGAAGCAAACATAAGCACATAAGTGCCCAATTTCACCAATAACGAAAGACATGCAAGTTAAACCAAGTAATAGTTTCCCATTTGGCAGATCAGTGAAATTTTATTTTAAAAAGAATCTCCAAGGTTGTTGAGGATGTGGAAAAAACTGCACTTTTACATGTGGGTGGTGGGCAAGTAAAGTGCCGATTATTTTGAAGGAAACTTGGGAAACATTTAAAAGGCCATAAAAATATCCATGTATGTGAGCCAGCAATTCTGCCTCTGGGACAGCGAGACATAATCAGAGATGTACGTGTGTTCTTTCATAAAGGACTCAGGGAGCACTCAATGTGACCCTGGTCCTGGAGGCCCCAGTCGCTGCTCTCACAGCTGATTCTGGTGGCAGATGTGGGCTACAGGCCAGATAAATAAGTAAAACACAGAGATTGTTAGATGGAGACGGTGCGTAGGGGAAAACAGAGCAGGTGAGAGGTGGGGTGCGGTGGTGCAGGTTTGCAGTGTGAAATTAACCTGTGTTACCGGCTTAGTCCCAACTATTACACAGCCCTGAAAACGCTCTTTGGGGAGGGTGTTTCACGGCATAAGAAAGCTCAGGATTCAACATGCAGTGGCAAAAAGCAGAATCCAAACCTATCCACACAGACAGAGGTTCACCTCTACACAGATAATATATAGATATTGGTTTTGTGGAGGGGAAAACTGAGTTTTCTGGATTTGTGCCCAGAAAAAAAAAAAAAGACTAGAAAGAAATGACCTGATAAGCCAGCCGTTGTTGGTTTGGGGAGGTGGGCCGCGAGCTATTCACATTTTCCTCTTTAGTCTTTCTGCACATCTCACCTGTTCTGCAGCCAACAAGCAATTCTTCCAGGGCCGGCTGAGGCGGTGGGCAGTGCGCTCATGCACACACAGGTGCAAGGTCCCATCCTGCCTTTATGTCGGGTTTGGATGGTTTTGTTTTGCATTAGCTTTATTTTGTGTTGCTTTCTTGGTGGGGTTTTTTTTTTTTTTTTTTTGCATTAGCTTTTAAACAGGCTTTATTTTGCAGAAGTTTAAAAAAATTTTTTTTAAGTGTTAATTTATTTTGAGAGGCAGACAGGGTGCGAGCATGGGAAGGGCAGAGAGAGAGAGAAGGAGTCACAGAATCGGAAGCAGGCTCCAGGCTCCACACCATCAGAACGGAGCCGGATGCAGGGCTTGAACCCACAAACCGTAAGATCATGAAACCAAGAACTGAAAACCAAGAGTTGGACTCCTAACCGACTGAGCCACCCAGCCACCCCCAGAAGCTGTTTGTTTTTCTTCTTAATGTTTATTTATTGTTGAGAGGCTGGGTGGGGAGGAGCAGAGAGAGGGGGACAGAGGGTCGGAAGCAGGCGCCAGGCTCCGAGCTGTCAGCACAGAGCCCCATGCGGGGCTTGAACCCATGAACCGTGAGATCATGACCTGAGCTGAAGTGGAATGCTTAATTAACCGACTGAGCCACCCAGCCCCCGGCCCCCCAAACAGCATCAGATTTACAGGAAAATCAGATTTTCTGCATCGCTTTTATTTTTTTTTTAACATACTGTCTTAAAATATTCTTTGTCTTGATTCCTGAGTTTCTTGACACCCGCCCGCCCCTTAAATTTCGCTCTCGAGGTGCCTCGCCCGCCTCTCGCGTGGAGCCCTCCCGCTGTGTACCTACAAACATGTTGTCACCTTGTGCGCCCTCTTCTCCCTGGTGGCGGCGCCGGGGCGGGGGTGCCCGGTGGCCCTCCCTCGCCTGGCTGGGGTGGGGTGGGGTGCAGCTCCGGGAACCATCCCCCTCATTCTTCCACCGGAGGTTTCCTGGGCGTGAGCGCCCCCTGTGGGCCGGGCCCCCTCCCGGAAGCGCCCACCGGCAGATCCCGGCCACTGGGAGCCCCCGGTGAGGAAACCGCGGTGGCACACAGAGGTGGCACATAGACCCGCTCGGGACCGGCGACCCTGACATCACTTCCCCGGAGCCAAGCGTCCTCCCTGAGGGGCTGGGCACTTCCGGGTACACAGGAGCCCGGTGCTCCAGCTGGAGGAGGGGGCGGCGGTGTTTCACCCTGTGCCTCGATGGATGACCTGGCCCCCAAGACCCAGACTCAGGGAGCCCACAGCCTCCTTGGCATCTCCAGAGAGAAGGTCGATGGCACCTCAGAGCCAGTGCAGTCAGCCCCGAGCCCCCCAACTGCTCCCGACAGCCCTTCGGTGGCAGCTGCCAGCACTCTTGGCTTTTATTTATTCATTTATTTTTTAAGTTTAAATTTATTTATTTTGAGAGACAGAGTGAGAGTGCTAGCAGGGTAGGGGCAGAGAGAGACGAAGGGAGAGAATCCCAAGCAGGCTCTGCGCTGTCAGCACGGAACCGGACGTGGGGCTCCATCCCACAGACCGTGAGGTCATGACCTGAGCTGAAATCAAGAGTTGGAGGCTTAATGGTCTGAGCCACCAGGGTGTCCCTTCTCTTGGCTTTCAAAGTGACATCTGAATAGCCTCCCGTGGGGAACAAGACCTCCATGCTCTTGCCCGGCCAGCCCTCCCCACCTCTCCTCACAGCACTCCCCTCCCGCCTCAGCCCCAGACACGCTGGCCTCCCCTCTGCTCTGAGAACATTGCTACCACCTCAGGGCCTCCGCGCTGGCTGTTCCCTCTGTCGTAGACACTGTTCCCCACATGTTCTCTTGTTTGAGTCCTTCCTGTAAGCGGGGTCTCAGTCCACATGTCACCGCTTCAGAGAGGGTTTCTTGACCACCTTGCCTGCCCTCAGCCACATCCTCGATCTATTTCAGAGCACTCACCCCTGCCCGAAATTACCTGTTGTTTCCTTCTTTCTTTATTGTCTGCCTCCGGCCACCACAGTGTAAGCCTCTTCCCTGCTGTCTGTCTAGGACGAAGCGTGGTGTGCGGCACACAGCAGGTGCTCGGCGTCCTGGCTGGAGGGCACCCATGGTGATGAAGGCTTGGGGGGCAAGCCATGGTGTGAACTTCACCAGGGAGGAGCTGGTCTCCTGCCTTTGTGTGAATTCGCATGGCCCAGGGGGTCTGTGGCTTTTGGAAAATTTTAACGTTAAGAAATCAGCTGATCTGGGGCACACGGGTGACTCGGTCAGTTAAGGGGGTCCGATTCTTGATTTCGGCTCATGATCTCGTGGTTTGGGAGTTCGAGCCCCGCCTTGGGCTCTGCACCGACAGCACAGAGCCTGCTTGGGATTCTGTCTGTCCCTCTCTCTCTCTGCCCCTCCCTCCATCATGCGCTCTCTTTCAACATAAACAAAGTAACTTAAAAATTAGTTTGACTTGGGGCGCCTGGGTGGCTTAGTCGGTTAAGCATCCGACTTTCGCTTAGGTCATGATCTTGCGGTTCGTGGGTTCGAGCCCCGTGTCGGGCTCTGTGTTGACTGCCAGCTCAGAGCCTGGAGCCTGTTTCAGAGTCTGTGACTCCCTCTCTCTCTGACCCTCCCCTGCTCACGCTGTCTCTCTCTCTCCTAGAAATAAATAAAATATTTAAAAAAAAATTAGTTCGACTTAAGAACTTAAAAAAAAAAAAAGAATTCAGCTAATGTAACTGATGAGAACATTTCTGGGTCCTCGGAGTGGAGATGATAAGAAAACAAAATAAAGTTTTAAAAAACCACAGAGATTCTATCAGATGTGTCACATTCACGTGTCCACACAGACCTCTAGTCGGAACACACTGCCACATTCGGCGTAGGCCATACATGTACCCGTTTCACAGATGAGAAAACTGATGCCGAGACTACGGAGAGAGTCAGAGGCAGACAGAATAGCCGGGCCCCTGGCTCCAGTGCATCTTCCTCTAGTCTGTGGCCATGAAGACAACCCGCAGGCTATAATTTCCCCATTAAGTGGGGGGATTGTTTTTGTTTTGTTTTCAGCCAAAGTTTTCCTGAGTCAGCCACCTGCTTCCGTCCGTCCCGGGGCTGCTGACCTTGCCCAGGCTACAGAGTCAGGAAGGAATGAGCTCGATGGGCCCTGGCAGACAGACAAGGGGGGTGCCTGCCTGCAAGGCCTGGGTCCCAGGCAGCGCACCCCGGCTCTTCCTGGCAAAATGGAACCCAGTTGATGCCCTTGCATTGGCCTGCCCCAGGCCCTTTGATACTGCAGTGCGCCGCCTTGCTCCACTCCCATCTCTGGGCCTCAGTGTCCCCATGTGTGAAACAGCCTTTGGTGATGAGCTGTCCCACAGAAGGCTCCGCCTCAGGGGGAGGCGGAAGGAGCCCCCCGATTCGTGCTGTCCGTCCCCCCCCGGCCCCCCCAGGCCTGGCCTGTTCCTCCCTGCGGCCGCTTGGTCGCTCATCCACTGCAACCACCAGCCGGGCTCGGGCTGTTTCGGTTCCTCCGGGCGCACCTGCGGGGCTGCAGACGTCTCCGGCCACGGACAAGGAGCCCACGTGACCCGGGCAGGCCAGGCCTCGGCCGCATCCCAGCCCGAAGGCCTCCCTCACTTTGCTCTCTGGTACCTGAATCCCCGCTCCCCTGCATTGTCACCCCTGAACTCGGATGAGAAGGGTTGTTTAAATGGAAGTGAGCCCGGGCGGCCAGTGGTGGGTGCTGAGCTCAGGCGGGGATCCCCGACCTTCCAGGGTCCCTCTGACCTTCACCCCGTGGCTGGTGCACGGCCCACAAACGCTGCAGAGACCCCGTGTTCAGGGGCACAGCCCAGGAACTGAGGCTCCCCAGATCTGCCCCCCCATCTGCTTAGGAGTCCGGCTCCAGCCCCCCTAAAGTTCAACACACTGACCCAAACCTCCTCTGGGTCCCCAGCCGTCCAACCTGGGGAGTCTGTGACCCGCTTGGGGACGGGCTGCCCTGGGCCCTGAAATCAGACACGATGGCTCTCGTGAACTGGGGCAAGTCCCCAACCCGCCCTGTGAAGCAGGTCCTGGGCTGCCATGGGTGCTGCCCACCTGGGGTCCCTGAGCAGTGGGACCTCAGCTGGTGGCAGCTGTCCCTCTGCGGTCACCAAGTGACCGTGTCTCCCTCCGCAGATCCTGAACATGGAAGACGACCAGAACTGGTACAAGGCTGAGCTGCGAGGTGCTGAGGGCTTTATTCCCAAGAACTACATCCGCGTCAAGCCCCACCCGTGAGTGTCCCCGCCTGTAGCTGCCACCCCGGCCCTGCAGGGCACCCCCAGCCTCTGCAGTCACCTGTCTTCCCCTGGCCTGGCCCAGGTGTGCCCCTTAAGCTCTGGGACCCCTCAGTTCTATTCATCAGTCTCTGCGCTGAGTGGGGGCAGAGGGACAGAGACGTGAGCTGGGCCCCTGGCTGCTGCGTGGTCTCCGGCGGGTCCCGTTCCCTCTATTCCTCAGTTTCCTTGCCTGTAACACAAGAAGGGCCGAGGCTTCAATCTGCAGAGGATTCTAGAGCTCTCTCTGAGAGTGGGAGTCCCGTGTGGGGCCGGGTATCCTGGGCCCTGGGCCCTGCGCCGGGGAAGCTCCCAGCTTGCTCTCAGCAGGTGGCGTCTGGTGCCACCGCCCTGAGAACGGCGGGCAGAGCCCAGCCCCAGGCCAGGCCCGCGTGGCCAGGAACCTATGAAAAGCCCGCTGGTGGTGATGGTGGAGGGAGCCCCTCACTCAGTCATTCATCAAACACTAGCCACGGCCCCAGGGGGCCCAGCCGGGTGATGCCGGAGACACATGATGAGATGCTGGGGTCGGAGCGGCCCGTCCTGGGGGAGAAGTGGGACATAAAGAAAGCACTGGACGGGCAGGCCGTCAGCACTGAGGTAACTGGGGAAGGGTCCTCAGGAGAGGTGGCAACGAGGGAGGTTTTGCAGGGTGTGTAGGAGTTGGCTAAGCAGCAAAAGAGGAAGGCATTCCTGGAAGGGGGGACAGGAGGTCAACGAGGAAGAGCCTGTGGCGGGGGGGGGGGGGGGCCTCAAACAGGCCCCAGGCCCGCAGTGGTGGGGAGCGCGGTGGTGGGGGCGCGGCGGTGGGAGCACTGTCGAGGAGACTGTGATGGGAGCATTGTGGTGGGGAGCGCGGCGGTGGGGAGTGCGTGTGGTGGGGAGCACTGTGGTGGGAGCGCGGTGGTGGGAGCACTGTGGCAGGGAGTGCGGTGGTGGGAAGCATTGTGGGGAGCGCGGTGGTGGGAGCACCGTGGTGGGGAGCGGTGGTGGGAGCACTGTGGTGGGAGCAAGGTGGCGGGAGCACTGTGGTAGGGAGGTCGGTGGTGGGAAGCATTGTCGTGGGGAGCGCGGCGGTGGGGAGCACTGTGGCGGGGAGCGCGGTGGCGGGGAGCGCGGTGGTGGGGAGCGCTGTGGTGGGGAGGGCTGCGAGGGCTGAGCGGGGGAGGGACCCAGTCCCAGGTGGGGGCATGTGACAGCGCCATGCAGACCGGAGGGGACAGACTGGAAGCCATGAGGTGTGTGTGACTGTGGTGGAGCGGGGGAGGGTGGTGCAGGGCCAGGGTGGGGACTGGAGGGTATTTCCTCTTTATCTGCCTTCGAGTTATTTCCAAAGCTGCCACCACCTCCGGCTTCCGGTGGGGCGAGGCCCCGTCCCACCCAGGTCCCCAGCGACCCCGCCTGGGCTCCAGGCGTCCCCAGCCTCCCACACAGAGGCTGCTGCCTCCAGCAGGCCTCCTGGGCTGCCGCCGTGACGCCCAGGCCCCACTGTGGGCCTGTGGGCAGGTGTCTGTCCCTCTGGCCTTACAGTCTTTCTGTCAATAAAGAGAGAGCACGAGGGGAGAGAGACAGAGAGACGACAAGGGCCGCTGTGGCTGGTGGGTCAGAGAGAGGCCGCCAGGGGGCCCAGAAGGCCCAAAGCTGCCCAGGAGCCCTGAATAGAAGCTTCCGTCTGCTGACACAAGATTTCAGTGCAGGGCCGGGCTGATCTCGGCAGCCCCGGTGGTTGAGACAAGATTCCATCTGTTGGAGACCAGGGAGGATCCCGGTGTT
The DNA here is from genome assembly GCA_017311185.1 of Proteles cristata cristata. Lineage (NCBI taxonomy): Eukaryota > Metazoa > Chordata > Mammalia > Carnivora > Hyaenidae > Proteles > Proteles cristata. The sequence continues at coordinate 1,132,762 of JAESUZ010003526.1, read as the reverse complement.
CGAGGCCCTCGCGGTCCCTGGGGTCAAGTCTAGCCACTCACATCCCGGACAGAACAGGGACAGGGGCCAGGCCCCCGACCAGCCCGTCAGGCCATGCCCAGGTGTGTTCTGGGCTAACCTCAGCCCCCGCCCTGGCCCCAAAATAGCGGTGGGGAAACCCAGCTCAGCATCTGACTCAGCTCGCCAGGCCCCAGGGTGCAGGGCTGGGGCGGGGCTGGGGTCCCAGAAGCTCTCATCCTACACGAGCCCCACACCTTCCCGGAGCACCCACTGTGCCCAGGGAGCCCCTGGGGGAGCCGTGATGCAGACCAGGGCTGCATCCCTCCTCAGGGAGGGCTTCCCAGAGGAAGGGCATGGTTCGCTGGGCCTGGAGGTTACAGTAGAAGTTCGCCAGGCAGGGCAGCAGGCAGCCTGAGTGAGTGCTATGCGGGGACGGCCGTGAGCCATTTCGCAGCAGCGGCGGGGCCCCGCAAGCCGGTACTATGGTCCCATCCCACCGACAAGGAGACAGAGGCACAGAGAGGTTGAATGGCTTGCCCAGAGGCACACAGTTGGCAAGAGGCAGAGTGGGATTGGCAGCCCTGTGCTGTGGGCCCCAGGTTGTGTGGGGCAGGGGATGGGGGTGGGGGGCTGCTGTAAGAGCCTTCGAGTCACGGGGCGGGTGGGCCGGAGGCCAGAGACTTGCTGTGCAACCTTTTGGGGGATCCCTGCCCTTCTCTGGGCCTCAGTTTCCACATCAGCAAAATGGGGGAGTAAGTAGGCGAGGCAGCCACGAGCTGAGTGACGCTGGCGTGGAGAGTGGGGAGTTCTAGGGGCTTCGGCAGATGCGTCTCCTGCACCCTGTCCTTCAAGCCACCTGAGGACCAGCCCTGCCTTCTCCTGATGGGGGCAGAGCTGGCCGCCTCGGAGGGTGTGGTTGTCAAAGCCTTTGAGGGTGACGGCCGCCCACACACTGACGCCTCCTGTGGGGTTTTGTGGGCTCTTTGGAGACACGGGGGCCCTCAGGAAACACCCACTCGGGGCCCCGCTGGGCCTCTGCTCCCGAAGGCGCCTGCACCTGTGTCCTCCTGGGGGCTTCTGGGAGGAGCTCCCTTCCCCCCGGGCCCCCGGGCCTCCCAGCTCGTCCACCGAACTCCAGGGACCCGGGCCCAGCTTTCCGGACGGTTGCCTTGAGCTGCCACACTCAGCAGCCGTCTTCGCCGCCTCCCCTCCCGGGAAATCCGCTGTGCGATGGGCTCGGGGTCCCCACCAGTTTGGGGACGGCCATGGGCTAAGCCTCCCTTCTGGGTGTGGGCCCCGCAGAAGCAGTGCGTGTGGCCCAGGACTGTATTTCTGAGCGGGGAGCGGGCAGGGAAAGAGCCAGGCGGCGGGGGTGGCTTGTCCAGACGGCCGCAGCTGGCGGGGACAGAGAGGACAGGCCCCCCAGAGCGGCCCATCCTGGCCCATCCACCTGCTCCAGTCAGAGAATGTTCTGGGGGCCCTGCCTGCCCGGCACACAGGCCTGTGTTAGTCGCCAGACAGAAGCCCCAGGGTTCGCACCTGGCCCAGCACCGCGTGGCGTGGGGACAGGGGACGTGGCGGGACACCACCGGCGCCTGCCGCCCCGCCCACCGCCCTTGCTCTGGGCCTCGAGGGCTCGTCAACATCCTGACACAACAGGAAAAGTCCCACCTCACGTCCGCCCCCTGTGCCAAACTCGGACTCAGGAAACGTTGCTGAAAGAGGGAAGGGAAACTTTACAGGGAATGGCGTCTCTGGACCCCACCCAGGGTCGGTCGGTCGTGGTGTCGCCATGAGACCGTGGCCGCTCTGTGCCTCAGTTTACCCAGCCAGAGGCCATCTGGACGCTACAAGGGTGGGCAAGGCCCAGAGAGGCCCAGAGAGGCCGGGGCTGCATGGGCCGCCCGGCACGATGGGCAGGCCTGGGGGAGAAGCTGAGTCCCAGCCTTTTGCCTCCAGGGGCAGAGGGGCCGTGGGGGTCTCCCAGGACTCGAAGCACTTACCAAGCACTTCTGCATACCCAGGTCTATGTGTACCTGTGAGAAATAGTCCAGGCGGCCTCAGTCGGTGCATCTGTGACATGGGTGCAGGGAACGATCTTTCCTCACCAGACCAAAGCTGCTAGTGCTTTTGCCATCCGTTTTTCTAGTTTTCTCACTTTTCCGAATCTATCATCTAAAAGAGAAGAGCTCAGGGGCGCCTGGGTGGCTTAGTTGGTTAAGCGTCATGATCTTAGGTCATGATCTTGTGGTTCGTGGGTTCGGGCCCCGCGTCGGGCTCTGTGCTGACTGTCAGCTCGGAGCCTGGAGCCTGTTTCAGAGTCTGTGACTCCCTCTCTCTGACCCTCCCCTGCTCACGCTGTCTCTCTCTCTCTCTACTAGAAATAAATAAAACATTTTTAAAAATTAAAAAAAAAAATAAAAGAGAAGAGCTCAGCTGGGGTTGGCCAGGTTGAGGTTCCCTAAGTTTTGATTTTTCTCATTTCGGAAGGGTCTGCTTGCCTGGCATGGTGGGAAGGCTTGGGCTCGGGAGCCAGAATGCTGAGATTGGGTCCCAGCTCCTGCCGCCATGGCGTGTACCCCTGGGCTCGTCGCTGTGCAGTTCCGAGCCTCGGGCTCCTCATCTGTGAAATGGGTGCAACCACATCTCGTTGGGCGCCCGGCACAGGGAGCCGGGGGGGACACTGGCGTGGCCCTCCCTCACTCACCCCTCTCTCTGCAGGTGGTACTTGGGGAGGATTTCCCGGCAGCTGGCTGAAGAGATTCTGATGCAGCGGAACCACCTAGGGGCCTTCCTGATCCGGGAGAGCGAGAGCTCCCCAGGGGAGTTCTCTGTGTCTGTGAAGTGAGTTCTAACCCGCTGGGGCGCACAGAGAAGGGGAGCAGGGAGGCGGCTTTGGAGCTGAGACTGGAAGCCCAGGACTTGGGCTCATAGAGGTGGAGAGAGTCACCTCCCTGAGGGGATAGCAGGCAGAGCCTGGTGGGGGGGTGGGGGGGCAGGGAATGACACGCACCCCAGCGTGTGGCCCAGAGTGGTGGGAATGTGCTCAGAAAGGGGGTTGGGGCTGCCTGCGAGGCCTCGAGTGCTGGCGCCGAGCGTCTGGAGGTTGTTCTCTGAGCAGTAAGGAGCCACCATCCACCTGTCATGAGGAGAGGAAGAAGGATATGATGGGAGCAACCAGGGGCGGGAAAGCAGCGAGGCCCCCAGGACAGGTGTCCGGGGTGTGGCCAGGGTCCCGCCATGTGGTGCCGTGATTGGCCGCCTGCGTTCAAATCCTAGTTCTTTCTTTTCCTGTCTGTGTGACCTGGGGCAAGTGACTTACCCTCTCTGTTCCTGTTTCCTCTGATGTGAAATGAGTAATTGCAAGAAATATATGAATATATATATATATATATATATATACTCATATTTAGAGCGACTAGAATGGTGCCTGACATTGAAGCGGGGTCACTGTAATGGGAGGGGCTGGCTTTGTGACCGGCAGCTCCTCGGGCCTGGCACGTCGCCTCTGGGCAGCACAGAACCCAATCCCAAAGGCCACAATGAGGGCAATGGAGGAATCCGGGCCGGAAGGTAGAAATAGGAAGAGGCATCGGCGGCGAAGGAGCCTGGTCTCTGTGCTTCCTGGTCTCCGTACCTGGGACAGCAGGATACTGATGCCTACATTCAAGGAAGATTCGTTGAGCGGCATGTCAGGCTGGGGAAATGACGGTGAAAATACCAGAGTAGCTGCCCGTATGGGTTTATGTCCTGGTGGGAAAGACTGACGGCAAACAAGGAAGCAGACGAATACAGCAGGAGTCAAGGTGGTCAGAGACGGCCTCTCTGAAGCGGTAGCATTTGAACAAAGATCTGAACTTGGGAGTGGAGGCTGCCCAGGTCGCCGGGAATGTGGACCTGGGAGAAGAGATTTCTTTCTTTTTTTTTTTTTAATATGGATAATTTTATTTTATTCTATTTTTTTTACAAACAGTTTATTGTCAAATTGGTTTCCATATAACACCCAGTGCTCATCCCCACAAGTGCCCTCCGTGGGAGGAGAGATTTCTAGGCAGAGGGAACAGCAAATGCAAAGGCCCTGAGGTAGGAATGCACTTGGGGCGTGGCGGAGTCCACAGGGGGTGGCGTGATTGGAGCAGACAAGCAAGGGGGGACAGGGTGAGGGATGCAGTCAGAGGGACGGAGCTGACAGATCCTGACTGGGAGGTCGAGTTTTCTCTGGGAGCAATAGGGAGCCACAGAGGGCCTTGAGCAGGGGCAGATGTGATTGGCTTCGTTTTGCGGCAGATCCTTCTGGCTGCTGTGAGGAGGCGGGATGGCTGGGAGCAAGCGGGAGCACTCGGAGGCCGGCAAGGAGCCAGGCAGGAGGTGACAGCGTCTGGGACTGTGGTGGGCGCTGAGGACACGAAAAGGGACCGGATCGGGGAGTGGTGTGGGTCTGCGAAGTCAGGGCCACCGGCAGTGCCTGCGACTGGCAGGGTGTGCGTGGGAGGCGCCCACTGTGCCAGCTTTCCTGTCACTGGCGGCAGTGTCGGGGTGGCAAGGCCACCCTCGGGGGAGAGGGACGGGGCGGTGGACCGCGGAGCTCAGCAGCGTGGCCCCTAAGGGCGCCGTTTTCCCGGGACGGGGTTGGTTCGCGGCCAATGGCTTGATTGTCCGAAGGATGAATGCACACGGGGCCACTTTGTTGGTTACTGCGGGGCCGGGGGTGAGGGGGGGTGGGACGTGTGAGGGGGCGCTGGGGTCCAGGGAACCCCGATGAAGCAGAGAAAGAAAGACACGGACAGGGAGGCTGCAGGGTGCCCCCGGGAGCCCCAGACGGGCTGGGCCGTCGTGGCCGGTGCGAGAATCCCTGTTCGGAGGTCAGTGCCTTCGAGGCTGTGAGGCCCTGGGGTGCCTCTGGGACACGTGTGCAGCTGGCCCTTTCTGCGAAGAGCTCACGGTGGTGTAGGACTTGCACGCGGGAGCCCTGCAAGGAGGTCACCCCCGCCCCCCGTCTGGGCCTGGAGGCGCCCGCATGGGGAGGGCTGCTGTGCTCAGGAAGGCTGCTGAGTGTGTGTGTGTGTGTGTGTGTGTGCAAAATGACCCAACATCATCAGAGTTCTTGGCACTTCCCTGATCCCCTCCAAGCTCTGCGAGCGGCCATGGGCTCCTTTTACTTCCCTTCCGCCCTTGACCTGCGGGGAACAGGCTGGTTATCCCTGGGGATGGGGATGGCTCTGGCCCCTCTTTGAGCCTCTCTTTCCCCATCTTAAAAATGGGAGCACCGTCAGTGTGCATGTGGGGGGATGTTGTGAGTTCTTAGCCCTGACCCATGCCCCCCCCACCCCAAAATGGTCGTGGGCATCTGGAGTGTCCCCTGGGTCACCTTCCCACTTCCACAGTCCAGCCTCCTCTCCCCGGGGTCCCAGCAAAAGCAGGAATCGGCAATTTTCCCTGTGCTGGGTGTCCAAGGGACATGTGGGAAGGGGGCCACCACGTGGGCTGGTCCAGCTTCGAGTGGCTCCTGGAATCAGTTCCAAGATCACCTAGCAGACCAGGGGCACAGGGGACTCGCTGGGACAGCGTCTGCTGAGGGGAGGCGGTGGCCCTCCCCACCCCTACCCTGCCTCTCCCTCCTCTGCCAGCAAAGCACACTACCAACGCCTCCATGCACTGCCCTCTTCTGGCGATTCTTTGTAACTGCAGCCCCGCTGGTGCACATGCGCAGGTTGATGCGAACACGGAGGCTCAGTGTGTGTGTGTGTGCGTGTGTGTGCGTGTGTGCCAGAGGAGGAGAAGGGAGGGGAGAGGAAGGGAAGGGAGGGGAGGGGAGGGGTGGAGAGAGAACCACGGAGTGGGACTGGAAGAGGAGTCAAACCGAGGAGTGTGGTGGGAAGGTAGACCCGGCCTGGCCCGGGGGGTCTCCGTGATGAGTGAATAAATCAGGGAGATTCCGTGACAGGGGATCCATTCCACATGGTGAAGGAGGTGACACCTGAGCCGGGCCCTGAAGCCTGAGAGGGGTTTGGTGCACAAAGAGAGGAGAGGCAAGTCAGCACAGGGACCAGCATGTGCAGAGTCCGGGGACTGGGGTGCGGACGGCGGGTTTGGACGGCAACAAGTCTGACCAGGAGGGGGAGGTAGGCGGTACTAGGAAGTAGGTGTTGAGCTGGGGAGCGAGCACCAGTGTCATGGGAAAACGTCTGGGAGCGTCCTTCGGAGAAATCCTCGCACATGCCCTTGCACGCGTCCCCCAGGGCGTCCGGGCCAAGCCCCCCCAGGTCAGAACCGGCAGGAGCTTCTGGGCACCTAGCTCAGGGCTCAGCTAGCTGTGGTTTGCGCACAGCGCCACCAGGGGGCGTCCTCCACCCTCGGTTGCATCCCAGCTGAGCCGGGGCTCCTCCCGTCCTGCTCCCGTTCTTGGCCCATTGTCTCTCATAGGGACCTTTCGGTGGCCCTTGGAGGGTCACAGGGCAGGGGTGAGAGTTGGAAACAGAGTCAGAGAGGGTATATGGCTGGGGGCGTGGCTTCTGAGCAAGAATCTCAGCTCCGGTACCTGCTAGCTGTACACCTCAAAAAGTGCCAGTTATATTCGTTATTATATTACCCTCTACGGCCCCCCACCCCCCAGTGCTTCCCAGTCCCCCGTCCCACGAGCCCAGGGCTGCTGGAGAAGGGACAGCGACATGGAGTGGCAGGGAACCCGGTCCTCGTCCTGACTGTGCTCAGAGCCCCCTGTGAAGCCCCGGGCAGGTCGTGGCTTTCTCTCTCTGTCGTGTCCTCACCTACAACACGGAGACAGAAGCCCCAGGTCGTGAAGTCCGGTGACTCAATGGCCGTCCAGAAAGTGACAGGTGTGCAGATTCCTGTGTGAGAGCGTTTCCGCCCACGTTGGCTTGGCTCTTGGGGACTCTGACCCCATCACACGTGGCGTCTCCCGCATGCTCACGCCAAGCCCCATAAAGCTGTCAGAGGTGGGGTTTATGGGCCCTGGGCTGCCTTGTGGAGGGAGAGCGCCATGGCTGGCCACCGTTTAGGAGTTTACAAAGGGCTGTCTGCCACCCCTCCCCGGGGCGTGTCTGAGCTGGCAGCCAGCAAGCCGGGATGAGGCTTGTGTCACTTCTGTCCCCCACTCCCAGCCAGCCTGCTGTGGACTCCTCTGCAGTAAATGGCAGGTCGTTCCCGACAGAGGTATTTTGCTTCTGTTCAGGCCAAAGCTGCCCTGGAGTCAATGCACATACGTTTGCCCCGGTCACTGAGCACGTAGTGTGCGCCAGGCCTTGTCGCAGGCACTTGGGTTCGGCCATGAACAACATAGGACAAGGCTCCCTGTCCTTCAGGCGCCCATTTCTGCTGGGGTGACAGACATGAAACAATGATACGAATTACATAAAATCTTGGAAGATGATAAAAGCTCTTGGGAAGATGAAGCAGCAAAGACCTAACGGCAGAAGGTGGAGGGTGCGATACTGTGCAGGCAAAGACAGGGAAGAAGTGATCCTCAGAAGCCGAGCTGGCAGGAAACGGAAGCTCAGAGAGGTGCAGCAACTTACCCGAGGTCACACAGCAAGGAAGAGCGGAGCAAGGGCCCCCTGACCGCTTGCGCCCTGAGAGACCCATGTGTCCTGAGTCCCAAAGACCCACTGGTCCCTGCCAAGGTCACTTTGATTCCTTGCATGTGTGCTGTGGGCCGTGTATTCCATGGCTGGAGAAGGCTCGTGCCCAGCCGGGGGAGTCCTGGGGCTCCTGACCTTGCCCCAGCCTTGTTTATCCTATCCCTTTGCTGCTGCTGCCACCAGGCCAGAAAAACCGGCCGGGCAGGACAGGCTGCTGGTAGCATCAGGCCTCACTTGGTCCTTGAGGCTTTTGTGACAGCCCAGAGGCCAGGCTCTGCCCCTCGTCCCCCCCACCCACAGTAAGGAGGCGTGGGGGTCACACACAGAGACAAGCACAGTGGCTGCACAGACAGGGACTCGTGCATATGGGCACTCTCGTGGGGCAGAGAGACAGAGAGAGATGTCCCCCTCGCCCCCCACACCCCTAGACACGATAGACACGGACACCAGGCACTCTCAGGCCACGACACTCACGCAGACACCCTGGGCACTGCCCGTTGTCGTGGACCAGCTGCAGATGCCCCGTCCTCTGGCCTCGCCCAGGCTTAGACCCCTCCCTGGCCGCCCTTCCCTCCTCCGGCTCAGGAGGGCTCACCCAGCGGGGCTCTCTGCCCTCAAGCCATCCCCCCGCCCAGTTCAGGGGTTATCTGGTCCCCTTTGTGCCCTTGAGCTCCCCTGGGCCTGGGGGTGAGGCTCGAGGTCTGGAGAGTCCACAGTGGGTCTGCGGGGTTCCCAGACACCTCAAGGCTCCCCCCCGGGCCTTGAAGGATAGCTGAGGTCAAGGCCACAGTGGAAAGGGAGGATGGTCCTGGGGAGACTGCAAGCAAGCGCCCCACGAGCCTGGAAGTAGGCTGGCTAGAGAGGGACAGGCGGCCCCAGACGCGGAGCCCTCAGGGCCGCCCGATGGAAGTGGGGTCACTGATCGGAAGGGGCCCCCCTGCCTTCCACGGCTGCCCCTGGCTGTGGGCAGGCCTCTCTCCTTTCTGCACCCCGCTCTCCTCACGACAGAGCAGGAAGGTTGGACCAGGTGGGAGAAGGGACAGACCTGCCATTCACTGAGGACCCACTATGTACCACACGCAGGCGAGGGGCTGGAACATGCAAGCTTCCCAGATTTGAGAATTCTCCCAATTCTCAGACGGCAAGGTTCTAGAGCTCCTGGGTTCCTGCCCCCTTTCCTGTCGCATGTCCTGTTCTCTGCTCGCCGACCCTCCTGTGTGATCAGGAGGTCCCGGCTAACTTTCCTGGTCCCTAGAGATAACCTCCAAGCACCAAGGTCAACGTTGTGGTCAGATGGGGTCCAGATCCTTTTCTTCTCCTTTTTTTAAAAAATTTTACTGTTTATTTTTATTTTTGCGAGAAAGAGAGACAGATCACAAGTGGGGAAGAGGCAGAGAGAGAGAGAGACAGAATCTGAAGCAGGCTCCAGGCTCTGAGCCGGCAGCACAGAGCCCGACCGAGAGATCATGACCTGGGCTGAAGTCTGGAAGCTGGACGCTTAATGGACTGAGCCACCCAGGTGTCCCCCCCGGAGACCATTTTCACAGCCACCACACGCTTATCTGCCCCCTTCCCCGAAGGGGAGGGCCGCCCACACCGCAGGCTCCTCCTTCTGCCCCTGCACCGGGTACCCAGGCAGGAGCCCTTCTCCTGGCTCCTCACTTGCCCAGCTTCACTGCTGGTCCTCACTGCGCTGCTGGGACAGACGCTCCTCCCTGAGCACCGGCGCCAGAGTCCAGGGGCCGGGAACCCCATCCTGCAGGGACAGGGCACTAGGGCGTCATGGGGATTAGAGGTGCCTCGAGGGGTAGGGGTGGCCTCTGGGAGGCTGCGTCGGGCCAGGCAGGGCAGGGAGCCCCGTCCGTCCGCTCGCCGCCCTCGTTCCGCCCCAGGAACACGGACGTGCATGTCCCACGGCTGGCCGGCCGACAGCATGAGCGGCTTAGTCACCTGGGAACAATGCCCGCTGACGGCACACGAGCGGCTTTGTCTGCGTCTTGGGGATCGGTGCCCCAGCTGGTCCCAGAACTAGCTCGCCTCGGAGCTAAGCTGCCCCGAGATCTGCATGCGTCTTAGAGAGGGGTCAGGCCTATTCCAGGGTCAGGACACCTGGAGGGCTGGGGTCGCAGCTCAGAGCAGACAGGACAGCAGCGGATTTGAAGAGCAAAGCACCTGATGAGCATGTAAGCCTTGGGCCTTGGCGCTCCATTCCCGGAGCCGGGCCTCTCCCAGCCGAGCCAGACCCTCAGGGCCCACTCCTGCCGCCCAGCCTTTCCGGAGTCTAGTACGCAAGCCCTTATGTGCAGTGCGTTGGAAGAAGGCTGCACAAGGGGCTGAGGGGCCCAAGGAGACCTCTGACTCTGACTGAGTTTGGGCCATTTTACTGGGGCTTTGAAGCATGAGTAGGAGCCTGAGTTGAGAAGAATTTGGGGGAAATTGTGTAGGAAAAGGCCTGGAGGGGAGGTATGTTGGAGTGGAGAGAGAGGTCTGTGTGGTCTGGACCCCACAGGCAGGGTGGGAGGCATCCCACTCTGCCCACCCCCCATCCCCGACACATGCGTAGGAGAGATTTCCCTTGAACAACTCTTGGCCTTCAGTCTTTGATCTCAAACCTTTAACCAGGCACCATGCCGGCCCCAGGACTGACGGTGGAGGAAGTGAATCATGGGCAAGGATGAAACCACAGGAGGCCAGGCAGCTCTGGGTGGCAGATCATGTGCCAAACATTGGACCGTGGGCCTATCGTGGCCGGTCCGCGAGCCAAGTCTGGCTGACAAAATTGTTTGACATGATTTTGATTTTTTTTATTGTTTATTTATTTATTTATTTTTGAGAGAAACAGAGAGAGAGAGAGGCAGAGAGAGAGCACGCACAAGTTGGAAAGGGGCAGAGACAGAGAGAGGGAGACACAGCATCCAAAACAGGCTCCAGGCTCTGAGCTGTCACCACAGAGCCCGACGTGGGGCTCGAACCCATGAACTGCGAGGTCGTGACCTGAGCCGAAGTTGGACACTTAACCGACTGAGCCACCCAGGCACCCCTATCATGATTTAAATTTAGAACCCAGGAGGTGTTTTTTTTTTCTTTTTATCATCAAGTCTCCAGACCACTGTTTGGCTCTCACTTAGACCAGACAGAATGCGAACACAGCCTGTGGCCTGGTGGCCATCCTGTGCCCCTCACACGCATGCCCGGCCACGCCCACGGGTCCCCTGGCCTTCTGGGCTCTCAGCTCCACCACCCACCTGGGCAGGAAGCCCTTCCACGGGCAGGTTCCTAAGCTGGCTTCTTCCTGCTGGGGGGCCGGGGTTCTGTGTTCTCCCCAAAGCCACCAGAAGAGTCCTCATCTCCGGGGAGCATGTCGGTGCTCCCCATTGGGCAGGTGAGGAGGCCAAGGCCCAGCGGCCCAGGTGAGCTACAGAACAAGGAAGGATGGCTGCGGCTTTTTAGCCAGGCACAGAGGATGAAGGGAAGGCTTCCTGGGGGTGGCAGCCCAGGGAACATGTGGTGCAGTGCAGTTCTGGACTGGGACCGACGAGGTCAGGGACATTATCAATATCACACTTGGGATAATTATCACTGCTATTGTTGTACAATGAGAACCAATGGGGGGCATGCTGGAATGACACTTGACATGTGGGAGCTCGGATGTGGCCCCAGCTCCTGTTTTTGTTGCGGTGTGTGACCCTGGGGAGGTCACGGTTTGCACTCGGGGCCTCAGTTTCCCCATTGTGCAAAGGGCCTGATTTGCACCTTCTGGGCCACGTGGTGGGTCCGGCCACCCCTGTGGAAGGGAGAGGTGCCACCTAGGTTTGTGTTGCCTGTTGTCCTAACCCATGTCGGCCCCACCCCCGTCCCAATCCATCATGGCCTGTCCTGGCATATGGGACCTGCTGCGTGTGGGAAGAGAGTATATGAAACGTGTGAAGAAATGAGGCTGGGCGTGTAATCAGAGCCAGATCTTCAGTCTGAGGTGTTAAGATTTTATACTGAGGGCAATGGGGAGCCATAGCAGGTTCTTGAGGTAGGGGGCAGCTAGAGACACGAAGCATCCACACACCTGAGCTCCTGTCCCACTGGCAGGCTCTGGTCACTTCAAGGGACAGTGAGGGCGGGGAGGGCGCTAGGGGAGAATGTCACAGCTGAGGTGCATGCTGAAGATGTGTGAGAAGAGGAGCCCGTTTCTTTCTTTATTTTTAATGTTTACCTCCTCATTTTGAGAGAGAGAGGGAGAGAGAGAACGAGTGGGGGAGAAGGGAGGAGAGAATCCCAAGTAGGCTCTGTGCTGTCAGCGCAGAGTACAAGCCAGGGCTTGAACCTACGAACCCTGAGCTCATGATCTGAGTGGAAATCAAGAGTCAGATGCTTAGCCAACTGAGCCACCCAGGCGCCCCCCGCCACACACACTCCGAGAGGAACCCACTTAACGCTGCCCATTAACCACGGGCAGCATTTTCTGAACGCTTTTCCAGAAGGAAGATGCTACCATTATATAGAAGCTGAAGTTTAGGGAAGTTCAATGATTTGCCTAAGGTCACACAGCAACCAAGCGGCGGGCTCCAGTGAGGGGATTCAACGCCTGCACCTTCTCCCCCGACTGCAGGTCTCAACCAGAGGCAGAGGGGCGAGCTTCCCAGGTGGGGGCAGAAGGGAGGCCCTGGGGCTGTGGGGCGGGCATAGGGCCCCCCCTAAGGCTGCTCCTCGCCCCCCCAGCTACGGCGACCAGGTCCAGCACTTCAAGGTGCTGCGCGAGGCCTCGGGGAAGTACTACCTGTGGGAAGAGAAGTTCAACTCCCTGAATGAGCTGGTTGACTTCTACCGCACCACCACCATCGCCAAGCAGCGGCAGGTGTTCCTGCGGGATGAGGAGCCCCTGCTCAAGGTAGGCGGGCGGCCGTGTATGCCTGCGAGCCGGCTGCCATCCGCAGGGGTGCGGGGGGAGGGGCGAGACACCTGCCTGGCCACCTCCCATCCCGCCCCCCCTCCCCCTCCCCCCCGCCTGGCAGCCCCTCCTCCAGCCCAGGCTCCAGTGCCACTCTGGTGGCGCTGAAGTGAGACAAACAACGGTGGGACAGCCCCTGTCTGGCTTGCTCTCCGCTCCTGGCGCAGTGCACAGATCACAGCACTCCCTCCGTGTTAATTCCAAAGAATGGAGGTACCCACGCCTGCTGAGCCTACTGAGTGCTGTGCACTGAGCTGGGCTTAGTCTGCTGGGGGCCCCATCGGGGAGGAAACTTGCACAGGTGAGGAAACTGAGGCTCACCAAGGCCACCCACCGGGTAGGCTCAGTCTTAGTTTCTAGCCCCAGGGAGCTGGTCCTGGGTGGGGTGGGGGCAGTGCGAGCACTTGCAGGAGAGGTCCTGGCCGGGCGCAGGGTGTGTGTGTGTGTGTGTGTGTGTGTGTGTGTGGTGGGGGCTGTCCGGCCGCCACTGGTCCTCACGATAACAGCAATTTGCTAGCCAGCCCTTTCATCAAGGGGCCCCCGGGACCAGGCCTCGCTCTCATTAGAATGATGATACCAGCCAACAGGGGTATTAGCCCGGATGTGCCCTTTCCTCTGGGAGGGGTGTTGGCAAGGCCTGGGGTTAGAGGTCCCCTGGGACCTGGGACCGCCCAGTTGAGCTAGGGCTCTGCGGAGGAACCCGGGAGCACAGCCTGGGGCAGGGGTGACGACTGCTACAGAGAAGCTCCCATCCTGCCTGCCCCTAGACCCCACCACGTGTGACCTTACTTCATTCCTCAGCTGGGCCTCAGTCTCCCCTCTGCCCAGTGGTGCCGTGTGCCGCAGAGTCACACGGTGCCTCGGGAGAGCCCCGTTAGTGTGGTCTGCCACCATGAGGCCTGGCCTCCCCGCTGGGGTCCTGGGGCGGGGCCAGCTGTGAGCCCTCAGTCTGAGCCGCCTTTCCCCCTGCGAGGCCTCTGTCCCAGACCTCCCCCAGCCCCTCCCCTTCACGCCCGAGGCCAGGTCTGTCCTCGCAGGATGTGAGAGAGCCAGGGTGGAGTTGGGGACTGCCGAACGGCTCCCCACACCTCACTGCCTCGCTCTGGCCTGGGCGCTGGGGTCACCCACCCTGTGGGATGAGTCCAGAGCTGGCTCAGTCCCCTAGGACCCATGCCGCCTCCTCCTTCCTGGGCACAGAACCGCTAATTACAGCCTATCTGCCGATCCTATCACCCATCCTGGATAAGATTCTGCGGGCGCAGAACGGAGATGCTGGCAGGGCAGGAAGGGCCAGGAGACTGGGTATAATCGTCACGGCGCCAGCCTGCCATGCCTGGCGAGAGCTCTTGTCTGTCCGCCATTTGCAGGGGGAGGAAACTGAGTCCCATAAGGGCGGGGACTTCCCCAAGGTCGCCTTGGGGTATAGATAGGACAGGAACCCAAGCCTGAAAGCCGGGAGCAGCTCTGAGTGACACCCTCTCCCTCAAAGCCTGGTCAAGGGCAATGGCAGCAAACTCTGTTCTTAGCTACGCATCACTTTACAGTTGATAAGGCCTGTCCCCGTGGCCAGGACAGCGGCGTGTTGGTTGGTGTAGATGGTGGGGTAGACTTGGAGCGAGAGGCGAGTCAAGGTCAATTGTGCCCTCCCACCCGCAGCAAAGCACCCAACACCCCCCCCACTAACCACGCCCTCCCCTCGCAGGGTCCCCGGGCTTCCTTTGCCCAGGCCCAGTTTGACTTCTCGGCCCAGGACTCCTCACAGCTCAGCTTCCGCCGCGGTGACATCATCGAGGTCCTGGAGCACCTTGACCCCCACTGGTGGCGGGGCCGGCTTGGCGGACGCATCGGCTTCTTCCCGCGGAGCTACGTCCAGTCGGTACAACTGTGACCGGGGCACAGAGCCAGGGGGCCGTCCGTCCACCAGACACTGAGGTCCCAGAGAGGGCGTGGACGCCCTGGCCCGGGGGCCCACAGGGCTCAGCCGAGCGACTGGGACTGGAATGTGGCCCCCCCTCACCTCCAGGCTCCTGCTGCCTCACACAAATTGAGATGGGGCCCCGGGCCCCAAGGACCACTGCGATGCTCAGTGCCCACCCTCAAGGGGCGCCCCCAGGGTTTGCCGCTGGGCTCTTCCCATTGGCCGCATGGTGTCGACGGACAGGGGAACAGAAGCCCCACTCACTCCAACCATCAATGGCCCCGGCCTCAGGGAGAGTTGAGGGCCCCTATATGTGGGGGCTCCACCCGGGGAGGCATGGCGGACAGCTTCACCTGGGGCCGACCATCTGCTGGGCCTCCCTGCCCACCCTTGACCTGTGCTGCCTACCGGGAAGCTGGCTTAGTGGTGAGGTACCAGCAAGGGGCCCGCACACGTGTTGGCCTGGACCGATGGACGCACTCCAGGTGGAGACTGATTTCTCAGCAGCCCCGTGACGACTTCGGGCCCCACTGGGTGCCCAGCACCCACGCCCCACCAGACACTTTGGGGACGGCCCACAGGCAGCTGCTCCTCTCCCACAGGTTGGACATGACGGACAAGGTCCGAGGGCAGCCCCAGGCACAGCCACTTGGGGGACCTGGCTGCTCGGGCTCTGGTTTGTTTAGGCTCAACTTCTCCCGGGACTGGAGCTTCTGGAGCTCGGGGAAGCTGTAGGCCAGCGGGAGGTCAGGGCCACAGCTGGACTTTGAGGTCTAGCAGCATCTGAGCTGGCACCCTGGCCTGAGCAAAGGTGTGGGGCGTCCACACGAATGTGCCACCAGCAGCCGGTACTGAGCAGCCCCTGCCCAGGACCTGGGCACTTTGGGGATCAGGAAGAGTGAAGGGGGGCTCCGAAAGTGCTTTGAATGCCAGGCTGATGGTGGCGGGGGCAGCGAGCAGCGAGGGAGGAGCCAGGAGCAGCTGGAGATGGGGACAAGGGTCCGGTGATGGGGACTCTCCCTCTGCCCAGAGCCAGCCAGAGCCCCTTCAAGCCCCAAGCTGCTCCTGACCTGGGCCCATGTATTCAAAATAAAAACAGGAAAATGAGTATAAGGATGTTTTTCAGAAATCTCATGTTCTTTGCATTTGCGACTACTTTGTGCTGGTTTTGAAATACGACCTTCTCTCTGGCCATTGGCCCCCTACTTTTTTAGGACTCCTGGGCACCGACCGGCTACGTAGTCGTGAGGGGAGTCCATACCTCTCTGGGTCTCAGCGGCCTCATTAGCGAAAGTGAGGTGGACCTGAGGACCCCAAGGGCTCCGGCCTTCTTGGCCACGGGGCCAGCGTCAGGCAAAGTAGGCGTACAAGAAGATGTTGACACACATGAGCAGGATGGCATTGAAGCCACACACACGGGCCCAGAAAGCATGTCTCTGGGGTGCCTGGCCATCACCTGGAGGAAGTGGGAGGAGGAAAGGGAGACAGATGAGGAGCACAGGGCCACACCGTATTCCTACGCCCAGCGTTCCTTGGGGTGGGAGAGAGACTCAGAGCCTGGGGTCACACACGTACCTGCTTTGGCTCCCACGAACACATCCGGAGCCAAGGTCCACCAGGTGAGGTTCTCGACCTGCAGAGAGCAATCGAGATGGAGACAGGGGTGGGCCCGGACCAGGTTAGGGGTCAGTGATAGAAAGTGGGCAGCTGGGTTCACAAGGAGACGGGTCAAGAGCTAGAAAATTCTCTTTTTATTTTTAAAGTTTATTTACTTATTTTGAGAGAGCGAGCGAGCGAGAGAGTGAGCGAGCAGGGGAAGGGCAGCGAGAGAGGGAGAGAGAGAATCCCAAGCAGGCTCCGCACCATCAGCGCAGAGCCCAATGCGGGGCTTGAACTCATAAACCAGGAGATCAGGACTTGATCTGAAATCAGGAGTCAGACGCTTAACCGACTGAGCTGGAAGGCGCCTCAAGAGCTAGAAAATTCTTGAGTCACAGAGGGTCAGGGGTCAGAGTCAGGGCCCGGGGCAGGCTCACCTGAATTCTCTGCGGGCGGGGCGTCAGCAGGCTCCCAGCCGCCACAACGGCCACACTGAGCACAAAGAGGGCGACTGCAAAGTGCAGGTAGTGGATGCTGGTGAGGATGGACGGCCGCGTGTCCGGGTCACCGCAGTGGGGGGCAGGGTGCAGGAATTCCAGGACCAGACGAGTGGCACCCACGGCCAGCCCCACCATCAGGCCCCAGAAGGCCCCCTGGGGACGGGGAGGCAGGACAGGCGGCCGTGAGGGGAGGCCCGGGCTCCCCCTGCACGCACACGGGCGGCTGGGCAAGGTGTGAGCCAGGCGCAGCCCATCGGTGGGAAGGGGACCGAGCCTGACCCCTCGCGCTGCCGGCCCCGCTCTGCCCATCCCCCACCCACCTGCTCATTGGCACGCGGCCAGAAGATGCCAAGGACGAAGACGGCGGTCACTGGGGGGGCCAGGGAGCTGGTCACCGACTGCATGTAGATGAAGAGCTGCCCGCTGTTGGAGTCCTGCAGCACCGGGATCCAGGCCACGCTTATGCCGATGAGCGCCACGATGACCAGCCTGCGGGCGGGCAGTGGGCGTGCTCGTCCCCGGGACCCTTCCTGCCTTCTCCCGCACCTCCTGCAGCCACGAAGACGCGCCCTCCAGCTGTCCCTGCCGCCCCAGCCTCCTCCCCGGCCTCTGCTCAGCTCCTCTGGGGATGTGACCGGCCCTGCCCTGCCCCCCCCACCCCCCTTCCAGGGCTCCCTGCAGCCTGCACTGTCGGCTCCGGCTCCGGCTCCTCCCTGGATCTCCACTGAGTCAGCCCTCTGGGAGCCCCCCCAGGGCGCCCCAGGCTCTCCCCTCTGTCTTCAGGGCACTCGTCCCAGGGGACACGTGGAGGTGTCTGTGGGTGTTTGCATGCTCCCTGTCCGGTGCCCCTTCTCGGCCAGAAGCAGCAGGAGAGGCCGGAGCCCCATCTGCTGAGCTCACGGCTGCACCCCCAGGTGCACAGTAGGCGCTCCGTAAACATCCGGTGGCTTCCTGAATGACCTGCTGCCCTCTCATTCCAGCCACACTGACCCTGTGGCAGATTCTCTAGTGCTGGTGGCTTCTGGCTGGCACAGTCGTCGCCCCTGTAGCCTGAGGCTGCTGACCTGTACCCGTCACAGGGTGGCCAATGTCTCAAGAGTACAAGGCTTAGGTCAGGACCTGGACTCCTCAGCTCTGAAGCCTGAGACCTGTGGCCAGAATGAGCCCCGCTGTCTCCCTCCCCTGTGTGGACCCCTCCTTCTGGCCCCTGCCTGCCTCCCCTCTCGGCGCAAGGCCTCCACCCTGTTCAACAGCCACCCATCAGACCCCACCTGAGTGCAGGGCACTGTGTTCGAGAAGCCCAGACTCAGTGTCGAGTGGGCCCTGGTCCCTCTCCAGCTTGGAGAGCAGAGCAAAGAAGGTAGATGAGCCCTTCACTCTGGCCTAAGTGCTGGGCTGAGGGAGTCCAGAGGAAGTATGGATCCCGGAGAGCTTCTAGGCAGAGGAGGCCCTCTTCCAGCCTTGAAGAGGTGTAGGGCCCGGCTAAGGAGACAGAGCTGGGGTCAGGTGTCCTGTCTGCTCCTCCGTGGCCGGGTGCCCCTTGCCTCTGTGTCTTGGGTCACTCAGACATGCCTCACCCTCAAGGAGGGGGGTGGGTGAGACCCCCTGGAGCCCAGAGAGGACAGCAAGGGCGAGAGAGGCCATGTACACAGCTGGGCTAGGTCCTTCCTGCCTACCTGTCGGCCCGCCTCCCTTTCTTTCCCTCCAGGCCTGAGGGAGAGGGTGGAGAAGAAGGTGCCACCTTGATTAAGGCTAATTAACCCCTAGCCTGGCAGGCAGGCAGGCGCTGCCCTCTTCAAAGGCACAGGCGGGCTCCCCAGACACCCAGCCCACTCCACCCTCCCCGCACCGCTTCTGCGGCCCACACCGGACTCGGCGTCTCTGCGCGGGGCCCGCCTCTCCAGCCCCGCCTGGACTGCGGCCCTTGCCTTCTCCTGCTCTCCGGGACTTCCCCTTCCCACTCAGTCACCACCAGGCTGCCAGAGAGACCCCAGAGGCTGCTCCTTCTGCCTGGAATGTCCTTGTCCAATTCCTCCCCTGGCTGACCTCCTCATCCTCCAAGGCTCGGCTCAAGGCCCTCCTCCTCCAGGCAGCCTTCCAACCCTGTCCATTCTTGTGCACATGCTGCTGTCAGGATGCCTGACCTTCTCCATCATTCCTGGGCTGCAGCTGTGGGGGGTGGGGGAGCTGAAGGGCTTTGAGATTTCTCTGGGTCCCCTGTGTTGTTCACCTGGATGCAGGAGACCAGGGAGGCATCGGGCACTCCTTGCGGAGTGGATGACAGAGAATGGGAGACAGAGGGGGTAGCAGGGGAGAGAAATGAGGGAGCAAAGATCAGGGCCCCAGATGTGGGACTGTCACTTCCCCCAGGCCTGTGATGGCTCCTCTGGCCCCACCCCCACCTGATGAGACTGTCAGGGTCACTGGCATGCTCCTGCCTGTCCCTGCCCCACAATGGCCTCCTCTCCGGGCTTCTGGACATGCTCTGCTGGCCCTCTCTCTGTGAGTCCCATACCTCCTTGGATCGAGGCTCTGGAGACCCAGGACCCCACACAATCTAGGAAACACAGGTTAAACGGTGTTTCAAGCAGCGGGAGGCTGGAGGCGTTGGGGGCGTCCCCGTGCCTCACGAGGGAGGCTGTGAGAGCTGAACCCTGGCCCAACACCTAGTACTGGACCCTTTCCACTGCACCAAACTGGCAGCTGAGGGAACTGTGACTCAGAGAGGGTGAGCCACCTGCCCTGCATCACAGAGCCTGGTGCCCCCCGGGCAGGCTGGCAGAGCCGGGGGTGGCTGGGGCTTGATTTGGTGGGAAAGGTGGGAAGGAGGGTCAAGGGCACCGTGGCGGGGTGGGGGGTGGGGTGAGTTGGTACAGAGGGGAGACCAGTTCAGGACTTTGGCTTCAGGTGGGAACAGGAGAGAAGCCTGCCTCTGAGGAGGCCAGGAAATTGGGGGCAGCGGACATGGGGCCACTGAGCGGGCCCTGAGGCTCCCCGTGTCCCAGGCCAGGGCAGCTGGGGGGCTCTTGGGTCTCAGGTGCCAGGATGCTGACTCTGGAAGGGCTTTGGAGGAGTCTTCCCGATAAGGGCGGGCTTGCGGGGCCACGGGGCCACTGAGGAGAGGCAGGGGAACCACGCAGGGGGCAGAGGAGGTCAAGGGGCCGGGACCTGCTGACACAGAAGCATCGCACAGGGCGGGAGGGAGGGGCTCCTTGTTTTGGAGGAGGCTGTGAGCCTGCGGGTGAGCTCATACTTGCCCGCTGAACGGCGAGTCCCGACAGGGCCCTCCTGACGGCAGTGTGGCTCACTGACATCACTGGGCCACCTGCCTGGAGTTCCAGCAGAGACCCCGCCCAGAGGATGAGCGCCAAGGGCAGGGGGCCGCACGGTGCGCTGGGTCAAGACACGCACCAGAGGCTGGGCCCCTCGACAGGACCCCGGACCGGCGGAGCTGGGGGGGCGAGGCTTGGAGGGGGATGGGAGGGCGGGAGCCGGGAGAGGGCCCAAGCAGACAGGCACGTGCACACACTCAGACGCCAACCTCTCATTACCCGTTGCTGAGTTCACCCCAAAGGACTCTCTGCCGAGTACAGGGAAGGAGGCCTGGGCCAGATACGGCCCCTGCCTGTCCTTGTGGGGGGTGGGGGACATCAGGGAGACAGAAGGGCCACATGTCCTATGGGAGGAGTCTGACAGTGTTTCCCTGTGGGAAGTTAAGAGGGGAGAGGGGCTCATTACTTAGGGGTATCAGGGAGGGCTGCGTGGAGGAGGGGGACACTTGGGCAACGTCTAGAAAGATCAGGGAGGGTCGTCGAGGTGATACGGAGGGGACACGGAGGGCTAGGAGGAGATGGGGACAAGGTCAGTGGGGCCAGGGGCAGCTGTGGCCTGAGTGCCGCCATCTGAGAACTGGCTTGGGCCCTCTGTGGGGCAGCTGGAGACCATCAGGAGGGCCAAGGGCTCAGATTTTAGGAAGACAGAGAGATGTCCCGGATGATTGGGGAAGGGAGACTCTACCCAGCAGTGATGCCCTCAGAGATTCAGCTCAGAGGAAGAGATACAACTAAGATGAGGGTCGTGACCATGAACGGGTGGCCAGAGCGATGTGGGACGTGGGATAGACAGGACACTCTGGCCCCTTGTAACCTCCCCTTCCTGGCATCCCCCTTTCTGCAACTGGCAAACTCCTACTCACCCCTCAAAGCCCCCTCTGGTGGGGCCCCACAGGCCACTGTGTGGCTGGGGAAGCCGGTGTCCCAGCCTGTCCCTGGTGCCTGGCACCCCCTCCCCCCACGGTACCGGCCAATCAGCAGCAGCTCCCGCTCGCCAGCACAGGGCCTCAGCCGCCTCCAGATGTCCATGGTGAAGAGTGTGCTGCTGCTGTTGAAGATGGACGTTAGTGATGACATGAGTGCGGCCATCATCACGGCGATCATCAGTCCCCGCAGACCTGGGGGTCGGGGAGACGGGCTGCTGTGACCCTGCCTGGGAACCCCTCCTGCCTGTGTCCTACTAACGTGGACCCTGGGGCCGCAGCAGCCATTCACAGGTCCTTGAGAGCAGAGGCCCCGGAGGAAGGAGGCTGGAGGCTTTTGGGGGAGAGAGACCCAAACCCAAGAGGCTGGGAGGCCAAGGGCAGAAAGCAGGCGGGGGGTGGGGGGGCTCTGGAGTTGTGGCTTCCTGTGATTGCTTCTGCTACGGCAGGTGCAGTTATGAGCACCGTGTTTCCATAAAGCCTTGCAGGTGACAAAGCACTTTCACACCCCGGACTTCATGTGACGGAAGCATTATTAACTCATCTGACAGAGAAGGAAGTAGAAGGTCCTAGCGGGAGGCGAGGTGCCCAGGGACTCACGCAGCCAGAGGCTAAACTCTGGGGTGGGGTGGGGACAGGAAGGCCCGGGGTGGGACCCTCTGCCTGGAGGTCACAGCTTGGTCAGGGCTCCGTGGCCCGGTGCCTGGGGTTTCCTGCCACGTCTTGATGGTGGCGGCCCCAGCAGGCACTGGAGGGGTCCCCTTTCTTGTTGGCTGTGTGGAAAAGGAAATGCAGTTCCCGGGCGGGGGGGTGGGCGGAATGAAGAGGGAGTCCCTCCATTGAGGTGGGCAAGGCCCTGCTTTGCAAAGCCTTCTGGGAGTCATGGGCTTGAGAGGGGCTGAGGGTGGGGAGCCCTGAGAGACAGAAGGATGCTCAATTTGTAACTCAGTGCTGTGTGGCGTAAGGCTGGTCGCCTCCCCTCTCTGGGCCTTGGTCTGGTTCTATCTTCAAGGCCTCTTGTACTTTTTCTTCAAGTATCTAAGAACCTTCACCATGTCTGTAGATTCTTTGTCTCTCCTCCAACCCCTGCCCCAGGATAAACTTGACACACACCTCCCTCCCCTGAGGACTCAGCCTCCCGGGTGCCATTTTGGCCTTGCCTTGCTTCTGTGCCTGACCTGCTGTGTGACTTCTGGGCGTCCCATGGCCTTCTCTGTTCACTTACCAGGCTGACTAAGCTGGCCCCCAAAGAAAAGTGAGTTAGATCATGGTTTTCCCCCAAACGTTTCTCCATCCTGTTTCTCTTGCTCAGGGAGATGGATTCTCTTGGGGTTTATCCTCTACCCATTTCTCAGACAGGGAGCTCAAGGCCTAGAGAGAGGTTAGGGTCCAACCATGGCTGGGGGCTTAGCGAGGTCCTCCCAGCCCCCAGAGCAGAAGAGGAAGGTGGGGCCCAGAGGTGGGAACCCACAGCCAGGCCGAGGAGCCCCGAGCCAGGCACTGGCCCTGCATTCCTAGGCTTAATCCCAGCAACAACACCGAGGGGTGGGAAGGCGTCATGATCCCCAGTTTACAAAGGAGGACAGTGAAGCTCCAAGCAGGAAGGTGACACGCCCCAAATATCTCAGCCAGCAAGTGGCAGAGCGGAGCTGTGATCCCAGGTCTGTGCACCCACAGCCCCTGGGCCCCGGCACCCCGGTAGGGAGGGAGAGCACGCAGGGTGGGGCCGGGAAGCTAGCTGCCGCAGGGGAAGCCACGGGGAGCGAGGGAGACACTTCGGGTCCGAGATTCTGCTGGTGAAACCAGGCCGCAGAGGGTCTCAGAAGGCTCTCTCCTCTTTTTGCTCAGGTAGAACAAGAAACGTGTGAGACGGAGGCTAAAACCTGCCCCCTCCTTCTACCCTTTGGGGGAAGTAGAAGCTTACCGGGGCCTGAGCTCCGGATCCTAGCAGGGTGAGTGGTGGGCTTGGGCCCGGGAGGGCTGGGGCACCTCAGTCACTCTCGCCATGGGGAAGTCACGTTCCCCTCCCTGTGCCTCAGTTTCCCTAGCTGTAAAATGGAGCTAGTAACAACCTCATAGCCATAACTGGGAGGTGGTCGGTAAAAGGGTCTGGCACCAGTAGGCCTGAAAGAGAGCACGGCCACCTTACTCCGGGGCTCGGACAGCACAGGTTCCACTGACAAGTTCTGGAGACAGATTATCTGGGTTCAGAACTTGGCTCTGCAGCCCATCTGCCATGTGACCTTGGGCAGATCTCCTAACCTCCTAACCTCTCTGGGTCTCAGTTTCCCCACCTTTAAAATGGGGATGATCATAACAGCACGTAGGGCTCCTGAGCCGAAGATGCAAGTTAGTCACGTGGCACGTCCTTGGAATAATGCCTGGCCCCCGGGGGGTGCCGTGAGAGTGTTCTCTGTCATTATGACTTTCCTCTGGTCCCCGAGGAGGGGGACATGCCACGTGGGTGTCATGCTGGATCCAGAGTGGCCTCAGCAGCCCCCAGGGCCCCTCGCCCTTCCTGGGCCCACCCTGCACGTCGCCCGGATCCCCTCCCACCCCCCGCCCTGAATCTCACCTACGGGCATCAGCTCCATGACCAGCTTGGGATACGCGATGTTGGAGCAGCCGATCTCGGCCCCACAGGCCCGAAGGCACTCGGACGGCACCACGCAGCCCACGTCATCTGCGGGAGAGGGAGGCCCAGTATGTCCCACCCACCCCGCCCCCTCCTTCCGACAGACCTGCGCTCCTGGCCTGGGCAAGACCCTGGGCCTGACCTGCTCCGTCCATCACCACCTCTGAGCAGCAGCTACTGGGCCCCAGGTTTGTTTTCCAGCCTGGCTCACGAGGAGGGGCTGGCTTCTGGGAACTATTCTGGCCCCTAATGCCTTGATATTTTTTTTTTTTTCTGTTGCCCTCCATCACCATGCCTCCTCCCCTTCCCAGGCTGGGCCACCCCCTGGCGGTGCAGGCAGTCTGCCGTTCGACCCCATCTGGGGCGCTACTCTCCCCCTCCCCCCTCTTCTCTCCAGAGGGGCAGAAATGCAGGCTGGGGGGGGGGCACCTTTGGCCACCCCTGGGCTCTGACCTTCAGGCCAGGGCATTTCCCCCTGACCCCCACCCGGAGTCGTCTCCAGCAGCTTCTGGAAGACCCTTAACACACAGGGGACCCAGATGGTGTCCTGGTCAGAACTGGCCAGCGGTTCAGGTGTCCACAAGACCCTTCCAATCGTGGTGACGCCGGCTCTTCCGGGCTCCTCGGACTTGTCCCCTTTGCACCTGGCTCCAGCCACAGGGGACCCCCTGCCATCTGAGGCCTCCCCACCAGCCCCTCTGCCAGGCCTTCCCCGGAGGGAAGACTTCCCTCATCTCTGTACCCCTGACCATGGCGGCTGCTTGTTTGTTTCTTGTTCTTCCCAGGGGCCGGCAAGCCGGTGAGGAGGGGGCTTGGTGTCAGCGAGGCCACCTCCCCAGGGCCAGAGCAGGCACACTGCTCCTTTGTTGAGTGAACGCGGGACTAAGGAGTGTCTCCTCAGCAAGCCGCCTCGCCAGGACCCCATTTGGAGGTGAGAACCACGTGCCCGGCTCCCGGGGGACCCGCTCCTCTGCTGCCCCCAGCAGTCGGGGCTCCCCACCCAGCACGGGGTGGGTGACGGCGGTCAACCCCACGTTCCTGGGCCCCTCCCGGGAAGCATTCTCTAAACACCTCGCAGCCCCTGTCCCTTGGGATTTTCAGCAGGGGCTGCGGAGAGCAGAGTAAACGAGAAGACGGCGATTGTGGGGGTAGCTCAGAAACAGAGCTCCAAGGGGACAGGAATGAGAGCTGCTCTCCCGGCAGGGGCGTGGGGTGGCGAGCACTTTGGGGGCCTAGATTTCGATGTGTCGGCAGGCATCGGAATTCTTGTGATGCGCTGCTTCCTTTGCAGACCAGGCACTTCTGAGTTAAGTACTGTCCCCTCCAATGCCCCTTCTGAAAAGTTCCTCTATAGATGCCGAAGCCATGGTAGGGGGGATCTCAGATCCCCTTCCTCGGGCCAGCGGGGCTGGAGCAGCGTCACCCCACCCCCAGTGACCTGGCAGCCTGGTCTCTAGCTCCAGGTGACCAGGACGCCTGCTGCCTGTCATCCCCTGGTACCTAACGCTCAGTGGTCCAATCAGACTTGTCCCCTTCCCCCTCCCTGGCCGGTAATAGCTCACTGTCCTCTCTCCCCCCCACCCACTCCGGTCCCCCAGCCCCACCGGCGTCTCCTCCCACAGCCCTGCCTGCCTCACCTGGCTTCCTGCTCTGCTCTACCTCCTCATCCAACCTGGGCACCAGCTCCCCACTGCCTCCCCGCCATCCTCCCCATCCTTGCAAAATTACAGCTTAGCTCAGGAGCCCCCTCCCCCCACACCCCTGGAGTCCATGGCTTCCTGGAAGAAAATCCTTTCCACAGCATTTAAGGTCCCTGACGGCTGGTCCCAGGTCCTGCCATCCAACACGCACGCCTCAGCCACCCTGACCTGCTTGCATTTTCTCATACACGCCCAGCACTTCGCCTCCGCCGTGCCTCTGCAGACGGGTCTCCTCCTTCCTGGGCTCCGTCTTACCCTCATTTACCTCCCACTCCAGGGCCCATTGTAAAGGGCTGGTCCTCTGAGGCTTTCTCTGACCCCCCGTACCTCCTTCCAGAACCAGGGCAAAGCAGCTTCCTCTCAAAGGCTCCGGAGGCCACGGATTGAATCACAATTGTTTGTCTATTTTACCTCCCCCATCAGACTGGGAGCTCCCCAAGGGCAGACACGGGGTCTGAATCATCACCCAGTCCTAGCTATCAGCCAGTTCGGGGCTCGGCCCAGAGGAGAGGTCCTGTGAACATTTGTGAATGAATGAATGAGTAACCAAGTGAATGGTTGGGAGCAAGGAGGAAAGGCCCAGGAGGAGAGGAGGAGTCAGAGAAAGGATGCCAGAAAGAGCCATGAGGAAGGTCAGGCACTGTTTGATCCAGCTGCCCTATTCTCCCAGATGAGAGGGCCAGAAAGGGCATGACTTGCCTGGGGCACACGGTGAGACCTGGGACAAAGCCCGGGGCCCCGCGGCAGGACATCAGGGAGCATCAGGGTCCAGCAGATAAGTGCAGGCGACGTGCCCCTCCTGACAGGTCCTGGGCCCGGACTGGCTGGCCGAGGACCCAGCCCTCCTGGGAGAGTCCCAGCCACATAATGGCTCAGAAAGCCCGAGTCAGGAGATTCTGGCCGAGTTTATTCAGCCCATTCCGCCTCTGGGCACCACTGGCTCGCTTGCTGGAGTTTGTGCTGAACAGCAAGAACAACCTCTCCTTTGTGACAGTCGCAGAGGTGTGTCACTTAAAGTCCCCTGAATATGCCACAGTCAGGAGTGAGGAGCCTCAGGACAGCAAGGGCCAGGGGACTGAGCAGGGGGCTTCTGAGTTTGCCAGAGAACCAGCTCCTGTGGGCCTGGGGGCTCCCTAACCGGGCTCTATGTTTGTATCGGCACCTCCACCAGCCAGGGCCCCCACCAGATGCCTGGGAGTTGTCCCCTCCTGGTCCCCCCCCACGTTCTCCCTCCCTGTGGCCAATGCTACCTCCAGCCACTGGGCTTGATGCCCAGGTGAACTTCCACCACCTCCTTACTGTACTGTCTCGTCCCCTCGAACCCACCCTCCCTGCAAGCAGCAGAGGGAACTTCTAAAACCACCAGCCTGCCCATGACCCTCCTCCTCATATGCTTCCGCGGTTCTCCATCCCCTGCAGGAGGGATCACAAGCCTGTGATTGTGCCCTTCGCGGCCCGCTACCCACCTAGCCACTTTCAGCCACACCTCTGGGCTTCTGTGTTTTCTGTTCCCTCTCTCTAGAATACCCTTCCCTCCTTCATAAACTCAAGGAATTCACATGAATTCATACTCTCAACTTGTGGATGTCTGCAGGCTTTGGGCAATATCCTCATGGCACCAATAATTCTGTGACCTGTGACAGCCTCTGCCAGTGTTTGTTGATGGACTGAATGACTCTTCTCAAGGAGGCCACTGGACACAACACCCTCAGGGCTAATCAAGGTGCTTTCCACCCCGTATCCAGACCTGGCCCATCCCTGAGACACTGTCCAGATGTGAATATTGCAGTAAGAAGTAGGAGAAAAGCACACAGACCTGTGTTTAAGTCCAGCTATCCCAGTGCCCTATTCTGTGGTCCTGGGTGATTATTTAAGGTCTCTGAGGCTGTTTCTTATTCTTACTTACTGGAAAGTCTTTTGGGGGGACATCCAGAGGCCAAAATTCAACCTCAACCTAAATGTCACACCTGATACAAAAATTAATTCAAAATAGATCACAGATTTAAAAGTAAGATGTAAAAACTATCACGCTTTTTTGGGGGGAGGAATAGGAGAAAGTCTTCAGGACCTATGGCTAGGCAAAGAGTTCTTAGACTTGACATCAAAAGCAAGATCCATAAAAGAAAAAATAGATAAAGTCGACCTCATCACAATTAAAAGTTCTGTGTAAGACACCTGTGAAAAGGATAAAAAGAAAAGCTACAGAACATGTAAGTAAATTTGCAAGATATGCAGCCAATATATGAAGATCAGTCATGTTTCTATACACTAGCAATGAACCATAAGAGTAATTTATGATGGCATCAATCCCATTTATGATGGCATCAAAAATAATAAAATACCTAGGAATAAACTTAACCAAGGAGGTAAAAGACTCGTACGATGAAAATTATAGGACACAGATGAAAGAAACTGAAGATGATGCAAATAGAGAGATATACCATGTTCATAGATTGGTAGAATTCATGTTGTTAAAATGCTCGTACCACCAAAAGCCATCTGCAGATTCAATATAGTCCCTATCAAAATTCCAATAGCATTTTTCACATAAATAGAAAAAAGAATCCTAAAATTTCATATAAAAATTCATATAGAACCACAGAAGAAGGCCTTAAACGGCCAAAGTAATCTTAAGAAAGAAAAGTGGAGACATCACACTTTCTGTTTTCAAATTATATTACAAAGCTATAATAATCAACACAGTACAGTATCGGCACAAAAACAAACACATAGATCAATAGAACACAATAGAGTTTATATATATATATGTATATATATATATACCCACATACACACACATATATATATACGTATACACACATATATCTATATATTCAATTAACTTATGACAAAGGAGCCAAGAATATACAATGGGGAAAGGATAGCCTCTTCAATAAATAGTATTGGGAAAACAGGACAGCTACATGCACATGAATGAAACTGGACTACTATCTCATAACACACACAAAACCAACTCAAAATAGATTAAGGATTTGAATGTAAAATTCCTAGAATAAACCATGGGGGGGGGATTACGTTCCTTGACATTGATCTTGACAATGATTTTTAAAAAATTTGACACCAAAAGCAAAGGTCTTCAAAAAGACAAAACAAAACCCCCAAATGGAACACTATCAAATTTAAAAGCCTCTGCACAGCAAAGGAAACCATCTACAAAATGAAAAGGCAACCTATGAAATATTTGCAAACCATATATCTAATAAGGGGTTAATAAAATATTTAAAGAACTCAAGAGCCAACAAAACAAAAAACAACAGTAACAACACAATCCAATTAAAAACTGGGCAGGGTGCCTCAGTTGGTTAAGTGTCTGACTCTCGCCCAGGTCATGACCTCGCAGTTTGTGGGTTTGAGCCCCGTGTCGTGCTCTGTGCTGACAGCTCAGAGCCTGAAGCCTGCTTCAGGTTCTGACCCTTCCCTGCTCATGCTCATGCTCTGTCTCTGTCAAAAATGGATAAATGGGGAAATAATTTTTGAAAAAAATTTTTTAAAATATAAAACGGGCAAAAGATCTGAAAAGACATTTTTCCAAAGGAGCCATACAAATGGTCAATGGGTACCTGAAAAAAAATGGCCAACATCAAGAGTCATCAGGGACATGCAAATCAAAACCACAATGAAATATCACCTCACACCTGTTAGAATGGCAATCATAAAAAAGACAAGAGATAACGTGTTGGCAAAGATGGAGAGAAAAAGGAACTGTGTGTGTGTGTGTGTGTGTGCGCGCGCGCGCGCACGCGCATGCACACTGCTGATAGGAGCATAAGTCAGTGCAGCAACTATGGAAAACAGTATGGAAGTTTCTCAAAGAATTAAGAATAGAAAGGTGTCTTGCTAGCTCAGTCTGCAGAGTAGGGGACTCGGTCTCTGCATTGTGAGTTTGAGCTCCATATCTGGTGTAGAGATTACTGAAAAATAAAATCTTAAAAAAAATAAAAATAGAACTACCATAAGATCCAACAATGTTACATCTAGTATGTATCTTTTTTTTTTTTTGAGAAAGAGAGAGCACCCACAGGAGCGCAAGCGAGGGAGAGGGAACCCCAAGCAGGCTCCACTGACTTGGGACTTGATCTCACAAACCGTGAGAGCAGGACCTGAGCCTAAATCAAGAGTCAGATGCTTAACTGACTGAGCCACCCAGGTGCCCTGGGTACATGTCTTAAGGAAATGAAGTCACTACCTTGAAGAGATATCTGCACTCCATGTTCATTGAAGCACAGTCACAATAGCCAAGACATGGAAACAACCTAAAGGGTCCATCAACAGAGGAATGGATAAAGACATGATATACGTATATATGTCACACGTATATATATAGTTATATATATATATATATATATATATATATATTTATATATATATAAGAAAAAGTTACAGACCAGTAGAAAATATATGTAGACTATATACCTGACAAAGACCTTGTATTTAGGATATATAAAAAGCTCTCAAAAGTCAAAAGTAAACACCAAACAATCCACTTAGGAAATGGGCAAAACACATGAACAGAATGTCACGGAAGAGGACATACAGTGTGGCACATAAGCATGGGAAAATATGTTGGATATCATTAGTCATTAGGAAAACGCAATATAACACCATAATAAGAGATTATTACACACCTATTAGAATGGCAAAAGTAAAAAAATTGTGACAACATAAAATGCTCTCAAAGATGTGGATAAATTAGATCACGCAGATGTTGGCGGCAAAATATACATAATACGGTATTTACACAAATGAATATGTATAATATGTATACGAATGTTGATAGCAGCTTTATTCATAATAGCCCCAAACTGGAAACAACCCAGTGTCCTTCCACAGGAGAAATGGTTGAGCAAGCTCTGGCCCATCCAGGTCATGGGATACTTGTCAGCCACAGAAATGAACAAGCTACTGATATACACGATGATCTGGATGATTTGCCAGAGAATTATGCCAGGTGGAAGAAAAAGCTAATCCCTAGAGGTTAAATACTATATTTTTCATTTGTGTCAGATTTTTGAAATAACAAACTTGTAGAGCTGGAGAACAGATGAGTGGTTGACGGGGGTTGGGGATGGAGATGTGGGTACGGCTGGTAAGAGGCAAGTCTTGGTGACAGAAGAGTTCTGCATGTCGACTGCAGTGGTGGCCACCCCAATCTACGCAGGTGGTAAGGTTGTGCGCGCACCCATGCACGCACACACACACACACACACACACACACACACACACACACACACACACAAATGAACACATGTAAACTGGTGAAATCTGAACAAGTTCTGGAATGCACCAATGTCAGTTTTCTGGCTACACTATCCTTGTACGATGGTTCTACAAGATGATACCACTGGCAGAAAGTGGGTGAAGGATGGATGCAACCTCTCTGTTGGTGTTCTGTTTGCTTGTTTGTTTAGTTTTTGTCTTAACAACTTGTGCCTCTGTAACTATGGACAGGTAACTGTAGAGCTTGGAGGGCTACGTGCCTTTCAGCCCTGAGAGCTGGGACCCCCTTCATGAGTCCCAAGGCCTCTGTAGAGTCGTAAGACCACAAAGAGGGGCTGATGCCCAGAGAGATCATTGATCTGGGCCCTCAGTGGCCATGATATAAATCTGGCTTCAGGACTCCCAATGCAGTGCTTGCTCACTGGCTGCCTCTCCCTTCTGGCTGAGCCGGGTAGGGTCCTTCCGTGGGTGTGCATGTGTGCGTGCCTGGGGGGGAGGCTGGGGGCACCTGTGGGGCTGTGCTCAGGGAGAGGCAGGGGCCTGGCTTCTGGGGCCATCCACGGTGTGAAGCCCTGTGGCTGGGGTGCGGGGTTCATGGCAGGGAGTATAGGACTTGGGGTTGAGGGGTCAGCGATGGGGACCATAGGGGTGCTGGGCCTGGAGAGGGCAGACACCGCTCAGGGCAGCAGACCCAGGTGGATAGATGGTGGGGGGTTCTGGAACCGGGGAAGCCTAGAGATGCCACCAGCCAGCCCTGAGCAACACAGACCAGTGTCCTCAGGGCCCCCGTCCCAACCCAAGCATGCCACAGCCCTGTCCAGATCCAGGGCAAGTGGCGGGGGAAGGAAGGAAGGGCCGGGCCAGGTGCCTGGCCAACTAGCTGTGGCACACAGTGGGGTGGGGGCTGTTCACTGGGTCAGGTTTAATGGGCTCTGTGGTCCCTGCCCTTGCAGCCAGGTTTTGGATTTGGTCCCCCCGGCGCACAAGGCGGATGGTCGGGCCTGACTCCAGTCGACCAGCAGCCCTCTCTGGCCCTCCCCACGCCAGGGTCCAGGGGGCGCTGCTCATCATGCAGAACCAGTGCTGGGTGGGTACCCCTCCCGGCAGGGAGCAGAGCTCGGGGTCTAAGAACTGTTCATCTTTCTGCTCTGTCCACACCCGGCTCTGTAAAGGCTCCTTCCTGAGTTTGGGCCAGACGATGCCCTATCCCTCCACTAGGGGCTCCCAGCCCAGTACCCTAACTCTACGTCCACAACTGGACACCTGGGTATCTGCACGGACTTCCCGTCCCACCTGGGAAACTGGGCAAAGGTAAGGCTGGACCAAAGTTACGAACAGGTCCTCCCACCCCGGGAGCAGGGGGTAGGAGGGGTGCAAAGGCTGCTGATTTGCTGTGTGTTCTCAGTAAGAACACTGTCCCTCTCTGGGCAGCAAAGTTCCAAGAGCTCTTGGACTTTGGATCCTGAGCTTTCCAGAATTCTGCCACCGGGTGCCGGACGCAGCGGAGGAAACGGGGGGCACAGCCACCCGAAGTCAATGTCCCTCGGGGGTTGGGGGGGGTGAATCAGCTTCCGGCCCCGCCCCCAGGGGGCACGTGACCGCAGGTGGAGGCGGCGGCGGGGTGGGCGGGGAGGCATTAGTCACCAGCCGGCTGCCGCCTGTGCGCTCTGCTCCGCCCGCACAGCTCTCCTTGCCGGCTCTGCCCCGCGCCCGTCCGGTAAGCGAGTTCCAGCCCCGGGTCCGGGGCCCCCAAGCGTCTGCCAGCCGCGCTTCCCCGAGCCTCCTCCGGGCAGGCCTCTTGGGTTGACGGTCGTGGCGCCGGGCGGTTTTAAGACCCCGCTCCCTTCCCGGAAGCCGTCGGAATGCTGCTGAGCTGGGCCAGAGGCCGTCCGAGTCGTCTCCTGCCTCCCACTCTTGGAAACTTCTGGGAAGTTCCCTGCTGGCTCCAGTTCCTCCCAGAAGTTGCCCAGGACTTTGGGCAGCTCCAGAATTCCTCCGGGATGGGGCTCCCCCGGCCCCTGCTGGTAGAGGCACACCGCGCCCCGGCGTGGCTCCCGCCCCGCCGTCGCTCCCACTGCCGTCCCACCCCCGCCCTGTCGCCCGTCGCCCCTCCCCAGTCCCCGCCTGCACTTTGACCTGACCTCTGCGTTGTCTTGGGCTCCCTCGCAGGCTCCCGATGGGCAGAGTTGCTGAGACGCCGGTGAAGCCCCAGGAGTGCGCCGGGCCGGAGTCGCGCGGGAAGTAGGATCCAGACCTCGCGGAGCTGTGTCGCCCGCCCACCCAGCAGAAGCGTCGGGGCGCTGGCACCATGGCCTTCTCTCAGGTGCAGTGTCTGGACGACAACCACGTCAACTGGCGCTCCAGCGAGTCCAAGCCCGAGTTCTTCTACAGCGAGGAGCAGCGGCTGGCCCTGGAGGCCCTGGTGGCCCAGGGGCGGGAGGCCTTCTACGAGGTGCTGAAGCGGGAGAACATCCGCGACTTCCTCTCCGAGCTGGAGCTCAAGCGCATCCTGGAGACCATCGAGGTGTACGACCCGGGCTCGGAGGACCCGAGGGGTGCCGAGTGGCCCCGGGGGCCCCAGGACAACGGGGTCGGTGACAGCGAGGAGGCCAGCAGGGCCGGTGGGACCCCCACCGAGGCGGAGCCGCTGCCCTCTCTAGAGTACTGGCCCCAGAAGTCGGACCGATCCATCCCGCAGCTGGACCTGGGCTGGCCGGACACCATTGCCTACCGCGGTGTGACCCGGGCCAGCGTCTACATGCAGCCCCCCATCGACGGGCAGGCCCACATCAAAGAGGTGGTGCGCAAGATGATCAGCCAGGCCCAGAAGGTGAGCCCGCTGCTGGGGGGCAGTCCCCGGATGGGAAGCTGGCCCAGTGGGCCTGGTCGGGCCGCCGGCATCGCTGCCGCGTCAGTGCCCGTGCCTGGCACCGGTACAGAGACCGCCACGCTGTCCCTCCTGGTCCTCTTTGCTTCCTCCCCGGCCCTCATGAGGTTCCTCGGTTTCTTGCACAGGCTTGCGGTACCCAGGTTCTCTGCCGGGTGATGGCGGGTCACCCCATCTCAAAGGCCTTTGTGCATTGTTGGGGGGAGGGCTCTGATCCCCGCAGACGCTGCAAGCACGGTCCCCAGCAGAAAGTGCTGTGATGGGGTGGGGCGGAGAGCAGTCTCAGGGTTTCTCTCTCACTCACTGTCCCTCAGGGCGGCTCTGATTCACACCTGAGAAGCAGGAAGCCCTCGCACACGCCCGTGAACCCTCTCGTGTGGCTTTTCCTGGGTAGTGGAGAGAGTCCGGAGTGGTGGAGAAGGCAGGAGTGGACACTAAAAAGTAGCCCGAGTCTATCTGAGGCTGGCCTGGAGGTCCAAGTTCAAAGGTGCCTTTTTCCTGGCTCGGCTGGGTGACTGAGAGTGACTCCTCACCCTCTGTGAGCCTGTGTGAGCTCTGCGATGGCAGAACCTTTCCAGGCTGGGACGGAGGGGGACAGGGGTGGGCCCTGGGTGGAAGCGGAGTGAATTCAGCTGAGGCTTGTCCGCCTGGGGAGGGACACCTCAGGCACTGCCTGCTCTCGACCCCTGCCGGGCCGTGCTGTGTCCCTGGCGTGGGTAGTCATTCTCAGCTGACGCACTGATACACATGCTCGGAAGGGGTGCTCACCCCTGGAGGGTCAGGCGGAGGAACAGGTGCGCCTTCTTGCTGAGAGGAATTCGTGGTTTCAAGCACATCCTGTCGTGCTTGGTGAAGGCTGCCTGGCGAGCGGTGTTGAGAAAGGGTCTGAAGCCAGGTCTCGGCTCAGTAGAGAGCAGTGAGTGATGAGCAGTGTCTGTTCCGCTGGAGCCGCGGGGGGCTTTCTAGAAGAGTCTAAACCCTTCCCCAGGCCCAGAGCGGGTCAGCAGATTGCACAAGCCCAGAACGCTGGCTTCGGGGACCGTCCTAGTGGACAGGGCCTGGGGGAGCCCTTGGGCAGGGAAACCAGAAGTGGGTCAGGAGCTGACAAGGTGGCCATGGCTTAGGTTTCTAGAAAGGGGGGGGGGGTCCCTGTCCCCGGAGGGGGCTGGCAGAGTCGGATAGCCTGTGTGTCGGAGCCTGGCTCTCTGCCTGGTCCCAGGCAGCTTTGGGGCATCGGGTTTCTGGTGCGTCCAGTGGAGGTGGTTCGGACCAAAGCTGTGTCTTCGGCGGTCGTAGAGATGGAATCAGGTGACGCGGGTGAGGAGGAGATGCAGGAAGGGGAGGGCAAGGGGCCTTCATCATTCTTGGGCTGAATGGCTCCCCCGCACCTGCCATGGGATAGGCGAGTGCCTGACCTGAGGGCCTGCAGCCCGGTGTCCTGGGAGGGCCTGTTGGGATCCCATGACCCCTTTCTTAAAAATGGGAGAACGGAGGCCCTGGGTGGGGCTTGACCCGCGGTGTCAGGGTCCCCCCTCCTCTGCGCCTCTCCTCCCCACCAGGAGTAGGAAGGAGGCGGACACCAGATCTCGCCTTGGCATGGGAACAGCCGGCGAGTCTAATCTACCCCAGACAGAAGGACTGATGGCCTGGCCCGGTGATCGGGGTCAGGCTGGGTACCAGCACATGCTTCCCACATCTATGTCCGGGGCTAAGTCCCAGGCACCCCACAAAGTCCCATGGGCCCCCTGTAACGTTTGCTCTCCACAAAGGCCCCACCAGGCTCTTGCATCGCTTAGACGATGTGGCCTTGGGGACATCCATCTCAGGTTTGAACCCTGGCCTGTGTGGTACTGCAGCTGGTGCGGCCCTCTGATTGACTGGCATTGCCCCCTGATGCCTCTCAGAATGGGGACCCCTTGCTGAGACTGTCCCCACACTCACAGACCCAGGAGGAGGGTCTGAGGCAGTAGAGGCTCCTCTGTCAGATAAGAGCACTGAGGCACGGAGGACAGGGATTTGTTCACACCGCACCGCACCATGGTGAGCCACGCCCCTGCTTTCTGTCCTGCTGGGCGGGTGGTAATAGCAGCCACTGTTTTCTGAGTGCGAGGCGCTTTATAATTTCAGGTAGTGTTATCTGCCCATTTTTCAGATGTAGACACTGAGGCCTGACTGGTTAGTCCCTGCCAGCGTCACCTAGCTAGTTCTCGGGTGGAGGGGTGGGGACCAGGCCTGTGTTGTCCTCAGACTCTAGGACGGGTCCCCTGCCCCTGGCCTCGACAGAACACGGCGACAGGCAGGGCAGGGAGGGGCCCTCCCATCCGCCCTGCTCCGGCTGCTTCCCAGGCTCTGGCGCTGGGCTGTGGCGCTGACAGATGCTGACGGATGCTGACGAGGTGCTTTGCCTGGCCCGCCCGCCGCCACGGGGAGCGCTCCCTGCCTTATCTGTCCCCATGAATCACCTCTCTCTCCACGCCCCCGCATCCTCCCCTCGCTGCCCCCCAGCCTCAATGCAGGGAGAACACTCCCCCTCCCCGGGCCTGAGCCTGCTGTCCAGCTACCGGCCAGACACTGACCCCCGCCTCCCCCAACCCCCTCGCTGGGGCACAGGGGCTGGGGCGGCTGGTGCTGACTCAGGGCGGCCCGGCCCGCCACCTCCTCAAGGCAGGCAGACCCTGGGGCAGGGAAGTGACACAGCACATGCTCAACCCGCCCCAGCTTGGCCGCCAGGGAGCGGCTGTGATTCTGACCTCCCCTCTTTCCCTAAAGACTAGACCGGATCTAGTACCAGGAGCCCAAGAGTGCTGGGGTTAGGTCCTTGCTCTGCCTCCACCGCTGTGTGACCCTGGACGGGCCTCAGTCATTTCATCTACAAAATGGGTAGCACTGAATATTGTCTCTGACACCCTTTTATCCTGTGATTCTGGTCTTCTCTGGGACAAGAGATGGGAGGGTCCTGGGTCTCACCCTGCGGGCTGCGTGGCCCTAGCAGGCAGCCTGTGCTCTGAGCCATCTTCTAGCCCCAGTGGGCTCCAAGTCTCCGAGATGGAAGGCTATCTGCCTGCCGTTCACCGCCCCCCACCCCCCCAACAGGTCCTCAGGGACCAGTGATTTCCCTGGGGAAAGACCTGCTTTGGGGTTCCAGCTGCATACCAGAGGCCGGGCCTGTAGAATCAGGCCCAGGAGTGATGAGCCCCAGCCTCTCTCTGTTGCAGCCTCAGCGAGAGGGGTGAGGCTGGGCTGGGTCCGGGAGGGGGCTCAGGAGGGAGTGCCCCCCTCCACGACATGGGGCCAGGGCCCCCAGCAGGCTCCCGGCGGGATGCCTTCACCAACCCCAGACAGCCTGGGGAAGGTTCCAGGGGCAGGGGTGAATCATGGGCGGGTGAGAATATTGATGGAGTGCGAGGGAGAATGAGTTTCGAAGGAGGGACCAGAACCCATTTCTCGTGCCTGCCAGCCCAGGGCTTGGGAATGCAGACCCAGAGAAGTAAGTTTCTTGCCTAGCAGGAGGAGACCAGGTTTCCCGATGCCTGATTAACCCCACATCTTCTCTGTCAGCCCCCTGCCTTCACACGAGAAGTCTTGGCTCATGGCTTGGCTCTGGGAGAATAAAAGCAGCTTAATGAGGCGTTTGTTAAACGCCAGCTACATGCCAGGTGCTGAGCGGGCACTTTATTTTACCCCCATTGTAATCCTCTCGGCAACTCCATAAAGTAGGTGGTGTCTCCTTAGTGTAGATGAGGAAACTGAGGCTTGGGGGCGCTCAGAGAGGGCAGATGTCTCGCTCACAGAGCTAACAGGGGAGGAGCTGGGGCCGGCATCCAGGTCTGTGGGCTCTGAGCCTCTTTTCTTGGGAGAAGCAGCATCATGGCTGATGCCTCCGAGCCCTGCCTCCAGTGGGAGCATTGGCGCCTTACTGCTGGCCCCCAGCTTGACTCAGGACAGTAAAAGCACTTTCACGAGGCTCCTTGTCCCCAGCAGGCTCCCAAACGCTGTGCTCTCCCCAGCGAGGAGGGGGGTGAGGCAGAGGTATGACCAGCACTAGGACGGAGGAGAACAGGCTTCCGGGGAGCTGAGGCCACCACGCGGGTCCCTCTGGAGCAGGAGGGAGGGCTCTCAGTCCCCCGAGCTAGGCAGGTGCCCCAGGACAGCCTCGGCGCCTCCAGAGGTCCCGGGGGCGGCCCGGTCAGCTGTGGCAGGCAGGAGCCCAGAGGGAGCACGGCCGGCCCAGGCTCGCGCGGCGCATCCAGGGAGTGGTCCCCTGCCTGCTCCGGCAGCTCCCAGCCCAGGGCCCTCACCTGCCAGGTGGGGAAGGTCCGATAACATCACTCCAGGTGTCAGCTCCCTGTCTCCCAAGGCTTCCTACCCAACTGCGTTTGCATCTTAATTGAGAGCGTGAGAAGGAGGGCACCCCAGCCAGCCTCATGGAGCACTGGGGGCAGGTGCGGCCCTCCCTCCCACGACCCCGGGAGGTGGGACCTGTCGCCACTATTCATGTCGCAGAGGAGGACACTGAGGTTGGGGCGCTCAGAGCGGGCCAGGGCCTGCAGAGGCTCCCATGAGGGCCTTCGGTGTGGCGGGTCCACGCAGAGTCCCACAGAACCCTGGTCCCCAGCTCGGCAGGCTCGCCTTCAGGCCAAATGTCCTCCTCCTAGGCCAGCAGAGAGGGGCCGGCCCTCTCACAGTCCCCTGGCTCTCCTATCCAGCTCAGCCACCTCCTTGCTGCATGACCTTGGGCCTCAGTTTCTTCATCTGCAAAATGGGCATGTGTCTTGCAGCAGTTAGCGGCTGTGAGCACCCACAAGCTACTGACCCTAGGGTGCTCAGTGCAGGGCCGGGCCGTCCCTTCACACTGAGACCGTGCCCTACGTCCTGGCAGGCCCTGGCCTGCGCGGGCTGCTCCAGCCTCCTTCGTGGCTCCCGAATGATCCCCAGGCTCAGGGATCTTCCCAGGTGAAATGATGTGAGGCGGATGGATGGGCTTGTGTACCACCCAGACCCTCGCCCGGGCCACTGCTGTCCAGCCATGCTGCCCCAAGGTAGCTGCCTCGCCCCTCCTTGTTGCCACGGTGATGCCAGCCCGTCTCAAAGTCGGTGGGATTTAAATGGGAAAGGGGGTTAGGTGAAGCCTGCAGTGTGGCGTCTGGCACAGAGCTGGCATTTCGTAAATGCCAGTTCTCTTCTCTTCCATGGTCCTCCCATCTTGCCTGACAGCCTCTCTCAAGGAATAGCCTGGGTTGAGAAGTGGTGAGCTCCCCGTCCTGGAGGAGTTCAAGCAGGGGCTTTGTGGGATCCAGTAGAGAGGAGTGGGTGGCCCAGGGGCCTCAGGCAGGTCCTTTCTGGGCCAGTCTTCCTGGGGGATTAGGATGCTCAGGGACATCAGAGAAGCTGAGGTTTTCCAGGCTTTCGAATTTATGAGTCTGAGAATTTCCAGCGTGAAGATCCTCAGCTTGCGCTGGCGACTGCACGGTGGTCTGGTTGGCTGGACTTGGTGTCTATGGGCCTGGAAGTTCGCAGGACTCTGGGGCCAACAGGAAGGGGGAGGGGCCTGCCTTCTCATCCACAGGGCACAGCTCTGGTCACCTGGCCCCTGGCCCTCCCCCCTGCCCTGCCGGCCCTTTTCTCTGCAGCATTCCTGAGGCCGATGTCTATCTGGGGAGGGCTGGAGACTCAGGGCAGGGCCCACGCGGCTGGATGGGGCTGGGCTGGGCCCCTAGACAAGGGCTCTGGGTGTGACCAGTATAGTAAGCGCCTCTTGACCCCATCCACTGCAGCCATTTGACACTCAGAAGGCCTGAGCCTCCTTTAATTGGCCTTAATGAGGCTTCTGTTTTAATAATCCAGAGGGTGGGGACGGTGCCAGGGCTGATGAATGTCAGAGGGGAGAGACTGGGGTTATCTGGTCTACCCCCCACCGTGTTAACCAGAAGAGAAACTGAGGCTTGGAGAATGGAAGTGCCGGCCACCCAGGGAAGGAGGGGCCAATGCCCCGGAGGCTGATGCTCAGGAGTTTGTTTCAGGACCCAGGGTGGGCTCTGGGGGGCGGTGGGTGGAGTCACAGCTAGAATGTACACAGGATCCCCCGACCAGGGGAAGAGCCCTAAACAGGAGACCTCTGCCATCAGCTGGCTGTGTGGCTGTGGGGTGGGGACTCCCCTGTCTGGACAATGGGAGTGGTCATTGCTGCCTCTACTTAGTCCCTGGAAAAGGGACACCTGTATGAGCGTCAGAAAGCCGGCTTGGTTATCCCGCCCTGGCTTGGGTCAGCATGCGTTATTACATATACACACAGCCCCACCGGGCGCCAGGGCCAGGCTGTGCTCTCGGCGACAGGCCTTCGGAGCCAGAGGGTGGGCAAATTGGTTTGGAGAATGCCAGAAGTCAGGGGGAGAGCCCCTCGCAGTGGGGCCAGGTACTCCCAGGAGCCCTCCTCAATGCCTGGAGAAACTTCTAGGCCTTTCAGACAGTGTCGCCTTAATCCTGCTGGCACCAAGGGAGAGGTGGGGTGCAGAGTGAGAGAGGGGGAACCCTAGCCCCTCCATGTGCACAAGGGGGTGGTGATAACTGCAGGCAGGGAAGCTCTTTTCACTGGGTAGAGACTTCTAGATTTTTTTTTTTAAAGGTTTCCCATTCTTTTTTTTTTTTTTTAATGTTTTTACTTCTAGGAGAGAGAGAGAGACAGCGTGAGCAGGGGAGGGTCAGAGAGAGAGGGAGTCACAGACTGAAACAGGCTCCAGGCTCTGAGCTGGCAGTCAGCACAGAGCCGACGCGGGGCTCGAACCCACGAACCGCGAGATCATGACCTAAGCGAAAGTCGGACGCTTAACCCACTAAGCCACCCAGGCGCCCCGAGACTTCTAGATTTTTGCATTTAGTGTCTTAAAGATGTTGCTCCGGTGTTCCCTGGCTTGTGATAATTCTATGGAGAAGCCTCCTTGTCTTTGTTTTTCATCATGTAATGGTCTTTCCCTCCCACTGGCTGCTTTTCATATCTTCTCTTTATCACGGACTTTAAGTGATGCGATTATGATGTGCCTCAGTGAGGCTTTCTTCATGTCTCTTCTGCCTGGAATTCACTGAACTTGCCCAACTCTGGATGTAGGTTTTCATCAAATGTCAAAATGTTATGGACATTATTTTTCAAACATTCTTCTGTCCTCCCCACCCCTCTCCACTTGGCACCTTGGAGACTCCAGTGGCATGTGTCCTGGACCTTCTGGCTCGCTGATGCTCCGAGCCGATCCTGGTTGTTCGGATCCTTGGCAAGTGTCATTTGGGGTAGTTTCTACTGTTGTGTCTTCAAGGTCACTCACCTTCTCTTCTATGGTGTCTAATCTGTTATTAATCTCATCCAGTGTATTTTTCATCTTAAATGTCGAATTGTTTTACATCTTGAGGTTCAGTTGGTGTATTTTTTTTTTTTTTAATTAGAGAGAGACAGAGGGAATAAGAAGGGGAGAGCGGCAGAGGGAGAGAGAAAGAGAATCTTAAGCAAGCTCCACTCTCAGTAAGGAGCTCGATGCTGGGCTCAATCCCATGACCCTGGTGTTAGAACCTGAGTGAGCTGAAATAAAGAGTCAGACACTCTACTGACTGAGCCATGTAGGCACCCCCAGTTTGGTGTTTTTTAAGCTTTATTAAGTGGGACCAGAGAAGACTCAGTCCAGGGAAGGAGTTGCATTAAGGACCACCTCTGGCCTACTGCCTGTTTGTAAATAATGAAACACAGATGCATACATTTGCTAGTGTGCCATCTGTGGTTGTTTTTGTGCTATAACAGCAGAGTTGAGTGGCTCAGTCACATGGCCTGCAAAGCCTGAAGTATTTACCATGTGGCCTTTATAGAAAAAGTTTGCCTCTGGTCTAGGGTTTATTTGGCCACTACTCACGTAATATCCTTCCAAGGACTCTCCTGCAGGCCCTGAGTTGTAGAGGGGTCTGCAGTCTAGCTGAGGGGGGCGACGTAAATGATTCCTGGTCCTGCGTGAGCACTGGTGATTGTTCATTCCAGCTATTCTTTTCTAGCAGTTTCGTCCAGCCTGCGTGGTTTCCTCCATGCGTGTGAGACTTGGTCACCAGCTGAAGGCTCAAGGGCAGACCCCTGTAGGCATCAGTGTTCCTCTCTGCAGTCTCCTCTCCTCCAGTTTTCTGTCCTGAAAATTCTGGCTGCCATGCTCTGTCTCCTCAACTCACGGAGACTCCCGGGTCACACCGGCATCCCCTCTCCCTGCTGTGGCCCAGAGGCAGCTGAGGTGTTCCTGGGGCTGACCTCATGGGTGTCCCTTCTCTCAAGGGTCATGGTGCTTGCTGCACTCCTGTTGGCCACGGTTTCATAGATCGTGCCTGGTTTTTGTCCGTGTTGTTGATTGTTAAGGCGGAGAGTTCGCGGAGGCTCTGTTGCTCTGCCGTGGCTGGAAGCGGAAGCCAAATGCAGGGTCTTGAACAGTCTGCAGCAGTCTCTGTGTTGTTCCTGGGAGTTGCCACCACACGCCAGCCTTCTGGCTGGCCCGGAAGCAGGTGGGGATGGCGAGTGGTGATGCCTGGCCTGTCCACCCCGGAGCGTGCTCTGGGTCTGGTGGGTTGGGACTCAGGTGGCTGTGATGAGGACGCAGGAAAGTGCTGAGCCCGGGGCTCTCAGGCCCTGAACTTGCCCTGTTCCCGCGTTAATTCACTTTGCCCTCTAACAGCTGTGCTGATGGGCATTGTTACCACACACACACCATCCCCACCCGGGACACTAAGGCTCTTGCCCAAGGCCATGCATCGGCCCAGCACAGTCTGCCACCCTCTGCGTGTCCATCAGAGCCTTAAATTGACACACCCACCTATTCTTCCCAGGTGGTGACACAAGACCCAGCGAGGGCCAGGGCCTTGCGTCCCTGTGCACCATGCCGTGGCTACCTCTGGGCTCCAGGGTGGGCGGGCTGCGTCTGTGTCCCCTGTCTGCTCTGGAGCACGTTGAAGGGAGAGACCACGGCTGGCTCTCTGAGCTTCCTCCCGTCTCCACGGCCAAGGAGGGCGGGGCAGGTGTTACAGAGGGAGCTCCGGTGGGAAGCTGCTGGGCCCTGGCCTGGGTCTCAGCGTCCAGGCCTTCGGGAGACAGCATGGCACCCAGAAGTGCACAAGCGATCCACGCTCAAATGGCAGAGAGGAGCTGGGAGCGCCATTCACGTTGGGGGTTGACCGCGGACAGGTCGGTGTGGAAGAGAAAAGGAGGGTGGCCCAGCAAGGACAGTGGCGTGTGTGGCTCCGGCCGGGGGTTTTAGGGAGGGGTCAGCTGGGTCCCTGGGGAGAGATGCAGCAGCGGAGGCTGGGCCCACGGCCGGCGGTTTTCCGGGCTTTCCAGCTGCGTGCAGAACACCCGGTGGTCATCTCCCCCCTGCCCTTCCTCCCCCGGCGCTTCCGCAGACCTACTCTACCCACCGGTCCCTCGAGCACACTTCTGCTCCAGGAGTGGTTTCTGTGGTCACAGGGAGTCAGAGAAAGAGCTCTGGGGGTGCCGGGAGCTGCCAGCGGGGGGTCAAGCCCGGGGAGGCAGGGAGTCCTGGGCCGCGGGCACAGAGGCAGGCAGGGCAGCGGTGGGCATGGCGAGGTGGTCCAGCTGCCCCGGACAAGCCAGGCAGGGCCGCTGGGCAAGGCATGGGGCATCTCCAGATGCCAGCCTCCCGAGAGGGCCTGTGGCTTGTCCCCGGCTTCCCTCATGGCTGCGACTCAAGCCATTTGGTCACATGCTCTGTTGACAGCAGCTCCCTGCAGCCTGCCTTAGGCCGGGCTCCCTCTACGTGGGATCGGCATGGGGGCTCTGCCTTCGATGAGGTCACAGTGTCACGGGCAGGCTGGGCCACCCAACAGATCATTAGGCAAAGGAGTGAATCTCTCTGTGCCTTAGTTTCCTCATCTGTAAAACGGGAGTAACAACCACTGTCTGACTGCGTGTTTGAGAATTGGACAAGGTAGCCGTTATCGGGGCTCATTACACCGTCTTGCAGCGCAACGGGCTCTCGCTTTCTCCAGCAGAAGGCATGCTGGCCGGGGCAAGACCCGGGTTCTAGTCCTGGGGCCCTGGTCCCTGCTCTTCGTGCACAGAATGGGGATCGGCATGCAGAACTCAAGGGCCTCCAGGAAGCCTCTGGCTCTGACCGGACAAGCTGTGGGAGCCTCCGTGGGGAGCACCAAGCACCCCCCCCAGCCCCCTACTCCCACCATCAGCCGGCACCTGTTACAAGCCCTCCTTAGACGCCCCTGGGACCCTGTGGAAGGGATCCACCACGGGGGGCAGGCCCCAACAGG
Organism: Proteles cristata cristata; assembly: GCA_017311185.1. Classification (NCBI taxonomy): domain Eukaryota; kingdom Metazoa; phylum Chordata; class Mammalia; order Carnivora; family Hyaenidae; genus Proteles; species Proteles cristata. The sequence goes on along the minus strand of JAESUZ010003526.1, from coordinate 1,089,200 downwards.
TCCGGCCCCACAGCAGATGGTCCTTGGATCAGGTACCCTACCTGCTGAAGGACCCACGTGCAGTGGGTCCTGCTGGGACACGTCCCCCAGCCCAGGCCCGGGGCAGGTCTTCATCTGCCCGGCAGGCGGGGTCTGGAACCAGGCCTGACCCATCGGGCGTGGAGGGGGGGGAAGGGAACAAGGGGTAGTGGCTGCCTCGGAGCAGAAGTGTGATGGCTCCGCCCTCTCCGGGGTGGCACGTGAGGCTGTTTGCCTCCAGGAGCGGCTTTATCCAAGGGGATCCCTGGGCTGGCTCTGGGGGCGTGGGGTCCCAGACGGGAAGTCCCTGCTGCCACCCCATCCACCTCAGGGTCTCCTTGCGCTCAACTGGTGAAATCCAAGGCCGTTGTGAGCCCACCCGGCTGCCCTCAGGGCTCATCTGCCCTCTCATCCACCTCCTCAGCAAGCAGTCTCTGGCCTTTCCTGAAGCGTCGCCTGGGACGGGGAGCTCACTCCCTATCAATACCCTTTCCCTAAGTTTGGGTCAGAGGCGCCTGTGCGACTGGCACCAGCATCTGCCCCCGTCGGCTCCTCCCTGCCCCGCACGGTCTCTCGCCACCCCCTCCGCCCCACCCGAGAGAGCCCTGCAGAGACTTAGATTAGCGAGCGGGTGTCCCCCCCGGGAACTGAGTGAACCTCGGGCCTCAGCCACCACGGAGCCCTGGCTGGTCCCGGAGCTCCACTGCCCCCGTTGTGGCGAAGAGAGCCGGGCCCAGAGAAGCGAGGTGTCTTGCTCAGGGTCACATGGATCCGGTCCAGGGCTGGCCAAGGAGGAGCCCAGACGGGTTTGCAGGGGCCAGCCAGCTGAGCTCACCGGAGTGTGCAGACACGTCCCTCGCGGGAGGGAGTGTGCACCCCCTCCCTCCTTCACCCCGTGCCTGCGGATCCCAGTGAGGGGAGCCTGTGAGGCCACTCGCGTGGCGGGGGTGGAGGCGAACTTGGCTCCCCAGCGGGCCTGGGTCGGTTCTAGCCTGACTCTTCCCAGCTCGTTGTATGGCTGAGTCCCTGGCTTCTCTGTGTAAGGCTTTTCCAGAAGGTTCTCAGACCCTGGACAGGGCAGTGGCGCCAGCCTTGAAGGGTTGGAGGGGCTGGGTGCCTGTGTTGGCTGTCAGCATCAGGCCCTGGTTCTCCTGTGCTCCCCTTTGCTGCCCGGTGGGACAGGGACGGGGGACGAGAGAGGAGGCTGGAGATGGTCACTGGGCCCCGGCAGGCCCGAGCATCTGCTGACCACGCAAGGGAGCTCATCCCACCCGCCCCGTTCTTTCCCTGTCCTTCCTTTCTGTGCTTCGACTCGGGCCAGTGCCCCTGCCTGCCCGGCCCGGAGTGAGTCGCTGCCCACGTCGGGCGAGGGCTTGCGGTAGATGTACTCGGACGTCTGGGGCCTCACCCGAGCCCAGTCCAGGAGGCTGGAGGTCAGCCGTTGTGGGGACAGATGTCACACGTGCTGGTTGGGGCTCTGTCCAGACAGGTAGGAGAGGTGGCAGTGGAAAGCCTGCCAAAGTCCTCGGCAGCCCAGGGTCGCACAGGGGACCTCAAGAACAGCTGTCCCAGGTGCTGCCTCCTGGCTGTCGGTACATCTGCTTCATCTCGGCGCCCCGGGGTGGCCGGCGGACGGCGATGGTGGGGCCGCGCTGGCTCGGGAATGCAGCCCGGGAAGGGACCCAAACGGGGCGCCCCCGTGCTGAGCCCTGACGGCCACGAGGAAGGCTGCCCTGGGGGCTGGCCCCCACATGCGCCACACCTCAGGCTGCAGACCCTTCCCGACTCCAAGGCGCCCTCTCTTCCCTTCCCCTGCCTCACCGGCCAGGACACCAGGCTGTTTTCTACAGGCTCGTGTTACAGAAATGGCGGGCACGTTGAATGTGCTTCTCCTCCAATCCCGCTGCTCCAGAGTCCAGTACCGGCCCCAAGGCTGGGGGTGGGGGCAGGGCGAGTGGGGCGCCCGGAGAGGGTGGCGGGTGTGGGAGAGCTTGAGTGTCCCACTGAGGCACCCGTCCCCACTGCTGCCCTGCCTAGCTGCCCCGGTGTCTTCCTGCTCACAGGTGATCGCCGTGGTCATGGACATGTTCACCGACGTGGACATCTTCAAGGACCTGCTGGAGGCCGGCTTCAAGAGGAAGGTGGCCGTGTACATCATCGTGGACGAGAGTAACGTCAAGTACTTCCTGCACATGTGTGAGCGGGCCCGCATGCACCTGGGGCACCTCAAGGTGAGCTTGGCTGTGGCCACGAATGACCAACCGGTCAGCCGGCTGGTCAACAAACACTTGCAGCACCTGCCGTCTAGGGACGGAGCCCTATGCTGGGCACGGAAGTCAGTCATCCTAGAGCCTCCTGCCACGGGGTCACCTGACCTCTGGCCGAACGCCCAGAGGGACAGGACACTACCTCCGGCAGTCAGAGATAAGACAAATGTTGATCATGGGTTGATCAGACGCTGGAGCCCACGTAAGGTGCCACATCACATGTTATTTCAAAGCTGCCCATGCCACACTGGTTTGCCTGTCTTTGCTTGCACACTGCCAGTGACGGGGCGCTCACCACCTGGTCTCCAGCAGGTCTCCTATCTGGAGAACTCTGGCTCCCCAGAAGTTATTCGTGGAGGCCAGAATCTGTCTCTGTGTGACATCCCACCGGCCTCAGGACCCGGCTCTGACAGAGGCAGCTTCCTCGGGTTGAGGTCAGGCAAGGTTTCCTTGATGACTGTGGAGTTGAAATAAATTTGAGGAGGGAGAGCAGAGCAGAAAGGCTTTTCTAGAGAAGGACACCATGGAGCAAAGGCAGAGGGATTAGGGTGAACCTGGGTTCTTCGCACCGCTTTGCTGTGCATCCTTGAGCAACTCCCTTCCTGTCTCTGGGCTCCAGGATCCCACTGGTCCGCAAGAGGGGCAGAGGGGCGAGGGGGCTGGGCTCTTTCGCTCAGATACCCTGCACCTGATCCCTTCCTTGTGGCAGGAGGAGCCTTCCTTGCACCCAGCTATCATTTGGCACCTACTGTGTATAGCACGTTTCCCAGAGAGTACAGATCAGCACGCATGACAATGGCTAACACTTTCACAGTATTTGACTTTGGGTCGGCCCTGTCCTAGATCCTTTATGTGGTTATCTTCTTTATTCCACATGATGACCCAGTGGGATAGAGCAGTTGTTCCCATTTTACAGATGAGGAAATGGAGGCACCGATGCAGGTGTTTAACTTGCTGCCAGTAAGTGAAATGTAGGGGGCGTGGGGGCCAGCACCAGAGCTCCCTGGCTGGGCCCCAGCTTCTGACGGGTCGGAATTCCTTGGGCTTCGTGCCTGTGATCTGAGCAAAATCGCTGGAGAAGGGGCGACGCCAGGCTGGTTAATGAGGGGCTGGGCTCCTGCACCTATAATTTGTCGCTGTTTGTCAGGGGTGCCCACCCATCTCCGCTGAGGCCTTTCAAGTGGCGGCGAGCTCTCCGGGCGGAGAGTCTGTGGCTGTTGGGACATTTTTATGTGGTCTCCCCGGCGGGCTGACCCCAAGCCCCGCGCTTGCCGCGCTGACTGCCCGCCGTGTAATTAGCACCGAGAATCAACTCCCGGGGCAGACAGCTCATGCTGCAGAGGTCCAGAGTGTGGAAGAGGCGCCTTTTGAAAGGTGACCGCAGAAGCCTCTGCCTGTGGGCAGCAGATCAGAGAGCCACGGGGCCCAGCCCACTGCACCCTCGCCGCATGCCCAGCACGCACTTTCTGCACATCACAGTGCCCGGCGCCCGCACGCTCCTGGGACAGGGCTCAGGCGTTTGTCCGGGCCAGGCAGGGTCTGAACCCAGGACAGGCCGCTTCCCAGGCCTTGCCCCCTCCTTTTGTGCCGTTTCTCAGTGGTGGAAGCTCAGGCGTGAGTCTGCTCTGAGCTCCCAGGAGGTGAGAGGCAGGCGGGACTGGGCTGGGGACGTGGCCCCAAAGGCTGGCGGCGCCCCATGCCGACCCGGGGTGCAACTCGGGCACGTGGCTCCACCTGTCTCAGCCTCCGGTGCCTCGTGGCCATCTTGATGCCTCATAGGGTTGTTTGGGGATGAAATTAGAGAAGACAGTGCCTGTAAAAGCGTTCTGTGTGCTGAGGGGAGTTTCACGGCTGTTGGCAATAACAAGAAATTATAAACCCCAGGCCCCGGGCAGGGGAGGGTGTGGTGCGAGGCCTCCCCCCAACACTTTAGCTTGAAATGAGGCCATAGCCCGAAGCATGGGAGGGGCAGCTTGAACTGGGGGTCCCCGGCGCCCACTCACCACCTCCCTGCTCTGGGGAACGTAGCAGGTCTGCAGAGTGATGTGCCCAGGAGCTGGGCGCCACGGTGGGTCGGGTACCTTCTTGGGGAAGAGCGTGTGACCCTGACCTCCTCATTCTTGCCATTGGGCCGGCTCGCTCCGCACTGGGCAGGTGGCCAGGGGCTCCTGTGCGCCCAGCCCTGGCCAAGTGTCACCTTGTTGAGGGCCTGCCTGCCCGGCTTGCCTCCCTGCCCGCGGGCCAGCTGGGCCCAGACCTGTCTCGGGAGCACTTCCTTTGCCCGTAATCCCTGGGCCCGCCCTCGGCTGCCCGCCACCCCTGCCGAGCTCTGCAGCGACCTGCCCTCCGTTCCTACGGGCCCAGGATGCAGGTTATGTCTGGTGGGGTCATCCTCGTGACTGTGGGGGTGTTGGGCACCAGTCTGGGCAGTGCCAGGAGCCCGGCCTGAGCCCATCTCTGCCACCTGCCTTGTAACCTTGGGCAGAGATACTGAATCTTTCCAGGCCTCAGTTTTCTCGTCTGAAGAATGGGAACCTCACCATTTGTTTGGCAGGCCGGCTGTGAAGAGCAGAGGAGGCCGTGTGGGGGCAGGGCACTCAGTAATGAACTCTCTTCACATCCTGTGTCTGAGCCTCTCTCACGAGACCTCAGCTCTGGTCTGAGTGCCCAGGGGCTCCCCTTTCCCTTCAGGCTGTGTTCTCCTGAGGACACCCTCATGCCCTCACCTCCAGGCAGCCCGCCACCCCCACCCCAGCCTCCTGCCTCCTGAGATTTGAGCTCACGCACCACATTCTGCAAACAGCTGGTGTGTTGCGTGGGCCAACCCCACTCTTACTTTTGAGGTCAAGTGCGAGGACACACACAAGCACCCTTCCCGGGTGTGAGGGTCCCGGCCGGCCCTGAGCGCCCTGACTCCTTCAGGCAGGGAGTGGGGGTGTGAGGTGCGCCAGGTGACCCGGGAGGGGTGAGGCCCCAGAGGCAGGGGGCCAGGCTGGGCCTTGAGCCTCACAGCTGAGACAGGACCAGAGCCGTGAGATGCCTGACTGATCTGGAAAGCTAGTCGGCTCTGTGCGGCCAGACTGGAAAAACCAGCAGGCACCTGGGCGAAGGCCGGACCTACTTCCAATGAACAAGGAAACTCCAGCCACCGTGGCCGTGGGAAGGCGCTTGGTGAGGATACAGCATTCAGCCTGTGGCTTGGGTTCCAAAGCCCCTGCTGGTGCCCAGGGCTTCCCTCCCTCCTGTCCTGCCCCCTCTGGTCCCAGCCTGGGCGAGGTGTGCTGGACTGTGCTTCTCAGCCCCCTCAGACATCGGGGTCCCGGAGCCGGGCTGGCTCTGCCCTGGCCCATCCCCCACCCCTGAGGGGTGTTCATCCCAGCCTCTTGGCGGCCCCGGGAGGCCAGGACGAGCGTTAGGCGCCCTCCCCAATGACAGAGAGGGAAACAGGCCCTTTAGAAGAGAGCAGAGGCTGGCTGGGGGCGCAGTGCCTGGGGTTCTCTGTCCCCCGCAGTCTGCACGGGTTGCCTGATCTTGCTGTCACTGGCCAGGCCTGGTCAGGATGGGTCTCTGGGCCTCCCCACTCCTCCTTGGGCCCGGGAGATGTTGGCAGGTGCCTGCAGAGAGCCACCATGGGGTAGAACTGGGGACTGGCTGGACCCCACCTCCTGGGAGACCATGGGGAGGTCACTCCCCCTCCCTGAGCCCACCTGACAGTCACACATGGCTGACAGTCCTGGCCTTCCTGGGCGTGACCTATGACATTCTAGGTATTTTCTGGTCTTCTGTGTCAATCCGCTCCTGCCCCTTGAGCAGAAGGGGTCATATCCCAATCTGGTGTCATGTCCTACTTTGTCACCTCCAATTACGGAGCCCCCACTGAGTGCCAGGCACCTTACTGGCCCGTACCCACGTGCACTGTGGCTTCCTTCAGTCTTCACAGCAGCCCTGAAGCATAAGGCTGGGTGGGCCCATTTCACAGGTGAGAAAACTGAGATCTAGGGAGGCCCAGCTGGTATCCATTTGGTGCCAGGCCTGGAGCCATGTTCGACCAGAGCTCCGGGCGGCAGGGGGCACTGGGCTTGTCCCCTTTGCCTTCCACCGGCCCACACGTGGGCCCCGGCCAGCTCGCTACACAGTCCAGTTGCATCTTTGGGAGCATAAGGCCCAGTGGGGGATGCAGGCAGGGCGCTGCCCATACGTGGCCGGGGCAAGAGCTGCTCTTGGAGCGGATGAAACACTGCCCCCCACCCTCCGATGTCCTCTCGGGGACCCACCGCAGCCCCCTCCCACGCATGGGGAGGCTGACGTCCCGCAGGGTCCACGGGCTTGCCCCCGGCACTCTTGCGCTGGCCTGCGAGTCCTCCACCCTGCGGGCTCCATGCTCTGCTGGGGGCGCCCCGGGGCTCAGAGACAATGCAGCTTTGTGGGATCCTCTCCCTCAGCTCACCCGAGCCCCGGACTCCAGAGACGTTACCTCATCCGGGCCAGGCCCCATGGGGCGGGACCCACCCGGGAACAAAGAGGCGGGGAGCTGCCGTGGAGGGAACGGGAGGGGCTGCCACAGGCCCTCTGCGGCCGGGCCCAGGGTTGGATGGGCCTTGGAGTTGGAGCCATCCATGCAGCGTGCAGACAGTTAAACTAGGGCCCAGAGGGGGGCAGAGACCTACTTAGAGTCACACAGCAGATGTGACGCAGCCAAGGCTGCCTCTCTTGGAGTTGAGTCACTCTGAGATGTAGGTGGTAACCTCCTGGGCCCTTTACGGGCCTGCGCTTTGAGGTGGGCGGGGGCAGACGCCCGGGAGAGGGGAACTGAGGCTGCTCTTCCAGGCCGAGGACAGGGCTGGGCCCCAGCGTGCAGAGCTCTGGGCCAGGAGCCCACAGAAGCCACAGAGCCATGCTGTGGTCGGGCACAGGTGACTAGAAAGGCCTGGAAGCGCCTCCAGGATCTTTGTTACCACTTCTGGTCCCTGAGCGTGCTCCGTGCTGGGTACAAAGTCACGAGCACTAATTGTCCTGGGTCGTGGCCAGCTTCCTGCTGAGCTGGCTGTATACAGACAGGCAGCCTGGGGGGGTGTGGGGGAGCCGGCCCTGGGAGTAGAGGCTTATCTGCCTACCGGGCTGGGCTCAACAACACATTATTCAGCCCACGGCCAGGTGGGCATCCATGCCAGCCCCATGAGCTCTGGGTACTGCCCTGGGGCTGCCCAGCGGAGAGGGGTCTGGGACCTATCACAGAGGGAGCAGACATGGGAGTGCCTTTGGGCTGGGGGCCCGGGCGCTGCCCCTGCCCACTCCGTGTCCTCCACCCACTTCCTGCTTCCCATTCACTTCATGCATCCCCACCCCCCGCACCACCGCTGATGCCCGAACTGTCTTGAGGGGCAGCTCCAACCCGGTCACTCCTGCTCTGAATCCTTCTGTGGCTGCCGCCGCCCGCAGGGCTGAGCCAGGCCCTTCAGCAGGTGTGGGGTCTTCCGGGGGCATCTGGCTGAGCCTGCTCTACAGGCTCCGTCGCCCACCCGCCTCCTGCAATGTCCTCTGGGGTCTTAGGCTGCTTTTGTTGCCAGGCCTTTGTGTTCCCACGTCTGGAACGCTGCACCCTCTTCCTGCTCGCCCCACTCATCCTCTCACCCTCTTTCCGATGGCAGCCTCCCCGGGGGCCAGCCCCAGCCCCCCTCCACTGGGGGCCCTAACTCATCTGCTTCCTCCCTCACCCCCAGCGGGGGGTCCTGGTCCTTTCTGTGTGTGGGGCTGGGGGCCTGGCGGGGTCAGTCAGTAAGTGGGGGCCGGTGGTGACGGGGAAGCCACGGAAGGTGTAATGCCCTCTGGAGGGAGGGACCGTCACAGCGACCTGCAGGCAGACCTGTCAGGAGCTGTCGCGAGGGGTTCCTGTCCCGGGCAGGTGTCAGATTCACCGGGGCTTGTGTTACACATGAAATTCCCGGGCCGCCCGGGTGGCTCAGTCGGTGAAGCATCCGACTTCGGCTCGGGTCGTGATCTCGAGGGTTGTGAGTTTGAGCCCCGCGTGGGGCTCTGCACTGGTGGTACGGAGCCTGCTTGGGATTTGCTCCCTGTCTCTCTCTCTGCCCCGTCCCCACTTGTGCTCTCTCTCTATGTCTCTCAAAATAAGCAGATAAACTTAAAACAAAACAAAACAATGAAATTTCCAACCTGACCCTAGTCCTCTGGAGGCACATCTCTGAGGGTACCCAGGAGCCTGGGTTTCTCACACACTCTGTGGACTTATTTGCACCAGAAGAGCACGAGTGTCCTTCCCATCCTGAGGCTCTACTTTGGGGTCCCCGGAACTGTCCCCTCCACTTCTGGGCCTCACCAGGCTCGCTTTGCCCTTCCTGGGGTCTGCTGTGCCCCAGCCCTGGCTTTTCACGCCTGCCCCTCCCTGCAAGTAAGGACCTCCTGGTAGAAGGGAAGCCCCACAGCGCCCCGCGGACTGCGCACGAGGGAGGCCTTACATGGCCAGAGTCTGGAGAAAGGCAGGAGCGACCTGGCTCGGGCAGGAGGCAGTGGTGGGCCCAGGTCGGCTCCCTCTGGGTCTTCGCTCCCCTTCCCGTGGTCTCCCGGGGCCCTGCTGGCGTGCTCGGAGCCACAGGGCCACTCACTCACCCTGGGAAGGTCACAGACTTGCCCGAGCGTTGATACCCAGGTCCCCGGGAGCAGGCCTCCCTCCTCCGTGTCTGCACAGCCACCATGTGACTTTTCTAAAGCGTGTCTGCTCGCCCCTCCTGCTGCCTGCACCAGCTTTTCCCAAGCCGGCCTGGCCACGCAGGCCTTGTCCTGCCGGGGTTGCTCTGTGGACACTCTCCAGGCCACGCCCAGACCTCCCTGTACCATGCCGTTTGTCACTGTCACTCCCTAGCTTCATGTCCCTTCATGCTCCACCTTGGCTGTGACCCTGTGGTCCCCACATACAGCACCCCCTTTCTCCAGGCCTTGCTGCTCCACCCTTCTCCATCCGAGCCCCTGTGTCCCGCACACCCCGCCGGTGTGGTCTGTGCCGTGGCCACGTGTGACTCTGCCTTCTGTCCCCCAACGCAGCATCTTAGGGTGCGGAGCAGCGGGGGAACGGAGTTCTTCACACGGTCGGCCACCAAGTTCAAGGGTGCCCTGGCCCAGAAGTTCATGTTCGTGGATGGAGACCGGGCCATCTGCGGCTCCTACAGGTGAGTCTCCAGCTTTCCGGGGTCTGGGGACAGAGGTGTCTCCGGTTCCCAGATGGTTTCTGCCCTTAATCCTGCCTTATGACACCCCTGTTATTCCGGTTCATTGGTCCCAAAACTGCTGAGGTGTGCGCGGGGCCGGGGCACGCCCTCACGCCGCCCGCCCGGCTCCGGAAACGGGCTGGGGAGCGCTTTTGTACTTCAGACTGTTGTTCTGGCCTAAGGTGTCACCAGCCCGGAGGCGGGTGTGGGCCAGGCACACAGGGCGGTCACTGAGAGCCGCCCTTGAGGTTGGGCCAGGATGAGGATGTGTGGCCCCCCCCCAGGCAAGCCCCACTGAGTGGGGGAAACGGGGGGGGGCACCCACAGTCACGCGTGGGTGGGCAGCAACATCACGATGATGGCACCTGCCCCGCGCTCTCCATGGCAGCAGGGCTGTTCCGGGCATTCTGCGAGCGGCCTTGTGGGGTGCCCTGACGCCCCACAGGAGCGCCACGCTGAGCTGTATTACATGGGCGGGGGTGGCCTTGGTGCGAGCGACCTGTCCCAGGCTCAGGTCTGACCCCGAGGCCCGTGCTGTTCTCTGCCCCTGGTCCCTTCTTCATTCCATCCAGGGCCCCGAAGCCACAGCCTGATGAACACCGCCTGCGGGTGCCGGGTGGGGGACCCGAGGCTGGAGGGCGGGGGGCAGGACCCCACGTGCCTGACCGGGCTGCCCCTCCCCCTGTGTTGCAGCTTCACGTGGTCGGCCGCACGGACGGACCGCAACGTGATCTCCGTGCTGTCTGGCCAGGTGGTGGAGATGTTTGACCGGCAATTCCAGGAGCTCTATCTCATGTCCCACGGCGTCAGCCTCAAGGGCATCCCCATGGAGAAGGAGCCGGAGCTGGAGCCCATGGTGCTGCCCCCTGTGGTACCACTGGTGCCCTCGGGCACCATAGCCAAGAAGCTCGTCAACCCCAAGTACGCGCTGGTCAAGGCCAAGAGCGCCGACGAGATCGCCAAGACCTCGTCTGAGAAGCAGGAGGTGAAAAAGCCCCCCGGGCTGCGGGGCGCGGCGCTGGCCGAGCGGCCTGGGGACCTGGTGGAGGCGCCCCCTCCGGTCCACCCTGGGCTGCTCCACCTGGAGCGGGCCAACATGTTCGAATACCTGCCCACGTGGGTGGAGCCGGACCCGGAGCCCGGCAGTGACATCCTGGGCTACATCAATATCATCGACCCGAACATCTGGAACCCCCAGCCCAGCCAGATGAACCGCATCAAGATCCGAGACACATCCCAGGCCGGCACCCAGCTGTGGAGGCAGAGCCAGGACTGCGGCCGGGGCGCCTCTGGGCCCAGCGTCCCCCGGAACGGGGTCCCGGACGAGGGCGCTAAGAACGGCCTTCCCCAGGGGGACCCTGAGGCACAGCCCCCCATGCCCAAGCCCCGGACTGTCCCTGTGGCACAGCTGCTTGCCCAGGACGGTGGCCTGGCCTGGGCTCTGGAGGTGCCGGAGGAGGAGACGGCCCAGAATGGCACAGACTGTGCACTGCCTGAGACACCGTGCCCAGGCCATGCCCCACTCCAGCGGCAGGTGTCTGTGACCCAGGATGACCCTGATGGCCATGAAGCGGTGATCCCCAATGGGCTAGATGGGGAGGAGGAGGAAGACGATGATGACTACGTGACCCTCAGTGACCAGGACAGCCTCTCAGGCAGCTCTGGCCTTGGCCCTGGACCTCGGCGGCCCTCGGCAGCCTCGTCTTCTGTGTCAGACGAGTACTTTGAGGTGAGGGGGCGCTTGGCCCCTCTGCAGAGGCGCCACTCAGAGCAGGTAGCCAACGGGCCGGCCCAGCCCCCCCGACGACAGCTGAGTGCCCCCCACATGACCCGCGGGACCTTTGGTGGACCCCTGAGTGGCTCGCCATGGGTCTCAGGTCGGGAGAGAGAAGAGGCGGGAACCCCAAGGAGGATGCAGGCTCCGCATGCCACGGACAAGGAGACACAGGTGGGTTGGGGCCCCTGCACGGGCTCCTGGGAGCCCCTCCCCCAGCCCTGAGCACCCAGAGTGGTCATCTGCTGGGGTGCCGCACCCCCAGATGAGACGGCTTTGCATGCTACAGATAGGGAAACTGATGAACAGAGGGAGGGGGTAGGTAGCAACCACCCAGGGCCACACACGTGGCTGGTCCCTACTGACGCTGGGGACCCACAGCCTCGGTGCCCCCTACAAAGTCAACCTAAGCCAGCTACTAGGAGCCGAAAGGAAACACACTTAACATACCCAGAGATCTCAGACCCTGATGTTACAGGGAGTCAACTCCGCCCTGCCGTGGGGGTGGTCCCCTTCCTTGTTTGCTGACAGCACAGAGACGGTTCTTTCTAGCCCTGAGGTCACATAGCAGTAAGTGGTCCTCGTCTGGACCTTATGCCATACCACCGCATGTCAGTCCCTTTGATTATGGCCCTGGGGAGCACTCTACTCGCCTCTCCCCTAGGCCAGGAAACACCTCACATTTGTCCTTTGCGTCTCCTCCTGGTGACCTCTGCAGGTCAGGGACCCAGAAGCCTGGGCGCCATGCATCCACGGCCCGGCCCCTGAGGTGTGTCCTACCTGGGAACAGCGCACGGCTGATCATGCCTGGCATGATGATCAGGCCCATGGGCAGCATCTTGAGGTAGCTGGCCAGGATGGAGCCTGCCTTGGCATGGTTCAGGTTCCGGGCGGACAGCGACCGCTGCACGATGACCTGGGGGCACAAGGAGGGGTGAGTCCCAGCCCTCTGCGGGGGTACCACCATTCTGTATCCCTGGCTGAGGTCCAGAGCTTGAAACCCTGGGATTTGAGGCAGCTTGCGGTCAAGTAGTAGAGGGGTGCTGCCTGAGCACGGCACCACACATATTCTGAGACGAATCCTAACTGGGCCTCAGTTTCCAGATCTGCAGAATAGGAGGAGGGACAGATCACTGGAACTGATGGCATCTGAGATCCCTCCCAGCTCTGACGTTATGATTTTCATTTTTTTTTTTAAGTGTGACTTTAAGCAGTTTACGGAAGTGTATGTCCCGTGTGGCTCAGCCGCTACACTGTACAAAACTGACCTTACAGGTTTAGTGTGTTCACGGCGTTGTACAGCCTACATCTTCTACATCTAAGTATTTTTCATTTGGTGTTCGGCAGTTTAGGTCCCCAGCTGCGGTTCAGAAGTAAGAATCTGTGATTTTAACCTATTTTCCAGACATGCTGGCTGAACGAATAGCTCCCAGCACTGGGACCCTCTGAGACCATAGAGCATTCGTTACAGGGTCCGGACGCAGCTGTCTGTGGACGCTTCTCTGATGTCCCTGGTGCCAAGAGCCCCGGGCTGCACTCCTCATGGAAGAGAAAATGTATTTCCCTGAAACCCTGCGTATCGTGTTCCCGTTATTTCCTTCTCTGCTCACGGCGGGCGGCCCTGGGAAGCAGGGGCAGGGACAGCTGCTGTCGCCCCATTCCGCAGCTGGAGAAGCTGCGTCCCCAGGACCTCTCAGCACAGGCTGGGCCGGAAGCCGGCACCCACTCCCCGTGCTCGGCCACGTAAGCTCCTGTGTCCTCGTCTGCAAAGTGGGCTTCTAGCGCCGATCCGCAGGGTTGCTGCAAGGACTGAGCAAGGCACCATGTAGGCGGCCAAGCTCACGCCCGGCTGGTCGCAAGCTCCCGGGGCTCAGGCTTCCGTTGGGGTGCAACCTCGGGCTCAGCCACGGCTGGGTGCTGGCCTGGGAGCGTTTGGACTCTTTGGGAAAGCCCTGAACTGGCCTGGCTGGCTGGCCGTCTCGGCTGTGAGGTGAAGACGAGCGAACCTCCCCGTGGGTGAAACCAGGTTAGGGATGCCACGCCCACCCCGCGCCTGGCCTGAGCGGGAGAGACGGTGCTCGCTATTCTGATTAACGCAGCTGCTGCTGTCACCTAAGAGGGACGCTGCGTGTGAAACTGCAGCAGCAGCAGGGGACAGCAGGTGCATCGCCACAGCAGGCAGGACCCCAGGAGGCCTCCTGGCCCTTGGGCCTCCCCGCGTCTCAGATGGGGACACTGGGGTCAGAGAGGGGCTCGGCAGAGCTCTCTGCCCATTGGGCCTTTCGTCTCCTGTCTCACTGGGTCGGTTTGTTTCTGAGTTCAAGTGTCAGTGACACATTGGGGACCAGGTAGGAGGTAGAGAAAAGCCTAAAAACCACGAAAAGCACGGTGGCCCCAGTCTGCAGAGCTGCCTTCTGGTGCTGACCGGAGTGGGCGTCCTGGGGGCTGGCCTGGCCCAGTGGCTCGGTCAAGTCGCGCAAAGCCCCGGCTTGCTTGGAGGGGGGGGGGTCACTGCATGTAGGGCCAGACACGTGGGACGCGGTGTGAAGGTGCCCACATTGCGGGGCTCTGGTCCAAGTCCTGGTTGTGCCCCAGGCAGACCCAGTGGGACCCCGGCTGCAGGTGCCTGCGTTGAGGGGTCTGGTCTGAGGTCCAAGCAGAGGACGACGAGGAAGTGAGGCCGCAGCCAGGCCGTGAGGCCCGTGTCCGTGTCACCCTGGAACACCTTGGGGTCAGCTGCATTTGGCCTCCGTGTGCTCGTGTCCAGGCAGTGAGGCCCATTGGCCCTGACTCGAGGCCAGGCAGTGTGCCGACTCACTTGGCCTTTATGGGAAAATCTCCTGCCCTGTGTCCCACCAGAGACGGCAGCGCCAGCCGGGCCGAGTGGAGTGGGGAGGAAACGACAGGTGCCCTGGGTGGGGGTGAAGGGGCACGGCCGGCCCTCAGCCCTCCTGGGTGCTGGGCAGGAGCCTGCCGTCAGCTCACACGTGCCCACACGTGAGACGCGGCCCAGCTGGGAGGCTCCGGGCAGCGCCTGGCAGACGGGGACGCCCCCCCAGGGTCCCCGAAGCCTCCCAACCGGGACTGCTTCCCGCCGACACAGCGCAGAGGCCGTTTTCAGCGAACACGCACCGCGCCCTGCTGCCTGGGAGAGGGAGAGGCGGGGCTGAGCCCGCCGAGCCGTCCCCTCGCTGGGCAGCAGCCGTGGCCCCGGAGGAGGTCACTGCATTCTGGGTGCAGATCCCAGATCCCAGCTCTGCCCTCTGGGCCTCGGCGCTGCGGCTGTGAAGGCCAGGCCTGCCTTGCGGGGAAGCTCTCGTCATTCTTCCCGAGGTGGCCAGCTGGGTTGGCCCTTGGGCCTGGCGGCCTCACTCCTGGTACGGGGTCCTTGGGTAAGATGGGTGTCTGGGGCTCTGCTGGCACAAGACCTGTTGCTGCCTGGAACTGCCCCTGGCCTTCTGGGGCAGGCAGAGTAGGGGGCGCTGTTCACCCCTGCGCTCCCCAGTGCTGCGGGCCCTGACTGAGGCACCCCTCTGGTGGACAGATGGAGGAGGCTGGGGCCGGAATGGTAGGAACCTGCCTTATCATAACCACGAAAGGCGGGACCAGTCGCCTGTGACATGTGGGGAAACTGAGGCACAAACTAGTGAGATGAGCTTGTCTCAGACCAGCAGCGGGTGAGTGGCGTGGCCAAGAGGCCAAACCCAGCTGAGCTCGCTGCAGCGCGCCCCCGGCCAGGGGTCTCCTCACCGTCTCCCTCTTTCTCTCCTAGGGCCAACAGATCTCCCATTATAGAGTCCCTGCGTCAGGGACCAGGGATAAAGACGGCTTCCTGCGGCCCGTGAGGACCTCGGGGCCCCTGCGGTACCGCCCTGCTGCTGATGGCGCCCAGAGCTCTACCAGGAAAGCGAGCCCAGCCGCAGCAAGCCCGCACTCCTGGCAGGCCAAGGGGGGCCCCGTGCCCCGCACACTGGCAGATCCGGGGACCCCACGGCCGGCCCGCAATGCCAGCCCCCAGGCCGGTGGCAGGGTCTCTGAGGAGCTGCCAAGCCCTTTTGGCATCCCCTACTCCAAACTGTCCCAGTCAAAGCACCTGAAGGCCAGGACGGGCAGCGGCCAGTGGGCCTCGTCTGATTCTAAACGGAGGGCCCAGGGCCCCCGGGACCGCAAGGACCCCTAGTGCCCTGTGCCCGGGCCTGGGGCTCTGCGGTCCGTGGCCTGTGCCCCAGCCCACACTCCCCAAGCGGGTGTTCCTGGGGCCACGCAGACTGTCCGGAGCCCACCCAGAAGGCAGGAAGGTGGGGCGGACGGCGACATGGACACTCACCTGGTCAGTGCACCAGTACCAGGTGGCCATGATGGTCAGACCCAAGGTCATCCCGGGCCACGGGAGGTCCCCCGAGTAGGGGTCCCGGAACATGTGCATGGCGTCTTCGCGCGGCAGGTGGCATGTCGTGTTGGCGATGGTCCTGGAAGGGATGGCCCGGGCGTAGGCTGCCGCCAGCTGCTCGTACCCGCCGATCTGGTCAAAAGCTGGAGGGGGCGGGGCAGGGACGGGTAGGTGGCTGGTGGCCCTGACTCTGGGCCCCCACTTCCCAGTGCATTGACCTTGACTTTTTCCCATTCACCTTTCCCAGTGTCTGGAAAGGTTACGCAGGGTAGAGGGTTTTACAAGACAGGGGAACTCAGACTATTTTATTTGTATTTAAAAATAATACTATTAAATGAGCATTTTGCACGCGGACACCACAGTGTCCTCTTGACCCCAGATGCCTAGTGGCCTCGGGCCGGGGTTCTCTGTCCAGCTTCGGACTGTCGAATCAAAGAGGCAAAAGTTTTGTTTTGTTTTTTTTTGGCATTGGAGAACCTTCCCGGGGAGTCTATAAAGTGTTAAAGTCCTGACCCAGGGCTTCTAAAGGATGTGATCTGGGCAGAGCTGAGGATGGCTGGCATGTAGCACTGAGAACAGAAGTCCCAGAAGGGAGAAGGGCGTGACCAAGGCCACATGGGCCACCGGCTGGGGCTTGAGCCGGAAGTCTTCCCTCTCGAGACCAGCCCTCATTCACCCCCTCGCTGTTCCTGTCTACCTCAGGGTCAGGGCCCTGTGTGGCCAAGCCCAGGCCCACCTGTGCCTTTTACTGTGTCTGTAATCACTCCCTCCCGTCCAGGCTGGGCCTGGCTGCCTGGAGCCCAGGCCGGGCCGGGGTAAGTACTCAGGGCAAACGTACAAACACTATACAAAGATCGGAAATTGCCGGGCCACAGGAGCCTACAGTCTGGGTCTGGAGGAGGCTTTAGGGCCTCTCTGTTTCACCCTCGGTGGGATCCTCCTGGCTTTGATTGCATACTTCCCTGGATGGGAAGTTCAGTACCTATTTATTACGGGAGCCCTCTGAGCTTCCTCCAGGTTCCCAGACCAATATCACGGACCTGTGTAAACCCTCTTCCCTCCCCCCTGCTGTCATCCAGCAGCCTGTTGCAGCGCTTCTGGGGATCATGCACGCGATTTTAAACAGTTGGAGCCAGTGCCTGGGCAGTTTTTTGTGGTTTCCTGATTGTGTGGGCACATGCCCTCGTCCTTACCTCACCACCTAGCCCTGAGCCAGGACGGGTGCACTGGCCCTGCATTCTTGAGTCACCTGAGATGACCCAGAGCTGGTGACAACTGGCAGCCGGGCGGTAGAGGTGGGAAAGGGACATGCAGCCTCTGTCACCCAGGGGAGGGTGACGGGGGGCTGACTGCCTCGTGCCTTGACGTTGTGAGTCCACCCCCCTGCCCCTGCCCAGTGTTGGCACCTGGGTCCTAACAGGGCAGACCCCCGAGAGCAGTGGCTGCTGGGATAGCCCCTTAAGCCCCTCACCTTTGACAGTCAGGATGATGGCCCCCACCACCATGATGAGCGTTTGCAGGGCGTCCGTGTAGATCACAGCAGCTAGACCCCCTGTGGGTAGAAAAAAGGGAGCTAGAGAAGGCTGCGCCTCGAGGAGGGAGGGACGGCTGTTCCATGCACGTGTCCCCTGCCCTCTCACAGGTGTGGGAGCCGTGGGACCACACACCTGGGCCGGCAGAGCCCGATTCAAATCGTCGCCGGCCAGGCTGTGCAGCGAGGTGGCTCCCCGGCCCCGCCCGCCTCTCGGGCTCCTGTACTCATGTGCCCGGTCACGTGGACGCCCGGGCTGGAGGTCAGGTTCCCTCCGTGCGGGTCCCCCCCGCCCCCCGCCAGGGCGCCGTACCTGCGATGGTGTACAGGGCCGTGATGGCCAGCATGAGGATGGTGGAGACGTAGAAGTTCCAGCCCAGACAGATGTGGACAAAGAGTGCCCCTGCGTACAGGTCGATCTGGGGAACGGGAGAGGAACTTGTGCGGGGGCCCGAGGTGACCGCAGGACCCAGGCACCGCTCACTCGATGTGTGGCCTCGGTGCCCCGTGGACAAGGAGGGACAGACCCCCATGCCTGCCGGCGCTGCTGTGAGGGTGGAAGGAGCTCGTGGCCGTGTGTGAGCAGTTGTGCGGGGGACGTTGCTGATGTTAATAAAGTCCCAAGTGGCCAATGCCCAGCAAAGAGCAGTGTTGTTCTTGAGTCTGGCCTCTGCCTGGAGACGTAAAAGGAGGAGCCCTGTGTCCTTGGTTCCCAGGGGTCCTTGACAAGGAGGAGTCCAGGAGGGCTTCCTCGGGGAGGCTCGAGGAGACTGATGGGCGTGGGGAAACAGGTCTGCAGCCCTGAGCCCCAGGCTGGTCCCCAGAGGCTGCCTGGATACAGCCGCTGTCATCCCAGACCCTGGGGCTGCATATGGGGCTGGAGTCCTAGTCCTGGGTGGGGAGCCTCACACCCCTAATCCTGCCCCCCCCCACTACTGGGGGAGCCCAGGGAAGGAGGGCAGGACTCTGCCCTGTGAGCTCAAGGGCCTCCACTCTACCTTCCAAATCTGCCATTCTGGGCCTGCTTAGTACGGGGGAGATGACCGGAAATACAGCCTTTGGAACCAACAGGCTCCCAAGAGGGCTGAGTGAGCTGCGTGGGACCAGCGCGCACGGGGCCCCTTCGAACTGCGGCAGTGCCCGGCCCAACCCGGAGCTGACCAACACTGCCCAGTTGGGCTAGTGGAGCCCCGATGTCCCCAGACCCCAAGCCCTAAGGACACCGAGCCCAGGTGGAGCCTGGCGTCACCCCAAAGCCTTGTTCCCTGTCCCTCTCCATCCAGGCCCCTCCTTTACCCTCCCTGGGAGAGAGAGACCAGCCAGTGTGGACTCTGACAGGTGTCAGGTCGGCGGCCCCTCACTGCGGCCCCTGGCGGTGGTGCTGTGTGAGCCGGAGAGTGTGTGTGTGTGTGTGCGTGTGTGTGTGTGTGCGTGTGTGTGCACTTGTACATGTGTCTACCTCCAGCCCAAGGAGGGAAGCCCAGGGTTGTGAATACGAGAGCAGGAAGGACTCTCCAAGCGCCTGTCCCATCAGACCAGAGGAGACACGGAAGCCTGGGGAGGGGACGGACTTCCCTGAGGTCAGGCCCCACCAGGCATCAGAGATTGGAGTCACCAGGTGGATGGGGGACAGGAGATCTCTAGAGAGCAGAAGCCCCCTCCTCCCACCTGCTCATCAGCCACCATGCAAGACCCCTCCCTGGACCCCTGCTGTCAGAGCGGAGCCCTGACCTGTGTGGCTGGCCTTCAGGCCCTGGCCACTCATCTCTCTAAGCCCAGGGGACTCTGGTCACAGCAGACTGGCCGCCATTCCACGCCCAGCACTTCGCTGCCTCCAGGCCTCGCTGGCAGGTCCCTGTGTCTTGGAGCTGCCGTCTGCACACACCCCCCACCCCGTCTTCCAGAAGTGTCTCCTGGACGTCCTGCTCCCCTACCTCAACCCCTCAGGGACTCCCTGCTGGAGCCGTGGGCCCCGAAGAGCCATGAGGACTCGGACAGATGTCAGGAGCAGCACAGGCACAGGTGTGGAGGTGACACTAGGCTCCTGTCCTTTCCCCAGAACCCTGCAGGGCACCCCCAACGGCTTGTGCTGCAGCGGACATGGGATTGCCTACAGGCTCCCCGACCAGGCACTTTAGACAGCACCCAGCCCAACTGGACCTCTCCTGCGGCCCGAGCCCGGTCTCCTGCGGCCCGAGCCCGGTCTCCTGGCGGCCCAGGGGAGCTGCGGCCTTGTAGGAGCTAAGAGCCCTGAATCATGTCCCTGGCCGGCTGTGTCCTCGCCACGTGGCTCTGTGCAGGTCACATCCCCTCCTGAGCCTCGGTGACCCTTATCTGGAAAATGAGAAGCAGATGTGGAGGGATGGGCACAGCTGCGGGCCCAGCCGCCGTCAGCCTGCCCTCAGCGGAGGCTGGCAGAAGGGGGAGCCGGACCTCCAGGGGTGGCCCATCTCCATCGAGGCCACCCCTGTCCCTTCAGGGCTCCAGAAACTTCTCACCTTTGCCACACTCCCCGCACCCGACCCACTGGCCACTGCTGTTGATTCTGTTTCCAAAACACTCCCACGTCCCCCACTCTGTGCCCCAAGCGTTTGGAAGCCCCTCACCGGCCCCTCCTGCACTCAGCTTGTTCGAAGGAAAATCAAGGTCTCTGCATTTCCACCGCGCATAGAATAAAATCCAGCTAGCCAGGCCCAGAGGTCCTGTGTCGTCCACCAGCCCCCCCGTCCCCGTCCCCTTCACGGCTCACCCCTCCCTGATCTCCACGGCTCCCTGTGCTCCAGCCTCACCCCTTCCTTCAGCTGCCTGAAACCTGGCGTTTCCCATATGGACCACTCTCTCCAAAGGGAACCTGCTCTCATCGTTCTAGATTTCAGCCTCGCCTCTTCTCCTTTTATCAACGTTTTTACTATTATGACTGTATCAGTCTGTTTACTTATCTGTCTGCAACATCAAGCTCCCAGAAAGCAAGCAATGTGTTTATGATCCAGTGCTCACTCGGGGCCTGGCACAGAGTAGGTGCTCAAATAGGTACGTGTACATATGCATGTCAGGGTTGCCACAGCAGAGCCCACAGGCCTAATCCAGTCCCCACACATCGCTTTTGTTTCTCCCTCCAGCAGCAAGTCTAAGTAGCTTGTGGGTGTCCTGCAAAGCCAAAACTATTTACTTGCTGGGCCTCCACAGAAAAAATTAGCGGGCCCCCGGCATATATTTTTTTCATTCAGTCCTATGCACTATGCCAGGCATATGGCACTGGGGGTGCATCCGTGAAGAGAGGGAAGAAATGAAGGAGGCAGACAATAGCCATTCTAAGTGAATCATCCAGACTGTCTTCAGACCAGAAGATAATCCATGTATGAAAAAGAGGGAGAGCAGGGCAGGAGCAGGCCTTCCTGCGAAGGTGAAATTTGAAAGATTTGACAGAGATGAGGAAGTGAGCCATGTGGACACCCAGGGGAAGGTTCCAGGCAGAGAACACAAGTGCAAAGGCCCTGAGGCAGGGTCATGCCTGGTGTGTCTATGGATGTGCACAGAAGCCAGCGTGGCTGCAATGGTGCATGTGACAGAAGAGGGACAGGTGAGCTTGGCGAGGTGGCCAGGACCCCATCTTGGAGGATCTTGTAGGCCATGGTTGGCTCCTGCTCCAAGTGGCCTAGGGTGTTGTGCCCTGTTTCTCTATTTTCCAGAGGTTAAATGACCAGCCTAGGGACACGCAGTGATGGGGCTCAGTGGGCCCCGGCCCCATCTGAGGGTCAGGATGGTGATCCCTGCACCCTGCCTTGAATGTTCTCTGCACGGCAGCGCCCCCACCCGAGGGATGACAGCAGGTGCACCCTGTGGTCTCTGTTGGGACAGGCTGCAGCTGGGCCGATGCTGGACTTGCAGACGCCTGGGGCATTCCCAGGGCTCTGCCCAGTGAGGTCAGGGCCTCTGGGGGCCAGCCTGGCACATGCACTTCAAACAGTTCCAGCCCAAAGTCATCAGCCAGGGCAGCCCCGGTCCCGCCCAAACCAAGCCGGGCAATGAGTGTTCCTCCCGCTTCCCTCTCGGCTTCATCCGGCAGCCCAGCTCTGGCATTGGAGCCCCAGCCTTGATGTCAGTGGGTGGTTTTCCATTTTATAGGAAGGTAAATCGAGTCATCCCCCATTACGGTGTGGAGTTTGAAGCTCCAAGTCCTGGCTGCTTCGGTGCGGAGCAGTGGCCGGGCCCCCGGGGGCTAGGAGGCCAGGAGGTAGAGGCCTGGGTTCTGTGGTCTCCGCCTGACTCACCATGACCTTGACCAAGTCACAGTCACTCTCTAGGCCTCAGTGGTCTCATCTGCACAGTGGGGTTGCAGGATGACATGGTCTGTAAGGACCTTCCTGCTGAGCAATCCTTCCTTCTGGAGTCCCACACAGGCCGCCCCCTTGACGCTTGCCTGGAGTGAGGTCCAGCCCCCCTGCAGGCCCATCAGCAGGGCGACACTGGGGGGCAGAGAATGCGCACACAGGTTGGCCTCACCAGGCCCCAGCGGGCGGTCCTCACTCTGGCTTCTCTCCCCTGCAGTCTGTCCACGGAAATGTCCCAGAGACACTAACACAAGGCTGGCTGTGTCAGTCCCCTGCTCCAAGCCCCCGTGTCCCTCGGTGCTTTGGGCCCTTACCATCAGAGCCCGCCGGTCGCATCTCCCACTGCAGCCCTCAGGGCGAGGCCAGGGGTGGGACCCTGGCAGCGAGTGGGCTCCGTGTGAAGGCCGGATGCCGGCTCTGGTTTGCCTCAGTCCCCACCGCTCCCTATTACTTTACTCCCAGCTCTTGACACTGTTTCCCCTCTGGTCCCAGAAGTGTCTGATGTACAGACACCCAGAATCTAGACCTCCCGACCCGACCGGCTCCTGGACACATCCTACACCCCCCGCCCATCTCTCTCCTTGGCATCAATTCCCCTCCCCCATCAGGGTCCCTTTCTCCATTCCAGCCCAGCTTCAATGCCACCTCTTCCGGGGTCTGTACATGATTCCGTCTATACTCCCGCCTCTCACTGTCCTGAGTGCCTGGAAGCCAGGGGCCGGGTCTGGCTTATTTCTGTAGCCCTGGCTTCCAGGGAGGTGGCTGGTATGGGGCCGGGGCCAGGGGTGCTCAGGAAATGTGGGAGGAGGAAGAACCGGGCCTCAGGGGTGATGCAGAGCCAGGTCCCTCGGGTCTCTGGAGGGAGGCCCAGAGGAAGAGAGCCTCACATAAGGCTCTGAGAACCTCTAGTGAAGAAGGCAGTGCAGAGCTCGCTGGCTAAGTACCCCGCAAACCTCCCCACAGGAACAAGCAGCTCTAGGACACCCCAGGGGTGGGTAGTAGGTGGAGACCCAGCTCAGACTCCTGGGTGCACAGGGACCGCCAGCCACCCTTCCCACACCCGAGGTGGGGAGGGGACCGATCAATTCTGGGCAAACCCCCCAATAGGGGCCCATGAAGGCTCAGGGGGACCCCAGGCCTGCATCAGGGCTCCTGGCTCTGCGGGAAGGCCTCCACTCCCTCCATGGAATTGAAGGCCCCCATGGTTTTTCTGTCCCAGAGCCGAACTGAAGAGGAGGTGACTTCACACTGAGGAGAAAGGCTGGCCTTGGTGAGCACTTCCCGGTACCACACAGGCCCCACACCCCTCACTGCAGCCATGAGAGGCAGGCACAGCCTGGCCTCTTTACGAGCAAGGAAACGGAGGCCCGCGGCCTCGTCTGGGTGCACACAGCCAGAAGCAGGCCCTGCTCCCCACCTCCCGAGCTCTTTCAGAAGCTGGGGCTGAGGGAGGCTGGATGGCCTTGAAGGTCAAGGTCAGGGTGCCCATGGACTCAGGAGCAAGAACCAGAAGACATGGCATTACCATGATGTCACCAGAAAGCCTGAGACAAGTGACTCCCCCTCCTCGGACCTCAGTTTCCCTATCTGTAGCATCAGGGGCTTTTGGACAAGATCGACCCTCAGTGAGCCTTGACTGACATTCGAGGTGCGCTTTCTGCCCTTACCCTTCCAGGGGGACCAAGTCCAGGCTCCCGAGGAAAAAGAGGCCTGGTGTGCCCACTAGGGAGGCACCCCAATACCAGGAGGCTGCCGCCAGGGGTCAGCTTCATGAAGGAGCTGACGGGCTGTGGCCGCTGAACAGCCTGAGACCGTGCGGGCTCTCAGCGCCCCCTAGTGGGCATTCCTGGCTCGCTGGCACGCTGGCCCAGGGAAGACAGCCAGGCTGACCCCAGGCTCCCACTGGTGGCCTCTCATAGCGCGAACCCCAAATGCCCTCATATCTAGACCCAGGGCAAAGCAGGAGTCAGAAGGCCTGCTTTTGGGCCCCGACCATGCCAGCTGCGGAACCTGCATTCTGGAAGCCCTGGTCCAGCTATCCCAGACTCACTGTGTAGGCAAGGCATTGTCCCTCTCTGGGCCTCAGTTTCCCCAGCTGCTGAACAAGAGACAGATGGGAGGATGTCGGGTGTGTCTGAGGGGCCCCCAGAGCAGGGATGATCCCAGGAGATGCCAGCTGGATGCTGGGAGTCGGGGCGGCAGCTCACCGATATCTTGGTGAAGACGGACAGCAGCAAAGACAAGACAGAGAGGTACATGCGAATCCGCCGGCCTCCGTAGCGCTTCTGAATGTACTCAGGCATGGTGACGATCTGGGGGGGCAGGGGGCAGGAACTAAGCACCCCCCCACCGAGATCACACCCAGCTGTCAGGGCCCAGAGCTTCTCAAGGACAGGCCAGGCCCACATACTCATTACCATCCCACAGCCTGGGACAGGGGCTAGGGACAGAAGGACAAGTTTGGAGGCTGCTGTGACAAATCTGGAGGAGCTATTGATGCTCGATGGGGAAGGACTGGGAGACATCCAGAAAATAGAAACCACTGGATCTCGTGACTGCTTGGTGGGCCAAAGGCGTGGGCAGAGCTGGGGACAGTGTTGCCCAGGTGTGCGGCCCAGGTGTGTGGCTCAGGTGTGAGGCCCAGGTGTGTGGCTCAGGTGTGTTGCCCAGGTGTGTGGCTCAGGTGTGTCGCCCAGGTGTGTGGTTCAGGTATGTGGTCCAGATGTGTGGCCCAGGTGTGTCGCCCAGGTGTGTGGTTCAGGTATGTGGTCCAGATGTGTGGCCCAGGTGTGTCGCCCAGGTGTGTGGTTCAGGTATGTGGTCCAGATGTGGGCCCAGGTGTCGCCCAGGTGTGTGGCCCAGATGTGTGGCTCAGGTGTGTCGCCCAGGTGTGTGTGGCTCAGGCGGTGTGGCCCAGGATGTGTGGCCCAGGTGTGTCGCCCAGGTGTGTGGCTCAGGTGTGTGGCCCAGGTGTGTGGTTCAGGTGTGTGGCCCAGATGTGTGGCCCAGGTGTGTCGCCCAGATGTGTGGCTCAGGTGTGTCGCCCAGGTGTGTGGCCCAGGTGTGCGGCCCAGAGGTGCCACCTGTGTGCTCAAGCATCACCCCCCAGGTGCAGCGGGCAGGGGCTGTGGGAACCAGCAGCCACAGTTCCCAGGCTCGCAGCTTCAAGGACAGGCCTTCATGGGTTGACTGGAATGTGAGTTGGACTAAGAAGAACACAGTGGGCTCGCTCCACCACGTCAAGTCGGGGTTCTTGCTCGTCAGCACCGCCAAGAAGGGGGAGCAGGACCCCGACCCAGGTGAGGCCACCCTGTGTCCCCGGGACTAGACTCACCTCCGAGGAGATGTAGATGGGCACGAACACCCACGCCAGGGCCAGCAGCACATACGTGGCCTGAGGGGACAGGGACAGAGTGAGCACAGCAGGCCCCGTTCCCACAGACCCTGCATCCAGGACCAGCCCACTGGAGACTCACCAGAGAGCCTGCAGAGGGAAGAACTCGCCTCTTCCCCTCCCTGTGGCCAAGGCTAACAGCTCCCTCCGTGCTGGCCTGTCCAGCCCCTTGGTGTTCCGAGGCCCAGACTTTCCCAGGAACGCCGCCTGTCCAGACACTGGCTGCCCCTCGGGCCGAGGGCAGACCCCAGTGGACCCCGACCCAGCACCTTTCAAGCCCTCTGCAGCCTCTCACAGCCACGGCCACCCCTGCCCATGGCCACTTACATTCCACTCGAAGCCCGCCACGGCCAAGCCCCCGGCCGCACCCGAGCCCGCCAGTCCAATAAAGAGGCCTGAGCCCTCGCTGCTGGCAAAGAGAGAGGCTCCAATCTGGAAGACAGAGAGGAAAAGGAATCAGCGGCAGGCTGCCCCCGCCAGACGCCAAAGCCCATTCCCGGCACCCCGTCCCTCCCCGCACTCCCAGCTTGGGGGCCCCCTGCCGGCCTCAACCTGCCCCATCGCCGGGCCCCCCACCCCGGGGCAGTGACCTTGGCCGAGGAAGACACACAAAGCGACCTCAGGGATGAGCCGCTAGCCAGCACCTGCTTCCGGAGTCAGATGTGGGGGAGGAGGGCAGGACACTCACCGGCCACCAGGTCATGTCCCGGCCCGCCAGGAAGTAGCCTCTCACCGTGTTCCTGCTGGCCCGGCATGAAGACTGCAAGAACAGAGACAGAAAGCGGAACTCGTGCGCGCACACGGAGGGAGTGTAAGACGATGCCCCCCCGCGGTGGGGAATCCGTCAGCAGGTTCCTCGGGGACTTCAACCTTCAACATTCAGTTCAACACCTGATGACCCAGCGAGAGAACTGGAAACAGGTGTTCAAACCAAACTCGTCCCTGAATGTCCAGAGCAGCGCTGCTCACAACAGCCGCGAGGTGGAAACAACCCAGCCGCTCAACAACTGATAAGCCAAACGTGGTCTATCCTACGACGGAACAGCACCCGACCCTTGGGAGAAATGAAGTGCGGGACACCTGCGTCAGCACGGGTGGGCCTCGAGAACACTCTGCTAAGTACAAGGAGTCGGGCCCTTGTAAGATTCCGTGTATGTGAAATGCCCACAGCAGGTGCATCCACAGAGGCAGGGAGTCAATGTGTGGTTCCCAGGGGCCGGGGAGAGGGGGCAAGGGGATGATTGCTAATCGGTATGGGAGGGTTTCCTTTTGGGGTGCCCAAAAGTTTGAGAGCCAGAGGTCACGAATGTCCTCAACACCCCCGAAGTGTACACTTTAAAATGGTTTAAATGGCGATGTGAGATTGGGTGAATAAAACTAAAGGAGCAAAGGGAGTCAGATCCTCCTCCACCACCTTCCATCCCAGCCCTGGGCCCCGTGGACCCACTCCTCCCCTTCATTCATGTCCAGCCCGCTCAGGACCACGGCCCAGGCCCCCGGAGGCTCCCCCTGGGGGAGCGATGGACACGGACAGACCAGGGAGCCGGGGACCGTGAGCCGACCACCGCCCTTGACTATGGCACCCCATGCTGGCCCAAGACGGGGTCCTCCATACTTCTTATCCCAGACCTGCCAAACCGCCTCAGGGCAGTTCCTGGAGCTTTAAAGGTCAAGTCTAAGTTTCGATCATTCCACAGTGAGTAACTAAGATGAGATTTTTTTAAAAAAGATTTTTATTTTTAAGTAATCTCTGCAACCAGCGTGGGACTTGAACTCACAAGCCCAAGCTCAAAGCGTGGCATGCTC
The DNA here is from genome assembly GCA_017311185.1 of Proteles cristata cristata. Classification (NCBI taxonomy): domain Eukaryota; kingdom Metazoa; phylum Chordata; class Mammalia; order Carnivora; family Hyaenidae; genus Proteles; species Proteles cristata. The sequence continues at coordinate 1,062,469 of JAESUZ010003526.1, read as the reverse complement.
TACTGACTGAGCCAGCCAGGCGCCCTGAGGCTGAGATTGTTGCCTCTGGATGAGGACTTTGAGCCAAGGATTCTGAGAGCCCTTTGGCCTTGATTTCTAACTTCAAGTATTCTCACCTCGGATACATTTCGAAGAATTATCAGTTAGGTACTCTTGCATATCTTGGTGGGGGTATGGGATTTTGTGCTCCACAATATAATTAAAAATCTGAAATCAGTTGCCTGGGAGCAGATCCTGGCTCCTCTGCTTCCTGGGTATGACGTTGGGCAAGTTACGGCACCGATATGCCTGGGTTTCTTCATCTTTCATGCAGGCCTTCCCTTGCAGGGTGTCTATGAAGATTAATGAGTTAATACATGTAACCCTCTGACAATAGTGCCTGGTACCTAGTAAGTAAGTTCAAGAAGCGTCAGTGATTATAGGGATTTTCCAAGCCCTCACTTAGTGCTACCTGGACAGGAGGAAATGAATAGATGTGAAATTGAGAACAGAAGACGTTTGAAAAGAGGGACATAGGAGGTGTATTTAGATATATATTTTGCATTCCTTTCTCCCAACATACATATCCTAACATAAGGCTGGATGACAAGATAAATTCATCAAAATACAGGCCTCTTTCTTCCTGACTTTAATTGCCAGATCCCCGCCTCCCGTATTCAAGATGATTCACCTGAATTGTCTGTATCTGACATCCAAAGCTTTTGTCACGGCTCCCGCTTGCCTCTCTCCCACCCGAGCTCCCATCACTTTCTGTGAGCTGCAACCCAACCATATTGAATGCAGTACTATCTGAAGACTCTCACGATCTTGGCTGGGATGGCCACATCCAGCTGTGTGCGCCGTGCACTGTGCCACTTCCAAAGCAGCTCTGTTCTTGGCCCGTGATTTTTCCAAACATGTCCTTTCATCTTTTAAGGATATGGGAGGCGTTGCCAATTGCCTCCTTCTTGCCCTTCCCTTCCTAAAGGGGTCTCATTTTCCCTAGCGATTGGCTTGAGTGGTCCCAACCCAGTCTGCAGCTCCGGGGGGTCCTAAGTTATCTAAGCCATGGAGCCTATCACAGTCCTGAGCTGTCGCACCTGGTTGAGGGCAGCCGTGGACCTATGCTGGGGTTGCCCCTGGTCTCCTGGGAGGTAGAGGAAGAAGCCTGGGCCCTGGGGGCACAGGCAGCCATGTACACCTAGTTACTACTCACTGAGCGCCCCTCTGTGGTAGAGCTCATTTCAAGCGCTTTACCTGTATGGTGTGTTTAGTCTTTTATGTATGTAAATATATATATTTAATTTTTGAATTAAAAATTTTTTATGTTTATTTTTCAGAGAGAGACAGAGTGTGAGTGGGGAAGGGCAGAGAGAGAAGGAGACACAGAATCTGAGGCAGGCTCCAGGTCCAAGCTGTCAGCACAGAGCTCAATGTGGGGCTCAAACCTATGAACCGTGAGATCACGACCTGAGCCAAAGTCGGATGTTTAACTGAGCCACCCAGGTGCCCCTAATGTTTTCTTTTTTTTTTTTAATGTTTTATTTATTTTTAGGAGAGAGAGAGAGATAGCGTGAGCAGGGGAGGGTCAGAGAGAGGGAGTCACAGGCTGAAACAGGCTCCAGGCTCTGAGCTGGCAGTCAGCACAGAGCCCGATGCGGGGCTCAAACCCACGAACTGCGAGATCATGACCTAAGCGAAAGTCGGACGCTTAACCGACTAAGCCACCCAGGCGCCCCTCCTAATGTTTTCTTAAGTTTAATTATTTATTTTGAGGTAGGGGAAAGGAGCAGAGAAAGAGAGGGAAACTGAGAATCCCAAGCAGGCTCCGCACCATCAGGCCTGACGCGGGTCTGAACTCATAAACTCTGAGATCATAACCTGAGCCGAAATCAAGAGACAGACGCTTAACCAACTGAGCCACGCAGGTGCCCTGAGGTGTTGAGTCTTTACAGCAGCCCCATGAAATATGTACTACGATCATCCTCATATTACCAATGAGAAAATTAAGGCTTTCAGAGATGAAAGTGGCTAGTAAGGGATGGAGTCAGGATTTGAACCCAGGCTAACCAGACAGGCTGGGCATCTCACCTCTGTGAGGGAAACTGGGCTCAGAACAAGCCACACATGCATGAGAAAATCAAAGTGAAGCCCAGCAATGGCCTTGATGATACTCTAAACCCCTGGATCCTACTGTGCCTGAAGCCTTCACTAATGTTGGATTTTTCAGTATGGACGTCATTATCATTCCCTCATTGTTCGAGCTCATCTGAAACAGGTTTTCTGTCTCTTACTGACAGATAGCCCTAATAGATGCAAAGGCTCAGCCCAAGGTCCCTCCTCTAGGAACACCTCCTTAAAGGCCCTTCCCGGGCTCTCCTCACCCCACTTGCAGGTGCACGCACCCAGCCCAGCTTGTTCCGTCCGCATTTGGGTGATGAATGCCCACATCTGATCCCTGTGGGATCCGGCCGCTGCATACTCCTTGAGTGACTCTATTCTTTTCTGCCTCTGCTCACAGCCCTGTGGCCGGGGGTGCCCTGCTGGGCCAGCATGGCCTGCTTGGAGAGGCCAGTCGGAGCTCCCAGAGCCCCGCTGCTCACAGCGCCAGCCCGCAGGGGAAGGCTCAGCTGGGAGAGGAGAGCCCCGGGCAGAAGACTGACGGGCCGAGTCACTGGGCGGCAAAGGGCCTGACCCCCAAAGCATTTTGTTGCACGCGCACCTCCAGCTAAGTCCCCCAACCCCCACTGGCGAGGGAGGCCTTCCCTCCCCTCCTCTTCCCTCTTTGCGTCTGGCTGCCCTCTGGCGCCTGGTACCCCTCCTCCGAACCCCCCGCCACCAGCTCTCCCCGGAACGGCATCCCGTGGTGGCAATAGATTTTCATATCCGTTAGCCTCTCGTGCCCCTTGGAATGGCCACGAGAGGTGGCCTGCACAGATCCACACCACGTGTTTGCCGACACACGCCCAGAGAGGTTAAGTAACTTGGTCCAAGGAGGCAGAGCGGGAACTAGAACCCAGCTTTCCCGACGGCCAGCCCTGAGGTGCTTGTTTTACTCTCTGATCACCTGGGGATCCATTCCAGTTACTGCCGCTGCTATGCCGGCACCTCCATCAGCACCAGCTCCTCCACCTGCACCGGCTCCTCCACCTGCACCTCCACCAGCTCCTCCACCAGCACCAGCTCGTCCACCAGCTCCTCCACCTGCACCTCTACTAGCTCCTCCACCAGCACCAGCTCCTCCACCTGCACTGGCTCCTCCACCTGCACCGGCTCCTCCACCTGCACATCCATCAGCTCCTCCACCAGCACCAGCTCCTCCACCAGCTCCTCCACCAGCACCAGCTCCTCCACCAGCTCCTCCACCAGCACCTCCACCAGCTCGTCCACCAGCTCATCCACCAGCACCTCCACCAGCTTCTCCACCAGCACCTCCACCAGCTCCTCCACCAGCACTAGCTCCTCTACCTCCACTAGCTCCTCCACCTGCACCAGCTCCTCCACCAGCACCAGCTCCTCCATTAGCACCAGCTCCTCCACCAGCTCCTCCACCAGCACCAGCTCCTCCACCAGCTCCTCCACCAGCACCAGCTCCTCCATCACCTCCTCCACCAGCACCTCCACCAGCTCCTCCACCAGCACCAGCTCCTCCACCTCTACCAGTTCCTCCACCAGCTCCTCCACCTGCACCAGCTCCTCCACCAGCACCAGCTCCTCCACTAGCACCAGCTCCTCCACCAGCTCCTCCACCAGCACCAGCTCCTCCACCTCTGCCGGCACCTCCATCAGCACCAGCTCCTCCACCTGCACCGGCTCCTCCACCTGCACCTCCACCAGCTCGTCCACCAGCACCATCTCCTCCACCAGCTCCTCCACCAGCACCTCCACCAGCTCCTCCACCAGCACCAGCTCCTCCACTAGCACCAGCTCCTCCACCAGCCTCCACCAGCACCAGCTCCTCCACCTCTGCCGGCACCTCCATCAGCACCAGCCCTCCACCTGCACCGGCTCCTCCACCTGCACCTCCACCAGCACCAGCTCCTCCACCTCTGCTGGCACCTCCATCAGCACCGGCTCCTCCACCTGCACCTCCACCAGCACCAGCTCCTCCACCTCTGCTGGCACCTCCATCAGCACCAGCTCCTCCACCAGCACCAGCTCCTCCATCAGCACCAGCTCCTCCACCTGCACCGGCTCCTCCACCTGCACCTCCACCAGCTCCTCCACCAGCACCAGCTCCTCCATCAGCACCAGCTCCTCCACCTCTGCCGGCACCTCCATCAGCACCAGCTCCTCCACCTCCACTAGCTCCTCCATCTGCACCAGCTCCTCCACCTGCACCTCCACCAGCTCCTCCACCTCCACCAGCTCCTCCACCAGCACCAGCTCCTCCACCAGCACCAGCTCCTCCACCAGCTCCTCCATCAGCACCTCCACCAGCTCCTCCACCTGCACCAGCTCCTCCACCAGCTCCTCCACCAGCACCAGCTCCTCCACCTGTTCCTCCACCAGCACCAGCTCCCCCACTAGCTCCTCCACCAGCTCTTCCACCAGCTCCTCCACCAGCACCTCCACCAGCACCACTCACATCGTTCCTACTCTAGAACCAACGGCAGCAGTAGGATCCATGCGCGCATGGGCTCCTCGGGTGGGAGAACTCCGCTGACCCAGGCACTTGGGGCTCGGGATGAAGTAGGTGGTGTCTGCCTCAGAGATCAAGGCCCCGAGGCTCAGGACGCTGAGCGGCCTTCTAGAATGCCAGAGCTGGGAAGTGACAAGTCTCCTGCCTCTGGCTCTCAGCGTAAACCAGGGGCCGGGGAACATAAGGTGGGATACTCGTTCTCTCCCAGTAGATGAAGACCACCTTGCGTCAGTGCTCAGGGATGCTGGCTGGGGTGCCTCTGGGGACAAGGAGGAGGAGCCTGACTTCTGCAAACCCACAGCTGGCTTTTGTGTTCACGTCCTCACCGGGAAGGCCTCCAAGGTCAGCACTGTGAGTACACAGGAGGGACCCCTCCCCTAGGTTTAGGGACCTAGGGTTCATGGGGTAAGTCCTGGACTCCAGAGCACTGGGTTCATCTGTAAATGGGGCGGGTCTTTGCGGGGCTATGGGGGCCAGGTGATGAGCACAGCACCCGTGCAGCAGGGACCTCACTGCTACTGGAGTCTGTGATGGCCTGAATCACTTCTCTTTCCTATCAAAAGTGAGAAAAAGTGGCTTAGGAATAGGCTAGGCTGGTGGACATGGAGCTTTTTTTCTTTAAGGTTTTATTTTTATTTTTGAGAGAGAGCACAAGCAGGGGAGGGCAGAGAGAGAGGGGAGGGACATGGGATCCAAAGAGGGCTCTGTGATGACAGCAGCGAGCCCGATGCGGGGCTCGAACTCACAAAGTGTGAGATCATGACCTGAGCCGAAGTCGGACGCTTAACCGACGGAGCCGCCCAGGCGCCCGGGACACAGCACTTTTAAAAGTAAAGTAAAGATCCCCAGGCCCCATGTGCCTCTCCTCACCTCTGGACAGACATGAGCCCATCTGACATGGAGGAGACAAAGGCCAAGGAGAGGATGTGCTATGCTGGGCCCCCAGCTTATCCGCACAAAAGCTCACTGAACTTCCTGCCAGGCCTGCCTGTTAAAGAGAGGCCCTCCTCTTCCTCACTTTGGAGGCTGAGAAGCCAGTGCCCAAAGAGAAAGGGGCTTGGTCCAGGTCCCAGACGAAGCTACCCCAGGGCTGGGAGGAGGACCCTGGCGGACTTTGGGCCTCCAGGGGACACGATACAGATGCCTCAGGGACACGCCACGCCGGCTCCCACCCCCCAGCGCCCACGCTGGCTGCCCGCCCTCCGCAGGCCTCTCACCCATATGCCCACGGCCACATTCAGGGCGAAATACACGGTGATGACGATGATGTCGGTGACACTCAGCTCTGGCCGGGGAGCGTGGGGGGCGCCGGTGGCACTGACAGCCTCCATCCCGCGGCAGGCGCCAGCTTGGGGCAAGAGGAGCTGACTGAGGGCTGAACCAGGTCACAAAGGGCTTCCCGGCAGGCGGTAAATTGATCATTAAACCGAGCAGGACGGTGGCATCTCCAGCGCACAATGTGGCCGCGTGCTTGGGAACGGCTTCAAAGTGCAGCTCGGTGTCCTCCACCCCCCAGTGGGGAGCACGTCCCCACGGGAACAGGGGAGCTCGAAGGGTCCTGGAGGAGGGGACCCCCTTTACTCAGAAGAGGTTTGGGAAAAAGAAAGGGGAGGCCTGGCTGGCTCAGTCAGTAGAGCATGCGACTCTTAACCTCAGGGTTGTGAGTTCAATCCCCACGCTGGGCATGAAGCCTACTTAAAAAATAATAATAAATAGGGGCGCCTGGGTGGCTCAGTCGGTTAAGTGTCCGGCTTCAGCTCAGGTCATGATCTCACGGTTTGTGGGTTTGAGCCCCACATCGGGGTCTGTGCTGACAGCTAGCTCAGAGCCTGGAGCCTGCTTCAGATTCTGTGTCTCCCTCTCTCTCTCTGACCCTCCCCTGCTCACGCTGTTTCTCTCTCTCTCAGAAATAAATAAAACATTAAAAATAATAATAATAAGTAAATAAATAAAAATAAAGGAAGTTTCATGCATCCAAAGGCAATCAGAATAGTCCCAGGAAGGGCTCACTTACCTGATGTGTGGCTTGACCTATATTTAATTTGTATAGGAAGCATGGCAGGTTGGGGACAGATGCTGCACCTCTGGGGACATCAGGCAAACATGTCCTGTGGCCATCGGGCCATGATTGGCCTGAGAGGGACTTGGAATGGTGTCTCACCTGGTTCACTTCCAGCCACGACAGACAGTTCCAGCCCCAGAAGTTCCCAGTATTGGACAATAAAGGCCTTTGCCAAATTTTGTGCTTTCTTCACCTAGACATAGTTGCAGCAATCCCAAGTCCCTCATCTGACCATATGTTCGAGTCCCCCTGATCCCCTCAGGACATCCATGGAAGGATGTGATACCTAGCAAGTGCCTGCAGGGAGCTGAGGACCGTGCTTAGCTTAGGTGATATCAGATCACAGTCAAGGAATGGAGGCCAGGAGGCTGAGCCGTCATTAGGTAGCCACATAAGGGACAGATGGGATTTGACTCCATATCTGACCCCAGAGGCTCCCCATGTGGCAGTGATGGCTCTGATTCCACTGGAAGCTATAGGGTCCTAGATGCTTGCTCACTAATTAAATCATTATGCACAGCCCAGTGGCTGTCTCCGACATGGCCCATGGCTTTGCAAAACATTTGGAGTTTAACCGGGACATGCAGCTCTTCCAGAAGTGTTAATGAGTGAGCGGCAGCCACTGGGAACACACTGACCTGCAAAACCCAACAGCGCCTGTTACTTGGTAACCAGAGGTAGACTGTTTAAAGATCACATGCAAAACTAGACAGAGGAGAACGATTAAGTCCCTGTTTAGAGTAAATTCAGGCAGAGTTAGGCTGTCCCCTCCCCAGCTACCCTCACCTTCAGCCAACTAGCCTCTCTGATGATGTACTGACTTCCCAAGCCATTGCTAAGAAGCAGATCATGAATCAAAAGATCACTTTATATGGGTCACAAGGGCCCAACTGGATGCTGTCCAGATTTAGCAAGCCAGCCTCCTAAAGGTAAGGTGGTTGAAAAATGGTATTTGTTCCCCTCTCCTCAGTCTGGATCCTGAAAGGAAATAAACCAACCGCCTGGGAACAAAATGCCCTGTCTTCTGATAAAAGTTCTGGGGAGAAGAGGTCACGAGGAGCAGATGGGTGGGACAGGAAGAGGGTGACAGTGAAGGATGGGAAATTCCACACTTAAGCCCAATCACATTCCATATTCCCATCCTGTCCTACCCAACATGACCACACTCAGATCAAACTCTTCTGGCCCAACTCACCCAGGACAGGAGTGACGGGGTCAGCCTAGCCAAGGAGTCATCCGTATCACACCCTGTAAGCTGCATCCATCCTAAGAGGAGGCCCCTATGTCTTGTTTCCCAATACCACCAACTCTATCTCTCTGGATACCAACTGGGTGTCCTACAGTTTGATTCAACTGTCACTACCTACCCAAGTTACTGCAGACCCCACAGGGTAAACAGTCTGACAAAACTGCCCCCCAACCTCAGATGCCAGGTGTAAATCTTAGACCTCCCATACTTCTGATTGACCATCTATAAATGTTGGAGGGTCCCATGATCCCCTTCAAAGAGGTCATAATTTGCTAGATGCCTCACAGAACTCAGGGAAGCATTTACAATTACCAGTTTATGATAAAGGTTATTATAAAAGATACAGATGAACAGCCAGATGAAGAGGTACATACAGTGAGGTCCGGAACAGTCCCAGGACATGGGTGTGCTCACCAACCTGTAAGCTCCCTGAACCCTATTCATTATGTAGGGGTTTTTATGTAGGTTTCTTCACCTAGGCACAACAGATTAAATCACTGGCCTTGATTAACTCCAGGCTAAACGTTCTAACCCTCTCATCATGTCTTGGTCTCATCAGTTCCCATCTTGAAGCTATCCAAAGGGCCACTGAATTGCATACCCTAAAAGGTTTTAAATGTCGTGGGGTATCGGGGTGACTTAGTCAGTTAACTGAATCAGGAAGACATAGAAAGTCTGAATAGACCAATTACTAGTAAGGAGATTTTATCAATAATCAAAAATCTCCAAATGAAGAGAAACCCAGGACCTGATGGCTTTACAGCTGAATTTTACCAAACATTTAAAGAATTAACACCAGTCCTTCTCAAACCCTTCTTAAAAAGGAGGAGGAAACACTCCCAAATTCATTTGGGATTCCAAAGCCATAAAAAGACACTACCAGAACAGAAAACTACAGACCGGTATTCTTGATGAATATAGATGCAAAAATTCTGAATAAAATACTAGCAAACAGAACTTAGGAGCACAGTGAAAGGATCATTTACATGATCAAGTGGGATTTATGCATGGAGTGCAAAGAAAGGTCAATATAATGTAAATCAACCAATGGAATAGAAGGAAAGAAAAACAGTCCTATGATCATCTCCATAGATGCGGAGAAAGGATTTACAAAATTCAATGTCCATTCATGGTAAAAACTTTTAACAAATTAGAGATAGAAGGAACTTTCTCAACATAATAAAGACTATGTATTGATAAGCCGACAGCTGACATCATATTCAAGGATGAAAGTTTGAAAGCTTTTCCTCCAGGACAAGGGTGCCCACTCTCACCAGTCTTATTCAATATAGCACTAGAAGTCCTTGCCCAAGCAGTCAGAAAATTAGATAAATAAATAAATAAATAAATAAATAAAATTTATCAGCATTGGAAAGGAAGAAGTAAAATTGTCTGTATTTGCAGATGGTGTGATTTTATATACAGAAAATACTGAAGACCCCATCAAAAACCTGTTAGAGGTAATCAACAAATTCAGTGAAGTTGCAGGATACAAAATTAACATACAAAAATCAGTAGTATTTCTATACGTCAACAATGAAGTATCTGAAAAAGAAATTTTAAAAGTGATCCATTCACAGCAGCATTGAAAGCAATAAAATACTTAGGAACAAATTCAGGCAAGGAAGTGAAAGAGCTCTTGTCTGAAAATTAAGACATTGATGAAAGAAATTAAAGATGACACAAATAAATAGAAAGGTAACCCATATTTAGGGATTGGAAGAATTTTTTTTTTACTTTTAAATGTTTATTTTTGAGAGAGAGCATGCACTTGAACAGGGAGGGGCAGGGAGGGAGGGAGATAGAGGATCTGAATCGGGCTCAGTGCTGACAGTAGAGAGCCCTATGTAGAGCTCAGGCCCATGAACCCTGAGATCATGACCTGAGCCAAAGTCAAGAGTCAGAAACTTAAGCGACTGAACCATCCAGGTGCCTCAGAAGAACTAATATTAACATCCCAATATCACCAAAAGCCATCTCTAGATACCATGCCATCCCTATCAAGATTCCAATGGTATTTTTTCTTTTACAGAGGTAGAAATAACAATTCTAAAATTTATATAGAAGGACAAAAGGCTCCTTTTGGCCAAATAGCCAATGATCCTAAGAAAGAATAAAATGGAAAGTGTCACACTTCCTGATTTCAAACTATACCATGAAGCTACAGTAAGCAAAACAGTATGGTATTGGCCTAAAAACAGACAAACACTTCAATGGAACTGAACTGAGAACCCAGAAATAAACCCAAGCAAATACGGTCAACTAATATTTGACAGGTTATCCAAGAATATATAGTGGAGAAAAGACCGTGTCTTCAATAAATGGGGCTGTAAAGTTGGAAATTCGCATGAATGAATTAGACCCCTATTTTTCACCACTCACAAAAATGGTCTCAAAATCGGGGCACCTGGGTAGCTCAGTCAGTGAAGTGTCTGACTCTAGATTTCAGCTCAGGTCATGGCGTCACGGTTCATGAGTTCAAGCCCCGCACTGCCAGTGCAGAGCCTGTTTGGGATTTATTCTCTCTCCCTCTCTCTGCCCCTCTCCAGCTTGCTCTCTAAGTAAATAAATAAACTAAAAAAAAAAAAATTAAAAAACAAGAAAACAAAAAAAATAAAAATTAACTCAAAATGGAGTAGACTTAAATATAAGACCTGAAACCGTTAAGACCTCCTAGAAGAAAACATAGGATCCAATTTTATTTTGTTTTGGGGTAGATGTGCTGAAGAACCTAGAGCTTTTTCTGCTTAGCACCTTATATCAAAGTAAGGAAAATGAGTATGATGATTACATGGGTAAATGTACCAATCATTAACTCTACAAAGATACATCTTTCCAAAATTACAGAAAAAAATTTAAAGCACGTGTTTCATTCTTTAAAGGGCTGCTGAGCGTTTCCCTTTTGAGAAATGGTGGCTGTTTCCAAAATCAGCAACAGCTGGAGAGGACTTATTGACAGTTATGACCAGCATGTTATTGCTACATCTTCCCTATAATCTCAGCCAATGCCCCGGGATGAAAGTTGATTGTGTGGTGCCCCAAGCCCTGAGCCGTCTTGTAACTCTTACCATAAGGACATTTGAATGGTTTGCAGACACCAATCTGCAAGCATCCTTAGCGTGGTACTTCATGCCATTCACCTTTTTACATCCAGGAACCAGGAAGGGGAAAGGCTTCTCTTCCCCTCCGTTCTCACACATGGAGCGGAGGATGGCTTCGGAGCATCACGATGGAGCTTCTGTGGTCAGGACTCATTGCTGCCCCACTCGTACCGTCTCCTCCTGGTGGTACTCTCCACCTGTTGGGAGTGCAGCTGCAGGATGAAGAGGAGAAGAGGATGGGTGGGGTCGCGGGGGCAGTGAGGCTTCCCCTGCGTGGACATATTCCTTCAAGACACTGAGCTGGAACGAGGTCAGCGAGAGCTTCCGTTGAATCTTCTTTGGGGACTGTGACTCTTGGTGGGTGGCATCCGTTACGAATCTATTCATGTAACTGACAACAACATGGGTTGGCTGCTGTAATTCTTGTTGTTCTAAAACACTTGGATCCATATTGCATTGGGTGAGACTACCCAGCTAGCACTGTCACCTGCAAGCAATTTTTATTTATTTTAAAATTTTAAGTATAATGAATATACAGTGCTATATCAGTTTAGGTGTACAGTATGACCGTTCTCTACATTACTCACTGCTCATCATAAGTGTATTCTTAATCCCCTTCATCTATTCCACCCATCCCTCCACCCACTTCCCCTCTGGTAATCACCAGTTTCTTCTCTGTATTTAAGAGTCTGGTTTTTTGTTTGTTTCTCTTGTTTTGTTTCTTAAATCCCACATGAGTGAAATCATGGGGCATTTGTTTTTCTCTATTTCGTTATACTCTCTAGATCCAACCATGTTGTTGCAAATGGCAAGATTTCATTCTTTTTTATGACTGAGTAACATTCCATTATGGGTCTGTGTGTATATGTGTATATACATCTTTATGTATATGTATCTTCTTTATCCATTCATCTATGGATGGACACTTGGGTTTATTCCATATCATGGCTATTGTAAATAATGCTACAGTAAGCATAGAGGTGCTTTATCTTTTTGAATTAGTGTTTTCATTTAGTCTTTTGAATTAGCATATATCTTTTTGAATTAGTGTTTTCATTTTCTTTTTGTAAATATCCAGCCATGGATTGACTGGGTCATATGGTAATTCTGTTTTTAATTTTGAGGAGCTTTAAAAATTTTTTTAATGTTTATTTATTTTTAAAAGAGAGAGAGAGGGTGTGAGAGGAGAGGGGCAGAGAGAGAGGGAACACAGAGTCTGAAGCAGGATCCAGGCTCTAAGATGTCAGCACAGAGCCCGACGCGGGGCTCGAACCAGCGAACTGTGAGATCGTGACCTGAGCTGAAGACGGATGCTTAACCGACTGAGCCACCCAGGCACCCCTGTAATTATCTTTTAAATCAGATAGAAAGATAGAATAGTTACAAACTAGCAATACATTAATATTGACTTTTTAGTATATGTGCTGCTGAAATAAGCACAATATTGACTTCTTTATTTACTTATGTAGTTATCTTTAGTCTTCATGTGGACCTGAGTTATTATATAGTGTCATTAGAACCTGAAGGACTCCCTTTAGCAGATCTTGTAGGCAGGACTTACCAGCAATAAACCCCATCTGCTTTAGTTTATCTGGCAATATTTTAATTTCTCCTTTATTTTTTAAGAATCGTTTTGCAGGGAAACCTATCAGAGTGGTGACAGACCTATCTACTGAAACTTGGCAGGCCAGAAAGGAATGGCAGGAGATCTTCAATGTGATGAACAGAAAAAATATGCAGCCAAGAATCCTCTATCCAGCAGGCCTCTCATTCAGAATAGAAGGAGAGATAAAAGTCTTTCCAAATAAACAAAAATTGAAAGAATTTGTCACCACTAAACCAGCCCTACAAGAAATCCTGAGGGGGAATCTCTGAGGGAAATGTTGCAAGGAATGCAAGATGCTAGAGACACCACCACAAGCATGAATCCCAGAAATGACACAATGACTCTAAACTCATATATATCAATAATAACACTGAATGTAAATGGACTAAATGCCCCAATCAAAAGACATAGGGTAGCACAATGAATAAAAAACCAAAATCCATCTATTTGCTGTCTACAAGAAACTCATTTTGGACTGGAGGACACCTTCAGATTGAAAGTAAGGGGATGGAGAAATATCTATCATACTACTGGAAGTAAAAAAAAAAAAAAAGCTGGAGTGGCTATACTTATATCAGACAAACTGGACTTTAAATTAAAGACAGTAACAAGGGATGAAGAAGGGCATTATATAATAATTAAAGGGTCTATCCATCAGGAAGAGCTAACAATTATAAATGTCTACACACCAAATAAGGGATCACCTAAATACACAAAACAATCACAAACAGAAACACTCTTATCGATAAGAACGTGCTAATAGCAGGGGAATTTAATACTCCACTTACAGCAATGGACAGATCAACTAGACAGAAAATCAATAAAGACACAATGGACTTAAATGACACATTGGACCAGGTGGATTTGACAGATATGTTTAGAACTCTACATCCTGAGGCTATGGAATTCACTTTCTTCTCAAATGCACATGGCACATTCTCCAAGATAGATCACATACTGGGACATAAAGCAGCCCTCAATAAATATAAAAGAATTGAGATCAAACCATGCACACTTTCAGATCACAATGCTATGAAACTTGAAATCAATCACAGGAAGAAGTCTGGAAAACCCCCAAAAACATGGAGGTTAAAGAACACCCTACTAAAGAATGAATGGGCCAATCAGGCAAGTAGAGAAGAATATATGGAAACAAATGAAAATGAGAATACAACAATCCAAACTCTATGGGATGCGGCGAAAGCAGTCCTAAGAGGAAAGTACATTGCACTCCAGGCCTATTTCAAATTAGAAAAAGCGCAAGGTGCAAGTGCAAAATCTAACAGCTCACCTAAAGCAACTAGAGGGAGAGCAACAAGAGCACCCCAAATCCAGTAGAAAAAGAGAAATAATAAAAATCAGGACATAGATAAACAATATAGAAACCAAAGAAACAGTTGAACAAATCAATGAAACCAAGAGTTGGTTTTTTGAACAAATAAAGAAAATTGACAAACCTCTAGCCAGGCTTCTCAAAAAGAAAAGAGAGAGCACTCAAATACACAAAATCATGAATGAAAATGGACTGATTACAACCAACCCCTCAGAAATACGAGCAATTATCAGGGAATACTATGAAAAAGTATATGCCAACAAACTGGACAACTTAGAAGAAATGGACAAATTCCTAAACACACACTCACTACCAAAATTCACAGGGGAGGAGATAGAAAACCTGAACAGACCCATAACAAGTAAGGAAATCAAATCAGTTATCAAAAATCTCACAACAAATAAGAGCCCTGGGCCAGATGGGTTCCCTGGGGAATTCTACCAGACATTTAAAACAGAATTAATACCAATTCTTCTCAAACTATTCCAAAAAATAGAAATCGAAGGAAAACTTCCAAACTCATTTTATGAAGGCAGCATCACTTTGATTCCCAAGCCAGACAGAGACCCAGCAAAAAAAGAACTATAGGCCAATATCCTTGATGAATACAAATGCAAAAATCCTCAACAAGATACTTGCAAATCAAATTCAACAGCACATAAAAAGAATTATCCACCAAGATCAAGTGGAATTCATTCCTGGGTCAGGGCTGGTTCAGTGTTTGCAAATCAATCAATGTGATACATCACATCAACAAAAGAAAAGATAAAAATCAAATGATCCTGTCAATAAATGCAGAAAAGGCATTTGACAAAATACAGCATCCCTTCTTGATAAAGACCCGCGAGAAAGTCAGGTTAGAAGGAACCTATTTAAACATCATAAAAGCCATCTATGAGAAGCCCTCAGCTAACATCATCCTCAACAGGGAAAAACTGAGAGCTTTCCCCCTGAGATCAGGAACACGACAGAGATGTCCACTCTCACCACTGTTGTTTTACATTGTGCTGGAAGTCCCAGCATCAGCCATCAGGCAACGAAAGGAAATAAAAGGCATCAAAATTGGCAAAGAAGAAGTCAAACTTTCACTTTTTGCAGACGACATGATACTGTACATAGAAAACCCGACAGACTCCACCAGAAGCCTACTAGAACTGATTGAAGAATTCAGCAAAGTTGCAGGGTACAAAATCAATGTACAGAAATCGGTTGCATTTTTATACAGCAACAATGAAGCAACAGAAAGAGAAATCAAGAAGCTGATCCCATTCACAACTGCACAAAAAAAAACATAAAATACCTAGGAATAAACCTAACCAAGAATATAAGAGATCTGTATGATGAAAACTATAGAAAACTTACGAAGGAAATTGAAGAAGACACAAAGAAATGGAAAAACATTCCATGCTCATGGACTGGAAGAATAAATATAGTTAAAATGTCATTACTACCCAAAGCAATCTACACATTCAATGCAATCCTAATCAAAATTGTGCCAGCATACTTCTCAAAACTAGAACAAACTATCCTAAAATTTGTATGGAGCCACAAAAGACCCCTAATAGCCAAAGTAATATTGAAGAAGAAAACCAAAACGGGAGGCATCACCACCCCAGACTTTAGCCTCTACTACAAAGCTGTCATCATCAAGACAGTATGGTATTGGCACAAACACAGACACAGAGACCAATGGAATAGAATAGAGAACTCAGAACTGGACTCACAAACGTACGGCCAACTAATCATTGACAAAGCAGGAAAGAGTATCCAATGGAAAAAAGACAGCCTCTTTAACAGATGGTGCTGGGAGAACTGGACAGCAACATGCAGAAGAATGAAACTAGATCATTTTCTCACACCATACACAAAAATAAACTCAAAATGGATGAAGGACCTGAACGTGAGACAGGAAACCATCAAAACCCTAGAGGAGAAAGCAGGAAACAACCTCCTTGACCTCCACCACAGCAATTTCTTACTTGACACATCCCCAAAAGCAAGGGAATCAAGAGCAAAAATTAACTATTGGGACCTCATCAAGATGAAAAGCTTCTGCACGGCAAAGGAAACAATCCATAAAACTAATAGGCAACCGACGGAATGGGAAAAGATAGTTGCAAATGACATATCAGATAAAGGGTTAATATCCAAAATCTATAAGGAACTCACCAAACTCCACACCTGAAAAACAAACAACCCAGCAAAGAAATGGGCAGAAGATATGAACAGACACTTCTCCAAAGAGGACATCCAGATGGCCAACAGACACATGAAACGATGCTCAGCATCCCTCCTCATCAGGGAAATACAAATCAAAACCACACTGAGATACCACCTCACCCCGGTCAGAGTGGCTAAAATGAACAAACCAGAGGACTCTAGATGCTGTCGAGGATGTGGAGAAACGGGCACCCTCCTACACTGTTGGTGGAAATGTAAACTGGTACAGCCCCTCTGGGAAACAGTGTGGAGGTTCCTCAAAAAATTAACAGTAGAACTCCCCTGTGACCCAGCAATAGCACTGCTAGGAATTTACCCAAGGGACACAGGAGTGCTGATGCACAGGGGCACATGTACCCCAATGTTCATAGCAGCACTCTCCACAATAGCCAAAACATGGAAAGAGCCTAAGTGTCCATCAACGGACGAATGGATCACGAAGATGTGGTTTATCTATACCATGGAATACTACATGGCAATGAGAAAGAATGAAATCTGGCCATGTGCAGCCACATGGATGGACCTTGAGGGTGTCCCTTGAGGGTGTTATGCTGAGCGAAATAAGTCAGGCAGAGAAGGACAAATACCATATGTTTGCACGTATAGGAAGATTAGGAGGAACTTAACGGAGGACCGTGGGGGAGAAGAAGGGGGGAAATAGGGGGGTAGAGGGAGGGAGGCAAACCATGAGAGACTCTTGAATGCTGAGAACTGAGGATTGATGGGTATGGAGGGGAGGGGAAGGGGGGTGATGGGCATGGAGGAGGGCACTTGTGGGGATGAACATTGGGTGTTATATGGAAACCAACTTGACAGTAAACTATTAAAAAAAAAAAAAAGGATTGTTTTGCTCGGGAGGCAACACCTGTGTGGCCCAGTTGGTTAAGCATCTTACTTCAGCTCAAGTCATGATCTTGCAGTTCATGAGTTCGAGCCCTGCAGCAAGCTCGATGGTTGCTGAGAAATCAACTGTTAATCTTAGTGAGTCCTCTGTGACAAACTACTTCTCTCTTGCTGCTTTAGGAGTCTCTGTCTTTGGACAGATTGATTATCATGTGTCTCATTGTGGATCTCTTTGTGTTTATTCTATCTAGAGTTTGTTGAACTTCTTGAATGCGTAGATTCATGTCTTTCATCAAGCTGGGTGAGTTTTCAGCAAGTATTTACTGAAATATATATTCTGCCCCTTTCCTCTTTTTTCTGGGACTCCCATTATGTGTATGTTTGTAAACTTGATAGTATTCTACTGGTCTCCTAAGCTGTGTTCATATTTCTTCTTTTTGCTTCCATTTTTTATTATGGTAAAATATACATAAAATTTAAATTTAACATTTATTCATTTTTGAGAAACAGAGACAGAGCATGAGTGGGGGAGGAGCAGAGAGAGGGAGAAACAGAATCCAAAGCAGGTTCCAGGCTCTGAGCTATCATCATAGAGCCCGATGCAGGGCTTGAACTCACGAACCATGAGATCATGACCCGAACCAAAGTCAGATGCTCAACTAAGCCACTCAGGTGCCCCTAACATATACATAAAATTTAATACCTACCCATTTTTAAGTGTACAGTACAGTGGCATCGATACATTCATAATGTTCTGCAACTATCACCACCATCCATCTCCCTATCTCTTTTCCTTTTGTGAAAGTGAAACTCTGTACTTGTATATGACTCATCACTTCTCTCTTGCTGCTTTCAAGATTCTTTGACTTTTTAAAGTTTGGTCATAATATGTCTTGGAGTGAATCTCCTTCACATCTTACTTGAAGGTCACAGAGCTTGGATGTTTATATTCATGTCTTTCATACAATGTTCAAGTTTTCAGCCATTATTTATTCAAATATTCTCTCTACCCCTTTCCCTCTCTTCTGGAAGAGTCTCCCACAATGTGTTTGTTGATCCACTTAATGGAGTCACACAAGTCCCTTAGGCTCTGTTTCCTTGTCTTCAATCATTTTTCAGTTCCTCAGGCTTAGTTCCATTGTCTTATCTTCAAGTTCGCTGATTCTTTCTTCTGCCTGCTCAAATCTGTCTTTGAATCCTTCTAGTGAATTTTTCATTTTAGTTATTGTACTTTTCAGAATTTCCTTTGGTTTCTTTTTAGCTTTTCTGTTGATTGATATCTCCATTTTGTTCATAAGTTATTTTCATGTTCTCCACATCTCTCATTGTTTTTTTGTTTTGTTTTAGTTCTTTGAGCATCTTTAAGACAGTTGTTTTAAAGTCTGTCTAGCAGATCTACCATCTTTTTCAGAAACCATTTCTGTCGATTTTCCCCCTTGGAATGAACCTTATTTTCTTGTTTCTTTGCATGCTTTTTTTTTTTTTAATTAAAAGCTGGACTTTTGAATCTAATAATGTGGTAGTCCGGAAATCACTTTCTTTCCCTTTACCAGCATTATTAAATCATCATCATTGTCATCATCATCATCAACACCATATTTCTTGTTTTGTAGGCTATCTCTGTGCCAAGAATTATCCTGAGGAATAAGCTTAGGGTCTCTTCAGTTCTATCCTGACCCTACACTTCCTCTGGGCATGTGCAGTAACTTTCTAATTTTCCCTATACAAGCAGTTGCCTTTGAATGCTCTAGTCTTTGAATGCTCAGTTGCCTCTGAAGGCTCCCAAAAGGGGGTAAAGGAGAAAATTAGGGATGGGGGTGGGGAGTAAGTGTACCAGCTTTTAAATGTCCTGAAATTCTCATCAGCTGGAGGGGGAGGGCTTGCAACAAATGAAGGAAGTGCAATCACAATGGCTGCCGGCCTCTTGGTACCTCGGTGATCAGAAGCAGCAATCAGATATCAGAGCACAGATCCCCACTATTCAAGGATGGAGTCCTTTTTCCCTACCCTAATACTCACCAACTCGTGCAGCTGGCTCCAGGAATGCAGATACAGCTGCCTGCCACAAGGCCAGGGGTGGGGGCGAGGTAACTGCACCTGTACTAAGAGCTGAATTTGACCAAAATTAACCACAATTGACCAAGACTCCCCCCTGGAAGTTGCAAATCTACAACAGACTCCAGGGTTTCAAAACCATCAGACCGATTCTGCCACAGAGATTGTCTAGGTGGAGAGATAGATTCCTGGTTCTTCCTACTCTACCATCTTCCCCAAATCCTGTTCATTTCTTTATTATTTCTTACTGATGTCCTCTATTTGGTGACACATCATTCTAACGGTTTCCTTTAGCTCTTTGAGTATATTTAAAATCGTTGATTTAAAGTCTTTAGTAAAAGGGCAGCTGGGTGGCTCAGTTAAGCATCTGACTTCGGCTCAGGCTCATGAGTTTGAGCCCCGTGTCAGGCTCTGCATTGGCAGAATCCTTGCTTGGGATTCTCGTTCTCTCCCCTCTGCCCCTCCCCCACTCGCACTTTCTCTCAAAATAAATACATAAAAAAATTAAGTCTTTAGTAAATATGTGTATACTTCTTCAAAGATGGTTTCTACTAAGTTCTTTTTCCTGTGGATGGGCCCAACCTTGTTTGTTTACATGCCTCAGAACTTTTTTTTTGCAGATAACTGGGCATTTTTATATTATCACAGAGGAAGTCTGGAATTGGACTCTCCTCGTTCCCCAGGGTTTATTGCTGCTTGTAGTTGCCTGTTTGGTGGCTTTTCTCCACTGATGTTTGTAAAGTCTGTGTTCTTTGTTGGGTATGGCAACTGAAATCTCTGTTCACTCAGCCAAATGGTGAGTCACTATAGACTTCCTTAAAAGCCTGAAAAGCAAGGTAAGGGGAGGCAGAAGGGGAGAGGGAAGCGGAAGGGGAAGGAAAGGTGGGACGGGAGGGAGGGAGGGAGGAAAATCACCCAGTCTGCAGATGGGCAGCTGTCTTGGGACACGCCTTCAACACTCAGACTACAACTCTGTTTTAGCCCACACTTCGTGCTTGCACAGAGCCTGAAGGTCAGCCAGAGGTGAGAGTTTAAGGCTTTCTTGGGTCTCTTCTGAGCAGGTGCTCAGCCCTGTGCAATCCCGTGTCCTTCATATGCCCAGGAACATGTGGCAGCTTTTTCAATCCTTTCCCCCCTCCAACCCCTGATGTATCTCACTCTCCAGCCTTCCCTCCCAAGCTTTTAATGGCATCACTGTTTGCCCTGACAGGAGTGGCTAATACATTTGCCTTCAAACTTTCTCAACAACGGTCCTTCTGTTCCAAAGAGCTCTGAATTGGGTAAAATGAAGGTACGTCCTTTGAGCCATCCTTCAAGGAGCCAGTAAACAGGTCCAAACAAATAACCATAGTTATCTGAGAACAGTATTCTACTCCCACTGGTACCAGGAACATGTACCAGGAGTGCAGGCTATGATCTTCAAGGCTATCAGGAAGCAGGTAACGAATGGGACCAGGGTAAGGCATGATTCAGCCATGTTTTGGTGGTGGTGATGGGGGGGTGGGAGGTTGTGTTGTTTTGACTGCCAATTTTCTGGGTTGCCATAAACTTTGGATTATTTTCTAGAGTTCCAATAAAGTTGATTGTGACAGTTTTTGCCAGTTTCTCCTCTGCTTTCACGGAGGAAGAGACTTTTGGAGCTCCCCATGCCACCATCCTGTAGACATCTGCTGGCTTTTTCTTTTTGAGCTGAAAGGAAAACTTGGTTACTTTCAAGGGTTTCGTAAAGCAAAGACAACCATGCTTGCAAACTGTAGAGGAGGGAGCTGATTTTAAGGCCACACAGTTCTAAGCAAGAGTTAATGTGCCACGTTAACAATGCGGACTTGTCCTTTGATTAGACCCGAGCATCAAGGTGTATTACCTTATGCAATTAGCAAAATATGTATTCCTTTCATGCACTAGTAGGGGCACACGGTCACAGGATGCCTGGCTGAGACATGGCGTCAGGAAGGGTCTGGACACTGCCGGGTGCAATGAGCACAGAGAGATGAGCAGGAGGCCCCACCCAGGACAGCTTCTAGAAGCAGAACCCTCCAGAACCCTGCTCCAGAGCAAGTCCCCGGAAGTCAAACTTCTCTCTTGGGAGCAGCAACAAACTTTGATATGGCAAACGGTGAGTGATTCATCTTTAATTTTGTGCCAAGTCAACTGCTATTTTATTCCAAGTTCTAACATAGGCAGAAAGCACAGGTTTAAGTTTTTTGGGGAAGGAAAAATAATTCTGGGGTGCCTGGCCGGCTCAGTCAGTAGAGCATGATCTTGGGGTTGTGAGTTTGAGCCCCACAAAGGGGTGTGGAGTTTACTTGGAAAAGAAAAAAGAAAGTAATCCTTTTCTTTGTGAGGAAACCTTAATGTCCTCCTCCATGACTCTGAAGGGACTGCCATTCCATGAGCTCCGCGGGAGAACGTGCTGGCCAAGACCGTGGGACCCCAGGCACCCAGAGCCTGGCAAAGCTCTAACGTCCAGGCTCTGAGTTCTGCACTCGGAACGGGAGGGCAGATGGTCCTCAGACGCCCGACAGTAACAAGGGTCGTATCATTTGCCCTCTGTGACCACGCCCCGGCGCGTCCTCTTTCGGGGCATGCAGAGGTGACTCCTGTTCAGAGAGTGGCTGTGCTGTCGAACAGGGAGCAGAGCAAAGCCATGCGGAGGTGCGGTGGTGGCTCATGACCACTCGCTGACCTGCCCCCGTGGCTCACAGCCTGGGAGTTGAGTTCCTGTCCTGCCACAGCCACTACACGTCAGAAACACGCGGGTCCTGGACAAACAGAACAGGAAATATTACATCCCCGAGAGGCCACTGTCAAGCCGCAGGAGAGAAGACTGAGCTGGCGGGCGAACGCTTCAACATCCATGGCGCGTATATTCAGCTTTCGTTTTATTTTCATTATAAAACGCTTGCCAATACACAAAGTTTTTAAAAAAACAACACACGACATAAGTTTTTATTCCCTTTTTGCAGAAAATAAATAATGGTCACATAATACTCACTCACATCTGCTTGTCTATAAAACCATTTCTAAAAACGTCATTTACTGGACTGAATGGTATTATCTTTTTGGCTTTTCGACTGCAGATATCACACAGTAGACCGTTTTAATTCATTTAACTTTTTTAAGCACTTGGGCTCTAGCAACTTTGGAAAAAGGCTGTCTGTGAGCTTAAAAAATCATATCCCACATTATTTTTGAAATAGTTAAACTACAACCAGGTCGTTAATTCATTTAGGAGGAGAATATAGTTTTTCTTTTATAAAAATCGCCCCAAAAACTCATGAACACCTAACCCGACATAAAAAGTTGGTCTATCTTCAGAGGAATTAACAAAGAGAAAGGAAGAAAGCACAAACGGCCCCAGTGAATCAGGTGTGAGCCCTCACAGTATGCTCCACTTCCAGTTTGGCCCTTGGGAGTTTTAGGAAAGGAAGGCTGTTCAGTCATCTAAGCCTATGTTTCTGAAAAGGTAGGACATGGACTCCCCATTGTGAATCCGACGGATGGCTTCCGAAAGGATCATGCTGATATCCACCGTTTTAATTTTGGGGCACTGGAGTTTCTGGATTTCATGTGGAATCGTATTGGTCACCACCACCTGCAAACCAAGAGGAGAAAAACCAACAGCATCATAAAACCAGACAGCTTCCTGGATGGATCTGAAAATCTGATGTATTCTCAAGTCTCCGTAGTTCGACTTGACAGGACAGTGGCTCTGCCATCCCTTCGGTGATGTCTGCAGTCAGTGTGAACACTACTTGTGGTTCTTAGGTCAAGATCTGATAACCTTACGTCCACTAAGATGGCTACAGGCAAAAAGACAGAAGGGGTGCCTGGGTGGCTCAGTCGGTTAAGCGTCCGACTTCAGCTCAGGTCATGATCTCACGGTTTGCAGGTTTGAGCCTCACATCGGGCTCTGTGCTGACAGCTAGCTCAGAGCTTGGAGCCTGCTTCAGGTTCTGGGTCTCCCTCTCTCTCTGACCCTCCCCTGCTCACACTGTCTCTCTCCCTCTCTCTCCTAGAAATAAATAAAACATTAAAAAAAATTTTTGTTTTTAATTTAAAAAGAAATAAAACAGTAAAAAATTTTTTTTAAATAAATTAATTTTTAAAAATACAGGGGAGGGGTATCTGGGTGCTTCAGTTGGTTGGGCATCTGATTTTGGCTCAGGTCATGATCTCAACAGTTCATGAGTTCAAGCCCCACATCAGGCTCTGTGTTGACAGCTCAAAGCCTGGAGCCTGATTTAGATTGTGTCTCCCTCTCTCTGCTCCTCCCCTGTTCATGCTCTGTCTCTCTCTCTCTCTCTCTTAAAAATAAATAAACCTTAAAAATTTTTTTTTAAAAGCAGGAGATGGGAATAATTTTTAGTTTATAATACAGATTCCTTGCTTCTGAAATAAGCCTCATGACAGCCTATAATAAAGACGCACATAGACAGTGAGATTGTTGAAATAGAAACGGACAAGCGGGAATTACTCAGAGCCAGCACCAGGGACAGGAAAACCTAACCTCTTGTAGTTCTTGTGACTCATCGTTTTGTACTTCATACTCCTGGCAACTGACGCAAAAGTGGAAACACAAAGAAGAATGTAAGTATCACAACCTGTAGGTGACTGAACAGCTCCCAAGTTTAAAAAAAAAAACAAAACAGAACTTTCTGCACCATTCACATGAAACGGGCAGCCTCCACTACTTTTATGCCTCCTCCGCCGGCCAGGGGGCTCCGGCAGGTGTGGCTCCGGCAGCTGCCCCAAGGCCCGCGGCTTGCCCCGCCCCGCACATGGCACCCGTGAGAGCCACAGGACAGCAGTGCGAGCGGCCTCACGCCCACAGTCTTCCCAGTCTGCTGAACATGCGGATCCTGCATCGATGCTCCTGCCTTGAATGCCTGCAGCATCACTCCTGGTCCCTTAGTATGTCTGTCCAGTGGATACGGAGGCTGGATCCCATGAGCCATGTGAGCCTGGCCTCCATCTGTGCGAAGGCACCTTGGACCCATAAACACAGGGCCAAGTTCAAGGAAATCTGCTGCTGAAGAGTAGAAACGTGGGACTTGGAAAAGTAAATGCAGTGTAAGATTTCACCAATCTTAACAATTCTGACCAATGTAAGAGTTAATACCCAGCAATACACACAGCCAAACACTTCCATTTCAGAAGAGATAATAAAAATGTGATGTGCGCAGTCAAAGCACGAAAGCCAGTGGACCCAGGGGGGTGGACAGAGCATGGCCAGTAACCCCGGGTGGCTGGGCCTCAGCCTGGAGGGAATGCACCCCACCTGCCTGCCTCCCCCAGTCTCTAAAACAAATTTTTTTTAAGTGTTTTAATTATTTCTGAGAGAGACAGACAGAGAGACAGTGCAGGGGAGAGTCAGAGAGAAAGGGAGATACAGAATCTGAAACAGGCTCCAGGCTCTGAGCTGGCTGTCAGCACAGAGCCTGATGCGGGGCTGGAACCCACGAACCATGAGATCATGACCTGAGCCGAAGCCAGACGCTTAATGACCGAGCCACCAGGCGCCCCACTGCCTCCCCCAATCTCACCCCACAGGCGTCTGTGCCAGCAAGAGGGCGGGGTGTGGGCATCAGGCCAGTTAAGGTCTGATTGCAAACGATTAGCTTCCCAGCCATGTGACCTTAAGAGGTTACTGCCCCTTTCTGATGCTCTCTAAAAGCGGCGCCGACGGGGACCCTGCGGGCTGTGGCGGAGCTCAGGCACAGCACTGTGCACCATGTGCTCCATTTATGAGTTAGAGACTCTGAACCATTACCAGGGGCCAAAGGCAGAGGCTCACAGCTCACAAAATGCAAACATAACCCACATTTTCAATCCATTCTTAACCACAAAAGAACTCCTCCTTTGCCAGCCCTCTATAACCAGGATGGGGGGGGGCGGGGGGCGGCACACGAGTGCCAGGGCAGTGGCGCCCACGATGGCAGCTGTTACCTCGTCAATGGCAGACTCTTCGATCAGCAGCGGAGCATCCGAGGACAACAAGCCATGAGTCGCCATCACAAAGATCTTATAGGCGCCTCTCTCCTTCAGGGTCTCTGCCGCAGCGAGGAAGCTGTCAACATCGTCGATGATGTCGTCCTGTCCAATCACAGAGCGAGTGGAAGGCAAGTGAACATGTGTGCAAAGGCGGGCTTACGCAGCCAGGAAACAGAAAGGGTCCAATTCTACTCTACTGAATCTGCTGCTGCATCTAACATGCCCCGACAGCAAGGTCACACGGCAAATCCGAGGTGCCGTGACCCCACCACATTCCTTGCTGCTCTTTCGCAGCGAGGCCCCTCTGCCCAGTGCCTGTCATCTCTAGGTGGCCCCTCGGCCACACCCGAGGCCCCCTGGGGTCTCCCTCTCGGTGCTATCCCCTGGTGTGCCCTGGACTGTGCCCGCACAGAAATGAGGGTCTCCAGAAATGTTCACCGAAGGGTTTTGGGATTCTGAAATGGATAACAGAGCTGTCAGGAAGGGCTTCTGACTCGAGGTAGCCCTCTCCCCTTTTCCTGTTAGTTTCCCTTAGTTTCCAAATTTTCTCCACTGGGCATATGGCAAATACGCTTTTTACATATGTTTTTATAACAAGAGAAACACTAATAGTTATCATTCTAACAAAACATGCAGTCCAATGGTTTCCCATCTATGGAGCACAGATTCCCAGTATGACAGGACAGACATAGTGGTCTCCACCCCCAGTTGCTGGCACAGGGCCCCTAAAACCCTTGTAAATCCCTACGTGGGAAGGACACCAGGAGCATCTTCTACTCTAAGGAGGCGCGTCTCGGTGGGCTCCCGAATGGGGGCCGGTCACCACGGAGACCAAACCATGACGAGAACTCGGAGTTTCCAGCTCCCCCACCCATCCTCCAGGGAGGGGAAGGGGCTGGAAATGGAGCTGGTGATGCACCAGTCTACACTGCCTACATGAGGCCTACGTGAGGGAGCCTCCTAAAAATCCCCAAAGTTCGAGGTTTGGAGAGCTTCCAGACTGGCGAACACATCCACATCCTGGGAGGGTGACGCACCCCCAACTCCACGGGGATGGCAGATTTTGTGCCCTGGACCCTCCCAGACCTCACCCTATGCAGATCTCGTCATCTGTATCCTTTACAATATCTTTTAATTAACTGGTAAATGTGTTTCCCGGACTTCTGTGAGCTGCTCTAGCAAATAAATCCAACTTGAGAAGGGGTCACGGGAGCCTCCGGTAGACTGTATGAGGCTGTGGGTAAAGCAGGGCCTCTGAAGTAGGGCAGCAGCAGTCTTGGAAGACTGACCCTAAACCCCCAGGGGTCGGACCCTAGCTCTGGGCGGACAGTGTCAGAACGGAGTTAAATTGTAAGATGCTCAGCTGGTGCTGCAGACAAAAACCTCCACACATTTGAGTGAGCAGAAAGGAGATGCACAGGAGAGAGACACAGGAGATGGAGAATGGAGTCTTTCCTCATCACACCCAGGCTCCAAAGTTGTTTGAAGCCCACTAAGGTATCAAGCATTGTCTAGAGTTGAATGAATAGTCATGTATGTGTGTGTGTATATATATTCACATATATAATCTTTGCTATATATATTATTTTGGATGCATACTAATACTACTATGACCAAAGAAAAAACCATACATATTACTTTACATATATATATATATATATATATTTTTTTTTTTTTTTTTTTTTTTTTTTTTGAGAGAGAGAGACAGAGTATGAGGTGGCAGGGGGGCGGAGGCGGGCAGAGAGAGAGGGAAACAGAATCCAAAGCATGCTCCAGGCTGTCAGCATAGATCCCGACGTGGGCTTGAACCTGTGAACTGTGAGATCATGACCTGGGCTGAAGTTGACCACTTAACCAACTGAGCCACCCAGGCGCCCCCCTTTTTACATTTTTAAAAATGTTTATTTTTGAGAAAGACAGAGCAGAAGTTAGGGTGGGGGAGAGAAGGGGACACAGAATCCGAAGCAGGCTTCAGGCTCTTAGCTGTCAGCACAAGCCAATGCCGGGCTTGAACCCACGAACCATGAGATCGTAACCTGAACTGAAGTCAGATGCTCAATGGACTGAGTCACCCAGGCACGCCAATGCATATTACTTTAAAAGTGCTACTGGTTGAGGCGCCTGGGTGGCTCAGTCAGATAAGTGTCCAAAAGCATCTAAAGAAAAAGCCGAACTCGTAGAGACAGACAACGCAATGTTAGTTGCCAGGGCCTGGGGTGGTGGAGGAAATGGGGAGGTGTTGCTCAGAGGGCACAAACTTCCAGTTATAAGTTCAGCAAACCCTGGGGCTCTAATGTACACCATGGTCATTGTAAATTATTAATACTGTATCATATACTTGAAAACTTGAAAGTTACTAAGAGTAAAAGAAAACCTGGTGTTTAGGGACGCACGCACTCATGGCTACTGTAACGGCAAGTAAGGGCACAAATGATGACTTTCCGGGTGCTGACAATCTCTGGGGGGGAGGGGGAGAAGAGGGAGACCAGGGGCGCCCAGAGGCAGCTTCAGGGGGACAGGAGAATGTCCTGTTTCCAAGCCGAGTGGCGGGATGCCCACGTGTTCATTTTACTCCTCTTTTAACTCTACAGGCACTAAAGGTACTCCTTTCGTGCAAAGGTTTTATGAAGTGCAAGAGGATGTGTGCTTTAAACAGTAATAATCAACCTTGAACGCTTTTATCACAAAACAGTTTCCCAGGATATGGCCATCAGCTGCACAATATCTTAGTTGACTAAGGAGGTATAATTTCTTAATAAGCTAATGATAATAATTGTCAATTTTTGGACCAAAGTAAACATTTAGCACAAGGTACCAACTTAAATGAGACGTACCTGGCCTTACCGCTATCCCCACATAATTAGCAAATAATCAGCAGAATAACATTGGCAAAATACAACAGTCAAGGATAATAACAGGGTCTACATACCACGATGATGGCGATCCTTCCTCCCACATCGCCAACAACTGTGATTGGGGGCTTTTCTTTAGGGATCAGCACTGGTCAGAATAAAACACACACACACAAGTTTCTATATTAAAACGAAGACAAAATGTTTAAAAAGTTAATGTTTCATGATAAAACGACCCAAGAAACTAGCAACAGATGGAAACTTCCTCAACCTGATAAAGGGCAATTGTGGAAAAACTCCAAGCTGACATCATACTTAATGAAAGACTGAAAACGTTCCCATAACATCCAGAACACACAAGGATGCCCGTCCTCACCACTGTTATTTGACACTGTACGAGAGGTGCTAGCCAGGGCAATCAGGCAAGAAAAAGAAATAAAAGGTATCCAGATCAGACAGAAAGAAGTAAAACTATTTGGATCAGCAAATGACAATGATCCTATCTATATATATAAAATACCAAAGAATCCACAAGGAACTACTAAAGTTAATGCACCAATGCTGTTAGGTAACACAAAATCAGTCGTTTCTATATGCCAGCAATGAACAATCTAAAGAAGAAACTAAGAAAACAACTTCATTTATAAAAGCAAAGCAAAGAATAAAATACCTAGAAATAAATTTAATCAAAGAGGTGAAAGATTTGTACCGTGAAAACTATTAAAACACTGCTCAGGTGGGGCACCTGGGTGGCTCAGTAGGTTAAGCAGCTAAGTGTCCAACTTCGGCTCAGGTCATGATCTCACGAGCCCCACATGTGCTGACAGCTCAGAGCCTGGAGCCTGCTTCAGATTCTGTATCTCCCTCTCTATCTGACCGTCCCCTGCTCACGCTGCCTCTCTCTCTCTCTCTCAGAAATAAAACACTGCTCAGGAGCCCCTGGGTGGTTCAGACGGTTAAGCATCTGACAATGGCTCAGAGCCTGACAGCTCAGAGCCTAGAGCTGCTTCCAATTCTGTGTCTCCCCTCTACCACTTCCCTGATTCACACCTCATATCTCTCAAAAATAAAATAAACATTAAAAAAAAAAACACTGTTCAAAGAAATTAAAGAAAATATACATAACTGGAAAAATAGCCCAGGTTCATGGATGTAAATATTCATACTGTTAGGATGGCAATGCTCCCCAGAGTGATCTAGAGATTTAATGCATTCCTCATCAGAATCCCAACTGCTTTTCTGACAGAAGTGAACTGACCATAAATTCCTGAAACATGGAAACACAAGGGACCCCAAAGAGCCAGAACAATCTTAAACAAGAAAGAATAAAGGTGGAGGACTCACACTTCCCTAATTCAGAACTAATGATAAAGCTGTATTAATCAAATGTGGTAAGAGAATAAAGATGGGGATATAGATCAATGGAAAGAACTGAGAGTCAAGAAATAAACTCAAACATTTATAGTCAGTCATTACCCACCCCCCCCCGAGCTTTACTGAGATGTGTCTGACACATAACACTGCGTAAGTTCAAGGTGTACATCATAAGGATTTGATACACAGACACAGGGCAAAATGATTACCACAATAAGATTAGTTAACACATCTATTACTTCACATGATGACAATTTTGTGTGTGTGCAGTAACTTTCAGGTATGTGATTCTTCAAGTATATGACAACTGTAAGTTAATTAATAATTTACAGTTACCATATTGTACATTAGAGCCCCAGAATTTGTTGAACTTATAACTGGAAGTTTGTGCCCTCTGACCAACATCTCCCCATTTCCTCCACCATCCCAGGCCCTGGCAACTAACATTCTAGAGTCTGTTTCTACAAGTTCGGTTTTTTCTTTAGATGCCACATATAAGTGGGGCACCTGGGTGGCTCAGTCTATTAAGTGTCCAACTCTCGGTTTCAGCTCAGGTCATGATATCACAGTCATGTTAGTCTAGAGTATATAAAATATTCTTACAATTCAACAATAAAAAGGCAAACAACCTAATTTTAAAAATAAGCAAAAAATCTGAATAGACATTTCCCTGAAGAAGATATACAAATGGACAAGCACATGAAAAGATGCTAACATCTTATGCCATTAGAGAAATGCAGGTCAAAACTACACCAAAGAACTACTTCAACCCAGTAGGGAGACTATAATACAAAAATCAGGAGGGGATGCTTGGGTGGCTCTGGACGATCAGGCGTCCAACTCTTGATTTCGGCTCAGGTCATGATCTCACGGTTCATGAGACGGAGCTCCATGTCGGGCTCAGTGCTGACAGCACGGAGCCTCCTTAGGGTTCTCTCTCCCTCTGCCCCTCCCCTGCTCTCTCTCTCTCTAAATAAATAAACATTTTTATAAATCAGGAAATAAGTGTCGGGAAGGATGTACAGAAATCAGAACCTGTATATATGGCTGGTAGGGATGTAAAATGGTATGGCTGCTGTGGAAAACAGTTTGATGACTTCTCAGAAAGTTAAACATAAAATTAGGACATGACCCAGCAATTCTAACCCTGGAGGAATGAAATGCTAGGTATGTAGGAAGCTGGCACATGAATGAATGTAACAGCCTTAGCGCCAAAGGTGGAAGCAACTCCGGTGCCCATCAATGGGCAAATTGTAAAAGAGCCGCGTCGTACCCACACGCAACAGAGTGCCGTCCAGCCGTGACAAAGAACTATGTCCCAGCGCCCAACAGCCTGGATGAACATCAAAGACATGACACTCAGTGACAGACGCTGGACGCAGAAGGTCACAGACCTTCTGTCACAGGCAAATTCATAGCCTGGGGGTGATAACTTAATGGGTAGGGGTGTTTTCCAGGGAATGTGATGTTCGAAACCAGGGAGAAATGGTGGCTGCACCACACTGCGGATGTACGAAATGCCAGTAAACTTCAAAAACGGCGGATTCTAGGTTATGTGACTTTTGCTCAATTTCTGCAGAAAGGTCACTGTCACTAAAGAAAAAAAGTGGGAGTGTTCTAGATCAGGGCTGTTCAACCTTGGCACTACTGACCTTTGTTGTGGGGGCCATCCTGTGTGTCACAGGCTGTTTACGGTGCCCTTGGCTTCTTCTCACTAGATGCCAGGGGCAGCCCCCTCAATTGTGACCTCCCATAATGTCTGCACACTCCTCCAAATGTCCTCAATGGGACAAAATCCAATGACACCCCCCTGGTTGAGAACCACTGCTGTGGATTAAAAGGGGCAAAGGACGGGGCACCTGGGTGGCTCAGTCAGTTAAGTGTCCGACTTCGGCTCAGGTCATGATCTCAGTTAGTGGGTATAAGCCCCGCGTCGGGCTCTGTGCTGACAGCTCAGAGCTTGAGGCCTGTTTCAGATTCTGTGTCTCCTTCTCTCTCTGCCCCTCCCCCACTCATGCTGTCTCTCTCTGTCCCAGGAATTAATAAACATTAAAAAAAAATTTACAAGGGGTTAAGGACATATGACAATTCAATGCAATGTGTGGTCCTAGGCGGCAGGGCGGGCGGGGGTCCAGGGGGCACGATAGAAATGCAAGATCCAACAAAGCCAGATGAATCCCAAAATGAAAGCGATTTTTTTTTTTACATTTTCCATACTTCTTTTCCCAGGCACCTCACACCAGGACTGGAAGGAGCACTGCCTTTAGGGAATCGACCTGACAGAGCGCTGTATGAACAGTCTCAGCTCGGGCCTCCTTAATCTCACTTCTAGAAACTCACAACGAAATACAGCCAAGTGCAGAAAGGGTTTACCCACATGCGCGCCGCACCATTACACTGGCAACGGGCAGGCGAGAACAAGTGCGGGCTAGACTCGGGTTGGGCTGCGGTTTAAGCCACTTCCTTAAAATGGGAGAGTCCACTGCCGTTAAACATGCTGTTTCCGCAAGTTTTTCATCACTCGGGTGAAGGCATGTCATGGAGGAGCGTTTGTGTTCCGCACGGGAACAGCTAAGCGGCCCATGAACACAAAGTGCTGCCTCTGGATTGAGCACCGATGATTATTTTTTCCTCTATAATGGAATGTTTGGAGTATTTCTAGAACGTGTTCATATTCTGGAAAAGAACTGATTTCTGTTTTAGTTGGCATTTTTCATGTTTAAAAAAACAGAATGTACAAACTAATATTTTATTAACTTACTTAATTTTTTTGTAGGCTCCACGCCCAGGACGAAGTCTAAAGCAGGGCATGAACTCACGATCCTGAGATCAAAACCTGGGCTGAGATCAAGAGTTGGATATATAACCGACTGAGCCACCCAGGCACCCCACAAACTCATTTTTTAAACCTAACACTAAATATCAAAATCTTGTGATGTAATCAAAATCTCAAAATAGATACATGAGATGCCACAGGAATAATACTTTCTTTTGCCATCATGTATCTATTGCTCTTAACTTTAACCAGCATTACACAGAGGGTTGGGCTATCAAATGTGCAAAAAGAAAGTGCAACGCATAGGAGCTGTGAAATTAAACTTCTGGTATAATCCCTCCAAATCCTCTAGTGTTCACCACCTGTGTCAAAATGTAAGCACAGAAATGTTATTAAAATCAGGAATGAAACAAGTTGAAACCAAGAGAGCAAATAAATAGATGGAGGAAACCTCAGAGAGTTCCATTCCCTCGCGGTTGTTTTTTTTTTTTTAAGAATTAAAAAAAAAATTTATGTTTATTTTTGAGAGAGACAGAACATGAGCAGAGGAGGGGAAGGGAAAGAGGGAGACACAGAATCCAAAGCAGGCTCCAGGCTCTGAGCTGTCAGCACAGAGACCGATGCAGGGCTCGAACTCACAGACCACAAGATCATGGCCTGAGCCAAAGTTGGCTGCTTAACCGACTGAGCCACCCAGGCGCTCCCTACCGCCCCCCATTCCCTGGTTTTCAGATGAGAAACAGGCAGCTCTGGCTCTGCAGTCCAGAAACGACTAGCTAGGACCACATTTAAAGCTAGAGCCCAGAAGTTAAAGAGCTGATTCATCTAAAGACCGCAGAGTGTTCCTGAATGGAGTCCACGTAACTGCAGACTGAACAGGACCGGGCTGTCCCCCAGGCTCAGGGGAAGGGCTCACCCCTGTGGGGATTCCTGACATGAGCCGCTCCCTGGGCAGACGGGGCTCTGGGAGGGAAGGCTGCCCACAGGCTCGAGTGGCCCACAGCCTTGTGGCACGCGTGCACATGCTCATGTGGGGCTGGATTCACACATCCTGAACCCTGGCACCCTGCTCCACTCCCCCTGCTCTTTAAACCCCCATCACAGTGGGCGAGGGCCGTCTCCCAGGGCGGAATGGGAGAGCACAGGCTTCCGCGGCCCACGAATCCACTGCCTCACTCCCAGAGCCATGACGTGTGCTAAGGCACAAATGTAAGCCGCATACAGAATTTTACTTTTCTATTAGCCACATTACAAAAGCATAAAGAAATAGATGAAACTAATTTTCTTAAGTTTATTTATTTATTTTGAGGGGCACCTGGGTGGCTCAGTTAACCATCCGATTCTTGATTTCGGCTCAGGTCACGATCTCATGATTCATGGCTTCGAACCCTGCATCAGGCAGGGCTCTCTCTGCCTCTCTCTCTCTGCCCCTCCCCCACTCTTGCACACACACTCTCTCTCTCTCTCTAAGTAAACTTAAAAAATATAAATTTTATGTATTTTGGGGGGGGGGGCAGAGAGAAGGAGACAGAGAAACCCAAGCAAGGTCTGCACTGTCAGCACAGAGCCCAATGTGAAGCTCAAACCCACGGACCGTGAGATCTGACCTGAGTTGAAACCAAGGGTCTGATGGTCAACCAACTGAGCCACACAGGCGCACCCATGAAACTAATTTCAATAATATGTTTTATTTATCCAATATATCAAAAATAGCATTTCAACACAAACTGAATAAAAAATTGCTTTGTAAAGACCTTTCACAGTACGGTTTTCCCATCAAGAGCGTGTCCTTCACATTCCCCGCGCGCCGTGCCTCCCATCGGCCCCATCCCAGCGGGCAGGCTGTCACCAGCGTAGGAAGCACAGCACAGCCCAAGGTCACAGTCCTCCCACTGCGCATCCGTGGCTCGTCACCAGCCCCCTAACCCGTCCTCCGTTATCTCTTGCCTCTTCCCTGCCATCCACCCCAACAGGGGCGCAGGCGCCCCCCTTCCTAACTGCCCCCAGCTCGTGTACCACCCGGCATCGCACAGCCTCCCGTCCGCTCCCGCACACGGCCTCCTGGCCGCACCGCGGTCCCGCACAGGCCCCCGCCCTGGCCTCCAGAGCCTGCCCTCTCACCCTTCACCCCTGCTCGCCCTCATCCACGGGCCCCGCCTCTCCACCTCCTCACCACCACCGGGGCAGCGTTCCTTTTCTAGAGTTTTCTCTGTTGCAAATGAGCAAACTCCTAGGCAAAGCAAAAACCTGAAGGGGTCCAGGATATGCCACCTGGAATAAGAATGACTTTGAGCTGAAGGCGCTGGAGCTCCTGAAATCCACTACTGCCTAAAAGCAGAGCCCCCTGAAAGGACTCAGAAGAATTCAAATGTCAAAAATCCCGTCCAAGACCAACCAGGGAGGACTGGCCTAACATGGGCACGTGAGGTCAGCGCCACACCTCAACACACACAGTCACAGAGCTCTCCTGCGCCCGTCCGTGCTGAGGGCCCATTCAGCTCTCCTAAGTCACCTGTGTCCTGGCTTCCGCTTCCCCTGTTAAAATGGCATAGAGGCCCCCAATCCTAAACCCTGCCTTTTCTCACACTAATCTATCTTTTGTGAGATTTTTATAATGTTTATTTATTTATTTGAGAGAGAGGGAGGAAGGGAGGGAGGGAGACAGGATCCTAAGAAGGCTCCACACTGTCAGCACAGAACTGGACATGACGGGGCTCAAACTCACAAACTGTCAGATCATGACCTGAGACGAAACCAAGAGTCAGATGGTTAACCAACTGAGCTACCCAGGTGTCCTCTTTTGTGAGTTTTATTTGCAGGCCCCAAACCTGAACCTAACAAGGGCAAAGGAAAGGTTTTCTCTTCCAAATAGACTCAAAGGTAGTAGTTTTTTAATCAAGAAGATGTTAGTAAAGCATGAAGGAAGTTTCTCAGAAACAAAACCAAATTCACACACAACTGCACTACCTCCTCACCAGTACTTTCATCTTTCATACTCTTTCCTGGGCCTCACACACACACACAGGTAGACGCTCTCATATTCTGCCCATTCGCATATGTTCCAGATGTTTCTCTTGTGTCCAGACGGTCTTAATTATTCCACCAGGCTGCAAAATAGCTGTGCTGATACAGCACAATTCAAGCCCTACCTTCTGCTAAGCCATTTAGACTTTTCCGATATTCTGCATTGGAAATAACCCCATAGTGAATAACGTGCACAGAGAATGTTTTCTGTTTATGTTAAACCCTCCTCTAGGGTCTGTTACTGAATGAATGAATGAAATTCCCTGAAGTGTCAGAACAGAGTCTTTTCCTAGTTCTTGCTGTGATCGCACAGACTGCTTCTAGAAGGCTCTACAGTCCACAGGGCTACCAGACAACCAGGCCGGGCAAGGTATTAATCATTTTTGCCAACTTAAAAAAAAAACAACAACACAGAGAGAGAAGAGGCAAGTCACAGCTGAAAGATGACACATTTGGTCAGCCTCAAAGCCAAAGCAGGAAGTGACACTTACTGGGGATCTCCAGGCTGGGGTGGATCGCAGCCACGTTCCTGACCATGGGTGGGGAATGCCGTCCATCCACCAAGTCGGACTCGGCGTCCTGTGCTTCCCCGTGAATCACCGCAATCCCCAGCCGCAGACGCTCCGCAAAAGACTGCGCCCTGAGGGAGAGCAGTAGACATGGTTCAGGAATCACACAGCCCGTGTCCCCCAGCGTTCACGGGAGGAACGGAAGACAACACACATCAGGTGCAGTTTCCGAAAGGATTCATGAAAAGAGAAAGAAGATGATCTTCGAGTCTTAGGATGCAGGACAAGGTGTGGAGACCCCACGGGACGAGCCCGTCCCCTCTGGCCGGGGCACTGATGGGCAGCGGCCGGCCTGCTCTGTGCTCGGCCTGGTGGGTGAGCCTGCAGCAGTGAATTTGGCTAAGCCTCAGCTTCCTGGCTTGTAATTGCTAATCCACCCCGCCAGCTACTTAATACTGAGAACCAACCACAGGAGACAAAGTACATTACATCCTCAGCAAAGCAGTAAGCATCAATTTCTAAAGTTTACAGAGATGTATCAGACACGATGAAATACACATGTTTAAACTGTACGATCTCATAGACTCTGATGTGTGTACACATCTGTGTAACCATCAGTACAACGAAGACAAGGAAAAGCTCTCACTGCCAGACACTTCCCGGGGCCCCTTGTAATTTCTCTTTCCAGCACCAGGCAACCAACAGTTTGTTTTCTGTCAGCAGAGTTTTGCCTTTTCTAGAATTCTGTAAGTGGAATCAGAGCATACAGTCATTTTTTGTCTCTCTCTGTCCACTAAGGATAACATTTTGGAGATCTGTCCATGTTCCGCGGGACATCAAAGCTGTCCTTCAGACTGCCATGGTCTGTCATTTGGGTGTGTCACAGTCTGTCCATTCACCTGGTGAACTGCTGCATCACCTCCAGTTCTGAACCGTTACAAAACTGACTTGAACATTCATGTACAAGTCTCTGCATGGACTCCTGCTTTCTTTTCTCCTGGGTAAAGACCTAGGCGTAGAATGGCTGGATCACAGAGCAAGCATATACTTAACTCTCTAAAAAAAACAACCATGAGGCGCCTCGGTGGCTCAGTGGGTTAAGCATCCGACTTGGGCTCAGGTCATGATCTCATAGTTCGTGGGTTCGAGCCCCACATCGGGCTCTGTGCTGACAGCTCAGATCCTGGGGCCTGCTCTGGATTCTGCGTCTCCTTCTCTCTCTGTCCCTCCCCCCATTGTGCTTTGTCTCTCTCTGTCTCTCAAAAATAAACATTAAAATGGGGCGCCTGGGTGGCTCAATCAGTTAAGCGTCCGACTTCGGCTCAGGTCATGATCTCATAGTTCGTGGGTTCGAGCCCCGCATCGGGGTCTGTGCTGACAGCTCACAGCCTGGAGCCTGCTTCAGATTCTGTGTCTCCCTCTCTCTCTGACTCTCCCCTGCTCACGCTGTCTCTCTCTCTCAGAAATAAACATTAAAAAAAAATAATAATAAGTAAAATAAACATTAAGAAATTTAAAACACACAATGAACTCTTTTCCCAAACAGTTATACCATTTTACATTCCTACGAGCCGCGCACGAGCGTTCCAGTGCCTCTGCGTTCTCACGGACACTCAGGGTGGCCGGTCACGTCAAATGCGATCTCTGCCACCGTGTGCAGTGGTGCCTCACTGTGGCCTCAGTTTGGACTGGCCTCGTAACAAACAGTGCTGAATATTTTCACATGCTTACTTGCCATTTGAATACGTATTGTGGGGTAAAGAGCCTGTTTATCTTTTGCCAAATTTTTAGTTGGGTTGTTAGTTCTCTAAGCTTTGGGAATTCTTTGTATGTTCTAAATATAAATTCTTAATCGGATACAGGCTTTCCCAATCTTTTCTCCCAGTCTGTGCCTCCTCCTGTCATTCTCTTCCTAACATCTTTGGAAGAGTAGTTTCAATTTTGGTGATATCTGATGTAACAACTTTTTGCTTATAAAATGTACTTTTGGTGTCATATTTAAAAAATTTTTGTCCAACCAAAATCACAAAGATTTTTCTCCCATGTTTTCCTCTGGCAGTTTCATAGTTTTAGGTACGGGATTTGTTTTTAGTTGATGTTTGTATCTGATGTAAAACATGGCTCAGAACAGATGATTTTGCACATGAACTTTTGCTGAAAAGACTATCCTTCTGCCGTTCAGAATGCTTTTGCCTCTCTGCTGGAGATCAGTATTCGAGATGCACAGAGGTCCATTTCTGACTCCATCCTGTTCCAATGGTCTATTTTTCTATCTTTATTCCAATAACACACAGTAACAGTTGCTTTAGCTTTATACTCAGTCCTGACTGCAGTGTTAGATCTCTAACTCTGGTGCTGTTTCTCAAAGTCTGAGTAGCACTCACACAGAGAGGAGGGGCAAGTCCACTTCACTCGTATGTGGCCAACGCCCAAGTCCCATAATCACTGGTGTGGAAAATCCCTGGGAAGCGGTCAGTGGTGCCAGTACCTTCCTGTAAACACGTACAGCTGAATCGCCGTGAGTCACCTGCAGCCGCTGGGTGTGTTTCTCCCTCTGAGAGAGCGAGCAGATACCAGCCTCCTGCTGGAGACGATCGAGTGAGGTAACACCGACCTCTTAGTGCCCGCTGCCGTAAGGGGACACCATGGGCCGGGGGGCCTCAGCAACAGAAACGTTTCTCACGGTTCCCGAGGCTCCCAGTGCAAGAGGAGGGCCTGCTCCCTGGCTTGCAGACGGCCGCTGTCTCTCACTGTGCCCTCAGGTGGCAGAGCGCAGAGGGCACCCAGGCCCTGGTCCCTTCTCCTCAGGGCACTAATCCCACGCCGGACGGCTCCTCCTTCATGACCTAATTATCTCCCAATGGCCTCACCTCCTAAAACCATTAGAGTGGGGGTGGGGATTCCAAGATGAATGTTGGGGGGGACACAAACATTCACTCCACAACCGCAGCAAAAACATCTGACGCCAGGGGCGCCTGGGTGGCTTAGTCGGTTAAGCGTCCAACTTTCGCTTGGGTCATGATCTCGCGGTTCGTGGGTTCGAGCCCCGCGTCGGGCTCTGTGCTGACTGCCAGCTCAGAGCCTGGAGCCTGTTTCAGTCTGTGACTCCCTCTCTCTCTGACCCTCCCCTGCTCGCGCTGTCTCTCTCTCTCTCCTAGAAATAAAGCATTAAAAAAAAAAAAATCTGACGCCAAATAGGAGTCCCAGAGGGCACCTTCTCAGGCCCCATCAGACCTGGCATGACAGCTCATCAACAAACATCTGAAGGGCTAAATGACACACTTGGGGTAGTATAGCTCACCCTTGAACAACGTGGGTTTGAACTGTGTGGGTCCACCCACAGCCAATTGTTTTTAATATAAATACAGTGCAATACTGTAAATGTATTTTCTCTTCCTCATGATTTTCCTAATAACATTTTCTTTTCTCTAGCTTACTTTACTGTAAGATATAGTGTACTCCATGTAACATACAAAATACGTGCTAACGGACTGGCTATGCTCTCAGTAGGGTTCTAGTCAACAGCAGCCTATTAGTAGTAAAGTCCTGGAGGAGTCAAAAGTCATGCGTGGGTTTTGAAAGCGTGGGGAGGTCGGCACTTCACACCCACTAGGATGGCTGTAACAATAATCCTGATGATGATGAAACAGAAAATGAACACTGGCCACGACGTGGAGACACTGGAATCACATTCCTGGTGAGAGGGTGAAGTAGCTGCTGTAGTGTCGTGGTCCCTCGAAAATGTAAACAGGGGCGCCTGGGTGGCTCAGCTGGTTAAGCATCCAACTTCAGCTCAGGGCATGATCCCACAGTTCCTGAGTTTGAGCCCAGGGTCGGGCTCTGCCCTGACAGTGTCTCCCTCTCTCTACTCCTCCCCTGCTCACTCTCTCTCTCAAAAATAAACAAACACTACAAAAATGTAAACACAGAACTAGCATATACCTAGCACTTTCAATCCTAGGTACACATTCAGGAGAAACGA
This sequence comes from Proteles cristata cristata, assembly GCA_017311185.1. Taxonomy (NCBI): domain Eukaryota; kingdom Metazoa; phylum Chordata; class Mammalia; order Carnivora; family Hyaenidae; genus Proteles; species Proteles cristata. The sequence goes on along the minus strand of JAESUZ010003526.1, from coordinate 1,022,868 downwards.
AAACAGGTGTCAACGCAGCAACGTACACAAATGTTTGCAGCCGTGCTACTCATAACAGCCACTAGGTGGCAACAGCCCAAACGTCCTCCAATCCACGACCAGCTGCACAGGGAGGGAGAGCACACCCGGAATAGTATTGAGCCATAAAACGGAATGAAATCCTGACACATGCTACAATGTGAATGAACTCTGGAAACACTATGCAAAAGGCCACATATAGTATGATGCCATATACATGAAGTGTCCAGAAGAGGCAAATCCTCAGAAAACAGATTAGTGGTTTTCCAGGGGCTGGGGAAAGAAGGGCACAGAGAGTGATTTCTTAATGGGTGCGGGGTGATCTTCACCCCACGAGGTGCGGGTGCAAGAAAGTTCTGAAACGAGAGAGCAGTGGTAGTTGCACACAGTGTGAGGGCGTGAACTGCCAATGAACTGCATACTTCAGCAGTATGTTCTACGATTTTCCCCTTCACAACAACTAGAACCAAATTACTAAATTAAAACTGACCCAGCACAATGCTTGGAAAAGTGACATTTTATGTTCCAAAATGAGTCATGGTTTACTCCAACTTGGTCAAATGGACAAGACAAGACTCCGCTGGGGGTGCCTGGGGGGCTCAGTCGGTTAGGCGTCCGACTTCGGCTCAGGTCATGATCTCATGGTTTGTGGGTTCGACCCCCTCGCTGGGCTCTGTGCTGACAGCTCAGAGCCTGGAGGCTGTTTCCGATTCTGTCTCTGTCTGTCTCTCTCTCTGCCCCTCCCCCACTCATGCTCTCTCTCTCTGCCCCTCCCCTGCTCATGCTCTCTTTCTCTCTTTGCCCCTCCCCCGCTCATCCTCTCTCTTTATATCAAAAATAAATTAAAAAAAAGAAAGACCCCACTGAGAGAGATGCCTAACGGAAGCCTTGTGTGGACACAGCACTGGCTGCACTGGACACAACTTCAGGTTTTTACCAATAATGCCAACCTACTTTAGTTAACACACTCCATGTCATTCCTCAGTTATCATGGGAAACTACTTATCATAATCCCTTCACCAGCGGCTTACTGTCCGCAAGCTGTCCTCACCCTTCAGTAGGGGACAGTCCGCGGGCCCCCGGGCGCAGCTACCTGCGCTTCCTTCCAGCCACGGGGCTGCACGGGGCTCCAGGGAGCAGAGGCAGGGAAATAACTGCGGGACACAACTTTAAAAGAGCTTTTCGAGGAAACAGCCTTTCTTCCGACATCTGCTTTTATTCTCTCCCTTTCCCACATGTTGGAAACACCACACAGGAAATCCTCTCAGCCCCAAGCCTCTTTCAGTATCGTATTACTGATTCACCAGCTCCTCCAGGTTACACGGAGGCTCAGCCCAGCCCTACTTGCAGGCCTCGGTAAAATGTCACCTTTTACCATGTACCAGTAAGTGGCCTCTCGGCTGGATATAATTCTGTTAATAAAGAGTTCCTGTAACAAAAGGCGGTGAACAGCCATAAAGTATATTCACTGGTAATTTCAAGGGCAGATCTAAAGACCGATGAGCATCTGCCAATCGAGAACTAGGTCGGCTTCTTCACACCTGGAAGTCTCTGACTGCTACTCACACATTGGGATTGACAAAAAAGAGAAAATACATCATTGTTTTTATAATGGAGTCAGCAGATAATCTTTTAAACTAAAAGCCTGCAGGGTCGCCTGGGTGGCTCAGTTGGTTTGGTGTCCAACTCTTGACTTCAGCTCAGGACATAATCTCATGGTTCGTGAGATCGGGCTCTGCACGGACAATGCAAAACCTGCTTGGAATTCTCTTTCCCTTTCTCTCTGTCCCTCCCCTGCCTGTATGCACGCTTGCTCTCTCTCTCTCTCTCTCTCTCTCTCAAAATAACAAAAACAAAAAAAACTTAAATTAGCTGAAAGCCCACAGAATTAAGGGACACCAGTGGGAACCACTGAGGTAGAATCCAGAATGTCCAGGATCCGACTGGGGTTGTGATTCTCCACATGGAGCCAAGGGGCGGTCGTGAGCTCTCACCTACCTTTTGGCCGAGGCTGGTGATTTGGCCACAATCACTGCATTCCTGTAGTCCGGGATCTGTGACAGATTAAGAGGTCAGGGATTACTCCAAAGGCCATTCACGCCAACACCTGACAATCAATAAAGAGGAACACTCCTAGACTCAAAATTGTCATCTGGTCCCACGAAAAGTTTTCCAGAAAGAGGAAAAAGTTCAAAGTAAATTTCCTCTTTGGAAAATGAAGAAACTCCTACTACCTAGGAAAAAATATTACGGAGGTATGAGCCTCACAGACTTAAGACAAAAAGTAATGCTAATCGGTGATTAGCTGGTATCTATGGGCCAGTGAATACTGATCATGGGGTATAAAGATGTTTTTATAAAGTCAACAGAAAGTCCTCTCATGAATCCCTGTTACATGCAATTTCACGATGCAAGGATGACACCATCCAACCAGAATCCAAGGCGGCCGTCACATTCCAAATCAGTGCGTGCCATACAAATGACTACCATGTCTCAGTCATGGCATTTTGAAGAAACCAATTTGTTAAAGGATAATCAGGACAATGGGGTTTTTTTAAGATAAGAAGAACCCTCAAGAAAATAACTAAAATATCAGTCCACTCTGCAGTCTTTTACTTTTGGAACCTGTGAAGTGATTGGAGGTAGTGATGATGAGAACTGAAGATACACCCATTATCGACTTCTATGAGCTTGGAAGACAGAACTCTTTTTAAGCCGTGCAATGGTTTATTTCTGACTTCATCCTGGCAGTATTTTCAAATTATGTTCTTGACATTTAAACGCTTCATTAAGTTATATTATTTCATTCGATATATCCTCTTCACTTTTTTCTCACAATTATGCTATATCGATGAATTTCCATATAAGCATTAATAACATCTAACACCTTGTCCAATGCCTAGTACATGAGAAGCACTGAAGAATACATAGTGCACAAACAGAACACTTATTTGAAGAAATATGCAGCATAGCCACATGGAACAGATGTCTTTAAAGGGCAGCCTAATTCACCCAACACTATCAAGGAGTAAGGGAGCAAAGAACAGGGGCGCTCGGGTGGCTCAGTCGGTTAAGCATCCGACTTCAGCTCAAGTCATGATCTCACTGTTCATGGGTTCAAGCCACACATTTGGGCTCTGTGCTGACAGCTCGGAGCCTGGAGTCTGTTTCAGATTCTGTATCTCCCTCTCTCTCTGACCCTCCCTTGCTCATGGTGTCTCTCTCTCTCAGAAATAAATAAAACACATTTTTTAAAAAGGGGGGGAGCAGAGAACAGTCACGGGCATTTTCCTTGTTTTCGCTGGAAGTCTTTCTAAACCATTTTATGTACTTCCTTGTCTCTCATCAAATATCATCAAATAGCACCAAACCCAGCCAAGAGAAGTGACAATGAAGGAAACAGTTAATGAAGCAAATAAAAGGAGACATTTTAAAAAAAGGACTCTTTAATAAAATCAGGTCTATTTCGGGCGCACCTGGCTGGCTCAACTGATAGAGCATGAGGCTCTTGATCTCAGGGTTGTGAGTTCGAGCCTCATGTTGGGTAGGAGTAAAGTTTGTTTAAAAAAAAAACAAACAGGTCTATTTTCTCCTTAGGAGCTAAAACAGGAAACTGTACACTTAAAGAAAGAACAGGCTGTTAAGAAAAAGAACCAAAAAGAAAACCAGGAGGTAGAAATAATTACAGTCCAAATAAGAAACTCAGTAACTAGCTTGTGGAGTGGCAGAATGGACAGAGATAAACAAGCCTGGGTCTTCAAGCCAAGGGATTTTCCCACAGTGCTATATATAACAATGCAAAACTTGGAATAACAGAGACTTGATCTAAAATTTTCAACATCTAGAGAATAAGGAAACAGAAGAGATGAAATACTCAAATTATAGAGGGGAAAATGTCCCTAGAATGAAAGAGAATGAGAGACCCAGGGACTATCTACTGAGATGAATGGGGAAAAAAATCTATCACAGACATCATCACGCTGAAGTTTCAAAACCACAACAGAAAAATGAAACACCACGGGGCAATTTCTGCCTGCCCCCAAAACATACTAGATGCACACTCACACTAGAACTCAAGAAAGGAAAAAATTCAAATAGTATCGTTCTGCCCCTTAAACTTGCAAAACTAAGCACACAGGAAAAGAAATACTATCCTATGAACCGTTAGTGAAAGTATCAACACAGCCCCTTTGGAGAATTGCAATTTTCCTGATATCATATTAAAATATTAAATTTTCGTGACATTAAAATATTAAATGTTCAGAGACTTTTACCATATCTACTAAAGTATTAAAAATGTAGACTACTTTTCAGTCAAGCAATTCTACTCCCCAATATTTTTCAGAAAAATGCATAAGTAATCAGAACGGTAAGAACAAGAATCTTCAATGCAGCATTATTTAACGATAAATTGTTAAATAAAATATTTCACTTTTCTAAAAGAGTGAAAAATTGGGACATCTGGGTGGCTCAGTCGGTTTACGTACAACTTAGGCTCAGGTCACGGTCTCATGGTTTGTGGGTTCAAGCCCTGTGGCAGGCTTTATGTGCTGACAGAGTGGAGCCTGCTTTGGATTCTCTATCCCCATCTCTCTGACTCGCCCCTGCTTGCACACACACACCCTCTCTCTCAAAAATAAACATTAAAAAAATAAATAAAACATTCATAACCTTTAAAAAAAGTGAAATATTAAAACAAATTAACATCCAATCAAGAGGAAGTTGGTTGAGAAAACTGTGGCTCATTTATTTTTTTTTAATGTTTTTTTTAATTTATATCTAGGAGAGAGAGAGAGAGACAGCGTGAGCAGGGGAGGGTCAGAGAGAGAGGGAGTCACAGACTGAAACAGGCTCCAGGCTCTGACCTGGCAGTCAGCACAGAGCCCGACGCAGCGCTCGAACCCACGAACCGCAAGATCATGACCTAAGCGAAAGTCGGACGCTTAACCGACTAAGCCACCCAGGCGCCCCAACTGTGGCTCATTTAAACTTGTGCTTTAAACATTTAAACATCCAGCCATTTAATCTTAAATTAATCAGACTCAAAGAAAATGATTCAGCTCAGTCTGACTCGCGGCATGCAACGACCAGCAGCCACCACACTGGACAGCGGCTAGAACATTTTCCTGATCACAGGAAGTTCTATCGGCCATCAGTGATCTGACCTGAGAGCTACGATGCAGCAATTATAAACCTAGGCATGGAAAGGCCTCCAGACAGCAGCACAGCCAAGAGAAGAACAAGCTGCAAAACAAGGTATGTTGTTATACGGTGACTGTTTCTCCAGAGAAGGGCCCGCAGATCAGCATCTGTACCTGTGTAACCACACAAGGAGGCAAATACAAAGAAAGATCTGGAAGGACACAGAACACAAGTCAGGAACAAGGTTAGCCCTGCAGAGGGGCCCCGGACCAGGCTGGTGGCCCAGGGAAGCTGCGGCTTGACCAGAATTGTCAGTTACTATATACACACACACACATGTCCCTGTCACTGCCACTGTCAAACTCAAAGTTTCATTTTTCAGTCTTTAGAAGAAGATTCCTCATTATCAGGCAGAGGAGAAGACCCACCCTGTAGCACGTAAGTCCAGCTTCCGAACTGTGGTAATTTTCTCCTGAACCTTCAGGGAAAACATCATCAGGGCCACTGTGGAACCACAAGAATCAAAGTGCCCTACGCCCCATACTTCCTCCTAGACACCCTACCCTGTCCTGACTTCCCATCCCCTGCCATCGCTCATTTCTGTGAAGAGAGTGGCTGGATACAAAGGCGCTAAGAAGAACATGGGGTAGGAGGTGATGGGGGGCCAGGGGAGGAGAGATGCAACCTAAGAGTCAGAAACAGGATAACTCTAGGGGCGCCTGGGTGGCTCAGTCAGTTAAGCATCCAACTCGGGCTCAGGTCATGATCTGCGGTTCACGAGTTTGAGCCCCATGTCGGGCTCTGTGCTGACAGCTCGGAGCCTAGAGTCTGCTTCAGATTCTGTCTCCCTCTCTCTCTGCCCCTCCCCTGCTCTCACTGTCTCTTTTTCTCTCTTTCTCAAAAATAAAATAAAACGTTAAAATTTTTAAAAAAAAAAGAGAGAGAAAGAAACAGGGTAGCTCTAGAAGTTCCTATTTGAAATGTGATAACATAGGGTGGGGCCTCTCCATACACACAGAAATATACCCGTGGCCCTCCCCATCGTCTCCTTACAAACTCCTGGTGCAGACCGATGATCTCTAGGACTGTCACTGGAATACCCTGTCACTGTATGTAGTCAATACCAAACCAATTTCGGCCATACTGTACTATCTCCAATACGGGGAAGTCCTAAACTCAGCAGTGTCGTACGGCTGCTGTCGGCCCCACGGCAGCTGTGACGTGCCTTCCATGCCTTCACACGTGTGGGGACAGCCAGGGCGTTCATCTCAAGCAGCCCCCGGCGCCACTGGCTCTCTGTGGTCCGGGTTTAACCGCCATTTAAAACGTCTCCAGCACGAGTTCCCCCCGATGCGGCGTTAAAACAACAGTGACAGGCGTGCAGGACACAGCACGTACGCGGCCGGAGTGAATTTCATGTCCATGGCTCAGTCATCACTGGAGGAGTGACCACAAGTGAGTCTCCTCCTGCAAGGCAACGACTGAACGCCCTGTGGGACCTAAGAAAGGGGGACCCTGTGCCGGCCAGCAAAGCTGGAAGGACTGAATCTAGAAGGACCCACCACGCAGCTGAAGGAGAAAGTGCCAAACTCCCAGGGAGAGGCCCAAAGCTTCAAGGCAATGAGCATCCAGTCATTGGGACTGTCCTTCCAACTATGGCAGAAAGGGCTTCAAGTCCAGGGACGGCTCAGGAGAAACAGAGCGTGAGCTGTCAAACAGGGAGACGTGGCATCAGCCTTGCAGAACAGGGTCACTGACTGACGCAAAGGCACTGTGCCACACAGCTAACCTACCGTGGTTCCTGACAACCTAACACTGTACACCTTAACCGATGGCATCTTCCATCCAGCACAATATGGTCGACTAAACCAAGTACATGGTAAAAGGCAAAAAAACCAAAAGTCCTTTTAAACAGTGAGCTCCCATGGAGTATTTCTTTTTTTTTTAAGTTTATTTGAGAGAGAAAGATAGAGTATGTGCACGCATGTGCAGGTGTGAGTGGGAGAGGGGCAGAGAGGGAGAGACAAAATCCCAAGCAGGCTCTGAGCTGTCACCACAGAGCCCAACGTGGGGCTTGATGTCTCAGACCGTGAGATCATGACCTGAGCCGACATCAAGAGTCAGACAGTTATCCGACTGAGCCACCCAGGCACCCCTAAACTGGCTGATTTTATGTTATGTGAATTTCAACTCAATGGAAAAAAATCTGAGTGTTTTTGCTTACATAGGCTCCCTAAAGAAAACTACAGGTTACAAATGGAGATACATATGAAATAAATACTAATGAATGCCTACAACCCATAATTAAAAAAGGATGCCTGGAGCACAAAAAGAAACACACAAAACCACTGAGGACACACACAAGAAAAGGCATCAAACACCTTTTCCCAAAAAAGGAAATATACAAAGAGATGCTCAATTTCTTACATCATCAGAGATCGACCCATGAACACGATGCCATACACCACACCATAGCCATTCAACAGGCCAAGGCTTCAAATTCTGGTAATGCAAGTATTGAAACAATGATGGGTCCACAGACTGTCTAATTCACTGCTGGTCGGGATGGAAAGGCATAACTGCTTTGGGAAAAATTAAGCACATGCCACGCCATCTGGCGATGATATAGAACCAGGATACCCTGGCTCACGCTCCACAAGAGGCACATACAAGAGTGTTCATGGGACACAATCACAAGAGCAAAAACCTATGAAGAAACCGTGAGAAGGCTGCACAGTGATGATTTCTCACTAGTCAAAACGGATGTGCCGTGACATGCAACACGGATGAGACTTACTAACGTAACGGCACACAAAAAATTCCCCCAAATCACACAATTCGATTCTTTTGTTATGAAATTTAAAAAATGTTATGAAATTAAAAAAATTTCTGTCTTTCAATGCTATCTGTATGTGTACGTACATATGTGATAAGAGCACCTACAGAGGAAGTCAAGAGAAGGATGAAACAAGACTCAAGACAGTGGCCCCCTTGGGCGGGAGGAGGCAGGGGGATGCGACAGAAAAGGACCACACGAGTGGATGTCAGTTATGATGAGTCTAGTTCTCTTCCTAGGTGGTAGGATCACGGATGGTGACCACTACAGATGCATGGACAGAGAGACAGGCAGAGCGATGGATACACAAACGAGGGCCAAGTGCACCCATGGACCAATGACAACAGTTATTTGATCATGATCACGATCACAACTAGTCCAATCCTAGGTACCTGACGTCCAAAAGAAAACACAGCAATGTAAAGAGCTCAGCAAAAGAAACAAGCTGCAGACTAAGAATTTTAAAAGACGGGCACCCAGTTGGCTCAGTTGGTTAAGTGTCTTACTCTTGATTTTGGCTCAAGTCACAATCTCATGGGTCATGGGATCAAGTCCCACATCAGGCTCTACGCTGACAGTGTCGAACCTGCTTTGGATCCTCTCTCTCCGCCCCTCCCCCACTCATGCTCCCTCTCAAAAATAAACTTAAAAATTTTTTCAAAATACACCGAATTACATTTATAAAGTAAATAGTGCTTTAAGGAGATTCCACCACATTTTAATCTTTTACAGACGGCCCAAGGAAATGGAAATGTATCTTTTCAACCTTACACAGAATGTTAAACTACAGAAGTGTGAGCTGACCCACCTCTTCTTGAATATACTGTAGTAAAAAGGGAGATGCTCTTAAATTATCAACAGGAATATTGAAGAAGCCTTGGATTTCCTTCTGGTGTAAATCCATGGTGATAAGATGAGTGAGACCTTTGGAAGCAAAGCAGAGATACAAACATATGAATGGTTACAAAACCAGCTGTACTGCAAGAAACAAGCACATGTACACACTATGTGTAATAGGTGTTACAAAATCATTCTAGACTCAGTATCTCTGTCACTCAGAGAGACACTAAGAAGTTTGTTTTTTGGTTCAACGACACTGAGAGAGAACATATGTAGTGGCTTCCAATCCCCGTCTCCAGCTCCTAAAACCCTGGTACGTTCCTAAGTGACATGAGCACTAGGAGCACCTTTTGCTCTAATGAGCTGACTCTTTGGTTTTGCTTTTAATGTTTATTTATTTTTGAGAGAGAGACAGAGATTGTGAGTGGGGGAGGGGCAGAGAAAGAGGGAGGGAGACATAGACTCCAAAGCAGGCTCCAGGCTCTGAGCTGTCAGCACAGAGCCCCATGCGGGGCTCGAACTCATGAAACCATGAGATCATGACCTGAGCTGGTCTCGCTATTGAGCCACCCAGACACCCCCTAATGAGGTGACTCTTGGTGGGCTCTTGGAGCTTAGAATTTTCAGTACCGCTGCCCTGCATTCTACAGAGGTGGGGAGGGATGGAAATGATACAGGTGTAAGGAAGCAGAGGTTTCGGGCAGCTCCCAGGTAGGGGAACAGGTGGAGGTGCTGGGAGAGCGGTATCTCCCAGAGAGGTCATGGGCTCCACAGCCTCCCCACATCCGGGGCCTCGCATCTCTTCCAGCAGGGTGATCGCCTGGGTTCTTTATCGTTTGCTTTTACAATCAAGTGACAAACAATAAGTGAGCAGTTTTCCCGAGTTCTGTAAGCTGCTCCCGCAAATAATCAAATCCGAGGATGGGTCCTGGGAGCCTCCGATTCGCGGCAGATGGCTCAGAAGCACAACTGTCTATCTCTAGGGAGACAGCGTCAGAATTTAGTTAAACTGTAGGATACCCTGGGGCACCTGGGGGCTCAGTCGGTTAAGCATCTGACATCAGCTCAGGTCATGGTCTCACGGTTTATGAGTTCCAGCCCCACATTGGGCTCTGTGCTGACAGAACAGAGTCCGCTTCAGATCTTCTGTCTACCCCCCGCCCCTCCCCCACTCACGCTCTCTCTCCTCAAAAATAATAAACATTAAAAGAACATTAAAAGAAAACACTGCAGGATACCCAGCTGGTGTTGTGGAGATTGCTAAGTGTGAGAAAACACTTCTATATATTTGGTGCCCAAAAGTGACATCTGCGTGAGTTGAAGAGACACACAGGAGGGGAACTGGGTTTTTCCTCAACCAGAAGGGAAAGACTGAGTGGTTTTCGTACATGGAGATACATGATTTTCACATCAGTTTATAGTCTTAAGACAGTAAAAGTAACAGTGATGAAGAAATGTCTCTTATAATTGCATTAGAGCAAGTTACATCTCCTTGAACTTCCTTTAATGGGCACAGCAAAGCCACGTTAAGATAAATATTGTCTTAAGATCTTAAGACAAAGTGCACAAGCCTGTAACTGGAAGAAATGAAGAACCTTCACCCCCACTGGCCCTTGAAATGATCATCATATTTGAAATGAATATCAGAAAAGTATAAGGAGGGGCGCCTGGGTGGCTCAGTCAGTTAAGTGTCCAACTTCGGCTCAGGTTATGATCTTACGGTTCGTGAGTTCAAGCCCCGCATCAGGCTCTGTACTGGCAGCTCAGAGCCTGGAGCCTGCTTCAGATTCTGTGCCTCCCTCTCTCTCTGTCCCTCCCCTGCGCACACTCTGTTTCTCTGTCTCTATCAAAAATAAACAAACATTAGAAATTTTTTTTAAAAAAACGTAGAAGGAAAATCTAATTGGAAAAGTTTTAAACAGCAAAACTTGACCAAAGGAGCTGGGTGGTGCCCCACCCAGGGTCAAGTCCAAAAGAGAACACCAGGATCTTTCCGGAAGGCTCGTCGAACCACCCTGCTTCTTCCAGCCAGCTTTGAACACTCTGAAGACCGACTTTTCAATAGGTTATACCACTGAGGTTGCTGGGGTTCAGTTTCATCAAGTTTTGGTTTGCTTGTTTCTTTTTCTTTTTTTTTCTTTTTAATTTTTTTTTTAATGTTTTTTATTTATTTCTAGGAGAGAGAGAGAGACAGCGTGAGCAGGGGAGGGTCAGAGAGAGAGGCAGTCACAGGCTGAAACAGGCTCCAGGCTCTGAGCTGGCAGTCACAGAGCCCGACGCGGGGCTCGAACCCACGAACCGCGAGATCACGACCCAAGCGAAAGTCGGACGCTTAACCGACTAAGCCACCCAGGCGCCCCTTGGTTTGCTTGTTTCTTTGCCTTCGCTGGAATGCTACAGAAAACTTATTCCATACTAAGCATCTGTGTTCAAACGCAGTGATACAGGAGCTTTTTAATCCTTCCCTCGATGTGCCAACGCTCCGGGATTCGTGCCTTCTACAATCCCGCCCACACAGGCACGTGCACAACAGCTCTGAAGCTGTTCAAAAACAAGAGGGAGACGCTCAGGAGGTAACCGGAAAATGCACAACGCAAATCAACGCATGTGGTTTGCAAACTATGCTCCTCTGTCCTGGGAAAAGGCTGACAAGAAGTCGTTGCTGTGTGAGTGCTTGGTTCCAAATGCCTTTTCCCCTTAAATGCGACTGTAACTTGTAGCTTCCATGCCATTGTTTAAATAAAGAACTTGGGGAAAAATAAGTCATTCTCCTTAATTGTTTCAGAGAGGTGGGAACAGGAGAGAATTCTCTGCACTGCTTTCTTATTATACGTCAGCCGTCTGTAAAAACGGTCTTCCTGGAGCGCTGGGGGGCTCAGTGGGTTAAGTGTCCGACTTCAACTCAGCTCATGATCTCGGGTCCATTGGCTCTGGCCCTGCGTCGGGCTCTGTGCTGACAGCTCGGAGCCTGGAGCTGCTTCAGATTCTGTGTCTACCTCTCTCTGGCCCTCCCCCCACCCCCTGCCACTGCACTCTGTCTCTCTCAAAAATAAATTTAAAAATTTTTTAAATTAAAAATTATTTTTAAAAAATGCTAAACACAGTGAAAGACCTTTAAAAAAATGCCTTGCACTCTGTTTAGCATTCACATTTAGTTAAGACAGGGCTTTACACTTTCTAAAGAAAAGATAAACCTCCCAGGGCCCCCTAAGTACCAAATGTCTCCGTTCTTACCAGCTTTGCACATCATCGAAGCCAGCAGTTTGGACACAATGGAGCCCCTTTTCCTCATCTTGCACTGCTTGCTGTAAGGGAAGTAGGGAATCACGCCGATGATGCTTTTGGCGCAGGACGTCTTACACGCGTACACCATAATCAGGAGCTCCATGATGGTGGTGTTCACGTCCCTGTGTTCCGAGGGAGAGAAGGCCAGCAAGGAGCGTAAGATGCGGGACAGGGTCTCCTGCTCCGACAAGGCGTTAGCACCGCGCTACTCCGCCTCCACCGACACTTCAGGCTCGAGACGCAGAGGAGTGAACAAGTGCCACGCTCCCTCGCAGCCGATGACCCTGCTTCCCTCCTTCCTGACAACAGCAGTCGGACGAGCGAGCCCCCACGGGCTCCCACCGCCACACGCACCTGCGCCTACGGGTCTGCCCGCCCTCCGCCCTCCGTCAGAGACTTCCCACACCCGAGCTACCCCGACACGAGCCCTCCACACGACCCACTAACCACCCGCGACTCCGCCCCCGCCTCCTGGAAGACAGGGCTCCAGACAGCCTCCCTCCTGGTCTCCGTCCTCAGTTTGGCCACCCCGCCCCGCCCCCCGCAGACTGTACCCATCGGACTATCAACATTCTGTTGTTCCAGTAACCACAGCCGGTGGCCACTTTTCCCACTGCCCCGAACTTCTCTGCTCCCCTGCGTATACATCTCAAGGGAGTCATCCACGCTGAGTATCATCCAGCTCATCTCCGCTCCTCTCTCCCAAACGTGTTCCAATCCAGGTCACCAACAGCCTCCACGGCGCTAGATCCAAGGTCAGTTCTCCTCCTCCTCTCGCCTCAGCTCCCCCCGCCGCTGGCCCTGCTTGACCCACTTGGCTTCTAGGACTTCCGCCAGTGCTGCCCCCTCCCCCGCTTCCTCTGCGCTTTTCTCCCCCCTTCCTGCCTGACGTGCATCTGCCCCCTCCTGTGACGTCACCTCATCACCGGGTTCCTCACCGAATTTCACCGCTTTCTAGACGCCAGAGACTCAAAGTCACCCCCCCCCCGCCCCCCGTCCAAGCTTCCCAACCCCAGTCTAGCAAATCCAACTGCTTCCTGACGACACCACTTGGAACTTCACACACCCAACTGAGCCGCTCTTGCCCCTGAAAGCCTGCTTCATCGTAAAACCTTCTCTGTGTCAGGTGAAGGCAACCTAGTCTTTCAGTTTCCTCAGGGCAAAACGGAGGCGCCCTCAAATGTTCTCCTCTCTGGAAGGTTACGGCCTCCCGCTACGGCCACGCTGCTGCGCTGGGGCCGGGCCTAGCTCCTGCTCAAGCAGGTAACTGGGACGGCCCGGTTACCACAGGCCCCGGCCCCTCAGCAGTCCCTCTGCAGCACATTCTGTACTTGGTGCCAGCTGGCTCTTCAGGTCAAAGTCACGTCATGCACTCCTCTGCTCAAGACCCAGAAATGCTTTCCCACTTACCCCATGGCCCCACGATGGCTCCCAAGGCCCCTTCATGATCTGCCTGGTGGCCCCCCTTCCTCCTCCTCATCCCCCTCTCAGGCCACACCCGACGCCTTGTCAGTCCTCACTCCCACCTGAGGCCCTTTCCCGAGGTGCTCTCTCTGATGGAAAGTTCTAGAATGTTCTCCCTGGCTGGCCACCTGGCTTACTTTCCCACTTCCTTCCAGCGTTTGTCAAACGTGGCCTTCACGCTGAGGCCTGCCCTGGTGGCCCTCTCTCCACCCTTTCTCCACCGTCACGCCCAATTCCCTGCCAGGCTGTTCTGGTTTCTTCCGTAGCACTCATCAGCCTCTGAGAAACTAGATAATCTACTTATCAAGCGACCTGCCTGTCTCAGAAAATAAACTGCGTGAGGACAAGGACCTTTCCCTGTTTTAAGCATTCGTGCATCTCACACACCTGTAACAGCGACCAGCACCCGGAAGACACTCGCTCAGTGTTTGTGAATGAACGAATGAGTGAGCACAGGCTCTCTGCTCAGATCTGACCTGGCGTCTGAAGAGCTGAAGACTCAGAAAAGCCTCCTGTGTGAAGGGGTAGGAGGAGAGGGCCCAACAGGGAGTGCAGAATTACACCGAGGTTCCCAAGTCAGGCGCGCAGGGGCACCCGTGTCCTGTGAGCTGCGACAGGCTGGCCAGCGCTCACCTCTAACAATGAACTCGTCCTGTGCTCTGTGCTCTCCCCACCCCGACGCCCGACGGGGAAGGGCGAGGTGCGCCCACGGCTGCGTTCTCCACCAGCACCCCGGCCCTCCAGCAGGCTGGGTGGAGGGGCCGCGGGAACTCGGTGCCCCCAGCCCAGGTCTGCCGAGAGCGCTACCCAGCAGAGGAACCGGAACGAGGGTGGCAGGGAAGGCAAGTCGCCCCGTCCCTGCTCCGCGGCACACACGGTCCCAGGAGGGCATGGCATGCGACGACAGGTCCCCTCCAATTGCTCTTCCCAGTGGAGCCAGGTGAATACGAGACTCCATTCCAGTGAACCCTGGGCCAGGACACTTAGGTGGCAGCACATGTGTTGCGAGTCTAAATTCTCCCGAAACCAGGCTCTTCTTCCCTTCCTCTGGTATTTGTTATACACAGAAACACAGCTCTGACATGCCGCAAAATTTAGCATCTCTAAGCTCAAAAACAATACACTCTACAAGTGATTTCCAGACATCGTTAAAACCGCTCTAAGGTGAAGAACTTTCATGAGAGAGGCATTCGAGGGCGTCTGTGCAGAGTGGCACTGGATTAAAAAAACAATGCAGAGAACGTCACACACAGACTCCTCTACACCCACCTTACACATCCGTGGCCTCGACAACTTCCTGAACACACAGAAGTCTGTCAAATGTCACACCTACATCCTTTTACCTTCTCAGCGTTTAAGCTACATAATAATACGTGGTGGTCATTTTTACATGACCTGCAGTCAAAGCGTTAAGAACACCAACTAAGTGAACCCCCTTCCCGGTGCCCTTTTCTGGGAAGCAGAGAAGCTTCCTTGCAAGTTTTACAAAATCCTGGCCACTGAGTGGCAATGTCATGGGTCGTATTCTCGTTAAGAGCCTCTGCTCCAGTACCTGGTTACTTCCACCCTTCGAGAACACAGAAAGAACTCGTAAAAGTCAGCAGTCACGTCACGAAAATTAGCAAAATAAGACGTACCGATTTTAAAACGGTCAGAATTCTTCCCGTCTAGCGGGCTCTTACAGTTCTAAGCACTCTTGCCCAGAAAGAAACCCAGAGAACCCCCGTGTCTGTTGGGTGAGGACTCACTTTGAGACAGTCTGGATGATGAAAACATCCTTTCCCCTCACGGATTCTTGAATCTGCACTCTTGTTTCTGGCAGGAAAAGGAAAAAAAGGGTTGGTGAAGACGGCATATAATTTAAATTTTTGAAAAAAACACCAAAAAACCCACCTCATCCCCAAGATTACAAAACGCGGAGAATGGAGCTGCTGAAAGCCGCACGAGGCCTCAGGTGCCGTCAATGATGACACTGGCATCAGTCACCTTTTTAAGTGTGTCAACATCGCATTTCGTGCTTCTGAGAGAATTCCACTGCTGATTTGGACCAAGTAAATCTACCTTCTTACTTCTATACAGGCAGGGAGCGCCGCGCCATGCTGAGCAGGGCGCCTCTATGGGAAACTACACACTCGTTCATAAAACCAGCAACAAGTATGAACTTTTTAGGCCCTAAGTATTATAATAATGTTATGAGAATAAGGATAAATAAGGTCTAACATCTCTCCTCTCCAAAAACCTGTGAGAGGCCACAAGGAAACAATTAGACAAAAGCACAACATTCTTCAAAGTCAATGTCACACGAAGAAAAGGAATATTCTAGATTAGAAAAAACTAAAGAGATACAGAAAACGCATCAGTTGAGGGGCGCCTGGTTGGCTCAGTCGGTTGAGCATCCAACTTTGAGATCAGGTCAAGGTCTCATAGCTCGTGAGTTTGAGCCCCACATCGGGCTGGCTGGTGTCGGCATGGAGCCCAGTTTGGGTCCTTTGTCCCCTTCTCTCTGCCCCTCCCTGCTTGCGTTCTCTCTCTCTCAAAAATAATACACGTTTAAAAAAAAAAAAAAAGAAAAAGAAAACACCTCGCTTGAGCCAAGAATCCTGGTTTGGAAAAAATAAAACACCAAACAGCTGTAAAAGGCTTTCCAGGACAACAAGGGAATCTGAATATTGACTAGATATTACATAATTAGAGGATACTCATTAATTTCTTCACACGTGACAACAGCAGCAGGACAAAGTCCTTATCCTCAGGAGGGGCGTGGCTGGACATTCAGGGCTTAGGTGACCTGATGCCCACAACTTACTTTCAAAAGGTTCCACACATTCATATTCATATTGCGCATGGCAGACATGCACGTGGATATTCACAGCTCTGGTCTCTCAACCTTTTTACTGGACGTTTTTGTCAAAAATGTTGGAAACAGCAGAATACGGTTTGCAAAGGAGTATATGGTAGTAAGGAAAGAAAATGAGTTTTAGAGCCGAGGAGGGCGGGGTTTGAACCCTGATGTCATTTTGGGGACTTCACTGCTAACATCAGCCCTGAGCGCAGCTCTCCGGTCCCTGGTGCTAGAGAGGACTCTACAAATGTCAGCTCCTGCCTCTCTTCCCAGGACACCAAGTATTTTCCCTGCCCTCAGGCACAAACCCAGAGGCGGACTAACCTCCTCCTGGGCCTTCCGCAGCCAACTCTCCCTAACCTTCCCTTCCAGGCTACACAAAGGGCATCATGCCATCTGCTTTAGCAGCAGAACCTTCTCCAAACTCTCCCTGCGTATTTTCTTCAATTACACGTTTTTCCTACTGAAGCCACATGGGAGATCCTGGGAGACAGGAAAGAGGAGGCAGCAATGGAGAAATAAAGGAGGAAAACAAATTTGTGCCTTTTCATCAAAGTGTCTTCTAAGTTCCCCCAAAATTTGGATAGTTGCCAAAATCCTACAATGGAAAAGCACAGGAACCAGTATTTTCTGAGCACCTACTATGCACCAAGAAGTGCAAAGGCACACAAATTACACCATTTAATCTTCAAGACACCCTGAATCGTTTGCAGTTGAGAAAAATCAAACAACTTGCCAAGAATAAGTCGTCTGACCCTCGAGTCCTTACAAGCTGTCCATCGTTCCTGCTAGAATAATTTCAAAACTCCACCATTTCTACAGAAATTACAAAGAGTAAGTAACATGTGTAGAATGCGGGGTGTTTATAGAATGAAAGAAATCAGTTAGCAAAACATCTCCTAACAGCAGCTTGTGGGGAAGTAAAGAATAGCAACCAATTAGCATTGTGGCCACACAGGGCTTTCTCGTCCTCCCTAACGGGACACAAATCCACAGAACTGCTGAGCGAGAACCTCCTTCAGTGGACCGGCTGTACCCATCTGCGCTCTTCACTGGATGAGGTCTGAGAACTGAAGCCCGGGTCCCCAGGCGTTCTACGCCCAGTTGGTGTTCACCGCCTTGCCCGCCTGACTTCCTGCAGGCGGGAATAATTGGCCGCTGGGTCCCACTGGTTTAGGAGCGCAGGATGAAGGACAGAGCCAGCATGTCACATTCCACAGAAAGGTCAACATCACACGCATGTCTGAGATAGCTTACCTCTGTTAGGTTCCTGGTAAACCTGCACTTTGCCCATCTCTACTCCCAGCCGCCTAGGGAAGAGAAAAGGGGGGAAAAGCTGAAAAGGTAATAGAAATGAAATCGACTCAACATTTTTACTACTTAAGGATGAATCACAAATGGATTAAAAATAAGACAAAGAGAAATAAAAGAGGCACTGTTACTCTAAAATTCAAAGTGGATGTGGTACTGTTCTGTCCCTTCATTACCCAGCCCCCCACCCCCACCCCACGCCTCCCCAGGGGGGCCTCCAGGGGGCCAGCTCAGCCTGGTCAGCGACCCTTTCCTTGTGCCCTGGGCCCTCCAGCCATGCCTCTGGGCTACACCAACCCCTCCTGCCCTGAACCTTGTTCTCTCTGCCTGGAGGCTTTGGCTTTCTCAATTCGCATACCATCCCCTGGGCTTAAAGGCACCAGCCAAGCTAAACAGAACGAGCTGCACGAACCTCCCCTTTCGTCCTGTTCTCATCACACTACCTATATCACCACCGGGAATTTTCCTGTCTTCTCGACTTCCTTCTTGTCTGGCTCCCCTACTACACAGAAGGAAGGATCCTGACTGTTCAGTTCACTGTTAATCCCCAATATCTAGATCAAGGCCTAGTACATGGTAGGAGGTTCAATCCTGATTTAATAAATAACTAAAACTAAACTGAACTATAATCTATGTGAGCTATGTTCATACAGGATACACTTCATTGCTCTTCATACGCAAGTAATTCTCTACTTATGTGGCACCTAACAGAATCCCTGGCACTTGCAAATGTCTCAATAAATGTCTGCCAAATGAATGTGTAAGGAGTTAGAACAGTTTACAAAAAAAAGTTAGCCCTTAATAGACGATACACAGACCAACTATGAAACATCTGCTCTCATCAAATTTGATTCCGATCATCAAATTTAAAACATGACATAATGAGGGCGCCTGGCTGGCTCAGTCAGTTAAGCATCCGACTTCGGCTCAGGTCATGATCTCAGGGTTCATGGGTTCAAGTCCCACATCACGCTGTGTGCTGACAGCCCGGAGCCTGGAACCTGCTTCAGAACCTGTGTCTGCCTGCCTCTGCCTCTCTCTCTCTCTTTCTCAAAAATAAACATTTTTTTTTCTTAAAACGTGACATAATGAATATGGATTTTAATGGCACAAAGTACTCACTCAGCAATTTTCTTTGAAAGCTCCATACACGATGAATTAGAATTTGCTGAAAACAACACCAGACCTCCTTTCGTTATGTTCATCTTGGTTTCTAATTCAGGTGGCGCCACACAAAACATCAAAACCTTCTTGGTTTTCCAATTCTCAGAGCCTAGGAGGATTGAGAGTATATTAAAAACTGCCATAGAATATGAAATTCAACTGAATGAACTCTTTTTGTTTTTTTTTACTAGCAAATGACTTAAGCTGAAGGCAATTAGTTTTCACCATGATGGAGTCTTTTATATTAAATACATGTATGGACAAATAAAAAGTTTGTTTGGATTTCAGGGTTCTGGATTCATGGAAAAAATGTTACTGCATGATTTAATTAGTTTTCATGACCACTGGGAACAAATGATAAACTTACAAGAAAGGCGGAGCTGAAGAGCTCAGTGTTTTACTGTTTGCTGCTTAAAGTCAATTATGGACAACCTCCTTCTATTCTCTGACAACAAAATTCCTCCTGGATTAACACACAGAAAAATGGCAGAGCCATTAGCAAGGACATGGACTGCTCGATCCTTACGTGACTAATAAATAGCCCATCTGTGCCCAGCTTTTCCTATAATAACTATTTATCCCCAAACCTCCCCCTTGGCTACCAGCTGCCTCTCTGATGCCCTGAGTCACATCTAAGCCCGACCTTGTCACCTGAGTTTTTTCCAAACTGGAACACAAGGCCGAGAGCAGACAATGGCGCCGAAGGGAAGGAAAGCAACCACCCAACTGACAGGCAGCAGGGCAGAGACAGAAAGCCCCTGGCCTGAGTGTCCTCGGAGCCAAGGCAGGGTCCCACAGGCCCCTCCATTCTCTGGGCTGGGTCCTTATCAGCCGAGGAAGGGGCAGGACTAGATGCCGCAGCAATAACCCAGCAGGCACGGGGAAGGGGGGCACTTTCCCAGTAAGCCCACGGCATTTCCTCTCCTTGATGGCTCCGGGAAGGAGATTTCGAAGGGACCAGAGCCGAGAGGCTCTTTTTTTGTTACTCTTAAATTTTAATTACACGAACACATTCTCCTTGTGAGAAACTGAAACTTGATAGTTATGGCTGACATCACCAGCCCCAATTTCAGGCTCCTTCCCACCCCTGTCCCCCGGAACGGACAGCTCTTATCAAGTCAAAACGGACACCATCAGACCTTTACACATTCACATGCGACCCCCAGGCCATAAAAAATAGGTACAAAAATACCTTTCTAATGCAAAAAAAAAAAAAGAAAGAAAACCATCATGCACATTTATCTATAGTCTCCTTATCTGTTAAATAATATATTTTAACAACCAGGGGTTACAAAATACAGACCCATGGTGTTCTTCTGAACTGCTGTGAGTACTCCACGGTGCGGAGATGCCGCGTGTAGCGTGTCACCGTCCTAAACAAGGCTCCTAGTGCGCGTCTCTCTGCAGTAACTGCATGGCCCACTGGGCAGCGTTACAGGTAAGGACGCAGCAGCAGGCTAGGAGAGCACTCTCCCACAGGGTGCCTGTGATGGGCATCCGGCGATGGGGAAAATGGAGCACTACAATGAAAACTGACCTATAGCTATGATTTCCAAACAGAAACACACACACAAGTGACCAAAGCCCTAAGAGGACCAACGAGGGCCAGGGGTACCTACAAAGAATGTGACTCGGGAGCAGGCATCAGCCAACTACAGCCCACAGGCCAAACCAGGTGCCTCCATATGCTCGGTCTGTACATAAAACTGCTGGAACACAGCCACGCCCGCTACCTACAAACCGTCTATGGACACGATAGAGTTGAGTACAGGCCATAGAGCTGGAAACACTGATCACCTGGGCCTCTACAGAAAGTCGGCTGACACCTGCTTTATGGCAGTGTGGGCCAGAGTGGGTGGTATAAACGAAAAAAAGAATATATTTAATCATCAACACTTAAAGTTGGAAGAGATCTTAAGTCTCTTCCAACACCATCTCTCAACCCATGTATGTCTGTGTCTAGGAAGAGATGGTACAGGTCTGGAAACAGAAACAACAAAGAACTCATTCTCCTGTAGTTATACATATAGGTTTTGGAGTCAAGATCACATTTGCATCTTGCCTCAACTCACTGAGAGGCCCCATAGGAATGAACCTCTCTTAGCCTCAGGGTAAGGTGACCGACCTTACAGGGTCGCTGTAAAATTAACTTCTGTACAGCACTTAACACAGTGTCCCATACAGAGGATCTGCTTGGTAAATGGAAGCTAGCTACAGAGGAGTCCACTTTCAGGGCTTTGGTTTTCTGCTGCACAAGTGCGGTAACAGGTATATGCTGGCCATCTTGTTACATCCCCCAAACGTCAAAGAAGCAGTTTCTTAAGGTACCACAGTGTTCTTGAGAGGACCTGGGACACTCAGAACAAAAGCACCCGAGGGGAGAAAGGGCTCTGAGAGGTGAAGGGGCCCATCTACACGACTCCTGCCAAGGAACCACTCCAGGTGCCCGAAGAGCTCCAAAGCTCAAGGCCCACATCCTGAGGGCCCATCCATTCCAAAGTCTTCCTTAGAACAGGCTAAAGTCTCTCCCTGCCCTCACCACCTCCTGGTTTTTGTCCTTTCCTTGGTAATTTACAGGAAACATCAAATTCTTTTGCCACAGAGCAGTGCTAGACCATCTCAAGATGGCTCCCTCGCCTCTGTATCATCCCTGGGAGGCTTCCTGGAGCCTTTCCTTATTGGTTACAGTTTAAATGCCCTTCACCACTGACTGTGGTCTCTTAAGTCCCAGTCTTTGGATACCAGGATTGTATCATCAAAACCTAACCTGACACCACTATCAAAACGGCACCGCCACAGAGACATCCATTTGGAAACGGTCATCAACGGTCATCCTCTGTGCCTACTCACTGCACAAGATGTTCCAACTTAAGGGCCGCTGCTGCCTTGGGCTCTCCTATTGGAAATTCCAGTTGTGCTCTTTACCAAGCTTCAAAAAAGTGAGTTTTAGAGATTATCCTCAGAAACATAATCACCAGGATGGGGCCTGGCAGAAGGCTCATTAGCACAAAGCTTCAGTGTGAAATGGAAAGCGGAGAGAACACTCCCATCCTCTCTCCCCCAACCCTGTAAACTACAGTTGCTTTACATTTATCCTAAATGTACCCCAGCATGTGTGAGAATTATTTATAAATACGTATGAAAACACATCCTTCTCCATGACCCTCAGTACCCTACAAGAAGCAAATCCTACCCTTCTCTGAACGAGACTGGGCAATCTGTTAATGTCTCCTGAATGAATCCACACTGAAAAGACCACTTGCTTTGGATGTTGTCTGCGGTCATTTCAAAACCATTCTTCCACATTTCAGAGGAGGAAGGCTTGCCGCCTCTAAAAGTGTGATGCGTTCCCTCCAAAACGTCCACTCTACAAGCACCTCCTATCTAAAGACGTTGGAGTAAGAGTGTGAAATCCTGGGTTTGCTTTTCATGGTTACTAGCTGCCCATTCTTGGGTAGGTCCCTTGGCCTAGCCCGGGCATGCA
This sequence comes from Proteles cristata cristata, assembly GCA_017311185.1. Lineage (NCBI taxonomy): Eukaryota > Metazoa > Chordata > Mammalia > Carnivora > Hyaenidae > Proteles > Proteles cristata. The sequence goes on along the minus strand of JAESUZ010003526.1, from coordinate 1,000,482 downwards.
CGCTTCCCTTCCTGACAACACAGATAGATGCTCGGTAGGATCAGCTTCCATCACCAGAATCCAAGGTCCAGGACAGCAGAGATTTTTTTTTTTTTGCACCATTATATTCTCTGCTGTATATCCAGGGTCTAGTACCTGGCACATAGGGGCGCAACAGTGTTTACCAAGTAACAAACAGTTGCTGAATCAAGCCTGATCTCACGGACTGGCAACAATTAAACGGAATTCAAAGTAGTCTGCCTACTAAAAGGCATCGTAAAGTGCAAACCATTATTATTTTTATTGCTGAAGTACCTCGCTCAAAAACAATTGCTTTTTATATCAGTACCAAAGAGAATTAGTAGAGCAAAACCTAAGCCGGATTAATCTTCCGAGTCTCTGTGATCCCAGGCTCTTCGCCCATCTCTCCATCAGCCTGTTTTCTTACGGCTAGCACCGTTTTCTGAGTGCTCTGAATTCTTACAGCAAGTCAATAAAGCATGTACTAGAAGTGGACCCATTTTACACACGAGGAAATGAGGCCGTGAGATGAAATGTGCTCAAGGCTGCACCGCCTCTAAGCAGCTGACATTAGCTGAGTTTCAGTCTGACTTCTAGCAGACAGTTTTACCAACAGCACAGAAAATGATGGTAACTCCCCTACTGAATTTAGCATCGCAGTGAGCAGAATCAGACAAATACCCAGATTTTGAATAATGGCTAGAGTAAACGTGCTTTGTTTGGAATACAATTTATATCAAGTGTTAAAGAAAGAACGCAACACATAACTTTCAGTATTTCCCCTTTTGGTCATTTGTACCAGGGAAAGAAAAGAACAAGCCCTATATGCTCAATAATGGTCACTGCAAGAATTTCTTTAAGAGCAACACTGAACATACAGAAAAGATCCATAATGGGGCAAGTAAGTAAAATTCATAAATATATAGTCAACATAATAGACCAGGCAAATATCAGGACTTTGCAGAGTGCTTATGTTAAGTGAGTAAGAGCAGAATTTCGTCACCTCCAATCAAAACTGGGTAATCATGGTATAGACGGGTCAAGATAGGAACACGGGCAGGAAGAAGGGTAGGATTTGGCGGAGTTCAATAACGTGGGTGAATTATTTTTATTAGCTCATTTAAATCTTTTAAACATTAGAAATCACACTTCTTCGTGCCCCAATTCCCCATTCCGCATTTCCTTATTCTTTATAAAAGCTAAAGACCCAAAATCCTTAGCATCAATGTAATATGCGGGGGGAAAAACATTTTAAAGTAAAATATCTAAAAATATCTAAAGTACCTAAAAATTACATCGAGGTCCTCCCTCAACCTCTGCTGGGTGAGTTCTGGGTGCGATAAAAAATAACGAGTGAGAGAAGAACAGGAATGTCTGCGACCAGCATGGCCAGTCAACTTAGAATCGGGCTGTGTCACACCAGGGGCCGGAGATGGCTGGGCTGGAGGCTCGTTTTCTGAGCCGCCTGTCCCGTAATTCGGGCTCGACTCCCGACGGCGCCCGGGGCGGGGTCACCCCGGGGCCGCACGCCGGGCCGGAGCCCCGCGGGCCCCGCGAGGAACAGGAGGGAGGGGGAGGAGGGGCGGCTGCGGGGTCGCCCCGCCGTACCCCCCCCCAGACGCCGCCCTGGGACCGCGCGACCCGTCCGCCAGCAGGCGCCGCGGGGCTCCCCGCCCCTTGCACCTGCGCCCCGCACGGCCGGAGCCCGGTGGTCCGCGCCGCCACTCGTCGCTGGCTCCCGCCCGCCTACCTGGCCCCGACCCCAGCCCCGGCCCCGCCGCAGCCTCGGCTGCCGAAGGAAGAAAGCGCCGGCTCCCCAGGCGGCTTCTCTAGGAGCAAAATGGCGACTCCATGCGCAAGAACGGCGTCCGCGGCGACTGCGAGGCCGGTGGGCGGGGCAGAGGGCGGGGCCGGGAGCAGGGATTGCGGAGGCACCTGGCCCGGGGGCCGTGGGCGGGGCCCACCCGAGGGGCGGGGCGGGGAAGGGGACCCGCGGGTGCGGGCTGGAGAGAGGGAGCCTTGCTGGCAAGAGGGGCGGGGAGGTGGACGCGGCTGAGCCTCTTTGGTACCTGGGGATGCGGTGGCTGAGAAAGCGAATGTGTGGAATTACAAATGTCTGGGTTCGAGTCTTTGGTGGCTTGTAACCTTGGGCAAAGTCACTTCACCTCTCTGTGCCTCAGTTTCCTCATACGAAAAATGAAAATGATAGTAGCATCCGTCTCATAGGGTTATGAGAATTAAGTGAGAAAACTACTACAGGGCTTTTTAGCTCAGTTCCTGCCATATAGTAATCGCTCAGTTTGTATCATTATTTCCTTTGTTGACCGTTCTTCTTTTGTATCTTTTAAATGTTTATTTTTATTTTGTAGAGAGAGAGAGACAGAGGATCCGAAGCAGGCTCCTTGCTGACAGCTGAGAGCTGGATGCAGGGCTTGTGAGATCAAGACCTGAGCTGAAGTCGGTGGCGTAACTGACTGAGCCACCCAGGTGTCCCAACCTTTCTTCTTTCATTGTAGAGGAACTGGTGTTTTTGGTATCCATTGCCTGAATTCTTTATAATCTAAATATAACTATATTTATATGTTTTATTTTAATTTTAAAGATAACATAATAGCAAATGCAGGGGCACTTGAGTGGTTCAGTCGATGAAGTGTCTGACTCTTGCTCTCAGCTCACGTCTGGATCTGAATTCAAGCCCTACATTGGACTCCTCGCTGGGAGTGAAACCTACCCCCACCCCACCCCACCCCAAAAAAAAGAAGCGAATACGTATGTAGCCCTTATCGTGTGTCAGACCAGTCCTCTTAAGTGCTTACCATATATTAACCATAATTTATTTAATCCTCACAAGAGTATGAAGTAGACATTATTGTTTTATCCATTTTAATACTGTGGGAACTGAAACACCCACACTGAATGACTTGACTTGGCAAGCAACTAGGTGGACATGACCTGCAATCCAGGAGGCCTGGCACCGAATTCTGCATTATGCTCATCCGTATACCACACTGCATCTCCAATTCTTTGGATTTTCCACAAGCATAAAGCGTGAAATCATTCATCAAAGGTTGGGCAGCTAGCTGGAAGCAGCCAGCCTCTTATTTTACAATTGGGGAATACAAGCATGTCAATTTATGAGTCTTAAATTGGGTGATACTTCATGAAATGGCGTTAAGACATTTCCATTGCTTGACAACTTTACAGGGACATACTTCTTGCAAAGGGCGAGGCCCATGAGCCCACTTGTGAATGGCGTACATTCGCACGACAAAACTGAATCCTCCTCCAGTGGACGGCCGTTGGGTTTCGGGATCTAACCCTTGCCCGACCTCACCAGCCTGCTTCGACCAGCAGCTTGGATCCACCCTTCTCGTCACGTGTTGCCGTGCGAATGGATCGGGCCAATCAGGACAGCTCATCCCTCTTAGCTCACTGATTGGCTCCAAGGCTAAGCCGCTGAGCCAATGGGAGCCCAGGAGACACAAGCTGGAGCCGCATGGGGAACTGTGGCCTGCGGCTGGCTCTCTAGCTCTGGTTGTCAGGATACCTAGAGGGGGATCCAGGGATCTGGTTGTCAGGATACCACCAGGGGAAAATGCTGATAGAGGAAGAGAAGGGAGCCATATAGACGGCCCCAGTGGAGTTGAGACCGAACCTGAAGTCAGTAGTTCCCTGAACTTTTCATTGATGGGCACCGGTAAGTTTCTCCCCTCCACCCTCTGAAGCCAGCGTTGATTGGGTTTGTATCATTCGCAAGGGCCTGCGTGTTCTCCCGCTGCTTACTTACTGTTTTTTCTCACCAGCCTGGTCCTCCGTCTCTGCACTATAGGGCCTTTGCGCATGCTGTTCCTGCCTCCAGGAAGGCACTTCCTCCTGCAATCCTCTCCCCCAGTGACTCCTACTTAAACTGCACCTCAACACGACAGCCATTTTCAAGCCTTCCCCAAACAGAACCCCCCCAAAAAACCCACTTCATATACTTTTCCTTCTTTAAGCTTATCCTGATTGCCAATTCTTGCTAATCATGTATTTACTTGAATGATTGTTTCATAAATACTCCTACCCTAGGCCCCATAGACGGTAAGCCCTATGCAGGCAGGCCCCCTTGTCTCTTCTGCTGACCACTTTTTCCCAGTACCCAGAACAGCATCTAACACAAGTACGGTACTCGAAAAATGTATGTAAAATGGGTGACCTGAGATGTAGCCCCTTGGTAGAAAGGAGGTGGGCAATATTACAGAATCATATAGTATTTGCACAACACAGAATGTTCTGAAAGTTTTACAGATCGGCTTTCCTGAGCCAGTATGGCTTGCTCCCACATAGCACTGCTTCACATAGTGAAATGGCTAGTTTCTCTTGCCCTCATTGCAGGCACTTAGCTTCTAGTTTCTATTGTTCTGCTATACTGGATGTCCATCTGCCTTCCATTTTCCAAAGACTCTTGAAATTCCTGGGGCTGATGTCTCCTCTCCCATTCTCATTATCCTTGGGGTATAGGCCATGTGAGTGAGCTGTGGTAGACACCTGGCCCAGACCACCTACCAGATACTTCCGCCCCAGTCATCACCTGACTGCAATTGTATAAGAGACCCTCGAGTGAGAATCACCTGGCTGAGCCCAATCCAACCACAGAACATTGAGAGGTAATAATCAGCTTTTGAATTAAGTCAGTGAGTTTGGAGGTGTCTTGTTACACAGCTGTGGGTAACGAGAGAGAAAGGAGCACAGCCAGAATTTAAAGACCATGGTCAGGGTACCTGGGTGGCTCACTTGGTTAAGCGCTGGACTTCAGCTTGGGTCATGATTTTGCGGTTCATGGGTTCAAGCCCCACATCAGGCTCTACGCTGAAAGCTCAGAGCCTGGAGCCTGCTTCAGATCTGTGTCTCCCTCTCTCTCTGCCCCTCCCCCACTCATTCTCTTTCTCTCTCTCTCTCTCTCTCTCTCTCAAAAATAAATAAGCATTAAAAACAAAAATTAAAGACTGTGGTCATTTCCACCTTAATGCAGTTTTGGATTAGTCTATTGCTAAGCCTTGATAATCCTTTGCACAGTTGAGGTTTAAAGAAACCATATGTATTTCGGAAGTGATTGGCTTGCTTGCCTGTATCACGTCTTTGACCACATTCAGGGTCAAACTGCTGCTCGTAAAATATGAATCAAGACACCCACGCCTAAGACGTTCCCCCTCAAACTTTTTTTTTTAAAGGAAGAGAATCTTTGCTATCGTTTTGAAGATTTTCAGCAGAGTGGTACAGCAGGGAACACAGACTTCTCCTCCAAATACATGAAATGAAAACTCAGGGGCTTGACTGTCAGTAACTAAAACTAGGGTCTGCCTCCTGCCCCCTCGTTGCAGTGATGATCCCTGACAGAGAGGCGAGGGCACCTCTCTGAGCTTTAGTTTGCTCGCCTGAAAAATGGGTACTAAGATTAGCGGCTGTATGGGGATTCTGGGTGGGGAATAACTTTTCCATGGGGTCCAGGACTAAGAGGCGCCCAGAGGAAGCTGTTTCGGGGCTGCCCTTCCTCGCTTGCATCAGGAATCGATGGCTTTGTTTCTTCTCTAAGTGAAGGAGGATGGCAGCAGGGACCAGCAGCCTGCTCGCTAGTCAAGGGGACTTTGTAAGTTTCCATCATTGAGCCCTTTCCCTCATCCTCTGGATATTCTCCTTTTTCTAGTCCCCTCTCCCCCGCAAGAATGAAAAAAACTTCATTGTCTTAAATGATTAAATTTTTTAATGTTTATTTTTTTTAATGTTTTTTTTTTAAATTTGTTTCTAGGAGAGAGAGAGAGAGAGAGAGCATGAGCAGGGGAGGGTCAGAGAGAGAGGGAGTCACAGACTGAAACAGGCTCCAGGCTCTGAGCTGGCAGTCAGCACAGAGCCCGACGCGGGGCTCGAACCCACGAACGCGAGATCATGACCTAAGCGAAAGTCGGATGCTTAACCGACTAAGCCACCCAGGCGCCCCTTTAATGTTTATTTTTGAGAGAGACAGACAGACAGAACATGAACAGGGCAGGGGCAGAGAGAGAGGGAGACACAGAATCCAAAGAATACTCCAGGCTCAAAGCTGTCAGCACAGAGCCCGCCACGGGGCTCGAACTCACAAACGTGAGATCATGACCTGAGCTGAAGTCAGTCACTTACCCAATTGAGCCACCCAGGCACCCCTGTCTTTCATGACTATTAATATTTACATGTAAGGCAGAGAAGGACAAATATCATATGTTTGCACGTATAGGAGGATTAGGAGGAACTTGACGGAGGAACAAGGGGAGAAGAAGGGGGGAAATGGTGGGGGAAAGGGAGAGAGGCAAACCATGAGAGACTCTTGAATGCTGACAAAAACTGAGGACTGATGGATGTGGGGGGGAGGGGGAATGGGCATGGAGGAGGACACTTGTGGGGATGAGCACTAGTGTTATGTGGAAACTAATTTGACAACAAACTATTTGTAAAAAAAAAAAAAATATTTACATGTAAAAAAATCCAAACACAAAGAGAAAAAAAGTAAAAAGGTATTTACCATTATCTCACCATGGACAGATGATCACTCCTTTTTTTTTTTTTTAATGTTTTATTTATTTCTAGGAGAGAGAGAGACAGCGCGAGCAGCGGAGGGTCAGAGAGAGGGAGTCACAGACTGAAACAGGCTCCAGGCTCTGAGCTGGCAGTCAGCACAGAGCCCGACGCGGGGCTCGAACCCACGAACCGCGAGATCATGACCTAAGCGAAAGTCGGACGCTTAACCGACTAAGCCACCCAGGTGCCCCACTCCTGACATTTTTTAAATCTCCCTTTTCCACTTAACAACCTGCTGCAGATAGAGTTCACATTAATGAACTTAAGTCAAGGGCATCACCATGAGCACTTTTCACTAATATACACAACCTGTCTTTGCACCTTTGCTCAAGTGTTTTCTTACATTAAATTCCTCGAGGTAAACTTGTTGGTCAAAGGGTATGTATGCACTTTTCAAATGTTGTCCCCAAGAAATTTTGTACTAATTTACATTCTTGCCAAAAACTTGAAGAGTGTCCATTTCTCCTCATCCTCGCTAACACTGAGCAATGTCTTTCTTTTTTTTTTTAATTGGTTCAGTGGATTGTCAATGTTTCCTGGGCTTTTAAGATCACTTGTCCACATCAAGATGCCTATAGCTCCCCTGGCCACCTTGCTCACTGACCTTCAGCTCCATTCATTCACTCAACAATTATTGATCAAGGACCTGCCACATGCCAGGCCCAGTTAGAGAGCTGGGCTGCAGCCGAGAATGACCAAGCACCTACCTCATGAGATGGCCACGGAGTAGGTGAGCCACTGCATGCTAAGTGGTTAGCAAGTGCCCACTTCAGCACCCAGGAAACTATACTATATAAGGGAGACCTTGGTAAATAAATACAGAATATACATTTTGTAAATGTATAAATGATATTACATTACTATATATAAAACATTCCTTATCATTATACGTAAAATGATAATATCAAGTATTATCATGATCATGTTTAGCCACAGGACCTGAGAAGTCACTTCTCTCCGTCCCTCAGTTTGCTCATCTGTAAATAGGCGAATGCCACCCACCCCCTGGCACTGTCCGAGGATGGAGGGCAGCTATGTATTTACCGTGCGAGGCAGTAAGGAAGCCCCAGGGAGGCCAAGACAGCCGCCACGCGGCCCTCCTGTAGACAGCACAACCGAGACGCAGGACGCTGAGCCTTTGCTGACATTCCACTTTTTGCAGCTGTTCCCCTCACACATCGCTCGCGGGAATGTGAAATGGCGCAGCTGCTCTGAGGAACACCTTGGCAGTTCCTCAAAAAGTGAGACACAGACTTCCCATATGACTCATCAGCTGTCACTGTACCTGTCTTCCCAAGAGAATTAAAATGGTTGTTTCTGGTTTGAGGTTTACTTATTTTAAGAGAGAGAGTGCACTTGGGAGAGGCAGAGAGAGTGGGAGAGAGAATCCCAAGCAGGCTCCACACACTCAGCACAGAGCCCAACACAGGGCTTGATCTCACAAACCCTGAGATCATGACCTGAGCTAAAATCAAGAGGCAGACGCTTAACTGACTAAGCCACCCAGATGTTCCCAAAACAGTTGTTTAAGCACATACTTGTGTACAGATGTGAAAAGCAGTGGTTCTTAAACTTGAGTGTCTCTCTTAATCAACCGGAGAGATTGTTAAAACACAGAATGTGGGGGGTGCCTGGGTGGCTTAGTCGGTTAAGCGTCCGACTTTCGCTTAGGTCATGATCTCGCGGTTCGTGGGTTCGAGCCCCGCGTCGGGCTCTGTGCTGACTGCCAGCTCAGAGCCTGGAGCCTGTTCCAGTCTGTGACTCCCTCTCTCTCTGACCCTCCCCTGCTCACGCTGTCTCTCTCTCTCTCCTAGAAATAAATAAAAACCTTAAAAAAAAAAATTAAAACACAGAATGTGGGGCCCAGCCCCAGAGTTGCTGATTCAGTGAGTCCCGGTGGAATCTGAGAATCTGCATTTCTACCAAGAGTCCAAGGGATGCCGAGGCTGCCATCCAGCGGTCCTGCTCTGACAGCCACCATCTGGGAGCTGGAAGGATGAAGGAGAGAGTGGATGTTGATGAGCTATTAGCCATTCCCATCACAGATGGGAAGGCGGCCCAAACTGTGTCCCACAAAGAGGTGCTAACAGCATTAAGACCTTCCAAGGCTTCACCTTTGCACACTTCCTCCACCTCCTCTATATAAATATATGTAAACGCCTCCACATATCACAGAAAATTAAACTCTCTGCTGTAAAATAAGACTTGAAAGAATGGTGCTTCTGAAATCATTTGGCCATAGGCGAGGCCCTCAACCTCTGACTGACTGTGACCTCTAAGCAATCCGTGTTCATCTTACTTTATGGGAAATTCTTACAAAGTGAGAAAATCTGAGCCCTGTGTTTTCCACTGTCCTGAAACTTGTATGGACATTAGATTTAATGAAGCAGAGGTTGAGTGTAATGTTACACTTGCGGACCTTTAATTAAACGTTTATTGGGGCACCTGGGTGGCTCAGTCAGTTGAGCGTCTGACTTCGGCTCAGGTCATGATCTCACGGTTCATGGGTTCGAGCCCCACGTCGGGCTCTGTGCTGACAGCTCAGAGTCTGGAGCCTGCGTTGGATTCTGTGTCTCCCTCTCTGCCCCTCCCCTGTTCATGCTCTGTCTCTCAAAAATAAACAAATGTAAAAAAATGTTTAAAAACATTTATTAATATTGGTTTTGTGGGGATTTTTAAAATTTTTTGGATGCGATAAAAAAAATCAGGTCTTGAGACTCCTGGGTGGTTCAGTCGGTTGAGCATTGGACTTGAGCTCAGGGCACGATCTCACGGTTGGTGAGTTCGAGCCCCACATTGGGCTCACTGCTGTCAGGCGGAGGCTGCTTGGATCCTCTGCCTCCCCCCTCCCCCCCCCCCGCTCCTCCCCTGCTCTCTCTCTCTCAAAAATAAATAAATATTAAAAAAATTAGATCTTGGGGCGCCTGGGTGGCTTAGTCGGTTAAGCGTCTGACTTTCGCTTAGGTCATGATCTCACGGTTCGTGGGTTCGAGCCCCGCGTCGGGCTCTGTGCTGACTGCCAGCTCAGAGCCTGGAGCCTGTTTCAATCTGTGACTCCCTCTCTCTCTGACCCTCCCCTGTTCACGCTCTTTCTCTCTCTCTCTCTCTCTCTCTCTCTCTCTCTCCTAGAAATAAATAAAAAAAACATAAAAAAAATTAAAAAAATAAATAAATAAAAAAATTAGATCTCAAATATAAATGAAGGCCCTCGAAATAGTCCTAAGTTCTAGGCTTGGTGCCAAAAAAGTTTGCCAAGCAAAGTGGAAGCTCTTCCAGGAGAGCCTGGACATGGATGTTAGAGAGGCACCCCCACCTGAAGTCACCACAGGGCTGTCCCATGGAGGGAGCATTGCAGGTTAGGATGGGCTAGGGCTCCAGCAACAAATGAGCCCCAAGTCATCTTGGGTTATACCAAGAAAGAATTCTTCCTGATGCCGTGTGTCCATTGTGGGTTGTCTGGAAGCTCTAATCCACATGGCCCATGCTCGCCGGCCTGAAGGAACAACCCCCATGCGGGCCACTGTCCATGTCCCAGCGGAGAGAAAGGAGCTCTGTTGCCAATCACGCATCAACCGTTACAGCTTCTGCTGGGGAATAACACGTGTCAGTTTCCCTCATGTCGGACAAGGATTCTCACCTTGACCAAGTCCTACTCAGGCTCCCCGAGTTCTTTTAAAACTAGGGTGTGGCTTTGGGATTTCTGTGCCCCTCTTTGCATTGTCTGATTTGGGCAAGAATCTTGCCGAGTCAGGCTAGCCAGAACCCCCCACCCCCATCCTCCCATCACCTCTGTATCCAGTGGAGGTCCTCATCCCCCACCTCCTCCAGGAGGTGTCTGATCGCCTAGCCCACCTCCGGGCAAAAATATCATTTGGCCAGAATCCCCTCCTGATGTTCCTTTTCAGAATTTTTCAGCCACTGGCCCCACCCTATAACCCCATAACCCCATCCTTGGTTATAAATTCTCAATGTTCTGTGTTCTCAGTTGAGCCCAATTTCCCTCCCCCACTGCAAAGCCCCACCACAGGGGTCCCCGCTCTTACCCTGATTGACCCCCTTGAATAAAGCCTGCCTTACCACCCTTTAACAAGTGTCAGAATGAGTCGTTTTCCCATTAGCCAGGTCAGGTCACGTGGCCAAGCCTGCCCGGGGCGCAGGAGGGGAGCAGAGTTCTCCGGCAAGTGGCACTGCTGGCTCGTGAATAATAATGCCATCCACCACTCTCCTTTGGGAGGGAAACCTGGGACAGCCATTTCTAAAGCAGTCCCCACCCAGGCCATGGTCTTGTCCATTAGGTCTCATTCAACCACATGTTGGAGAGGGGGAGGGGAAGTCACGTGGCTGAAGCCGCAGAGACAGGAAGTGGCAGAGCATCAGAAGCCTCTTCTCCCTCACCCCGCTTAATCCCTGCCTCCATGGCCCTAGAGGGGATGCAGACGTGCTCATTTCTGATTTACACACGGGCTCCTCAAGCTAGTGTGGAAGGTCACCTGACTTGGACTCAACTGGGCTTGGGGGTGGGCAGGGGAGTTACAAAATCTCTGTTGGGACAGCCTGTTTGTATGAGATGAAGGTAACCAGTCTCAGATTCAAAGGGCATTATATGCATGAATCTTGATTAGCTCCTTTTCAAAAAATTGTTTTTGCCATGTCATTTATCTGCAAAGGTACCTTCAAACGCTTCCAACCTCCAGCGCAGGAGAGCCCATCTGAACTCACCGTCCTCTCTCCCAGTCGTACTCAAAGACTATATCAATTTCCCTATGGGGTGCAGACATTGAGATCAGAACTGTATCAATTTCCCTTTGGGGTGCAGACATTGAGATCGGATTATGGGTACCAGGGAAGTGACCAGCAATAGCCATTGACATTTACCGCTGTGCTGTGCTCAGCCTGCAGTAAAAACAAATCTAATAAAACTGTCTTTGTGGCACACAGACAAATTACATTTCCCAGTTCCCTTGCAGTGGGGCTGTGTAACTGCGTTCTGGACGTGAAATGTGAGGAGATGTGATTTACACTGCTTTGAGGCTGGGCCCATAAAAATCTCCCAATCTCAAAATGTCAAAGAAAACCAGAGCCTGCCAGGAGTTAATGTGCAAAAAACAGATTTTACTCAGGAGCTATTGCAACAGGGCGCTCAAAACAAAATTCAGCTGAGGACATTTGAAGATCTAATTGGGTTTATTAAAGGATTCAAGAATCCAAGAGCATGCCATCGAGCAAGTAGAGGAGCCCTCCAAGGAGTTGCATGAAAGGAAAGGTTTTTATAGGAAGGGGGGTGAGGCAAGAAAGTTACCAGCAAACGAAAGAATTGTTCTAGGGGTGCCTGGGTTAAGCATCCTACTCTTGATTTCAGCTCAGATTATGATCTTGAAGTTCATAGGTTCGAGTCCCCAATTTGGGCTCTGTGCTGAGCCTACCTCGCAGAGCCTACCTGGGATTCTCTCTCTCTCTCTCTCTCTCTCTCTCTCTCTCTCCCTGCTCCTCCCCTGCTTGTGTTCTCTCTGGCATGCTCGCGCGCTCTCTCTCTCTCAAACAAAAAGTAAATAAACTTAAAAAAAAAAAAAAAGATTATTCCAGGCAAGACGGGCGGTGGGGAGTCTTGGGGGGCAAGGAGTTTTATTAGGTAGATTACCTCACCTTCCTTTGGGGGATGGAAAGAGCCCATGTGACAGATGACCCCATCGGTGCTTACCAGAAATTCCTGGGGCACCTGGGTGCCTCAGTTGGTTAAGTGTCCAACTCTTGATCTCGGCTCAGGTCTTCATCTCACAGTTCGTGAGTTCAAGCCCCACATCAGGCTCTGTGCTGACAGTGCGGAACCTGCTTGGGATTTCTCTCTCCCTCTCTCTTTGCCCCTCCTCCACTTACGCTCTCTCAAAATAAAGAAACATTTTATTTATTTATTTATTTATTTATTTATTTATTTATTTAATGTTTTTTATTTATTTCTAGGAGAGAGAGAGAGAGAGAGAGAGAGAGGACAGCGTGAGCAGGGAGGTCAGAGAGAGGGAGTCACAGACTGAAACAAGCTCCAGGCTCTGAGCTGGCAGTCAGCACAGAGCCCGACGCGGGGCTCGAACCCACGAACCGTGAGATCATGACCTAAGCGAAAGTCGGACGCTTAACCAACTAAGCCACCCAGGCACCCCAAGAAACATTTTAAAAATTTAAGTTTTCTTGCATGTCATATTCTCCTTGGGTTATGTAAGATATTCTTGTTTGAAAGAGGTGCGTGCTTAAGTATTCAGAGGTGAAAAGTTACCACCAGGCCACAGGACTGGGTTTCAGGTGAGGACTATCAAACTCAATACATATAATGGCTCACCCAGCACCTCACTTTCTTAGGAAGAATATGGAACAGGAAAAGAGAACTTCACATACAGCTTTCATTTGTCCTTAATTTTTGCAATGGGGCATGTTCCAGCTGTAGGCAGCTTCGACAAAGGGAAGCCACTAACCTGGGGTCCCTTGCTCGTCTATTGCCCGTAAAGGTAAGAGGCTACTTACTTCCTATTCTTTGGTAAAGCCAGTCCGTCAATTACAAGTTATACCAGGAATAACCCTACAAGCCAAGTACAGCAAGCGAGGAGCAATCTTGGGTCCGTTTAACAGCACAGGACAGATCCTGCTGGGACCCCATCTACCTGCAGACCAAAAATCCCTTCTTGAGGCTGGAGGAGGGGTTCCAGGTCAGCCTCGAAAGCTTTCCCTCTGGCTGTGATCTCTGAGACTTCTTTCCAAGTGCTTCGACAAAAAAGTTAAATAGGACAAAATGGAAACTACTGTTGAATCTAGGAAATGAGAAAGTGTTGATCAAACTATTCTTCCAATTGTTCTGCGGTTAAAGTTTTTCATTCCAGGAAATCGAAAAAGTAAAATCTAAAATGGAGGAATTCACCTTCTTGCTTTTATTTCCTGTGTGGTTTAGTCGTCAATTAGTTCTGTCTGTTTAAGCCTTCCTGCTCTCCCTACCGGGTTCAGATCTCTCCCCTTTCACCCGATTGCCCTCCGGCTCCTGGCTGTTCATTGGATCCCAGGATCCATCCTTCCCTGCAATCCAAGTGCTAATTCTTCCGGAAGCATATGCCATCAGACGCTTTCCGTTGGCTTCCCTCAGTTGCAGGGCACACAAAACACCACACACACAAACTGCCATCAACCCCCCAAACCCCCCCAAAAGGGAAACTTTCCTACATAACCAAATAGTCCTAGATTCCAGTTCAGTCAAGTTTTGTGCCGGAGACCAGACGAGGCCAGGCTCCCATTTTTCTCTCTAAATCATTCGCTTTTCATCCTTCCTGTTGCTTCTGCTAGTAGACAGGTCACTAAATGGTGGTTAACAGCTCTGGCTTCTCCGGAAAGACATTCAGCAGCCTCTGCCCTACCGTTCTCAGCAAGAGTCCCTGTCCCACTCCGATTGGACAGGCTCAGTCACAGTCCCACCCCTGACCCATCCCTTAAGCCAGGCAATATCAGCCCTGATTGGCCTACCCTGAGTCACATGCTCCACACCTGGCTCTGGGGTAGAGTCAGCAGGAGCTGAGAGCCCCAGGAGAGGAGGCGGGGGAGGGGACGACCGGGGCAGGCTGGATTCTGGAAGGTGGGGTGAGGCTGTGGGAGATGAGAGCCGAGAGGGAGGTGACTTGGTTGGTGGCCTGGTCCCAACCCACTTCACTGGACGTTTGGATCTTAGTTTGGATCTGAGTACGTCTCCAGCCTGTAGGTCCCCACAGTGATTTTTTTGCACACAGTGTGCGCTTGGCTGGTTGGCCGGATTTTTTTCTTCTCCCCAAAGTATTAATTAAGCTGTTTTCCTCGCGCTCAGCCCAGCCCATCTCAGGAGCCAGCCCTGGCTGGGGGCAGTAGTTCACAAAGTGACCACGAGGTGGAGACGGAGAGGCGAGAAATCTGTCTTAGTCTTTGGTTTTTGTTTACTTCCTAGTGAAGTATAAAATACAGAAAAGTGCATCTTTACAGATTCAGTTCAATGAATTCTCACACACTGAGAAAGTGATTGTGACCAGCATTCATTCATCTCAAAGAGGCAGAATCTGATCTACACCTCGGGAGCCTCCCTCATGCCCTCTTCCACCCACTCCTCCCTCTGAGTGGTAAGATCACCGCTCGCCTGACTCCTAGAGCTGTCCGTTCATTAATCTTTCTTGTTTTGTCATTTACACTCATGGAGTCATACAGTACGTGCCCCTTTGGGACTGGCCTTGTCACTCAGCGTTCGTTTGTGAGCTTTATATCCATCTTGGCATGTGTAGTTGTATTTTTTTCCAATGTTTATTTTTTGAGAGAGAGACAGGAGAGGGGCAGAGAGAGAGAGAGAGAAAGAGAGAGAGAGAGGGAAATACAGAATCTGAAGCAGGCTCCAGGCCCTGAGCAAGCTGTCAGGACAGAGCCCCACGCGGGACTCGAACTCAGGAGCTGTGAGATCACGGCCTGAGCCAAAGTCAGACACTTCACCAACTGAGCCACCCAGGTGCCCCAGTGTATTTTTAAAAAAATTTTTAATGTTTATTTATTTTTTGAGTGTGTGTGAGAGAGAGACAGAGCACAAGCACGGGAGGGGCAGAGAGAGAAGGAGACACAGGACCCAAGGCAGGCTCCAGGCTCTGAGCTGTCAGCACAGAGCCCCATGCGGGGCTCGAACCCACAAACCGTGAGATCGTGACCTGAGCCAAAGTCAGATGCTTAACCGACTGAGCCACCCAGGCGCCCCTGAAGTTGTGCTTTTGAATGAACACAGGTCAGTCTGGTTCTGTCGTCCCACATCGCTTGTCCCATCTATTGTTGATGGGCATTTTGGGTAATTTCCGGTTTGGAGCCCTTATGAATAGCACTATTATGAAGCTTTTACTTACCTTTTGATTACAGATAGTTTTGTTGGGCGTATACCTGTGAATGAGATTGTTGGACCTTCGATTATATAAATATTTGTTTAGCATTAGCAGCTACTGCCAAGCTGCTTCCAAGGCAGTTGAGCTGATTTACATGCCCATTGGTGGTGCAACGCGTATTTGTCTTTCCCATTGTAGCCATTCAAATACACTGCGCTTTTTTTTTTTTTTCTAGTTTCTTTACTTATTTTGAGAGAGAGAGAGCGGGAGAAGGACAGACACAGAGGGAGAGAGAGAGAATCCCAAGCAGGCTTTGCACTGTCAGCACAGAACTGGACATGGGGCTCGATCCCTCAAACCATGAGATCAAGACCTAACCCAAAATCGAGAGTTGGAAGCTTAACCAACTGAACCACCCAGCCGCCCCTTACCAGCTCTCTTAGGTATCGCTGACATACTGTAAAATACACCTGTTTGTATGTGTACAATCCAATGATCTTGGGTAAATGTGCGGAGTTGTATAATCACCACCATGAACCAATTATAGAAAATTTCCTTCACTCCAAAAAGATCTCTCATGTCCTTTTTCCCTCGGGTTTTAACCTCCTTGTCTTCGACAGCCTTTAGTCATTTCCTTGGCTGCAGGCACGTGGCTACGCAATATCAGTGATTTAAAAAATCGGTAAGACCTGGTCCTTGCAGCCTAGGCAGATACGGACATGCAGCCCCATTACTGTGATTCAGGGCAAGCACAGAGCACCGTGGCATGTGTGGTGACCCAGAAAGGGCATGTGACAGGGATGGAGAATCAGCTTGGCCGCCACCTGGGGGAAAATGTCCCTCCAAAGAAGAGCTCAGCTTTCCAGGCCTTGCTTGGAGAACTTTCCCAACCAGGGGCTTGATTAGGGGACTCTGCCCTTTCCACCCACAACTTCCTGGGCCTCAGCACAAGTCTGCCTCCCCCGCTAGACTGAGAGCCCTTAAGGACAAGGGTCTTGGCTCACTTTTTCACTGTGTCTCCAGGGCTTGATACAGTGTCTATCTAGCACATAGTAGGTGCTTGCACTAGCTTCGTGGACTTCAAGAACAAAATACCACAAACTGGGGGCCCAAAACAACAAAAATATATCCTCTGTGGTTCTGGAGGCTCAAAATCAGAAGTCAAGGTGTGGGCAGCGTCCCTCTCCCTCTGAAGTCGCTAAGGCAGGGTCCTTCCTTGACCTTTCTCTCTTTCTTTCTTTCTTTCTTTCTTTCTTTCTTTCTTTCTTTCTTTCTTTCTTTCTTTCTTCCTTTCTTTCTTTTCTTTCAACAACGACAACAAGAAAACGTTTTACTTGCAACACGGCCCAGTCTCCATTGCTTGTACATAGCGTGGAGGCAGAAAAGAGTCATGCTACAAGCATCATTTCATCTAGGGAAGAACTTCATGCCTCCCAAACAACAAGCCCATCTCCCCCGAGAGATCCAGCCCTGGGCCAGCTGAACATACAAACGGGCAAGCCCAGAATGAACTTGGGCCCAGGCCTCCGCACATCTAACCTTCCCCAATGGCCCTTCCGGCTTCCTCGGCTGCAGCCTTCTACCCTCCCAGCCTAACCAGGCCAGCCCCTAGCTCTGGTGATTGCTGGCAGTCCATTGTGATTCTTGGCTTGCACGAGATCTCTTCAGTCTCTGCCTTGTCCTTGATGTGGGAAACAAAGGCAAAATTAAATAAATAAATAAGTATGCTTATAGCCTACAGCCCATTGACGATTTCTTGAGACAGGCAGAATGACCTTCCCCTGGGCACTCAGCTGCCTCGATGATGGCATTTTGCTAACGGCAAAAGGTAATCCTACTTTAACATTATCCTGACCCCCAGGGTCCTATAGGTCTACTTTAACATATAAACATCCCTTTGGTGGGGGCGCCTGGGTGGCTCTGTTAGTTGAGCATCATCTAATTGTTGAATTTGGCTCAGGTCATGATCTCATGGTTTGTGGGATCGAGCGTCACGTCTGGCTCTGCATTAACTTTGTGGAGCCTGGGATTCACTTTCTCCCCCTCTCTCTGCCTCCCCTCTGCTCGTGCATGCACACACACAATCTCTCTCAAAATAAATGAATAAACATGTAAAAAATTCCTTTGGGGGGCACCTGGGTTGGCTCAGTAGGTTGAGCATCTGACTTCGGCTCAGGTCATGATCTCAGGTTCGTGGGTTCGAACCCTGCATCGGGCTCTGGGCAGATGGCACAGAGCCTGCTTGGGATCCTCTGTTTCTCTCTTTCTCTCTCTCTCTGCACCGACCCCAGTTGTGCTTTCTCTCTCTTTCTCCCTCTCTCAAAAATAAACGTTAAAAAAATTAAACAGAAAAGAAACGGGATGTGGTGCTGGAGTGCCTTCTTGGAGCCCAAGGACAGGGACACACTCTGGGGATGGGAAAACAGAAAGCTAAGTCAGCCCAAGTCATTGTCTGTGAGACACCGCAGCAACTCTGCCCTGTCCCTGCTCAGACTCACATGCGTAAGAGAAACCAACTTCTTTCTTTTTTAAAAAGGATTTTGTTTTTAAGTAATCCCTCCATCCAACCTGGGGCTTGAACTCATAACCCAAGATCAAGAGTTGCGTGCTGCACTGACGGAACAGGCCAGGCACCCCGGAAGTGTCATCTTCTATCTTGTTCAAACATTTGCGTTTGTTTCCTGTGGCTGCTGTAACAAACGGGTGGCTTGAAGCCACCCGCATTTATCACTTCACAGTTTTGGAGGCTGGGAGTTTGAAATCAGTAGGGCTGGGCCAGAATCATGGAGTCACTGGGCCCTCAGTCCCTCCAGAGGCTTTAATGGTTTTTTTTTTTCTAGGAGAGAGAGAGAGAGAGAGAGACAGCGTGAGCAGGGGAGGGTCAGAGAGAGAGGGAGTCACAGACTGAAACAGGCTCCAGGCTCTGAGCTGGCAGTCAGCACAGAGCCCGACGCAGGGCTCAAACCCACAAACCGCGAGATCATGACCTAAACGAAAGTCGGACGCTTAACCGACTAAGCCACCCAGGCGTCCAGAGGCTTTAAAAGAGAATTTGCTCCTCGTCTCTTTCGGGCTCCCGCCTTCCTCTGGTTGTGACTAGGTCACGTGAGTCTACACACTGCCTTCTGTGTGTGCACATCAACTCTCCCTCTGCTTCCTGCCTACCAGGAGGGAATCCACATCTCAAGATCTTTAGCTTAATCACATCTAGGAAGACCATTTTCCCGAATAAGGTAAGACTTACAAGGGTAAGACGTGGTATCATTGGGGGCTGTCATCCAGCCGCCTATGCCACTGTTATTCATGTCCCTGTGACTCAGCGCTGAAACAAAATCATAGCAAAAAGAAAAGGGGGCATGTAAAGGAGTGTTCTGGGCACCATTATTTGTCACAGCAAAAAGGATGGAAATGACCTCCGTGATCAGCTGATACAGCAGATTGGACAAACTGCAGCACGATGTCACGGGATCTTACAGAGTCATGAAGTCATGACATGTCGCTTCTTCTCCCTTTATCAACATGGGTGAATCAATTGCAGAAGTAGAGACTGAGCTCTGTGCTGGAGGTCAAGGATCACGGGAAAATTGGATGGAGCCCCTGCCTAGAGGAGTCTACAGTCAGTGCTGGACACAAATCAAGAACTAATCATGACAGCACAGTGACTACAACAGTAGCCCCGTGTCCTGGGGGCTCTGGGGGTGCTGACGAAGGCTCAGCCCCGACAGGAACTCAGGAAAGCTTCACTGAGAAGGATATTGAAGGATAACTACGTTTGCACCAGGTGGGCATGAGGGAAGGTGTTCAAAGTGGAGAGAGGGCCAAGTGCAAAGGCTTGGGGTATGAGAAGAGTAAGGGGAGAGAAGGAGTTGCAGTCAGGGTACTGTCAGGCTCGGGCGACAGGAATCCTAGCAATAAAGGGGATTTAAGGGAGCGAGTGAAATGAGCTTCAGGAGGGGTTTGATCAAGCTCTGCTATTCTGTCTGCTCTGCCCTTCTTAGAATGGCTTCCTCCCTGACTGCCAGCAGTCACCTGGGTGACAACCTTGGGGTGTAAAGGTGTTTCTGCAACCATGGGTAACAGTCCTGAGCTTGGCACCAAGTGGACTACCTTCAAGGCATCCCGGTGAGCAGCTAATCTCTGCGCCGTGCACTTTCCTTCCTGGCCCCCATCATTCTCCACCCTTCTCTCCGCATTGTTCTGAATCCTGGTAACTTCGCAGGCAAACACAGAAGCCAGTGTGATCACATTTTTAGTTTGAAGCTCCTCTTCTTTCCACATCTGATTTCTTTTATTATTATTTTTAATGTTTATTTTTGAGAGACAAAGAGACAGAGTGGAGGGGGGAGGCAGGGAGAAAGGGAGACAGAATCTGAAGCAGGCTCCAGGCTCAGAGCCCGACAGGGTTCAAACCCATGAACCATGAGATCGTGACCTGAGCTGAAGTCAAATGCTCAATTGACTGAGCCACCCAGGCGCCCATGATTTTCTTCATGTGAAATATCCAGAGTAGGCGAATCTCTAGAGATAGAAAGTAGATGAGTGGTTGCCAGCGGCAGAAGATTGAGGAGAAAGCAGGAGAGAGGGAAGGGGTATGATTGCGAACTCCTTTTGGGAGTGAAGAAAGCATTCTGAAATTGGATGGTGGCGAAGGTGGCACAACCCTGGGAATTTACTAAAAACCGCTGAACTGTACGCGTCAAAATAGTGAGTTTTATGGCACCTGCGTGGCTCAGCCAAAGTCTGACTTCGGCTCAAGTCATAATTCACATGGTGGACAGTGCAGATCCCACCTCAGATCCTCTGTCTCCCTCTTTCTCTGGCCCCCCCCCATGCTTTCCGTCTCTCTCAAAAATAAATATTTAAAATAATTTAAAAAAATAAAATAGTGAGTTTTAAGGGCAACTGGATGACTCAGTTGATTAAAGTTTCCGACTCTTGATCTCAGCTGAGGTCTTGATCTCAGGGTCGTGAGTTCAAGTCCCGCATTGGGCTCTGTGCTGGGTGTGAAGACTTCTTAAAAAAAAATAATTACAGGGGCACCTGGGTGGCTCAGTCGGTTAAGCATCTGACTTCGGCTCAGGTCATGATCTCACTGTTCAGGAGTTCCAGCCCCACATTGGGCTCTGTGCTGACAGCTCAGAGCGTGGAGCCTGCTTCGGATTCTGTGTCTCCCTCTCTCTCTCTGCCCTTCTCTCACTCATGTTCTGCCTCTCTCTTTCTCTCTCAAAAATAAACATTTTAAACAAAAAATGAAATAAATAATCACAATAAAATGAAGTAGTGAGTTTTATGGTATGTGGGTTTTTTTAAAAAATATTTTTATTTATTTCTAGGAGGGAAAGAGAGAGACAACGTGAGCAGGGGAGGGTCAGAGAGAGAGGGAGTCACAGACTCTGAAACAGGCTCCAGGCTCTGAGCTGGCAGCCAGCACAGAGCCCGACGCGGGGCTCGAACCCATGAACCGCGAGATCATGACCTAAGCGAAAGTCGGACATTCAACTGACTAAGCCACCCAGGCGCCCCTTATGGTATGTGGGTTTTATCTCCATTAAAAATTAAAAAACAACAAGCCACGCTCTGCACGCAGCAGTAGGAAGTACTCAGGGAAAGTAACAGAAAAAATACGAGCATCCAGAGTGGCTTCACACGGGGGGACCGTGAGTGTGCGAGAGCTGCAGCAAGCCCGTGCAAAGGGAAAGGTGTGAACAGTGGTGGGAGGGTCGAGCTGCAGTGCAGATTCTGACTCTAGGGGTCTAGCCCTCAGGATCAGGATTCCAGCAATCTTCTCCTGCTGGTGGTCCGGCTTCCTGCTGCAGGGTACTTCTGGTTATCTATGGTTACGTAACAATTCTCCATACACCATAGAGGCATAAAACACCTTCAGTGTGTCACGGTCCCCTGAGTTGATGGGGCTCCGCTGGGTGGCTTTCCCCTAGGCTCTCTCATATGGTTGCCGTCAGATGGTGGCAGGGGCTGGAATTCTCCAAAGGCTACTGGCTTTGGCTCGCCTGTCCAGTATCTGGACAAGGATGAGCTCAACCCGCCAGGGGGCCGGTCAGGCATTGACCTCTCTCCATACGACCTTTCCCTAGGCCATGTGGCTAACGGGGGCTTCCTTAGAGTAGCCTGACTTCGGAGGTTGGCAGCGAGTTCTCCCCAGGGTGGGTGGGACAGGAAGTGGAAGCCACAAGGTCCTTCAGGCCTGAGCCCAGATAGCAGCACATTATCATTTCTTGGTATTCTAGCAATCAAAGCCGCCACAGAGCCACTCCAATTCAAGCGAAGATAACAGAACCCCAGTGAGAGGGATTTTTAAAAGATTTGGGGCCATTTTTTTTTAAATTTTTTTTTTTAATGCTTTATTTCTAGAGAGAGAGAGAGAGAGACAGCGCGAGCAGGGGAGGGTCAGAGAGAGAGGGAGTCACAGACTCTGAAACAGCTCCAGGCTCTGAGCTGGCAGTCAGCACAGAGCCCGACGCGGGGCTCGAACCCACGAACCGCGAGATCATGACCCAAGTGAAAGTCAGACGCTTAACCGACTAAGCCACCCAGGCGCCCCAATTTGGGTCCATTTTGAATCCTCCAAAAATGTTCTGACAGACTCCCCAGGAAGGGCTCCTACGCACCCTAGTGCGCCTTCGTGACAGTTTAAGTCGTTGTCACCAGTTTTGTTGTGGATCTAGTCGGTGTGCTCTCCTGGTTGAACTGTTTTTACGTAGGAATTGGGAGATTTGGAAATACTATACCACCATCATCCAACACTCTTCCCTGTATGTTTGGATCTGTATGTCTTCTTCACTCTGGAGGTGACGCAGGTCATGACCCAGTGTGGGGCCCACAGGGCTCATAGAAACTGTGGGAATGTTCTGGCCAGTCAGCCCTTTTTGCTGTAGAACCTCAAGTGACTTGAACTTTCCAAGTTTCTTCCTTAGTAAACGCAAACACTCACTTTGAGAAGACGCATTGAACAAGAGCAGGGGCAGCGGGGTGGCTCAGTAGTTGAGCGTGTGACTTGATTTCAGCTCAGGTCATGATCCCAGGGTCATGGGATTGAGCTCTCATTGGGTTCCGTGCACTGAGTGTGGAGTCTCCTTAAGATTCTCTTTCTCTCCCTCTCCCCCGCTGCTCTCTTTCTAAAATAGAGAAGACAGAGACAGAAAAAAAAAAAAGAAAGAACAGACAAACCATTTGGCAAATATTAGAAACTCAGTAAACAATAAGTATTTAGGGTTGTTTGGGCAGCTCAGTCGGTTAAACATCTGACTCTTGGTTTCCCTTCGGGTCATGATCTTGTGGTTCATGAGTTCGAGCCCTGTGTCAGGCTTCGTGCTGATGGTACAGAGCCTACTTGGGATTCTCTCTCCTTCTCTCTCTGCCCCTCCTCCACATGAGGGTGCTCTCTCTCTCTCTCTCAAATTAAATAAACTTTAAAAAGAATAGGTATTAAAAAAATAATACAGTTGCTGACAGCTTCAAGAGAAAAACAAAAATATGAGGGGTGTGTGTGTGTGTGTGTGTGTGTGTGTGTGTGTGTGTTGGCAAGTCAAGGCAATCTTTCTACAGTGATTGGTAATATTTAACCAGAGTTGTACCACTGTTATTTTCTTTGGCCTGCAATTTCCCCATCTGGGAATAAATTCCAAGGAAATCTATTCCCAAAGGGAAAACATGTAATTCCTCTGCAGATGTTTTTAATAGCACAACCCACGATAAGAAGTAACTGGAAAACAACAACAGCTGGCTAAGAAAAAAGAAATTCTTGAAAAAGCAGAGGAAGACAGCAAGATAGCAACAGAAAATGGAAATGTAGGAAGTCAAAAGTTCAATCCCTCCACTGAAGCAATCATTAAGCAAAAGCTGACAGAAGCAACATTTTTTGGGGTCTCTGGAATTCAGTCAAGAGCTTACTGCAACCAGGAAGTGCTTAATGAAGGAAAAAAAGTATTATGTTTTAGCAAGAAAGGATTGTGTCCATTGGTAGATGAATGGATAAAAAGTAGTGGTATACGTATACAGTGGAATATTATTCAGCCAGGGAAAAAGAACAAAATCATGCCATTGGCAACAACACGGATGAGGTAGAGTGTTAGGCTAAGTGAAATAAGTCAGTCAGGGACAGACAAATACCATATGACCTTGATTTCACTCATATGCAGAATTTAAGAAACAAAACAAATGAACAAAGAAAACAGAGAGACAAACCAAGAAACAGATCTTTTTCAAAACATTTTTTAGAATGTTATTTATTTTTGAGAAACAGAGATGAGTGGGGGAGGGGTAGAGAGCGAGAGAGAGCGTGAGAGAGAGAGAGAGACAGACAGAACTGAGATTCACTATTTCATCACATATGGGAAGTGTTTGGACTTAAATTTTTCTTTCTTTTGCCTCTTCCTTGCTCTCTTTCTTCTGGGGTTCTCACAAGGTATATATTGGTACATTTAAAGATGTTCCATAGGGGCGCCTGGGTGGCTTAGTCGGTTAAGCGTCCGACTTTCGCTTAGGTCATGATCTCGCGGTTCGTGGGTTCAAGCCCCGCGTTGGGCTCTGTGCTGACTGCCAGCTCAGAGCCCGGAGCCTGTTTCAGTCTGTGACTCCCTCTCTCTCTGACCCTCCCCTGCTCACGCTGTCTTTGTCTCTCTCTCCTAGAAATAAATAAAACATTAAAAAACAAACAAACAAAAAAAGATGTTCCATAAATCCCTTAAGCTTTTTTCTTTCTTTCTTTTTAAAAAATTTTTAATGTTTTATTTCTGAGAGAGAGAGAGACAGCATGAGCAGGGAGGGTCAGAGAGAGAGGGAGACACAGAATCCGAAGCAGGCTCCAGGCTCTGATCTATCAGCATAGAGCCCAACGCAGGGCTGGAACTCACGGACTGTGAGATCATGATCTGAGCTGAAGTCAGGCGCTTAACCAACTGAGCCACCCAAGTACCCCAATAAATATTTTTAAAAATTAAAGAAAAGAGAAAGGTCTCACATCAACAATCTAACATTAAACCTACAGGAGCCAGAAAACAAAGACCGTAAGCCCAAGTCTCACAGAAAGAAGAAAATAAATGTTAGGGAGATAAATAAAATTAAAAAAAAAATTAAAAATAGAAAGGCAATAGGATCCTTGAAAAGATCAACAAAATTGACAAAGCTTTAGCAAGATAGACCAAGAGGAAAGAAAAGATGCAAATGAGTAAAATCAGAAATAAAGGTGAGGGCACTACAAGCATACTTCCAGCAATAAGGTCTGTAGGAGAATACTACAAATATTATTGTGGCTGATAAACTAGACAGCCTTGATGAATTGGGAAGATCCCTAGAGACACACACATTAACAAAATTGAGTCTAAAAATGAAAATCTGGGTGTGCCTGGGTAGCTCTGTCGGTTAAGCAACCTACTTCGGCTCAGGTCATGATCTCACGGTTTGTGGGTTCGAGCCCTACGTCGGGCTCTGTGCTGACAGCTCAGAGCCTGGAGCCTGCTTCAGATTCTGTGTCTCCCTCTCTCTCTGCCCCTCCTTTGCTCACACTCTCTCTCTCTCTCTCTCAAAAATAAACATTAAAAATTAAAAAAAAAAGAAACCCGTAAACAACCCTCTTTGGAGAGTGTCTGAGTTGGTGACCACATAGACGTGCTGGAAGGGTGACGTAGCCAGAGGGGCCATGGAAACTCTATGACACCTCGCACACCTTGACCTACACATTTGGCTGTTCCCGAATTACAGCCTTCACTGTAAACTGGTAATAGTACGTAAAGAGTGTTCCTAAGTCCTGTCAATCATTCTAACAAAGTATTGGACCTGAGGCAAGGGCCGTGGGAACTCCCAGTATACAGCCGGTTGGTCAGAAGTACAAGTGACAGGGGCACCTGGGTGGCTTAGTCGGTTAAGCATCCGACTTTCGCTTAGGTCATGATCTCGCGGTTCGTGGGTTTGAGCCCCGCGTCGGGGTCTGTGCTGACTGCCAGCTCAGAGCCTGGAGCCTGCTTCAGTCTGTGATTCCCTCTCTCTCTGACCCTCCCCTGCTCACGCTGTCTCTCTCTCTCTCTCCTAGAAATAAATAAAACATTAAAAAAAAAAAAAAAAGAAGAAGTACAAGTGACAACATGGAACTTGTGACTAGTGTCTGAGGTTGGGGGCAGTCTTAAAGGACGGAGCCCTCCACCTGTGGGGTCTGCACAAACACCAGACGGTGTCAGAATTGCGACAAATTGTAGGGCACCCAGTTGGTGGCTAGAGGCCTGGAGGATTGTTTGGTGTGGAGAATATGCACACGCTTGGTGTCAGAAGTGTTGGGCATAAATATATGTCAGAGGGAGGTAAGAGCTGTATTGGCCTGTTGAGAAAGCCCTGGAAATCGATGGTAAGGCTGAGTGCACAACGATACGAATGTGCTTGATGCCACTAAATATGCACTTAAAAATGTTTAAAGTGTTAATTTTGTGTTCTGCATATTTTACCGCAAGAAAAAAAGTATTTAGAAAATCTGAGTGTGATTGCTTATGAATGAGAAGGAAGAAAATAGTGGGTGTGCAGTGGAGCAATCAGACAGCATCTGTACTGAGTCATCGAAATCAATGTGATGAGAGACAAATGGGCATCGTTCCCCTCCGGAGGTGATGCCCCAAGAAGGACTCAACATCACTTACACAGGGCATTCTGGAAGAGAATCCATCACCAGAAGCTAATAATGAAGAAGCAGACAAACACAAAACAAGGAAGATTCTATTTAAGAGAAAGGAGAACCTGGGTGGCTCAGTCGGTTGAGCGCCCAACTTCGGCTCCAGCCACGATCTTGCACTTGGTGAGTTCAGTCCCCACATCACGCTTAGTGCTGTTGGCGCAGAGCCCGCTTTGGAGCCTCTGTCCTCGTCTCTCTGCCCCTGCCCCACTTGTGCTCTCCCAAAAATGAGTAAATATTAAAGAGAGAGAGAGAGAGAGAAGCTAGTACGAACAAGTGAAGGAGTCGAGGGAAGGACAGAGTGACTTCACAGTGGAGAAACCCTCATCAGCCAGGCGATCAAGGTCAACATCAACAGTGATAATTCATCCTGAGGTCATGGACCCCTTGTATGATGTGATGGGAATGGTCTCACCTGGTCTCACCATGAGAAAATCATCAGACAACCCAAGTGAAAGGACTTTCTACAAGACACCTGTCCAGTACGCCTCAAAACTCTCAAGCCTTCAAAAGCAAGGGAAATCTGAGAAATTGTCACAGATCAGAGCAGCCTAAGGAGATGTGACGACTAAACATGATATGGTATCCTCAGTGGGTCCTGGAACAGAAATAGGACATTAGGGACATACAATCCAAATAAAGTGCAGAGTTTACTTAAGAGGAACATATCAATGTCAGTTCCTTCCATGTCAACAAATGTACGACCGTAATGTAAGATGCTAGCAGTGTGGGCACCTGCGTGAGGCATCATGCAGGAGTCCTCTGTACTATCGTGGGATCTTTTTAAAAATCTAACTGTTTAACTATCGTAAACAAAGCTACTTTGGGGGCGCCTGGGTGGCTCAGTGCATTGAGCGTCTGACTCTTGAAGTCAGCTAAGATCACGATCCCAGGTCATGGGATCAAGCCCCGTGTCAGGCTCTATGCTGAGCGTGGAAATTGCTTAAGATTCTCTTTCTCTTAGGGCACCTGAGTAGCTCAGTCGGTTAAGCGTCCGACTTCGGCTCAGATCATGATCTCACGGTTCGTGGGTTCAAGCCCCGCGTCGGGCTCTCTGCTGACAGCTAGCTCAGAGCCTGGAGCCTGCTTCACATTCTGTGTCTCCCTCTCTCTCTGACCCTCCCCTGCTCACACTGTCTCTCTCTCTCTCTCTCAGAAATAAATAAAACATTTTTAAAAAATTTAAAAAAAAAGATTCTCTTTCTCTTCTGCCTGTCGCTAGTTCATGCTCTCTCTCTCTCAAAAAATAAAGTAAAATTTATTTATTTTTTTAATGTTTTATTTATTTCTAGGAGAGAGAGAGAGACAGCGTGAGCAGGGGAGGGTCAGAGAGAGAGGGAGTCACAGACTGAAACAGGCTCCAGGCTCTGAGCTGGCAGTCAGCACAGAGCCCGATGCGGGGCTCGAACCCACGAACCGCGAGATCATGACCTAAGCGAAAGTCGGACGCTTAACTGACTAAGCCACCCAGGTGCCCCAAAATTTATTTTTTAAAAAAGAGTCATATTCTTCAAAAATGTCAATGTCGCACTTACAAAAAAGGCGATGGAAATGCTCAAGGTGAGGGAGGCTAAAGACTACTAAACACAATTCCTGACCCAGACTGGATCCTGGGTAGCGTGGAGGGGGGAATATATGTTGAAAGGACATTGTTTGTGTCATTTTACATCATTAAAACATGAGTGATAGATTCAATTTTTAAAATGTTTTATCAATGTAAAATTGACTGAAGTTGATATGTACTATAGTTTGTAAAAGAATCTTTTGGGGCGCCTGGGTGGCTCAGTTGGTCGAACATCCAACTTCGGCTCAGGTCATGATCTCACGGTTCGTGGGTTTGAGCCCCGCGTCAGGCTCTGTGCTGGCAGCCAGCTCAGGGCCTAGAGCCTCTTTCAGAGTCTGTGTCTCCCTCTCTCTCTGACCCTACCCTGCTGTCTCTCTCTCTCAGAAATAAATACAAAGTAGAAAAATAAAAAAAAAAAGAATTTCCTTTTTATTTTAAAAGTTTATTTTGAGAGCGGGGGAGGGGCAGAGAGAGGGAGAGAGAGAGAATCCCAAGCAGGCTCGGCAGTCAGCGCAGAGCCTGATACGGGACTCGAACTCACAGATCATGAGATGATGACCTGAACAGAAACCAGGTGTTGGACACATAATCCACTGAGCTACCCATGCACCCCTGTAAGAGAATTTCTTAAGGGAATACACTGAGTATTTAGGGATAAAGGGCTTGATACGTGGTGACCTTACACTCAAATGATTCAATAAAAATGTACAGTCCACCTTTGCACAACATAGGGGTTAAGGGCACCAACCCCCCGTGCAGCTGAAAATCCATGTATAACTTTTGACTCTCCTCACATTTAACCACTAACAGGCTACCCATTGACAGAAGCCTTACTGATAACATAAACAGTCGATTAACACATATTTTGTATGTTATATGCACTGTATTCTTATAAAGTAACCTAGAGAAAAGGAAATGTTATTAAGAAAATCATAAGAAGCACCTGGGTGGCTCAGTCAGTTAAGACTCTGACTTTGGCTCAGGTCATGGTTTCACTGCTTTATGGGCTCAAGCCCCACGTTGGGCTCTGTGCTGACAGCTCAGAGCATGGAGCCTGCTTAAGATTCTTTGTCTCCCTCTTCTCTCTGCTCTTCCCCAGCTCACACTCTGTCTCTCTGTTTCTCTCTCTCAAAAAGAAAGAAACATTAAAAATGTTTAAAAAAAGAAAATCATAAGGAAGAGAAAATACATTTATAGTATTGTACTGTATTTACTGAAAAAAAAGTTTTAATTATATAAGTGGACCCGTGCTGTTCAAACTCATATATTGTCAAGGGTCACACACACACATATATATATATATATATAATCATATATTATAGCTCTATATTACTATAATTGTATTGTATATAATTGTATATAATTATATATATTTACATTATAGCCATAATACATAAGAATCATGTATAATATTACATACTAGAATATATTAAATTAGTACATGTATATTATAGCTTTATTACATATATTAAAGCTATAATATATAGTTATATATTATAATAACTATTGTATGTTATGTCATTATGTTAACATATACACTATCATATACTATAGTTATATTATTATGTATTAAAGCTAACGGGGCAAAATGTTAGCAATTCAAGATTGTGGGTAAAGGAACGGATATACAAATGTTGTATTATTCTGATTCTGGGAAATTTTCTGTAAATTTGAAATCATTTACAAATAAAGTATTTTTATTTTTATTATTTATTTATTTATTTTTAAGTAAACTCTACCCCCAACATGGGGCTCGAGCTCATCACCCCAAGATGAAGAGTCACACGCTCTGCTAACTGAGCCAGCCAGGTGCCCCTACAAACAAAGTATTTTTAAATTTTGTTTACACTGGTATAGTTTTGGTCACGGATTCATTCTTTCACTCCCACGGTGCGTACTGAGTGCATAGGCCCTGTGTCTGGTGCTGAGGGTCCCACGGAACAGTCCCAGCTCCTGCCTCTGGGGAATGCCGTGTTTTAGCAGATGTTAAGGACACGTTACATCCCGAAGCATCCCGGTGGACTTATGGTACCCATGTGGCTCCGAGTTTGTTTGATCTTTTTCTTGTTACATTTTTCCCCATCCCAGGATGCAGCTGTAATATTTACTAGCTATTGACCTTGGCTAAATTACTTACTATCTCTCCATTTCAATTTCCTCATCTGTAAATAGTGAAAAAAAAAAAGAGGCCTACTCATAGGGTTGTTATGTTTAAGTGAGTTAATGCCATGTATAGTCTTTAGAACAATTTCAGACACATAGTCAAAAGTATAAATGTGTCCTTTAAAAACAAAGGAAAAAGTTAAACAATTTTTTAAAAATGTTTATTCGTTTTGGAGAGAGAGACAGAGCATAAGGAGGGAGGGGCAGAGAGAGAGGGAGTCACAGAACTGGAAGCAGGCTCCAGGCTCTGAGCTGCCAGCCTGATGCAGGGCTCGAACCCATGGACCCTGAGATCGACCCGAGCCAAAATCAGATGCTGAACTGACTGAGCCACCCAGGCACCGCTGGATAATTTCTCTTAATAGCAATGATCTCCTAGTCATCCTTCCTTGTCCTGGCCCTTCTCCATCTGTCCTTTGATTTATTTTCAAAATGCCAGCCCGAGTTCCACCTCTGCTGAACTTTCGGTCATCGTCTGCTTGCTCTGACACAGAAGTCCTCCATTCATGGCTTCCTGCCCCCCACTGTGTAGCAGGAAGTTGCCTGGAGACAGACACTGTCCCCAGCTCACAGGACGAGCTCCATTCAGTCCACTTACTGACAGCACAGGAGATAAGCTGATCCGATCAAAATGAATCCAAGAGTTTTGAGAGATTGTTGAGGATCAGACATTCCCTCTCTTGCTTTTCACTGTGAGGTATGTGCATGAGGGTTCTGGTATGAAGAAACTTTTGGAGATGATGTTTATCTTCATTAGTTTAATTGTGCTGATTGATGTATGGATGATATACATCAAAATTTATCAATTTGTACACTTTGAATATGCACAGTGCCTTATATACCATTTATACTTCAGTTAAGTTTTTTCTTAATGGTAGAAGATCTCAACAGACAGTTTACCAACAAAGATATACAGAAGGCAAGTTAACATATGCGAAGATGTTCAACGTCATGAGTCAGTAGGAAGACGCAACCAGGAAGCATAGTAACATTGCACTCCTCTAGTAGAATGGCTTAAAAAAGCACAAAAAGCCCTCAAAACCTCAAAACACTGACAAATCCAAATCTAGTAGATTCCTCCTTATCCTTGATTTTCCTTTCCATGATTTCAGTTACCCAGGGTCAAACTCTGTCCAGAAGCAGACAGATGATCCTCCTTCCTCTGTCTTCTATTTTCTGACATACAGTAGCCTAACACTACATCACAATGCCCTGTGTCATCCACCTCACATCATTTGTCACATAGGCGTGTTATCATCTGACATCATCACAAGAAGTTTGAATACAGTACAATGACATATTTTGAGAGAGAGAGAGAGAACACATTCACAGAGTTTTATTATAGTATATTATTATAATTCTATTTTATCAGTAGTAATTGTTGTTAATGTCTTACTGTGCCTAATTTATAAATTAAACTTTATCACAGGTACATATGTTTAGGAGGAAACATAGTATACAAAGGGGTGGTACTCTTTTTGGTGACAGGCATCCACTGGGTCTTGGAAATATTCCCTGGGAATATGGGGAGTGAGAATGTGGAGCAATTATAAATCTCAGATGTTTTTGATGGAGTGCAAATTTATCTTATTTTTAAATTTTTATTAAAAAAATTTTTAACCCTTATTTTTGAGAGGCAGTGGATGAGCGGGGGAGAGGCAAAGAGAGGGAGACACAGAATCTGATGCAGTCTCCAGACTCCAAGTTGTCAGCGCAGAGCCTGACATGGGGCTCAAACTTAGAAACCGTGAACTCAAGTCAGATGCTTAACTGATTGAGCCACCCAGGCACCCCCTCTTGGTCTTTTTAAAGTTGCTTTTTAGGTTATCAGATGACTCCCTGAAGGACAAGACTATATTACCATTTGGGATCTGCCTCTTGGTTTTAGAATCTTGACTTGTGTAAATAGGGAATGGAAAAGCGAAAAGCTCACAGAACAGTTGGTTTAACCATTCACCTGATGAAGGTCATTTGAATTGTTTCCATTTTGGGAGTATTACAAATAAAGCTGCTATGAACACGTACGTACAGGTTGTGTGGACTCAAGTTTTCATTCCTCTGGGGAATCACGTCTTGGTCTTTTGGCTAAGAAGGTAGTAGTATCAAGTGTAGTATCATTTCTCTGGGGAAATGTCCACGAGTATGATTGTAGGTAATATGGAAAGTGTATGTTTAGTTTGTTAAGACACCGACAAACTATTTTCCAAGGTGACTGTACCATTTTACATCTCTACCAGTAATGTATGAGATCCAGTTTCTTAGCTTCTTCTCCAGCATTTGGCATTAGCATTATTTTTATTTATTTGTTTTGAAGTAGGCTCCATGCCCAGCATAGAGCCCGACGCAGGGCTTGAACTCACCACCCTGAGATCAAGACCTGAGCTGAAATCAAGAGTCAGACACTTAACGGACTGAGCCACCCAGGTGCCCCAGCACTATTTTTTATTTTTAGCCATTCTGATTGCTATGGAATGAATTGTGTCATTACCCCTTCCTCCCTCACTCTCCCCCCCAATTCATAGGTTGGACGCCTAACCCGAAATTTGACTGTATTTGGAGATAGGGTCTTTAGGAGGTACTTAAGGGTAAGGGAGGGCACAAAGGTGGGGCCTTGATCCAGTAGGATTAGTGGCCTTATGAGAAGAGATAGCAGAGATCTTGCTGTCTCTCTCTCTCTGTGTGTGCACGCAGACAACAGGGAAACACCATGTGAGGACACAGTGAAAAGAGAGCCATATACAAGCCAGAAACAGGGCCTTACCAGAAACCAAATTTGCTGGATGGACTCTTGCAGTGGGGGGGCGAGAGATTGGGCTAAACTCTGAATACATCATGGGTGACTGGGAATTTACAGCCAAGGAGCAGGGGGCCAGTGGGTGGAGAATTATTTGAAGAGCAAACCTCAGGGTCAAGGGGAATTCTGGTTACACTGATCAGGCCAGGGCGATCCGACATCACCAAGGATGGTGGAGAATAAGGAATCCAGCCAGATACGGAGGGTGGCGGGTTCTGGTTAAATTGCCTTAGCTGAATTCTTCCTAAAATTGGACAAACCCAGAAGTCCCAAAAGAGTAGCCGAAAAAGAGGTCAGGGGAGTGTGACGGGAGTTTGGTCAGCGAGGAAATGTGTGCCAGCGCTCTTCCCTTTACTGTGCGGCTCCTTGGTTTTTATGGTTTGCTGAGCCCTTATAATGTGTCATGTACGTCACGTAGAGCATTAAGTGCTTCAGATGCGTCTATTAATCCTCCTGTCAGGCAGATATAATTATCTCCACTTCAGTGCTGCTGAAAATGAAACGCGGGTGAACTGGCTGGTCTAGGACTTCATACATGGAGGGTAACAGTGTCAAGGGTTCGAACCCTGGCACGCCTGGGTGGCTCAGTCTGTTGAGGGCGGGACTTTGGCTCAGGTCGGGACCAGTTGATTCTGAGTTTGAGCCCCGCCTTGGGCTTTGTACTGACAGTTCAAAGGCTGGAGTCGGTTTCGGATTGTGTCTCCCTCTCTCTCTGCCCCTCCCCCACTCACGTTCTGTCTCTCTCTCAAAAATAAACATAAAAAAAGAATTCAAACCCGCATTTGTACTAGTTAAATGATCAGTACTACACTGTAAATAGGACAATGCAAGTGTCAAATATAAGCCACAAAATTCTCCCCTAATCCTAAAGCCTTCCCTAATTACCGGGAAAGCGCCTCCGCAGGGGCCCCGGAAGCCCCGCCCCTAGGCTGCAGCCGGAGACCCGGGAAACAGCTGCACTCCGCCGCCTTTCCCGGGCCGGGCGGGGGCGCCAGCTCCGCCCACCGCTCCGCTGCAGCCAATAGCACCTGCACCCTGTGGGGGCGGGGCCTCACGCTCTGATTGGGCACCTCTCGGGGCGGGGCCGGGCAGGGAGCTGAGGGCACCGAGTGGTGCGCGAGTCGCGGCGCGCCAAGTTCTGGGTTCCGGACTCACTAGCAGGTGTCACGTGGCTGGCACACTGTCGGGCGCGGGTGTGCAGGACCCGGAGTGGCAGCGGCGGCAGTAGCGTGGGGCTTTGGGGTCGCCCGGCTGGTGTGCGGGACACTGTTCCGGTAGGTGGGCGGCTTCGCGTCCCAGGACCCTGGTGTCCCCAACGCTCTCGGGGCGCTTTGTTGTGTGCGCCTTGCCGCCACGCTTCCCCCGCGGCTCTGAGAAGCCGGAAAAGGTGAGGAGCGCTTTACTAGTGCCTGGGATGAGAGGTGGGAGGAGGCGAGCCCGGATGCCGGGTCTCCGGTCACTGGTGGGCGCAGTAGGGGTGGTGGGCTCCGCCTTTGACGCAGATGCGAAGGCTTATTGCTGATAGAGAAGTCGCTCCCTGCTGAGCACTTTTCTCGTAGAGTATTTTACATTTAAGCGCAGCCCTTCACCTCGCTGCAGTAGCCTCTCAACAAAGCTGCAGGTGGAGTGCAATCACGTAGCTCATTTTACAGATGAGGAAGGTGAGGCTCGAAGAGAAGAGCCGACTTAGGCGCGCCCCTGCAGACAGCAAAATGGCAGAGCCTGGAATCAAACGGAAGCTCTCAGAGGCTGTGCGCTCAATCATTGCATATATGGTCCCTCCGCTTTAGAGTGTGAACAGATCCCCGCGGGGGAGAGGCTGCGCCTGTTGTCTGCAATCTGTCACCCCCTGTTCTTGGAGACAAACGTCGCACTGTAGGGTTCTTGGCCTGGTGCCCTGTGCTTCAAGGTCCTGGAACTTAAGTGACCCTTGGTCTGCCGAGACCAGCACAAACATGTCTTTAGTTAGGCAGTTGCTGAACTGGAAACACCAGGTTCTTGTGGAAACATATTTTAAATTTCTTACTCGAGGGGACACGCACTGGAGATGGGCCACTTGCGCTCCTACTTCGTGCAGTGTTGTGGGAACACGCTTTGGAACTAACGGTAAACCTGAGATCCGATTCTGACTCTTATCATCGTGGGACCTTAGACCCCTCAGCGCTCTGAGCCTCAGTTTCCGTGTCTGTAAAATAGGAAACACATCATCTGTATGGGGGACAACCAGATGGCATTCAACAGGGTAATTCCCTCAGGAGGCTTCTGGCTGGCTCCACTTGTGTGACAAAGGTCCAGGGAAGATTGGAGGCCGATGACCTTGGCAAGGAAATTCATTTGCCAGGTCTGTTTCCCTGGGGTTGAGGTGAGGCCCATGCTACACACACAGTGACACTCCCCCAACAGAAATATCCA
Organism: Proteles cristata cristata; assembly: GCA_017311185.1. Taxonomy (NCBI): domain Eukaryota; kingdom Metazoa; phylum Chordata; class Mammalia; order Carnivora; family Hyaenidae; genus Proteles; species Proteles cristata. The sequence continues at coordinate 965,437 of JAESUZ010003526.1, read as the reverse complement.
GCACTTGATGGTAGTAATGACTACAGTGAGCTGTGCTCTCCAGGGGTGCTCAGCCCAGGCTCCTGAGTGGTGATGAAGGCAGCCCCAAGGTCCCCAGGTTTCTTTAATGTAAACGGTAGTAGCTGGTAGGTTTCAGTACTTTGTGCCTGGCCTGTTCTGAGTGCTCTATGTAGGTCGCATAGCTCATCTAATAACTCTCCCTGCCAGTTCGGAACTGTCTTCACTCCTGTGTTTTATACGAGGGGACTGAGGAACACAGGTGTCAGCTGGGGTTGCACATTAGGAAGAGAAGAGCAGGATGTGGACCCAGCAGGCTGGCTTCAGCACAGTTTCCTTGGGTGTGGGTGGGGAGTGGGAGACTTGGAGGGCTCTCTGGCTTGTCGATGCCCGCCACCTGCTCATTTACATACCCTTGATCTTCCCCAGATGGGTTTCTCTAGTTGTTGCTTTCAGATTTCACAGATGGACTGAGCAAATGGCTTAGGACCAGATTTCTCGAACCCAGTTTGAAACTTGTAAAATACATACTGTCAAGGTGAAGACTCTTCTCCCGCCCCTGCCCTCACCCTTGGTCCTCAAGTCTCCTCTCTTGTGCCTCTGTTCTGTTCCCCACGCTTCAGGCACAAGGGCCTGATTTCTGGCCCTTCACAAGTCAAATCTCTTCCCACTTTAGGGCCTTTGCACTAAAGGAGGTAAGGGGAGGAAGGAGCACTTTCAGAGGATAAGGTGTTTGTTCTTATCCCAGATCGCATTAGCTTGGCTCCTTCCCACTTCAGATCTCAGCTCAGGCACCTTCCACAGTCTGTTCTACATCCTCATAGCAGTCATCACCACCTGCAATTATCTCGTGTATTCTTGTTTCCGCGTTTGTTAGTCTGCTCCTCATAAAAGCAGGGCCCCTGTCTAGATGACCTGTGTATTCTCAGTTCCTAGCTCAGTGACACAGGAGTTGCTCAAAATATTTGTTGCAGGAATGAACTAATTGCAGGCAAATAACAGTAGTAGGGTAGATCTCTTCAATATCAAAAGCTAGTTTTGAACTAAATATAGAATTACCGTATGATGCAGCAATTCCACTTTGGGTTTCTACGCGAAAGGATTGAAAGCGGGACTTGGTGTTTGCTCATGTTTGTGGCACGTGGCAGCATCACTTACAGTAGCCAAAAGCCGGAAGCAATCCGAGGGTCAGTGATGGATGAATGGGTAAACAAAAAGACTGTGGCATCTGCATAGAGTGGAATATTATCCAGACTTAAAAGGGAAGGAAATTCCAACACGTGCCGCACATGGATGAACTTTGAAGACCTTCCTTGCACTACGTGAAATAAGCTAGACAGAAAAGGGCAAATGTGTGATTTCATTTACCGAGGTAGCTGAAATAGTCACATTCATAGAAATAGAATAATTGTGACCACCATCTTGGGAAGAAGGGAATGGAGAGGTGTTTAATGGGTACCCAGAATTGCAGTTTGAGATGATGAAAGAGTTCTGGAGATGGATGGTGGACACAGTTGCACGACAGTGTCCATGTGTTTAATTCCACTGAATTGCACTTAAAAATGGTTAAAATGGGGGGCGCCTTGGTGGCTCAGTCAGTGAAGTGTCTGACTCTTGATTTTGGTTTCAATCATCTCACCGCAAGTTGGGATCCATGCTGAAGGTGGAGCCTGCTTGGGGTCCTCTCTCTCTGCCCCTCCCCTGCTTGCTTGTTCTCTCTTGCAAGCTCTCTCTCTCTAAAAATTAAAGAAAATTTTAAAAATATATTTTTAGAGAGTGTGAGGTGCGGGGAAGAGGGTGGGGCAGAGAGGGAGACAGAGAATCCGAAGCAGGCTCCAGGCTCTGAGCTGTCAGCACAGAGCCCAATGTGGAGCTCGAACTCACGAGCAGTGAGATCATGACCTGAGCCCAAGTGGAAGCTTAACCGACTGAGCCACCCAGGCGCCCCCATAAATAAACATTTTTAAAGAATGGTTAAAATAGTAGATAAAGACAAATACCATTTTGATTTCACTTACATGCGGATTTTAAGAAACAAAGCAACTGAACAAAAAAAAAGAGAAATTAACAGACTCTTAAATACAGAACAAACTGATGGTTGCCAGAGGGGAAGTGGATGGGGGGAATGGGTGAAATAGAAAAAAAATTGTTAATAATTATTTTAATTACAAATGGTTAAAATGGCAAATCTTATGTATATTTCATCAGTTAAAAAAAATGAGTATATTATTTTTCAGCCAGCCTCTAAACCTCAAGAAAGGATGGTATGTCTTCTCTAAATGTAATATTAGCTTAAAATGATGATCATCCCTCTGCATCTTAAAGAGTACACTGTGTCAGGATCTCTTTCTTGTTTTATCAGCTATCTGGTCCTCCTTGGTCAAGTTGACATATAAATGAGCTATTTACATTCAAGATCTTTCTCTTCCTTACTGTAATTCAGATTGCTCCAGGATATAGTAGATCTGATTGACATCATAGATACCACAGATGAGATCTACAATAGGTGTGATTGATTTAATGGAAACAAAACAAGGAATCTTGAACTCTGTTTGAATAAAGAATTCAAACTTCTTCACGTTAAAATGATAAGACTTAGAAGAGTATGGGTTTAATAAGGGTGTGGATTAAGTATTCCCTGTGGGGGCTGGCTTGATCCTGAGCGATTATAGGATACTGGGTGGGTGGGCAGTGACAGCTGGAGAGCAGAGCCACGCTGGAGCCCTCCCCCGGGGCTTCAGCGGTAATTGACTTGGAATTAGCAACTCCCCGAAGTAGATTTGCAGTGAGGGCATTCGCTGCAGGTGCTTTGCTGGGAAGGGAAGCCCTGGAGAGCAGAGCTGCAGGTGGGGGACTTTGTCCTTTGTCCTGAGCACAATGGAACTGACTAGATCTGATCTGCCTCGGAGGCGGAGGGGAGGGGTGGGGGAGGGCTCCAAATGGACTTTAGTTATTGGGTGGAGGTTGCGCAATATCTTCTCTGTGTTGCTTACCACCTTCGAATCCTTTTTAACCCTGATGAGTCAATATGTAAAAGCAGCTTTTCTCGTCCCGAATCTCGGACCAGAGGGCCTATTTTGGCTCTTGTGTGGCTTTTGGAGGGTTAACCACCTGCCGAGGGCATGTGTGTCTTGCGTTGCTGGCCATGCTTGAGTGCAAGGAACAGCTCGGAGAGGCCCTAGGCACAGTGACCAAAGCATTTTCCTGTTTCTTTCTCCAGCTCTGACAGTAACTTGGGCATGGCCGGCCACGTTCAGGTGGCTTATTTCTAATCCTTTGGTGCTTGGGTTAAAATAATGGCTGCTTTGAAAGCCCCAGTTAGGAATTTCCAGGTTAATGATTACTGGTAGTTTCTTCTTGCTGGCTCTACCGGAGGTTGGGGACGATCCCTGTGATTTGGGACTACTGTTTTATTTAGTGGGTATGTTTGTCTAGCAAATGAGAGTGTGTGAAACTTGCATAGGAAAACTACACTCTTCATGCTGCGTGTCCCCTTTCCTCTCTCACCCTACTGCCACACTCCTGACACTAGATGTGTGGGTTTTCCACACATCAGCAATTCTGTGACACTGGCCAGGGTCCTACAGTTCAATTCAGTTCTAATACTAATTGGAGTTAGCGTGGAAGACTGCCCCCCAATCACAGATGTAGTAGGTCTCCAGGTTACCCACAACTTCTGTATGACTTGGCTACACTTTAGAGGTCCCCGTGAAGCACCCTCTTTGGATTCGGTCATTTGCTAAGCTCACAGAACTCGGAAACATTTGCTCATCTTTGCCAATTTATTCTATAATAAAAGATACCATAAAGGCAGGAAACAGATAAACAGCCAGATGAAGAGATGCTTTAGGGTAAGGTCTGGGAGGGTCCCAAGGGCAAGAACTTCTGTCTCCCTAGAGTTGGGGTACACACCCTCAGGGTACTTGGATGGCACCAACGGGAAAGCTCCCTGGGCCCCATACTTTTTTTTGGAATTCTTACGGAGGCTTCCTCACCTCTACTTGATCAATTATTAATTCGCTTTCTAGCAACTCTCCCCTTTCTGGAGAATAGGGAGTGGGGTGAAAAAGTCTAAGCTTCTGATCATGGCTTGGTCTTTCTGGTGACCGGCCAGGAGCCCACCCAGAGTCACCTAAGTAGGACAAAAGGCACTCATCCGCCGCCCCGCCCCCAAAATCACAAGGGTTTTAGGAGCAGAGATTAATAGATTTTTCTTATGAACTCACAGTACTCTTGGGAAATGGGCTCTCCCATCCTCATTGGCTTTCCCAATCTCGATGTCTTCTAGATTTATCTCCACCAATAGGTCGTTGACCTAGCTGTCAGCCTTGTCCCCTGTGCCATTTGCCTTGTTTTATCTACCTGCACCCATCTTGTCCACTGCTGGGTTTTCCCACAAGGGGAGCCCCGTGGAGGCAGGGCTCTGGTGTGTTTCCTTCACCACCATACGCCCGGTACCAACGCTGTGGCTGCCACGGGGAAGGTCCTCCGTAAATTCCTGGCAAATGAATGCACTGAAATGAAAACTTACCAAATTAATGGGAAAGTACTGAAAAGCTGCCAACTATTGATTAAGGGAGGTTAGTTCCTATAAATATTTACACTTTAATACTGGAGGATTTCCCACTGCTCATAAATTCCTGTTCTTGGCAGAAAGAGAGGTTAAGAAACTTGCATTTTCCAGTCATCTACGTACATTTTATTATACATATATTTTTAAGTTTCTTTTTAAAAAATGTTTTAATGTTTATTTTTGAGAGAGACTGAGTGTGAGTGGAGGAGGGGTAGAGAGAGAGGGAGACACAGAATCCAAAGCAGGCCCCAGGCTCTGAGCTGTCAGCACCGAGCCAACGCGGGTCTTAAACCCAGGGACCATGAGATCATGACCTGAGCTGAAGCTGGACGCTTAACTGACTGAGCCACCCAGGCGCCCCTATTTTTGAGAGAGAGTACAAGTGAGGGAAGGGTAGAGAGAGAAGGAGAGAAAGAATCCCCAGCAGGCTCCGCACTGTCAGCACCAGAGCCCAATGCAGAACTTGAACTCCTGAACCGTGAGGTCATCACCTTACCTGAAACCATGGGTCAAATGCTTAACTGACTGGGCCACCCAGGCGCCCCCCACCAGTCATCTATATTTTAATGGGATGCCATTTTTCTGCTGATAAAAATGCAGATGTGCAAATCTGACCTGTAGTCTTTACAGGAGGGTGTATCTTTAAGCAAGCATGTGCCTCACCTCCTCGCGGCTGCAGGAACTCCGTGGGGGGACTTCGAATGTATGTTTGGGGGTTTTGACTCCATCCTTCATGGGCAACCTGCCGTGCAGCCCTGGGCTGCAATACTCTTCTAAGCCTCATTTTCATTACTTGAAAAATGGGAAGAAAAACACTGAATCAGCAATTCATTTGTGCACAAGTTGAGGCATTTGGCAAATCTTCCTTGATACATGGCCGTGCTGAGTTCTGGGGGCGGGAGGCGAATTTAGAAAAAAATTAAAAAAAAAAAAAGGTAACAGCTCTTGCCTCCAAGGCTCCTAGTTTAGGTGGGGGGATATCCCGTAACCAGGAAAGGTTTCGTTGTGGAGAGGGGTCCTGGGCTCTCTCTAGGCTGGGCGAGGCTCACATGAGGGCGGGGAGTTCTGCTCACGGGTCACAAGCTGACATCCACAGTTCAGAAAGGAACCACACAGTGGTTTTGCAATAGAATGTCTTCATGTTTGCCAAGTGGCTCGGAGGGAAAGGCCCCACAGCACTTCAGGACGTCAGCTGCTCCGGGACAACCCGCAGGTTGCCGTGAACTTTGACTAAGTTTAATGCTGGGAGCGTTTCCATTTTTAGGCAACTTTGAACTAGTGCAATGACGACTCACGTCAACGGGGCTCACAAGGATGCTGACCTGTGGTCCTCACACGAGAAGATGCTGGCTCAGCCCCTGAAGGACTGCGACACCGAGGTGAGAAGCGCAGGCTCTTCGCCGATGCTCTGGAAGCCTAGGTGCCGGCTCAGCAGGAAGAGCATGTGACGCTTGATCTCAGGGTTGTGAGTTCGAGCCCCATGTTGGGGGTAGAGATTACTGAAATAAATTAAACCTTTAACTTTGTTTAAACAAATAAGCGGAGGCTCTTGCTTAACTCTCCATCTCTACCCCTAAAGACATGGTATTCAGGACAGCCTTGCCGTTAGTATAAGAGCGCTGGAGTTAGACGCAGTGGCTGAGAGCCCTCTGTGGGTAAATATGGAGATTTCTGAGTTTCTGCAGGGTGCAGAGCAGTGTGCTGGCTGCCCCGGAGGAAAGGGGCCCAGGAGGGGTCGCTGAGATTTGGCCCCTGCCTTCCAGGAGAGGAGTGGATGTAGACACCGAGAAGGATCTTTTATGTATGTGTTTTTTAACAGCTTTATACGTGAGAGATCATTCACTTCCCGTTCGCTGAAAGCGCACACGTCAGTGGTTTTTAGTACGTTCACAGCCAATTTTAGAAGACTTTTGTCCCCTCCTGAACCCATGAGCAGTTACCCCCATGCCCCCCCCCCAAACTCTCTACCCCTTGGCCAACAGTGGTCTCCTTTCTGTCCGTGTGGGTTTACCAAAGCAACTTTTATTTTGAGGAAGAAGAGCAAGGAATAAAGTTCAGAAACTTGGTGAAACATAGGGATAAAAATAACAAGATAGTGTACAATTAAAAATTGGTGGGAAACTTATGTCTTTTTAAGGTGGGATACTTTTAAAAAAAATTTCATTTATGTATTTTGAGAGAGAGAGAGAGAGCGCAAATGGGTGAAGGGCAGAGAGAGGGAGAGAAAGAGAATCCCAAGCAGGTTCCACTGTCTAAGTACAGAGCCTGATGCGAGGCTCGAACTCACAAACCATGAAATCGTGACCTGAGCCAAAGTCGACCACTTAACCAACTGAGCCACCCAGGTGCCCCGGGATACTTATTTTCAAGATCATTTTCTCTTCATTTTGTTTTCCTTGATCCATTGTCTTCTGGTTAACTCCTCCCTCAACGCTACAATGTGAGGACCATCTCCTCCGTTCTTTAAGTGCTGTGGGCACCTCCTTAGCTGGGTTTTGTGGGTTCTGGTCACCTTTGGGGGGGGGATGTGAATCTCTGATAGTGTGTCTTCTCTAACAGGCTATTGCTTTGATCAGAGCAAAATGCTACCCTACAATGTGCATACGCTTTCCGTCTCTTTGATCTCCTCAGGTTTACAACATCATCCAGAAGGAGAGTAACCGGCAGAGGGTCGGGCTGGAGCTGATCGCCTCAGAGAATTTCGCCAGCCGAGCAGTTCTGGAAGCTCTAGGCTCTTGCTTAAATAACAAGTACTCTGAAGGGTACCCAGGGCAGAGGTATGTGAATGTCGTCAAAGGCCTGCTTCTGACCCAGTGACGTGGGCTCCTGAGTCAGGACAGAGTCCCAACAACATGGACACATCAGAAAACAGCAAAGCCCTCAGCTGCGCAGGTTTCTGTTCCGCGCTGGTCCTGTCCTAACTCGTTTGCGATTCTAAGGCTAATATTCCTGGAATAGCTATACTCGGGGTCCTTTGCCAGTCCCTGTGGGAGCTTTCTAGAATAACAGGCCAGTCCATAGGAGTCTGGGGCTGCCGGGCCGTTGCTGAGCCTAGACAAAAAGGTCAGTGCCCTGAGTGGTGCCGTGGAAGGTTGCTGCTCTCTGAGTAATCAGATCTGTACCGGAATGATCCAGAAGTGACAGCCCAACCTATGGTTGCTGAATGGAATGTTGGATTTCCCTGTGCTGTGATTTGCTCAACTCCTCCACCCTGAGAAGCACAGGAAGTTATTTTCCTTTTTGGTTTTTGGGTTTGTTTGTTTTTTTTTTAAGTTTATTTATTTACTTTGTGTGAGAGAGAGAGCTGGCAGCATGAGCAAGGGAGGGCCAGAGGGAGAGGAAGAGAATCCCAAGCAAGCTCTGTGCTGTTAGCACATGGAGCCCGATGTGGGGGTCGATCTCCTGAACCGCGAGACCGTGACCTGGGCTGAAAGTTAAAGTCGGACACTCAACCGATTGAGCCACCCAGGCACCCGTCATTTTTGTTTTTCATAGTCCTCATCAAAGATAACGATTACAGAATTTGATGCATGGTTTGGGCACATTAGTATATTTGTGTCCCAACAGACACGGGACAAGAAGGGTCACCCTTGAGTGGACCTGCCGTTCTGTACCCAGATGCACGTGAAGCTCTGGAGAAGGGCCAAGAATCAGCTTGAAGGCATCGTCTTTTTCTGGTCCTGAATACCTAACCTTTCCAGGGCGCCCTCAAGACTTCACGTGGTGTGTTTCACAACTATTAGCTCTTTTGATCCTCGAGGCTACCCTACTGTCTCCCACGTGTTATGGATGAGGAAGCTGAGGCTCACTGAGATTCAGTGACTTCACAGAGCTGCACACAGGTAGCAGGTGCTTCCGCATGGTGGTACAGTGAGAAAATAAGTATCTGGTCTTTCTTGCTTAGTTCCTGGCAGTGAGCTCCTAAAATCCTTGGAATTCCATGGTGGTACATGTGTCTCTTTCTTATTCTCTTAACTGACTGAGCGACCCAGGCACCTCCATGTCTCTTTGTTATTCTTAATACGCCCCTCTTTTTTTTTTTTAAGTTTCATATCTTTATTTTGAGAGAGAGCACAAGCAGGAGACGGACAGAGAGAGAAAAGGAAAGAGAGAATCCCAAACAGACTCTGTACTGTCAGCATGGAGCCTGACCTGCGGCTCAAATCCACAAACAGTGAGATCATGACCTGAGCCGAAACCAAGAGTCAGGCGCTGAGCCACCCAGGCACCACTCAATAACCCTGTTTTGACCACACTTGAGTGAGTGTCCACCAAAGAGGTATACATCCTGGGCTCCTAGATCAGAAAGACCAAATGGGAGATTACAGGGTCGGAACTATCAGCTGTCTCGCCCAACCTCCAGGGTGCTGGGGGGGGAGGGGGCGGAAGGTGGGGGGCTTTTACCAGTTGAGGTATTGGGAGGGTGGCACCCCCCCATCCTGGATCTTGCCCTGTGTGTCTCTCCCCTTTGGCTGTTCTTGAGTTGAAGCTTTTATAATAGACCAGTAATAACACGTAAAGCACTTTCCTGAGTTTTGTGAGCTGCTCTAGTGAGTGACTGGGCCTGAGAGGAGGTTGTGGGGACCCCCAAGGTTGTAGCCAAGCTGGACAATAGTGTGGGGAGCTTGGGGACCCAGGACTTGTGGCTGATGTCCAAAGTGGGGACAGACTTGTGAGCCCTTAACCTGTGGGGTGTGTGCTAACTCTGGGTAGTTCTTGTGAGAATTGAATCGTACTGTGACACCCACTTGATGTCCAAAAATTGGTTGTTGGCATTGGAAACAAAAGCATATATGGACCCCAGATTCCGAGCTGTCACGGGGGTTCCAACATTTCTAAGTTGATCTTGCAGGAAAGACTTCGATGGATCCTGGGCTTTTTGTCCCCACCCAGTGCATACATGGGTTCTTGTGTCTGTAGAGAGGTGAGGCAGGTGACATCTAGCCCTTTGAGGTGTTCATGGTTTCACTGTATTTACAGCTGTGGTTGGAGGGCAGCCATTACCCGGTAGCATTTTCTCCTCTGTGCGTTTTGCTCTAGATGAAAATAGACACAAATGAAGAGGATCCACTTGCTTGTAGGTGAGGTTTATTTGAAGAACACGGCTTAGGCAGCACCTGGGTAGCTCAGTCGGTTAAGTGTTCGACTTCGGCTCAAGTCATGATTCCAGGATTATGGGTTTGAGCCCCGCGTCAGGCTCTGCGCTGACAGCTGGGAGCTAGGAGCCTGGAGCCTGCTTCGGATTCTGTGTCTCCTCTCTTTCTGCCCCTCCCCTGCTTACGTCCGTGCGCGTGCTCTCTCTCCCTCTCAACAATAAAAAAAAAGGATAAAAATGAACATGGCTTAGATCCCAGGCCTGGATCAGGCTTCTGAATCCCTTGCCCCGAGAGCTGCATTTCCATGCGGAGCCGGGGACAGCATCTGGGAACAGCCTTGATGTTAACCGGAGTACTTGCTGGGTTTCATCAACCCTGAGCATTTATTTTTTCACATTTTCACATCTCTGAAACTGGGATGAAACTGACTGACGGCAAGCCATCATTTAATTGAAAATACTTTTTTTCTTTTCTCAGTGGTTATTAAGATAATAGTTGCCTTGTAACTGAGGGTGAAATGCAGTGGTGTTCTAGGCATTGGGCTGAGCACGGCCACGTTCATGTCCGTGTGTCCCGCAGCCTGACTGCAAAGTCCGCACTCTCACCCCCTTTGCAGGCCAGGAATCGAACTTGGGTGGGTGAAGGGGGCTCCAAGTGCCGTGGTACAGAGCACAACCGGGTCTGCACGCTCAGATCTGGGTGTGCATCTGGCCAGGGAGGCAGGGCATTGTAGCCTCAACATGACCGTGAATCATCGTCCGTGTGTCCGCTCCCTTGGAAAATGGTTAATTGCCAACTCCCATTCCTGAAGGTCCATAATCCCTCCCCAAGCGTGGCCTGCTGTCCTTCAAGCTTGGGGAGACTACACCCCTCTTTGGTGACAAAGCATGTGAGGCTGGAGGGGAGCTTCCAGATTATTCAGAGAAGCCCCTTTCTGTTTTAAGACTTGTTCATCTCAGGATTATCCACAATAGGCAAGAGTAGGGAGCAACCCAAGTGTGAGCGGATGGATGAATGGATAAGCAAAATGTGGTCTATCCATAGGATAAAATGTCCTTTGGCCTTAAAGAAGAAGGAAATCCTCTCACGTGCTACAACAAAGATGAACCATGAGAATGTGGTGCTAAATGAAAGTCTTAAAAATACAGATACATGGGGCGCCTGGCTGGCTCAGTCGGTTGAGCATCCAACTTTTTAAAAAAATTTTTTTAATGTTCTTCTTAAATTTTTTTATTTCTGAGAGGAGAGAGAGACAGAGTGAGCAGGGGAGGATCAGAGAGAGAGGGAGACACAGAACCTGAAACAGGCTCCAGGCTCTGAGCGGTCAGCACAGAGCCCGACGCGGGGCTCGAACCCATGAACCATGAGATCATGGCCTGAGCTGAAGCACTTAACCGATTGAGCCACCCAGGCACCCCGAGCATCCAGCTCTTGATTTCAGCTCAGGTCATGATCTCAGGGCCCACATTGGGCTGTGCACTGAGCATAAAGCCTGCTTGAGATTCTCTTTCTCTCCTTACCGCCCCTCCCCTCGCTTGCATGCTCTCCCTCTCTCTCTCTCTCAAAAATAAAAAGAAATATAGATATTATATGCTGCTACTGTGAGGTACATAGAGTTGTCAAGATCCTAGAGAAAGGGGAATGATGTTTACTAGCAGCTGTGGGGGCGGGGGTGGGGGGGGGAGTTACTGCTCGATGGGTATAGAGTTTCAGTTTTGCAAGATGAGAAAGTTCTAGAGATCTGTTACACAAAATGCGAATATACTTAGCAGTGTGAAGTACTTAACACCAATAAACTGTATGCTTAGAAATGGTTCAGATTTAAATTCTGTTATATGTTCTCTCCTGTGGTAAAAATAGTATATATAGGGGCGCCTGGGTGGCTTAGTCGGTTAAGCGACCGACTTTCGCTTGGGTCATGATCTCACGGTTTGTGGGTTCGAGCCCCGCGTCGGGCTCTGTGCTGACTGCCGGCTCAGAGCCTGGAGCCTGTTTCAGTCTGTGACTCCCTCTCTCTCTGACCCTCCCCTGCTCACGCTGTCTCTCTCTCTCTCGTAGAAATAAATCAAAAACATTAAAAAAAAAAATAGTATATATATTTAAAGTTTTTAAGGGTTCTGTGACTATCGGGCATGGGTGTTAAAAATGTCTACTGAGAGGGTGCCTGGGTGCCTTAATTCTTTAAGTGTCTGACTTCGGCTCAAGTCACGATCTCATGGTTTGTGGGTTTGAGCCCTGCGTTGGGCTCTGTGCTGACAGCTCAGAGACTGGAGCCTGTTTCAGATTCTGTGTCTCCCTCTCTCTCTGCCCCTCCCCCAGTTGCACTCTGTCTGTATCTCTCTCTCTCAAAATTAAACATTAAAAAACCTAGGGGCACCTGGGTGGCTTAGTCGGTTAAGCGTCCGACTTTCGCTTGGGTGGTGATCTCGCGGTTCGTGGGTTGGAGCCCCGCGTCGGGCTCTGTGCTGACTGCCAGCTCAGAGCCTGGAGCCTGTTTCAGTCTGTGACTCCCTCTCTCTCTGACCCTCCCCTGCTCACGCTGTCTCTCTCTCTCCTAGAAATAAAACATTAAAAAAAAAAAAAAAAAAAACCTAAAAAAAACCCACCAAAAATCTTTAAAAAAAAAAGTCTACTGAGTTATGATGATTAACATACAGATAAAAAAACAAATATATGGTAATTTTTCACATGTAATTATGAAACAAGTATAGTTTTATTAGAACTGCAAAAGCAAAAAATATTTCCACCTCTCCCTCCCCCCAGCCCCTAGGAACTTCCATTCCACATTTCTCTAGGACTCTGACTCCTCTTGGAATCTTCTAGAAGGGAAAGCATATGGTTGTAACTGGCTTATTTCACTTAGCATGAGGATAATGTTCTCAAGGTTCATCCACGTAGCCTATGTCAGAACTTCCTTCTAGGGGCGCCTGGGTGGCTCAGTCGGTTGAGTGTCCGACTTTGCCTCAGGTCATAGTCTCCCAGCTCGTAAGTTCGAGCCCCGAGTTGGGCTCTTTGCTGTCAGCATGGAGTCCACTTGGATCCTCCATCTCCCTCTCTCTGCCCCTTCTCCACTAAAAAAAAGAATTTCCTTCTAGATGAGGTGATGTTTGCTCAGTCACACAGCCAGCTTGGCGCGGAAAGGAGATAAGTAGTATGGGGTTCAGGGTACGTGTTCTTGCTCTTTCTCTGCTTTTATTCTTCTGTCCCAGCCAGAAACTTCTTCGGCCTCTGTATTGAGCACAGAGGTTGGGGGCCAGAGGGAGCCTAACTCTGCTTTCTCCCGCAGGTATTATGGCGGGACTGAGTTCATTGATGAGCTGGAGATCCTCTGTCAGAAGCGAGCGCTGCAGGTCTATGATCTGGACCCCCAGTGCTGGGGGGTCAATGTCCAGCCCTACTCAGGTAATTGCCTGGGCAGCCCCCTGCCCACCAGTCTCCAGGGCCAGCTTTCACCGAGAGGAGTCTTAACATGAATAAAAGTGAAAAATAGGCTAAGCCCCTCCTGGGTCTGTGTGTCTCTCTCCATTGACCTTGGCTCCCACCTGATTCACCCCTCCTGAACACCTGTCCCTTATTCTCAGGGGGTTTGCTGCAGGGGTTCCTCCATGGGACTGTGGGGGGTGCCCAGTGGTGGCCAGGCCTATTCTGTCCACTCCTGTTTGGTGGCCTACCTGGTGGCCAAGCTCTGGCGTCCTGCTTGGGGCCTCATGGGCAGAAGTCATCAAACCTTCTCTGGTCTCATGTTCCAGGCTCCCCGGCAAACTTTGCTGTGTACACTGCACTGGTGGAACCCCACGGGCGCATCATGGGCCTGGACCTGCCTGATGGGGGCCACCTGACCCACGGGTTCATGACAGACAAGAAGAAAATCTCTGCTACGTCCATCTTCTTTGAATCTATGCCCTATAAGGTAAGAGCGGGTCTCTCTCTGTTAGCTCTGCTGTCTTTTGGCTCAGCAAGCCTCCAGTGTTGGGCTGCACCTGTAGGAATAGGTAATCCTGTTCCTCAGGCGCCTAAGGAAGTCCCCACCTTTTGCCATCTGTGACACACACACACACACACCCATCCACCCACCCACCCACCCCTGCCGCAGCGACTCCTCAGGCATTCAGGGCACGCAGGGGGCAGCTGAAGCACAGGGAGACAGTCGGGGAGGCAGCTGAGGAGGGGGCCCAGCTGCAGCCAGAGCCCCAGGGACAGCCCTGCTCGGAACCCCCGGGGTGGCACCCTGTGCCCCAGCCCAGGTCGGTGGCTGTCCTTAAACAGTGGGCCTTTGCACCCTGCCGCCCCTCATAGACCTGTCAGCCAGCCTCAGCCTGGACGAGCCATGAGCCCCACATGGGACTGGCGCGTGTTCGAGGGGGGGCCCCTGCCCTTATAGGTAGTTTGGTGGTGGAACAGTGCATGGCATGCTCCTGGGCTCACGGTCAGTGATGGAGAGAAGAGTAGTAACCGGCACGCTTGCTTATGGGGTGGTCTGTGCATGTGGTGACTCCTCCTGTCCCGGAGCCATTTCCTTGTGGCGTTTGCTGTCCAGTGGGCCGCTCCAGGGGGGTCCACACGTCCCATGGCGAGTGAAGGCCGTGGTGCATCGTTATGCTTAGCTGAGGGTCAGACGCATGAAAGTCAAGCCAGTGTTTCGTCTTGGCATTTCACGGTCTCTGTTGCTTGCCCTTGGCTGTTGGCCGTGTGTTAGCCTTTGGCTCAGTCCCAGGAATGCACAGGTGCTTTTGGGGGGCAAGCGACAGTCCACTTGTTTTCGCGGAAAGCCAAGGTATTTCACGCCCCGGGTGTGTCCTCATTGGCCAACTGTGGACGGCACCTCGAAGATGGATTTTGAAACGTGACAGGAGCCACACAGCGCTCCGCCCTTGCACACAGAACTCAAAAGCCAGTTTCTATAGTTCCTCTAGCTATGGAAAGAGCAGTGGCAGAGGAGTCCCGGGCTGCTGTTCTGATCTCATAGGAGGCCTGAGGCAGCCTTCCTCTCTAGGCCAAGGTCCTCCATTACCCAAGAGGCTCTTCCGGGCGTCAGCAGGCTCAGCACCCCCGTCTGCGCATCTTGGACACATACTGCAGGCTGTAGCCAGCTCTGTGGGTGGAGGGTTGAAGCTCACTTGATGGTGGGCCTGCAGGGGTGTAGAGAGGAGGGGCCTGGGAGCCTGGCCAGCTGCGGGCACCGGCCCTGAGCAGGGAGGACGCAGACCTGAATGGGCTCCGGCAGCAGCTGCCATGCCCCTGCTCTGCCCACCAGGCTGCCTCCCTGCCCAGCGTTTCCGGGCCCTGCCCTCCCCCCGGGCTCTCTCACCCTCTGGCAGCGACCTCACACGGGACCAGGTGTTTCATCTGTCCACGGGGAAGCAGCACCTTGAACCTTCTGTCACCTCCTCTCTGCTCTGTGACCGTTCCCCTCCCCCAAGGTCCTAAGCAACAGAAGGGACCGCTCCCTTCCTGTCCCTTTGCACCTCTCTGGCCCCTCTGAAGTTTCTTACAAATGCCTGTGAATTCTCCCTGGAGCTGATTTATTGTCAAATAATTAAGGTTCTTGTTTTTTGTTTTTTTAAGTGTGTTTATTTTGAAAGAGAGAGAGCACCTGTGGGAGGGGCAGAGAGAAAGGGAGACAAAGAGAGAATCCCAAGCAGGCTCCTCACTGTCAGCACAGAGCCCGATGCAGGGCTCGAACCAAGAACTGTGAGATCCTGCAGGTGCCTGGGTAGCTCAGATGGTTAAGCATCTGACTTCAGCTCAGGTCATGATCTCGTGGTCCGTGAGTTCAAGCCCCACGTCGGGCTCCCAGCTGTCATCACAGAGTCCACTTTGGATCCTCTGTCCCCCTCTCTCTGCCCCTTCCCCCACTTGCTCGCTCTCAAAAATTAATAAATATTTTAAAAAAGAGAGAAAGGAATGCATTGCCAAAAAAGGGAAAAAATAGGTTTTATGTGTCACATGCAGATGGGTCCACGGTCTATCTGGAAGTGATTTCTGTGCGGGGGGGCTGTGAGTGTCAGATAACACTCTTTTCCAGCGGACCCGGTGCCACTTACCGGAAGAGCACCCTTTCCTGCAGTGTCACTGTTGTCATGGGTGGGACTGGCCCCGTCACAGGGCTCCTGCTTCTGGGTTCTCTTCTGTTCTGTCACACTGTTGCTCCTTCTACAAGCACGTGCAGCCTTAATCACTTTGTGGTTTTAAATTTCTTTCAGTAACGTTCTGTGTGGAGGTGTTGTATACCTGCTGTTTAGATATTTTATGGGTTTTGAAACTAATGTAATATTATTTCTTAACTGTTTGTTTGAGAGGGTGAATGGGGGTGGGGAGGGGGAGAGACAGAGAATCCCACGCAGGCTCTGTGCTGTCAGCACCAGCCCCGTGCAGGGCTCAGTCCTAGGAACCGTGAGATCGTGACCTGAGCTGAAATCAAGAGTTGGAGGCTTAACCGACTGAGCCACCCGGGCGCCCCTCATATTAGTCCTATAAAAATTTTATTTCCTGTCTTTTGCTGCTTATATGGACGAATATAACTGGTTTTGGTTTTTGACCCCACATCCAGCGACCTTGCTACGTTCAATGACTAATGCTAATAGCTTGGCCCTCGAGGCTTGGATTTCGTGGGTGTGCCGTCGTGGTGTCTGTGACTGACGTCAGCCTTGTACGTCTTCTAATCTTTGTCTGTTTCTTTTCTTGCCTGTCTGTGCTCGGGACTAGAAGAGGTGTTAGCAGCATCTTGTCTCATTCCCGAAGGTAACACTGCCTTCGCACCTGCACTGTGGTGTGGATGTTGGGGTTTCGTTCCACAGTGGCGTTTTGGTTCCTTCTCTTTCCCGGGAGAACCCCGGGACAGGGGCTCACTTTTCCTCTCGGGACCCCGCAGGACATCCTGCCTCCATGAGCGATACCTGGTTGTCTACACCACATGCACAGGCCAAGTACACTGATACCCCACCTTGCCCTCAAGTCACGCCCTGGGACGTCCTTCCTGTGTCCCTGGTGGCGTGGAGCCAACAGCTTTGGGCAGGTGGAGGACTTAAGTCCTCATGTCCTCGACAGCTGGTACGAGTTCGGGTGGGAGGGCAGGCACGCTGTGGTAGAGGACGCAGCCCGAGCCTGCTGTCTCTGTGACGTTCCACAGGTGAACCCAGACACTGGCTACATCAACTATGACCAGCTGGAGGAAAATGCCCGCCTCTTCCACCCGAAGCTGATCATTGCAGGTGATGAGCCAGGGGCGGAGGAGCCGTATTTGCCAGCAGCCCCCATGCCTCTCACACAGTGAAGACGTGGAGATGTTCACTGTCTCTGCCTCGAACAGCTGGGCTTCTTGGGTCTAAGTATATTCTCTTCTTTCAGGACAAATATCTGTTTCGCCACCATTGGTACTAGGTGGAATCAGATCTGAGGCTGCTCTCAGAGAAGCATCTAAAAATGTCAATTCCTGGGGCGCCTGGCTAGCTCAGTTGTCAGAGTGTGTGGCTCATGATCTCCGGGTCCTGAGTTCGAGCCCCGTGTTGGGTGTAGAGATTACTTTATTAAATAAATAAAAACTTTAGAAATGTGAATCCCTGACTAGTTAGGGTACATAACCCCAACCACCGTGAAGAGGCTGGTTCAAGGGATTGCCTTCGGCATATAAAGATGTTTCTTGAGGGTATTTTTCACTTCTGTTCTCAGGGGTTTTGGAGGGAGAAATCTCTCAGAGCTTCAAAAATGCCTCTCGAAAGGCCGCTGTGCAGATCTGCGCTTCAGGAGACCCTCAGCCGGCCGTGGGGATCTCTGACTCGACTTTGTCACCTTTGCTGTCTCAGGAACCAGCTGCTACTCCCGGAACCTGGATTATGCTCGACTGAGGAAGATCGCAGATGACAACGGGGCCTATCTCATGGCCGACATGGCTCACATCAGCGGGCTGGTAGCTGCCGGTGTGGTGCCTTCCCCCTTTGAGCACTGCCACGTGGTGTCCACCACCACCCACAAGACACTAAGAGGCTGCCGCGCTGGCATGATCTTCTACAGGAAAGGTATGCTCCAGGGCGCAGGGCGCTGGTGTTGGCCTTTCTCCTCTGGGGTTCCTGCTTTGTTTGGGAAGCTAGCAGAAGCCGGGGTCACTTGAAGTGTCCCTTAAAGGGCTACTTAGGGGGCGCCTGGGTGGCTCAGTCTGACTCTGGGTTTCAGTTCCGGTCATGATCTCACAGTTCGTGAGATCAAGCCCTACGTTGGGCTCTGCGCTAACAGTGCGGGCCCTGCTTGGGATTCTCTCTCTCCCTCTTCTCTTCCTGCCCCTACCCACCTGTCTCCCTCAAAATAAATAAACTTTAAAAAAAAAAAGAGCTACTTAGGAGGGGGCAATGAGAAGTCTATAGAAGAGATCTGGAAAGCAGCCCTGAGCACAGCTCTTGCTTCATTCCTTGGGTGTCTGGGTCCTGGGAAAGGACGAAGGGTGTTGTGCTGGGGGTCAACTGGTCTTTGCCTCAAGGGGCAGGTGTTGGAACAAAAGGAAGATGCGCTTGGCTGGCCTGGGGCCACCAGAAGGCCTCGTGGTGCAGCATTATTCTGGTGACCTCACTGTGGTCCAGCACACCTATCCCAGAGGAGGCATCCTGGTAACCAAACCATGAGACGCTGCCGTCTAAACCATAGTTACCACGTTAATCCCTTTAGTGAGGGGTTTCCGTTGAATGCCTGCAACCCACATCTAGGCGCTCTTTTTATTTTGGGATCCCCACGCCTGGGAGAGCCAGATTCGGGATCAGATCAGTTGGCCCATGATGAGACCAGAGCCACATGCACCCGCGGAGAAACCAGCCCCTGGGCGACTGGTCTCTCGCCGCCTGGTCAGGAGTAGACACACCCGTATGCCCACCAGTGTTCTCGGTACGCTGTTGTCTCAGGACCTCCTTCGGTTGTATTGGCGGTTCGAGGCAGACAGCCATTCCCACCTGCCCGGGACATGTTCGTTTCCTCCCACTGAGCACTGATGTGATTTGTTGCACGTTGAGTGACGCCCCAGTGTGCCATGGATGCACTATAAGATCCTGGGCCACTTGTGCAGCCTCTCTGTGCCTCATTTCCTCCTCCGAGCAGGGTGGTAATAACAGCACCCGTCCCTTCAGACTACTATTGAGAGGAGCAAATGAATTAACTTGAAAGTAAAGTGCTTAGCACAGCTCCTGACTCACAAGAAGCTCTGCAGTGCTTTCTGCCCGCGGATGGGGCCAAGTAAGCATCGTTAGTCCCCCCTCCCGCCACTGGCATGTCTAAGTCAGAGTCTCCCAAAGAGCCTGAACAGCTGCGGAAGCTTTTGGTTGGAGGTTTGAGCTTTGAAACAACCGATGAGTCTGAGGGGCTGTTTTGAGCAATGGGGAGCGCTTAAGGACTGTGTGGGGATGAGAGGTCCAAACACCAAGTGCTTCAGAGGCTTTGGGTTTGTCACCGGTGCTGCTGTGGAGGAGGTGGACGCAGCCATGAATGCAAGGCCGCACAAGGTGGATGGAAGAGTTGTAGAACCAAAGGGGGCTGTCTCGAGAGAAGATTCTCAAAGGCCTGGTGCCCACCTAACTGAAAAAGATTTTGGCATTAAAGAAGACAGTGAAGAACATCATCTAAGAGATTTTTTTTTTAAATATTTTTTATGTCTTTATTTTATTTTGAAAGACAGAGAGCAAGTGGGGGAGGGGCAGAGAGAGAGGGAGACAACAGAATCCAAAGCAGGCCCCAGGTTCGGAGCTGCCAGCACAGAGTGCGACACGGGGCTCGAACTCACGGACGGCAAGATCATGACCTGAGCCGAAGTCAGACACTCAACCGACTGAGCCACCCAGGTGCCCCTCTAAGAGATTATTTGGAACAGAATGGGAAAATTGAAGTGACTGACATCATGACTGGCCGAGGCAGTGGCAAAGAGAGGCTTTGCTTTTGCAACATTTGACGACCATGACTCTGTAGACAAGATTGTCATCCAAAAATACCGTACTGGGGCGCCTGGGTGGCTTAGTCGGTTAAGCGTCCGACTTTCGCTTGGGTCATGATCTCGCGGTTCGTGGGTTCAAGCCCCGCGTCAGGCTCTGTGCTGACTGCCAGCTCAGAGCCTGGAGCCTGTTTCAGCCTGTGACTCCCTCTCTCTCTGGCCCTCCCCTGCTCACGCTGTCTCTCTCCTAAAAATAAATAAAACATTAAAAAAAAAAAAAATTCAAAAATACCGTACTGTGAACGGCCACAACTGTGAAGTAAGGAAGGCTCTGTCTAAACAAGAGATGGCTTCTGCTTTCTCCAGCCAAAGAGGTCGAAGTGGTTCTGGAAACTTCGGTGGTGGTCATGCAGGAAACTTCAGTGGGGGTGGTAGCTTTGGTGGCACTCAAGGTGGTGGTGGATATGGTGGCAGTGGGGTTGGCTGTAACAGATTTGGTAACGATGGTGGTTACGGAGGAGGCGGCCCTCGTTACTCTGGAGGAAGCAGAGGCTATGAAAGCGGTGGACAGGGTTATGGAAACCAGAGCAGTGGCTATGGCAGGAGCGGCAGCTATGACAGCTTTAACAATGGAGGAGGTGGAGGTGGCTTTGGTGGTGGTAGTGGAGGCAACTTTGGACGTGGCAGAAGCTATAATGATTTTGGCAATTACAACAATCTGTCTTCAAGTTTTGGACCCATGAAAGGAGGAAATTCTGGAGGCAGAAGCTCTGGCCCCTATGGTGGTGGAGGCCAACACTTTGCCAAACCACGAAACCAAGGTGGCTATGGCAGCAATAACTATGGCAGTGGCAGAAAGTGTTGATTACTGCCAGGGAACAAAGCTTAGCAGGAGAGGAGAGCCAGAGCCATCAAGCACAGTGGTGCCAGGGCCTAGCGGCTACAAGAAGACGTGTTTTAGACAATACTCATGTGAATGGACAAAAAACTCGAGGACTGTATTTGTGACTAATTGTATAACAGGTTATGTAGTTTCTGTTCCGTGGAAAGTGTAAAGCATTCCAACAAAGGGTTTTAATGTAGATTTTTTTTTTTTGCACCCATGCTGTTGATTGCTAAATGTAATAATCTGATCATGACGCTGAATAAGTGTGTCTTTTTTCAAGTGTGCTGTGTAAAGTTAGTCTACTCCGAAGCCATCTTGGTAAACTACCCCAAGAGTGTGAAGTTAGAATTCCTTCAGGGTTGGGGCGCCTGGGTGGCTTAGTCGGTTAAGCGTCCGACTTTCGCTTAGGTCATGATCTCACGGTTCGTGGGTTCGAGCCCCGCGTCGGGCTCTGTGCTGACTGCCAGCTCAGAGCCTGGAGCCTGTTTCAGAGTCTGTGACTCCCTCTCTCTCTGACCCTCCCCTGCTCACGCTGTCTCTCTCTCCTTCTCTCCTAGAAATAAATAAAACATTAAAAAAAAAAAAATTCCTTCAGGGTGATGGCAGGTTCCATTCAAAACTTTGTTTGCAAGCTGCCTGGGCACAGAATCCGTGGCCTCCACAAACACTGGTGTGGTTGAACTGACGAGTTCCCTATTAAAAGGGTCACCCGAGCAAAGTCCTGGAGCTTTTTTGGTTATTCATATGATTGTTGGCACATCCTATGCAGTAATATCACAATTGAATTATGGTATCAGATAAAATTATAGATGGGATTAAAGCTTGTGTATCGTCCATCATCATGTGTAGTCAATAAAGGATTTAATGTTCTCTTGGGGAAAGAAAGCAGCTCTGTAGATGCAGAGACTTTAGCAGTTATTACAACTGATAATTAACCTTGTTTCAGAAAGGTATCCTCTTTCCCATTAGAGCCATATAATTATTATGTAATTAATCTCTATCGTTATACAAACGAGTGTTCTCTCCTTCAACACTGTCGTCTCGGAAGACTGCTGTCCTGGGTGCCTCTTTGAGGAGATACGCCCAATGCATATTTTCGTTATCATTTCAGTGGAGGGAAATCTCTCTTCTTTGATTTCATCTACAAAGGGTGGTCTGCCCCGCTCCGGAAGCAAGGGGCCCCTCTGCTCTGCACCACCCGGGACTTGAGGCCAGGCTTGCGCTTAGCGCACTCTGGGTTGGAGTCCAGGTAGGGAGAAAGCAGAGGGGACAGCCCGTCTCACGTTCCCATTCTGTTGTTGTTCTTCATCCAGGAGTGCGCAGCGTGGATCCCAAGACCGGCAAAGAGACACTGTATAACCTGGAGTCGCTCATCAATTCTGCAGTGTTCCCAGGCCTGCAGGGAGGTCCCCACAACCACGCCATTGCTGGTAAAATGTCACCAAACCCAACCCAGAGCCCTTGGGTGGCACCTGGGGGTGCACCCTCACCCAGGGCAGCCCCACACAAGCTAGTTCTCTTAACTTTGCTCCTCCGGGGCCCCTAACTCCCATCTCACCTGCCCACCGACAGCGGGTACCAGGACTTGCACACTGGGGAGACACTGGGCTGCCTCTGTCCAGGAGACGCTGTCGGGAGAAAAGGGAAAGTGGAGACGGGTATCAGGCAGGGACACAGGGAGCGATGACCGCTCCACACGTGTGGCCGCCCGTAGGCAAAACCGTGTTGTGCCTGTTTCTGTAAAGTGGGTACGGCCGCTTTAAGAAACAACAGTGAGGGGATTTAACAACGAGAAGAAGGCACAGCAAAAGGAGTGGGCGATTAGCGCCCAGACCCGGTGAGGACAAGTTGCTTGTCCCCTGACTTCCTGACCCTTGGGCCGCTGACCTTGAGGCTACATGGGAAAACGCCTAGGTCTGATTCCACGGTCACCCAGCAGGCTGTCATTGACCCATTCCTTTCCTGTACAAAGAGCTTAGGAAATGTGTGATGATCTCAGAGTTATTCCAGTGTCTTCTTTGAAACAAAGCAGTTTGGCCGAGGAGCCCCAGACAGAGGTGTACAGTCTCCATCCAGACTGGTGTTTTGAAGGAGGGGCTTGGGGGAAGCAAGGAGTGGTGAATTTTAGGCCCGAGAGTAGGGAGGGGTTAAGTCTCCACTGGTATCTTCCCATTCTCCCTTTACACCTGCACACTCCGCGTCGTGGTCCCCAGCGCGTGGGAGATGGGATGACTCACCCTGCAGGCCCTCCGGGCCTTTTCTAGTCATTTCCACCGCCGATTAGAGGCTTCTGCGCCAGCGCTCAGGCACACCTCTTTTGCCTTCTTCACTTTCTGTGCCCCCGTGAGCAGCCCTTGGGATTGAACAAGGTATTGGAGGAATCTGAACATTCAGGCAAACAGGCCTGCCCCTCTCACCGGGCCCCTGATCTTTCCGATCCGCGTGATCTGGCCTCAGAGCAAAAGCTTTTGGCGTAGCCGTTCTCATGTTCGCAAAGGACTGTAAGGCCCACGTTGCCTAAGAGCTGCTTTCCTGTCGTAATCTCAGTAGCACAAGACTCCCAGGCCTGCAGAAAGGCTACTTCACAAGCACCTCCTCAAAGAGGAGAGGCCTGCGGGTTCACCCAGGTAACTGTAGGATTAAAAAAATGTACATCATGGGGGACGGGGGGGCTCTATTCCACTCTCTTCGGTGATACTGAAAAACAAAGAAGCCTGAGCGGAAACCAGCAGTGTTCTTTGACTCCTGGTCGGTCTCGGTCCCCTCCTGTCTTCCTGACCCGTCTCTGTTCTCGCCAGGGGTCGCCGTGGCCCTGAAACAGGCCATGACTCCGGAATTCCGGGTGTACCAGCGCCAGGTGGTGGCCAACTGCAGGGCTCTGGCTGAGACCCTGATGGAGCTGGGCTACAAAGTGGTGACAGGTACCGACAGAACCCCTGGTCGACCCCAGGGAGGGGGCACCCCCGCTCCTCGGGGTGGCACTTAAACCTTGCACCCAGGCCTGGGCACTGCAGCCGTGGCTGTGCGCCCTCTGTCACTGGCATGTGACATCACAGGTCCTCAGAAGAGCTTTGTGAAAGGCATACCTGAGGCTCACCTGAGAAAGGCTCGGTCCCAGTGGCCACACAGCTGATGGCTGGCGGGGCCACAGCTTGGAACAGCAGGACCCCCAGGACACATGCTGGGGGTGCTCACCTTCCTCACCGCCTCTGCTTTAGCCTCCTTGATCTCTACCCTCCCTCAGAAGAGAGATGCCTTCACTCAGCAGGGAGTCAGCTTTCCGCTTTCCTCTGTGTCCAATTTGGTTTCCAGGTGGTTCTGACAACCATTTGATCCTCGTGGATCTCCGTTCCAAAGGCACGGATGGTGGCAGGGCCGAGAAGGTACTAGAAGCCTGTTCTATAGCCTGCAACAAGAACACCTGTCCAGGTCAGAATCCTCGCCGGTCTCCTCTTCTGCACCCCTCCTGTCTTAGACTTCTGGCCAGAGCTGTAGCCAATGGCATAGGGGCAGAATCCTGGCTCTCTCCCGGCCTGCCCCTTCTGACACCGTTCTATCCCTGCCAGGGCCAGAGAGGGAGGGACCCAGGTGGACTGCTCGGAGGTGCTACACGTATGTGGAAGAGGAAGCAGGGGCCCCTGGAACAGGCTGGGTTTCTCAGGGGGTGTGGAAAGAATGTGGGCGATGCATCCCTAACTCACACAGATGCCAGCCTCGCTTTCGGGAGGTCATGCCACAGAGGGCAACCTCCTTACTGTTTCATCACAGTGGCCGAAATGGGCGGCCGTCTCCTGTGCATTTGTTCCGGCCTCTGGCGTTTCAATGAGCGCTGCTCTGCGTCCGGGATGCAGCTGGCATCCACCAGCCGGTTTGTTGGCCAGCTGTCTTCTTAAATGCGCAGTGGTCAGCGGGGAGTTGGGTGCAGCCAAAGGACAGAGCTGGTTTTTGTTGAAGGTGACAAAAGCGCGCTGCGGCCTAGCGGACTGCGTCTGGGGACTCCGGCTCTGACATCCCGAGGACTTTTGGAAAAAGAGTTCCAAAAAGTCGCCCAGTTTATTCACAGAGGTAAGGAGAAAGGGTTGGAAGCTGGCCACCTGAGACCATGTGTGGAATTTCTGATTGTGGCTGAGCAGCCGAGACCCAGCCACTGAAGCACGTTCGGTGTCCAGGCTGAGTGCTGGGGACAAGTGAGAGCAAACACTAAACACTGAGACGTGTGTAACTTGTCCTGCCCAAGGAAGGGGGCCATGGGAGAATCCTTTCCCAGGTCAACATGGACACCTAAGGGTGTCACACACCCCCAGCCGCCAGGCCTCGGTGGGTCCCCTGGGCCCCCCGAGCCACCGCACTGGGAGCCCACAGAGGGCTTGTTGTGTCTCTTGCCGACACAGGGATAGAACTGACTCTGCAGATTCAGAACGACGTTGGTGCCAAAGCCACCCTGAAGGAGTTCAAGGAGAAACTGGCCGGGGACGAGAAGCACCAAAGGGCCATCAGGGCCCTCAGGGAGGAAGTGGAGAGCTTCGCGTCTCTCTTCCCTCTGCCTGGCCGGCCTGACGTCTAGAGGAGGCGCCAGCCCGCGGGCCCCAGCCGCAGCCCCTGAGCATCGGGACTGCTCTGGAACCACTCGCTTGAGGAGCGGTGCCCTCGTGGGGAGGCGGGAGAGCCGCCCCACACAGGACCGCACTGGGTCCATTTCTTCGTGCCCTCCGAGGGGGGTTCCTTTTGGACTTTCCTCCTGTTGTCTCCACAAACCAAAATTTGTTTAGGACCCGTTGTTAGTAATTCTGGGACAGGTTATTAAGGAGTTTAAGTTTGGTGCTTTCAGGTCTTCTGGAAAAATGAAATATTTAGATTGGGTCCAGGGCAGGTAACTAGAAAGACCCCAGTGGTTGTATTCACCCTTCTCTGAGTTACTGGGCTCCCTCCAGACTGCAATACAGAAAGCCCCAAGTTCAGAGCTTCTGAAAGCTGCCCCTCTGTAATCTCCTGTTCCGCAGCGGGCTGCTGCAGAACCGATTTGTGACCATTACAACCGAAAAGGTGAATTCTGAAGCTTCTGGTTAGGTCTGTGCGACCAATGTGGTGGGAGAAAGTCGGTGGCAGCTCGGTGTCGTGGACACAGTGTCCTTCACCCGCCACCCCTGGAGGGTACCGGGGCCCGGCAGGTGGGAGCACCAGCTGGGGAGGGAGATGGCTTTCCTGCCCTGTGCCAGATAGCCAACTCCCTCCTGTAATCAGGAGACCAGATGTCACCTTCTCAGAGAAACTTTATTTTTCACAGAGCTGAAGTGCAAAACATAGATGACCATTTTTTAATAAGCACAATCAAATATGTACCCACAGAATGTCTACAAGAATTATAATAGCTTTAAAAAATACAACCAACTTTTATATCTCAAAAATATCTGAACTCAAATAAATTAATTTCTTAAAAAGTACACTTCGCATACTATTTGTTTGGCATTTCCTCTGGTTAAACTCTGGTGCAGCCAGACCTGAGGGCTGCCATCACGTGCGTGTTCCAAGCACTCGCGTGGGGACGAGCGCAGCTCACGTGGTGCCAGGAGTCACGTACACACGCATGGACAGAGGGACATGCAGTAATAAAATAGTTTTCCAAAAATAACAAATACGAATTCATCACAGACTATGCCTTTCACGGCAGCCTTAAAAGGTGGCATTTGTTTTAACCCAACCCGTGAAGCCAGCCAGCGCTGGGCAGCGTGGGGTGCCTCATCCACAGTCCTGCCTGGGAGGTGCCCCTGGGGTCTAGGCTCCAGCGCGGGTGGGGACAGCTGCTGCAGACTGCACGGGGTGTGGGTGACACACCAGTCCCCAGGGCTCTGCCTCAACTTGGGGAGCCGTTAACGCTGTCGAGACAGTCTTCCTTTCGGGGGCCTGGCTCCTCCCCCAGCCAGGACATCTCCAAGACACCCCCCCACCCCGCCCCACCGGGTCGCCTCCACTTTGGAGCTAGACAAGGCCTCCCGGGACCCCGGGCTCTGCACCGGCGGCTCAATTAATTCACTTCAAAGTGCTCGTTCCCCCCACCCCCGTGACCTCCCCGCACGGTCATACCAAACCTTAACAGATGTGGCCAGATCAGGTCAGTGCTCACAGCGTTCTCCTTTGGGGGCTCAGGAAAACTTGGTGTGCTCGGACCTTATCAGCCGAGAGTGGTTTTATTTCCGTCCAGAAGTAGCAATTGGATGGTTTTTCCTTTTTGCAGTCTGTTAATACCGTATCTTTGAAAAGTTCCAGTTCTGTCGCTGTCACAGTATTTGGGGAAAAGCCAGAAAGCTAGCTGGTTTGCTTCCAAAGCACAAACCAAGGCACTTTCTTCTGAGCTTTCTAGGGAGACGGGATGTAAAACCGGATTGCTGGCTTGGGAGATCGGCTCCTCTGAAGGCTGTCCCCACTTCCCGACGGGCTCCCCGCCAGCCGAGTGGTACGGCGGTGGAGAGGGTGACCTGCTGGCAACACCAGGCCCGGGGCGCTGGGGACACGCGTCCCGCACCGGTGGAAGCAGGTGGTCACCGTGCGTGCTGCTCCCAGCCTCCAGAAACATGGCAACTGTAGCAGTTGGGGTAGAAACTGGCGGACCTCGTAGGATTTGAACTGGGATGTGTCATTTGGGGTTGAATCCTACAATACCTTGACTGTAGCAACAGAGAATTGGAAAGCTAGATGGGAAATGACAGGTGGGCTATCATGGTTCGTTTCCAAATTCCGGTGCAATCTGTATGACTTCAGCCATTCCAAGTCAGTCACAGAAGAGTCACAATTTCTAAAATCCCAGTAATCCACCAAAAGGAGCAGGGTGCCACGGGAAACGGTGAGGTGGGAGGCGACAGTTCAGGCTGGAGCGTCCCAAGGGCCACACGTGCTACAAAGGCTTTTGGCTCCTCTGTACCATGGAGCTTCTGGAAATCACTATGGTGTAACTGCTAGCCTGATCAGGCTGTTCTCAACACGGACTGCTTGAAAGAGGGTGGCTGGGGGCAGGGCAGCGGTAATGGATTGGAAGTAAAGTTGAACTAAATCTCAGACAGTTTTGGTGCCTGGGCCTTCAAAGTGAGTCAGGACTGGCAAAGTCAAGGGCACTGATGTTCCTATTTTCTGCAAAGTGTTTTTAAAATGCTTTATTTGAGGCAAACCTGAAATGAATATTTTTAAAGAGAGAGTCCCATCGCACAGAGTTCCCCAGCCTTAAGGTTTATAGATGCGGGACTTCTAGTGGGCTCCACTTCTCAAGTGGAGGGGGTCTGCGAAGGGCAGGCCCACGGTCTCAAGTGCCTGCCCAAACTGGCTCAGTCCCACCGCCACTTTAAAATCCCTTTGGAAAGAAACATACTTGACGTGAAGCAATCCTTTGAAACTGCCACACTGAGAAGCTAGATTTTAACCAAAATTTAAAACTGGAGTTTAACCACTTGTCTGTGAAGCTAACTTTCTTTCAGGGAGGAACGAGTCAAGGGAGACACTGGTCATCTGCTCCTTCTGGGCCTGGCCCCAGGACAGGGCACACCCATTCCATTCACCCCCCACAGGCCTCTTGACTTAGAATCCCGGGGCCTCTGGAACCATCCTTGAGGCAGAGCTTCCAAGCAAACACCCTCTGAAGGGATTTCTACTTCAGACTATGGTATTGCATGGCCTTAGCTTCTAGAAGACCAAAATGACTGACCTTCTGCCTCGCTCAGATCAGTTTCCCAGGTGACGGCCACACTAACCATAGAGTCCGTGGTGCTGTGTAACAGGATGAACAGCAATGGTGGTGCTAATAATCGCTTTCAACTTTGCCAAATGGACTCCACAGACCCTTGTTTCCCTTGGAGATAAAGTGTCGTAAGGTCATGTCCCTGGAGGCCTGAGTAGACAGCAATTAGCCACCCAGTTAGAAAACAAAGCAGCATCTTGAACAAGAGGGGACACTGGAGGCAGCAACGAAGAGGAGAGCCCGCGGAGAGAGACAGGTGTCCCCCGCAGCCTCCCCCGCACGCAAACACGCTTCACAGTTACAGCTGCCAAGACGTTCTGGCGACTCTTCTGCGTGGGAACATATGTAACGGGCACGGGTACAAAGAACCCCCGTGAGGTGTAGACAGACGTCTGCCATAGAAGGTTCTCAGTCCCAGCCTCCGAAGCAAACCCACACGCCATCAGGAACACGGACCCTGACCAGAAGCCGGAGGCCAGGAGCCAACGGGCCGCATCCCCGTGCAGAGGACCTGGGCGAGGAAGGGACCACGGGAGGGATGTGACGCAAACCCCACTTGGGTTCCTGCCTCCCCTACCTCGATGGCGTGCCACAAAGCTGACGGGGGCCAGTCTCAACAGCAAGACCCTGACGACACGGAACGCAGCACCAGCAGGGGCACACACGCGTGCTCGCTCAGGAGCAGCCGCTTGTGGCTGGCTCGGGTCTGTTTTATCACAATTTTCTTGGAACAAATTAGAAAGCAGTAATACTAAGAGGTCTCCCCAGTTGGAGACAAAAGCAGCCATACAAAAAGAAAAAGTATAAAGACTTCAAGGTTGCAAGAAACCCTCTATCAACAAACCAACAGCAACTGAGTAAGGAGCCTCGGGTTGGCGGGGGGTGTCACGTGGGCAAGTCGGGGATTGTCACCTTCCCTGAAGGGAGGACTCCCACGGGGCCGGGAGTGAGCGTGGTGAGGAGCATGTACTTGGGGGCCCCCACGGGGCTGGGGGTGAGCATGGTGAGGTAAGCACACCTGGGGGGCCGGAGTGAACAGTGGTGAGGTGCGTGTATTTGGGGGGCCTGCGTGGGGCAGGCGTGAGCCTCGGTGAGGTGTGGGCACCCCAGGCCCACGTGGGACAGATCCATGAGGACGGCCACACGAGGCGGCTCTCCTCCCTCCTGGAGGAGACCCGGCCGTGGGTCCTCCCCAGCCGGCTGCCCACCCCGACCAAGCAGCGCGGCGGAACCCCGCCATCACCGAGCCCGCAAGACCCTGCGAGAGGTAGTGAAGTGGTTGCAAAGTTTGCTGCGGGTGGAGGACTGGGGTGCAACCTCGGCCGAATCCCAGCACGCCTGCAGACCTCCCCAAGAGGGCGGTACGGATGGGCCCCTGCCGGAAAGGCTGGCGGGCTGGGCCCAAGGCCTGCCACCTCTCGGTCACGCACACGGTGGTGATGGCACGTGGCCCCGGGCTCTCGGGCTGTGAGCGTGGTTCTCACTCACAGGCAGCGACTGACGCCGGTCACTGCTGCTGACCTGGGGGCGTCAGGTGCAGGGCCCCCCTGCAGGCAGCTCTGTGCCCAACGGGGAAGCGAGGACCGGACAGGGTGCTGATCGCTCTCCCTGCAGCCCTGGGGCGCAGAAGGTCACATATCTGCCACCACCCGGCCGCAGCACCGCTGCCTCCCCTCCGTCTCACTCATTCGGGGGCTTCCTCCGGGATGATGGGCTCTAGGGGGCCGAGTGAAAGAGCCTGGCCGGGATCTGAATGGGGCAATGGATGTTCCGTTGTCCAGTTTCCCACCAAACCATTTCAGTTACCGGGGCGCTTCCCTGGACTTTGCTGCCCAAGCATCTGGAATCTGAACGCACAGCCTGCTCCTCCTGTCTGGCCTTCACCTTTCCGCCCCGCGTCCCACCCCGTCAAAAGGGCGCCGGCTCTCTTCTGGCCTGGCCACCAGTCCTCGGGGAGCCAAGCGGCCCCTCCTCACCAGGGGACTGAGAGACCTATTACCGTCCTTACTGATGCCTTCACAGAACCAGGCGCGCGCCCCTGCCTGGGTCCCAACTCCCAAACCGCCTGAAGCCACCTGGGAACCCACGCTGCCACCTTGGTTTCCGTCCCACTGAGGCCACCAGCAGTCTAGACAGCTCAGAGGACCGCCTGCGCATACCAACCCCTCCCCTCCCCGTACCCTGAGTCACAGGTCTTGGTCACAGTGGCTGGGACTGACCTCAGATTTTGTACAAAAAGCTGGGGACGTAGTCGAACCTGAGCGTGGGGTGGCCGGGCCCGGGAGCCTCCTGCATGTAGTGCAGCTTCAGCAGCTCCGCCAGGTACTGGACCACCTTCGTGTCTTCATTCACCAGACCCAGGTTCTGCTTCAGGAAGCCCGCCCGGCGGCTGGCCAGCAGTTCCTCGGTCTCCCTGTCGTGGGCAGGCAGGTGCAGGTGGTGGCAAAAGGTGTAGAGGAAGGCCTTGGAGCAGAGCTGGGTGAGCACACTCTGGACGTGCAGGTAGTAGGTGCTGCCGCGCCTGATGTGAGTGCGGTGGTCGGCTAGCCGGGGCACGAGGGCGCCTCTGTAGAGGGGGCAGCGCAGGGTTTTGCTGTCCAGGTCCAGGATGCTTGTGTAGCGGCTGTAGCGGCTCAGGGTGTGGAGGGTGCCGGCGCCGGCAGGGGACGCCACTCTGAAACATACAGGCAATGTCAGGAGGAGACGCTGGGGGAGGGGGGTTGCGGGGTGGGGGTGGGTGGCAGCGGCGGGGGTCTTCCCGTCTCCTGGCCAGCTTCCGTCGGCCAACACTCACTGGCTCTTTCTCAAGGCAAATCTGATCATGATGCTCTTCAAAGGGCTTCTCACCACCCTCATGACCAAGTTCAAATGCCCTGGTATGGCCCATAGGCTCTGCTTCCTGCGGGCCTTTGAGGCCCCATCTGTTACACTCACGGCTTCCTTGAGGCCACGCCAAGCTTTCGGGAAGGACTCAAAATCACGGCTCCTCGTGCTCTGCCCAGAATGCCTTTCCCTTCCATTTGTACTTGGTTTATGCCAATTCAAACCTTACTCAACCATCCCCGATCCCCTCCTCTGCTTCCTTGCTTTGCTTTGTGACCCTGACCAAGTTCCTTAGCCGTTCTGGGCCCCAGCTGTGACACAGAGATCACTGGTCCTGCCTCATGCGGTCATTGCAGAGACAAAATGGGTTGAACTTAGGATAGTGGGTGGCCCTCGGTATCAGCCTGCCACCGATCAGTGTGGGGACTGCCATTTAGCTCTCGTCTCTCCCACTGGACGGAGCTTCAGCAGACCCAGGACATCTGATTTGGCCTCCTGCCCCACTGCCCACCTCCATGCGCATACGTCAGAGGCAGGCGGGGCTTGTTCAGTGAGGGAAGGGGTCCGAGCAATCAGCTAATGACCCTAATAGCTCTTTACAATCCTCTGGGAGCCTGGGTGGCTCAGCCGGTTAAGCGGCCGACTCTTGGTTTTGGCTCAGGTCATGATCTCACTCGCAGTTCGTGAGATTGAACCCCTGCCTGGGATTCTCTGTCCCCTCTCTCTGACCCTCTCAAAATAAACTTAAAAGAAAAATTCTCTAGTTTGGTTTTACCTGAGAGTCACCCTGCAGTCTGGCAAACGTCTGGCTGACCAGAGATTTCACAGACGGACACAGCTCTGGATTTCAACGCTTGTGCTAGACCTCAGGTATTGGGTACAAAGGACTGACAATCACTTGGGACAAAGGTAACCTTCCTGGGTGTTGTCATCTTCCCGTGTAGTTAACAGCACCTACTACACACCAGGCAGTGACCTAGGGGCTGAATAAGCCATGAAGAACGAGCCTGGTCAGGCTGGGAAGAAAAGACAGACACATGGGATACTGAGCAGAGACGTGGTCTGGGTCTCCACGGAGAGGCCCGGGGCCAGGAAAGTTCTGGAAGAATGGCCTCTGAGCTGGGCCTTATAAGAAAGGTGGGCTCTGAGAA
This sequence comes from Proteles cristata cristata, assembly GCA_017311185.1. NCBI lineage: Eukaryota > Metazoa > Chordata > Mammalia > Carnivora > Hyaenidae > Proteles > Proteles cristata. Next base: position 933,287 of record JAESUZ010003526.1, on the reverse strand, counting down.
CCTCGGACGGCACCCAGACCACACAGAGCAGGACCACAGAGGCGGGAAAACAGAGCCACACGGGCCACGTGTTTGGAAAGCCATGAGGAGAGCAGCGGGCTGGGGACTGATCGCACAGGCGATGAGGAAGCCGGGCCTGCAGGTGCTCACTGGCTTTGCGGGGACACGGCCTTCTCGGTCATGCTCCCAGCGTGTTCAGTCCGCTCCTGGGGCACCCTTACCTCCCTCGGAAACGGGCCCAGGATGCAAGCCAAATGCCTCCTCAACGCTGGCACACCCAGCCCCGAGGCTCTGCCCGCGCAGCGGAGCCAGGCCTCACCCCATCCTCCTGCCCCTCTGTTCCAGCCCCGTCCTGCTGGAACACCCTGCCTCGGCCCTGCCACTCCCGGGACCTCTGACACCCCCACACCTACCCCCACCTACACAGGCACCACTTCTTTGAAGGTGCTGCTCCTTCTAACCCTCAGTCCGCTTGTTTCCCACGAGGCTTGTCAGGGGGCACGATGGCACGGAATGAGGCAAGCCCCAGGCCTTCGGTCCCCGCTCCTCCCACACCTGTCTTAGGTTCCAGATGGCCCATCCCAGCACCGGGGGAGCCTCTGGACACATGTGAACACTGAGGCCCAAAGAGGGGCCGTGGCTCATCCAAGGTCCCCCAGCTAGGACGTGGCTGAGCCAGCAAGCGACCAGGGCCTCTCCCTGCCCCACCCCACCCTCCACAACTAGCACTTTCTCCCATGAGTACTGAGCTCTGTTTTTCAAATAGTCCAGGGCTTGGTCCTGCTACTTGGTGAGCAATACAATTATGCTTCATTGTGATTTAAACTAGGAAACAACCTAAATACTTATCCATCTCTTATGCTCACAAGTGATAGATCTGCCAGATGAGCATTCGTAGGCAGAAGGCCCACTTCAGTGAGGAAAAAAAAAATCCAAGGCCAGTGAAACTGGTAGGTTTGGGGTGAGAGTCTTTAGAAACAAATTATCGTCTGAGCTGGTTCTGGCTGGAGTCAAAGCCCCTGAGTGGGAACAGACCCTCCCAGGCCAGAGGTTTCGGACTCCAGATTAACGCAGTACAGGGCATCACCCCCTTCCATTGCTGAGCTCCCCCACCTCCGGGCGGGAAGTTCATGGCCACACAGAAGCCCCTCTTCTATCACTACTCTTGAATGCTGACCCTCAGAAGGGCCTCAATCTGCCTCCCGGCTTGAACCCTGGTGCTGCCTGCCGGGCCGGCTCCCCATCTCTCCGCAACCCTGAGCACGTCTAAGGGCGAGCACCACGCTAGGGCTTTACAACCCTCCAGACGTGCACCTTCGCCACCGCTCCACACGGTGAGCATCCTAAGCCCCACTCGCACATGTGCTCACAAGCTCTGCTAACGAGCGACAAGAGCAGACGGGCCCGGATTCACACGGTGGGGAGCGGCAGCATCGGGACCTGAGCTCACAGCGCCCACCGCGTCCGTCCCTAACCACGACGGGGCACGACTCCAGGCTTTCATCTCCGAGTGCGCATCGTGCTCAGAATTCATACTGGAGCGACTGCTCACCTCCCAGGATTTCCTTGGGGGAGCTGTGGCCAAACCGGTCCCCACGCTTGTGACGTGGCCCCTAGGGAACAAGGCCTCCGACCCCCGCCCACCGTACGTCACACCAGAGCAGGACCCTCCGAGGCAGACACTGCCGATTCCCGGCGTGTGTGCGCGCCCACAACGTGTGAGAAGCAGAGCGGGAGACACTCTCCACTCCAGACCGTCTGCAAAGCTCTCGCCTGTCGCTTCTGATGGGTCCCTCGCCGTCGCACAGGGATGCTGAACGGCTCTAAGGCCCGGCCGGTGAGGGCCACGCTCAGCGCCCATGGCCTTGGCCCGCCTGCCCGGAGGCGGAGCGCATCCCCGCTCGGCTATCAGAGACGCGCGGACGGGGCCCCGATCAGATGTGACGGGTCCTTCCTCACCTGCTCTCGCAAGGCAGGTGACGGCAGCTCCGTCTGCAGACACAAACGGCCCCAGAGGCCAGGCTAACAGGGGTGACAGAGCCGGGGGTGGGGGGGGCACGAAGGCGGTGCCTGCCCTGTCACGGGGCCGCGCCACGGCTGACTCACCTCACAGGGCTGGCAGCGGGCCGGGTGGCTAGCACTTCCCAGCCTTCTATAAGCTCCGGGCAAATGGTCGGTGAGCCAACCCTGTCATCGACTCAGGAGGGAACAAAGCCTCGCGTGGAGGCGTGGAGGAGGGACCTGCCCGCTGCAGGTGGGGATGAATACCGACCCCGGCAGGGCCGGCCCAGGACCTAGAGCAACTTGTGGAGCCCTTTGCAGCTCAGGGAGGGAGCCCGCCCGCCAGCTACTCGCTCGCGCCCAGACTTCATTACTGGATCACAGGCAGGTTTGCCAAGGCGACCAGCCTAGGCCTCAGGATCCTCAACACAGCACGCCAGCCAGGGACCCAGAACAGAGCTGGTGTAAGACATGAACTTTCGCCGTTCTGGCACATTCTAAGGTGGGAATTTCAGGGAGAGCGGAAAGGGCAACACTGCCCTGAGCCCAGTGCCAGGTAAGCTGGCTGTGAATACGCTGCCGCGCAGTCTATTTGAGGTGAAGAAGAGAACGGTGAGAGGTGGGGGCGAGGGAGTCAGTGGGAGAAGAGGTGTGTTTAAGGGACGCTGACACGTCCTTCTACCGAGACGAGTAGCAGAGACCATCCAGGACAGGTCCTGCCCTTCCCGCAACAGACATGTTACCCCAGCACAGAGCTGGCATCAGCCGACGGACGGGATCCCGAGGGGAAGGACAAAGCCTGCAGGGGCACCCGGTGCGGCCCTCTAACTCCCGAGCCTGATTCTGCATCCATAAGCAAGGACTCGACTCTGAGGGGCTGGTCCAGGTGTCTTGGGCGTGTCACACCAAGTCCCCACGTCCCACCGGCAAGCCCACCCTCCTGGTCGCTCAAGCCAAAGACCTCAGGCCGTCCCCGGGCGCCTAGCTCCCTCACCTCCCACGTGTCACCAAAGCGCCTCGTTTGTTTTCTGAGCACACACATGACGCACCTGCTGCTGGAACTCTCCTCCCTGCTCGGCAAGGCTGCGGTCTCCCGTCTCTGCTCCTGAACTCTGGAGTCTTCCAGGGCAGCGGCCTTGCTCAGGCACCCCCAGACGGTACCCCCGCGCCTGCCAGCGTGGCCAGCGAGCCAAGTCATGATGAGGAAACAACACTTGCTTGAATCCCAGCACCACGACCCTGGGTAAAGCCTAAGGTGGCAAGGGGTGGAGTGAGGGCTCGGTGACTTCTGCCAAGAGGGGCGATAGCAGGTGACTCAGGAGAGTGAGGTCAGTGAGCTCACGGGCACCAGGGACCTCCACAAAGGAAAGGAGGAACATCAGAACAAACGGTTGCTGACTGCAGAGCGGCAGAAATTCCCTTTGCTCCTCCCATGTGGCATGGGAGGCGCGGGCCGCCTGCGCCAGCACCTGCGTTACAGATGTGCCAAGTGGGCTGCAGGGAAGGGACTGAGGACACCCTCAGTTTCACCCTGAGGGAAACAGACCCTCGAGCCAGACACCTGTCAAGCAGTATTCAGAAAACCAAAAGGGAGTCTACTCACACTCCAGTAACTTGGTGAAATGAAACAGCATTCAAACACAGGAAGGGGGACTTGGGTCTTGCATTTCCTTACTGTTATTAAAAAAAATATATTTTTAAACATATATTCATTTTTCAGAGAGAGAGACACACACACACAAAGTGTGAGTGGGGGAGGAGCAGAGAGGGGGAGACACAGAATCGGAAGCAGGCTTCAGGCTCCAAGTTATCAGCACAGGGCCCGACGCGGGGCTCAAACTAACGAACCGTGAGATCATGACCTCAGCCAAAGTCAGACACTTAACCGACTGAGCCACCCAGACGCCCCTTGCATTTTCTTATTAAGACAGAGTCCTAAGGGGGAAGAAAGATAGCCTTCTAGGGCAAACAGGACAGTGGAGTAAGAGCCACTCGAGCCCTCTGATGTCCTTGTCAATAGCAATGGCTGCCACCTTCTACGAACACCACAGCCCTTTCTCAGAAGCAGCTCTCAGTCATTCATACCATCGTGTGAATTTCAACATCCCCAAGAACCTGAGATCTAGAAGTCCGATTATCCCCCAGCGCTTGCTGTACACCAGATAAACTCCATGTCCAACTGAATCAGAATCTCTCGGGGGATAGGGCCCCGAAATTCATGATCTAAAAAATTCCCCTAAATAATTCTGACCCAACAGGTTGAAGACCACTTAGGACCTGCAACCCCTCATGGGAGGGACAAGGAAAGAGGAGACCAGAGAAAGGGAATGACCTGTCCAAAGTTACAGACCGAGTCGGTGCTGGGGGCCCCGTCTGGAAGCCAGGTCTCCCGATTGCAGCCCCACTGCGCAGACCTGTTAACCTCACCCGGAGGGATGGACATTCAAAACCTCGTCTCTAATCAGACAGGGCCCTTCCCCACCCCCCGGTAACCAGTTACCTCTGCAGGCCGATCAGCTTCCACTTCTGGAAATCCGTGATGTGCAAAGGAGAGGAGACCCAGTGTTTCACGGGTTTGGCGTAACGGCTGTGGTTGGGGACAAAGATGGACAGCGCCGTCACGAGCTTCCTCACGATGGCCTCGTCTTCCCCCAGGACCACAAGTGTCCTCCCGCTGAGCAGGGAGTAGATGGCTGGATGGGCAAAGGGGTACTGACGGATGAATTTTAAGGCGTTCTGGCCAGCCCTCTTTCTATGCCTCTCAGAAGAGGGCCCGGTGGGATGAGCGGCGGAGGGAGTCCTGTCTGAGCTGGTGGAGGCTACACTGCTCATGGTGCTGGTGGTGTCCGAGAAGTTGTCCAGGCTGGTCTTGCTGACGTCCCGGCTAGCCAGCAAGCAGCCCGGGTCCAGCTCAAAAGCGGGGAAGCCTTCGGAACTGGTGTCTCGGGAAGGGCTGGCGCTTTCCCCTGCGAAGTCCACACGGAACCCCAGGTCTTTCTGCCTGTAGCGCTGCGGGGGGCTGCTCACCACTCCGTCTGGGTCAGGGTGTGTGTGGGCTGTGGTGGAGAGGGGCACCCGCAGACTGTCACTCTCCTTCCCGATGCAGCAGGAGGAGTCTGTTTGGGACAGGATGTTTGCTAAGCTGCCCTCCTGTGCCTCACCCAGCTCTGGCGGGCTGACGCTTGCCTCGAAGTGGATGGCTCCCTCGCCGTCATCTGCATATGACTCTTCTTCGTTAATGGCACTTGGGTAGCTGGCCTTAAAGTCATCAGGGATGAGGGCCTCAGAGGGGCAGGTGCTGAGGACTTCAATACTGTCCTCGCTGATGGTCCTGTGGCTGACTGCTTTGCTCCGGATCACCTGGGGGCTCAACGGCACTGTGAGGCTGGCCTGGCTGTCAGACTTAGACAGCACAGAGGTGGACTTCTCCGTGCCCAGAACCTCGATGCTTTCACCACTGCTGATGCTCCCCTTCATATCCATATCCAGGTAGTCCAAGTTTTCCTGGGGGTCAAAACTGCTCAACTCTGTCCCCTCCGCTTCCTTATACTCATCATCTCCAAGTTCCTGGTCCATCTTGATGGGCACAGACTCCACACTTGACTTGTAAGAGCCAACGCTAATTAACACTTGAGGAATCGGACATTCTTCCAGAGACCTGGAAGGCGGCCTGCCTGGACTGGGCTTAGGGGGTGTGCTCTCTAGTTTCTCTACCACCCTGTCGTCGACCTCCACAAAATCTTCAAAGAGGAAGTTTGTCATATGCTGTTGTTTTAGAAGCGCTCTGTCAATCTGGCTGGTCAGAAGGTAGCACAGGTCTCCTCTGAACATGTGCTCGATGTGGCTGAGCTGAGCCAGGGTCTGGGTGAAATACTCCGTGTCACAGAGCTCTTCCAAGGTCTTCAACTTCTTGTCAAAACACTTAGTGGACTTCGCTTTGATGAGTTTGGGGGTGTAGGCAGGTCTGCAGGTGTAAAGGTCTGCATCAGCAGACTCTTCAGGGTTAGAGGTAGTGGCTACCTGGTCGGCCTGATCCTGGGTGCGCTCCGTCTCCGCAGAACACAAGGCAGACCCCTTCGACTTCCGATGAGGGTACGAGCGGATCTGCTTCAGCAGGTCTTGATGTTCAATTATGGACTTCTCTACACTGGCCAGCTCATTGGCTTTCTCAATTGCCTGAGACGAGTAAAAGCCTTTGTCGTTGGCCTTCTTCTGGATCTCCGTTTCGGTGTGCAGCACTGTCCTGGTGTAATCCAAGTCTTTCAGTTTTTTTTCAAGTTCTCCCGCAAACGCCTTCCTGTTGCCTGTCTTCAAGCACTCAGAAGCTTTGGAAAACTCAGCCGAGAGCTCCTGAAACTGCTGCATGATTTTGTGCTGGTCTGCTGAGATATAAGCCATGCAGAAGGGCCTCACAAAGCCCCGGGCCTCCAGGTCGTACAGGGTAAGGTGGTGCACATACGCAAAGGCTCCCTCCTTGGAGTCTCCCAGCACCACCTTGGAGTCCTCCACAAAGTTCAGCTTGGGGTAAGCAGAACCAGGGGGATGGCCCACAAAAGAGGCCTGGTAATCCACAGACATGATCCGCAAGGAGAAGTAATTGAGATCAAAAGTACCAAAAACTTTGGTGTCATTGGGGATGGTCAGCAAGGGCTGGGGTCCCACCTGCTCGGAGAACTCGGAAATAAGGATGAAGTCCCGAGAGAACTTGGCCCCGGACAGTTTGGACCATGGGTTGGCTCCTTGACTGGCGAAGGGGAAGAGAGGCACCGAGTACTCCTCGGGCAAGGCGGGCTCATTGTAAGGCTCCTCCTCGTACTCCTCCTCTTTGGTGAAGGCCACCACGTCAGGGGCGCTGATCATATTTCCAGATGTATGGAGAGAACATTGAGAGGAAATGAGAAAGAATGCGGGGGTAATCAACGCAGGGAAGCCAGGCCTCTGGAAGAGGAAGCAAAGACGTTGTGGTCTTCTTTGCGCCCTCGGGGGTACTAGGCTGCCTCTCGCACGCTCGAAGACTCGAACTCCCACAGTCCCCTCGGAGATCTGGCTAACTCTTCCAAAGCCCACAAAGTCCTCATGAACTCCGCAGGTCCAAGAGACCGGGTAAGGCCGGTTACTCTTCTCTTCCTCCTCCTCCTCCTCCTCCGGCGAGGGCGTCCGGCGCAGGACACCTGCAGGGAGGTCACCCGCACACCCGGAACACACCGCAACAGCAACAGCCCAGCCCAGAACGGACCCCTAACGCGGGACTACGGGCCGCCGCAGGGGCCAGTCAAGCGCTGCCGCCCCCAACAGCCCGAGGGCAGAAACCGTCGCGACTCCTTGGACGCCACAACCTGGAGCCAGCTACCGCGGCGCCGCCATCTTGGCATCACATGACTCTCGGTGTCTTGCGCCGCGTGACCCGGAAGTGTCCGCGTAGGCTTCCGAGCGGGAGAGAAAGACTGTGAGCTAAGGGCAGGTTTGGACGGCACTGTCGAGCGGCCTCTCCCAATTTACCAACCACCGTCGTAAAAGAAAGGAAGTGGGGCGGAAACGTACAAGGAGTCCAGGGCGCGGGGTAGTCTGGGAGTTGTAGTTCCGGTCCTGCAGTGCTCGCGCCGGGCGGATATAGCCCCAGAAGGCGGGCGGATGTAGCCCCAGAAGGCGGGCGGAAGCGGGACGTCTAGGTTCGGGATTCCCTGCGGTGGCCGCGGGTCCGAAGCCCTGCGGGCTTAGGGGAGGTGGCCGGGACGCGGCAGGTGGCGCTGGCGGCTTTCGGGGGCCCCATTTCCCCTCGTGCGGGCGCCAGGTGGACGTCACCTCTGGCTTCTCCAGCATGCATGGACACCTGGCGGGAGGCTGCGGGCGCGGGGCCTAGGGATGATCTTCCCGGTCGCCCGCTGCACTCTCCGCTGGCTGCAACGGCCGGGAGCGCGGACCGTGTCCCGCGCTGCCATGGAGGTGGCCTTCCGAGGCGTGCGGAAAATTCTCTGTGTGGCCGAGAAAAACGACGCGGCCAAGGGGATCGCCGACCTCCTGTCCAACGGTCGCATGAGGCGGGTAAGGAGGCCTATGTCCGATCAGCTGTGCGGGTGAGGGAGGTGTCCCGATCACCCAGCGGGACAGCGCCGCAGCGGCTTCCTGTCTTTTCGGACCGATAGGCATTTAAAAGCGTAGTTAAGACGCTTCAAACATGTGCTTGAAAACCTTGGCTCCTCCTTGTCCACAGCAGCGGTTCCCAAACTAGTCTGAGAATCGAAACTAGCTGGGACACTGGCTATTCTGTGGGTCTGGGATGAGCCCAGGGAAAGCTGTGTTTTAACAGTATTCCCTGTGCTTCGAAAACTCAATTATTGGGAACCACTGATCACCGTGCTTTAACTTGGCAGTCAAGCCCTGTCCGAGCATTCCCAGATAACCTAGCTCTCCCCATCAACAGCACATCCCCTCGGCCCTGCGCCCCGCTTGCTTTACAGTCTGTAAACGCATATAAACAAGGCAGTACACCTAGGCTTTGGGATTAGAGGGAACATCTGCCCTCTTCCTGCTAGTACAAACGCACTCGGAGAGACAGGCAAGTTAAGGGATGAAAATGTGTTCTAGACCCACAAGAGGTGCAGAGGAAGGCGAAAGAAAAAGAATTTATAAAAGAGGTGGCATAGAGGTGATTAAGAGCTGTTCAGGAGAATCTGTCAAATAAAAGTGGGTTGTGAAATAGTTTCCTGGACGCCATTTCTAACAGTGGAGCAGAAGGTCACTGCTCTTTTTTCCTTGCAAGATCCCAAGGTCTTTCCTTAGACCTCCATTTCTAGCTCGTAGATAGTGGGAGCAAGAGCTGAGGTTGTGTCTGTAGAGTTCAGGCCTCTGCCCTCACGTGGAGAACTCGGATAGCTTTCTCCCTAGCTTTTCACTATTGAAATTCTGGGTAGCCAGCGTGACTTTATAAAACACAGATAGGACTGCAGTAATCCCCTACTTAAAACCTACATTGCTTATCTCAATTGATGTGAAATTTGATAAAAATTTAATCCTCTTCATGATAAAAGGCATTTATGAAAATCCCATTACTAACATTATTCAGAGGGTGAAACACTGGAAGGAAGCTTTTCCTCTAAGATCAAGAACAAGGCAAGATTTACCTGTTTTCTTCTTCGCCATTGCTATCCAAAATTACTAGAAGTTCTAACTAAAGCAATTAGGCAAGAAAAAGAAATCTAAATTGGAAAGGAAGAAGTAAAAATATGTCTATTTGCAGACAACGTGATCTTCTAGAATAGAAATTCTAAAGGAGCCACAAAAAAACCATTAGTGCTGATAAATACATTCAGCCAACTTACAAGATACGAGATCAACGCACACAAATAGGTAGCAATGAACAACCTGGAAAGAAAATGAAAACAATTCCATTTACAATAGCATTCAAAAGCACACTGAAAACCGCAGCCTTCTCTATGTGGGTGCAGTTTTTTTAGTGGTTTTATTTTTATAATCAGAAAGATACAACTTTAAAAAGAATGCTATGGATTTAATGGCAGCTGTATGGTAGTTCCTACAGACTGCTTAGAGAAAGGACTTGTATTTTTTTTTTTTTTTAATAGAGTGGACAGCACTCCAAAAAAAGATCACAGAAGCTGAGGCGCCTGGGTGGCTCAGTTGATTGGAGAGTTGGATTTCTTTGGCTCAGGTCATGATCCCAGGGTCATGGGGTTGAGCCCCGCGTCGCACTCTGCGCTGAGCATGGAGCCTGCTTGGGACTCTGTCTCCCTCCCTCTCTGTCTGTCCCTCTCTCCCGCTCACATGCTCTCTCTCTAAAATAAAAAGGGAGGGAGAAATCACAAAGGCTATATTCTCGATCTATCGGAGGGATGTTCTTTCTTTTCCCAGATTCCAAAGCTGCTCTGATTTTGGAGTATCCACTTTCCCTGAACACCTCGCCCACACGTGGGCTCACACGTAATTGTGTACCATCCTCACGTGGGAATTACAGAGGGGCAAGCTTGAAATGTCAGGAAAAGTCTTTCACGTCTTCGAGGCTACGACTGGGAGAGGAGACCGCCTGCCGGAAGCCTGGTTGTAGGATGATGCACATGTTGTCAGACAAGTTAGTTCCCTGGAAAGGATCAGAACGGTGGCTTTTGACTGTTCCCCAAAGACTTGAGGGACAATGGATGTGCACCTCATGAGTCACTTGGGGCTGGACTGGGGAGAGGTTGAGTAAGCTGATCTCAGCCTTCTTGTGTATCAAGGTCCTTATAAGTATTTGGGAAGACTTCAGAGCTTTTTTTTTTTTTTTTTTAATGCTTTATTTATTTCTGAGAGAGACAGACTGTGCGAGCAGGGGAGGGTCAGAGAAAGAGGGAGGCACAGAATCTGAAACAGGCTCCAGGCTCTGAGCTGGCTATCAGCACAGAGCCCGACGCTGGGCTTGAACTCACAAACCGCGGGATCATGACCTGAGCCAAAGTCAGATGCTCAACCCACTGAGCCACCTAGGCGCCCCTTCAGAGTTTATTTTAAAAAGTCAGAAACCACTTTCTCAGGAAAAAAAAAACACCTGCTTCTCACACATAACAGTCAGAAACTCACACACGAAAGTCAGAAACCACTGATGTTTAATCAGTTCTCTATTAAACGGCTTAATTAGCAGTTGGAGTTTCTTTTCTTGGCAATACTGGCCACCAGCAAAATCTTAAGCATGAGAAACTAAAATAAATTCTTTCTTGGGGCACCTGGGTGGCTCAGTCAGTTAAGCGGCCGACTTCAGCTCGAGTCATGATATTGTGGTTCGTGGGTTCGAGCCCCGCGTCGGGCTCTGTGCTGGCTGCCAGCTCGGAGCCTGGAGCCTGCTTCAGATTCTGTGTCTCCCTCTCTCTCTGACCCTCCCCTGCTCATGCTCTCTCTCTCTCTCTCCTAGAAATAAATAAAACATTTAAAAAAAAAATTGGACAGAAAAAAAAAAAGAAGGAAAATAAACTGATGTTCAGAAAGCTGAATGAGCCTGTGCTCCCCAGTTTACATGTGTAGTTGTACAGCCAGAAAGCAGAAGTATATGGAGAAGAAGGAGAAATTCATCAAGAGTATTCATTCTAATCCTTTCTCTGCCTCTAATTTGTGACTTGACCTTGGACATCCCAGGCTCGTCTATTAGCATATTAGCTGACTCAGGGTTACCTTCCGGCATAAAAACTCCATGGACTGTACCAACCATGTGCTTGTAACGGTTTGGAGCAGCCTCTTGATAAATGGCCTTAGTAATTTAGCCTAGTTTTTATCTTTAGGAAATACTGTAATTTTTTGGTCTGACCACTTATCACGGTTCTGCTTGGTCTTTAGACTGAGGAATCATTTGTTTTCAGTGTAATTTATTGATTCTTGTTTTGTCTTATAGAGGGAAGGATTTTCTAAATTCAACAAGATTTATGAATTCGATTATCATCTGTATGGCCAGGTAGGTGCTATATTTCTGTCTTGAAGCTGAGGTGTGCTATTAGGTCCACGGGCCATTCTGGTGTACATTCCTCAAGTTCCTAGTTATGGCTATAAAAATAGAAGCTGTTTGCTACAGGTCATTGCTGAACTGCTTGTACCTTAACAGTTATTTGATCAAGGGGCGCCTGGGTGGCTCAGTTGGTGAAACATACAACTTCAGCTCAGATCATGATCTTGTGGTTGGTGGGTTCATGCCCCATGTTGGGCTCTGTGCTGACAGCTCAGCCTGCTTCGGATTCTGTGTCTCCCTCTCTCTCTGCTCTTCTCCCACCCACGCTCTGTCTCTCTCTCAAAAATAAACATAAAAAACAAACAAGTTATTTGATCAAGAAGAACGAGCCTGGCCATCACAGAAGACGTCACTATCTTTCAAGAATAATTGTTGTTGATGAGGCACCTGGGTGGCTCAGTCGGATAAGCATCCGACTTCGACTCAAGTCATAATCTCAGTTTGTGGGTTCGAGCCCCACGTCATCTCCATGCTGACCACTCAGAGCCTGGAGTCTGTTTCAGATAGCGTGTCTCACTCTTTCTCTGACCCTCCCATGCTCATGCTGTCTCTCTCTCTCCCTCAGAAATAAATAAAACATTAAACAAAATTTTTTTAAAAGAATAATTGTTGAGACCTAAAGATCCCTCGTTACAAATGAGTATTTTATAATTTATAAGGCAGTCTCTTCTTAATTGAATATGGCCCCATCTCTTTATAACAAGAAAGAAATTGATATACGATAGTTTGAGGAAACTTTAAATCCTATAAGAGGCATCATGGTGCTAGAAATGGAACGGTAATTAGATTGCCATTTGGCTTCAAAGAGATGCATTTATGTTCATTTCTTCTTCCCAGTCAACTAGGTGTTTTGTTTTGTTTTTTTATAGACTTAATTTTTAGAGCCATTTTAGGTTTTTAGAGCAAAATTGAGAGGGTGGTTTGGAGATTTCCTGCAGACCCCTCCCCCCCCCGCGTGCGCCTCTCCCACCCCACCATGATCAACATCAGATCACCAGAGTGATCTTTGCCATCACAATTATACCTGTACTAACACACCATAATCACCCAAAGCCCCTAATTCGCATGAGGGTTCTCTCTTGGTCATGTACATGCTGCAGGTGTGGACAAAAGTGTAACAGACACATTACAGTATCACGCAGGGCATTCCCACCGCCCTTAAAGTCCTCTGTGCTCTACCTCCTCATTCCTCCTCACCTTCCTCCCAACCCTCAGCAACCCCTCTTTTCTCTTTAACAGAAGTCCCTCCCTTTTATTTGAAAGATGTGGCAAACTAGAATTGCTGAAAGACTGACTCGAATTTTGTCACCCTTCAGAATGTTACCATGGTAATGACTTCAGTTTCTGGACATTTGCTGGCTCATGATTTCCAGATGCAGTTCCGCAAATGGTTAGTACGATGTCTAGGGATCGAACTTTCTGATGTTTGCAGTAAGTCTTGAAATGCTGCAGGGATTTAGAGGCACACTGGTCTTACTGTATAACTTCCAATACTCAGGAGGCTGTCTTTGTCCCTTCGGGCTGCTATGACAAAATGCCATCGACTGGGCCGGGGTGGGGCTAAGAAACAACAGAAATGGATTTTTCCTGGTTCTAGAGGCTGGACTAGGAGATCAGGGTACACGCTGCAGGCTGCTGACCTCTCACCGTGTCCTCACCTGGTGGAAGGCGCTAGAGAGCTCTCTGAGTCTTCTTTTATCAGAGCGCTAATCCCATTCATGAAGTGCCACAGTGACCTAATCGCCTCCCAGAGCCCCCACCTTCTGACACCGTTACGTTGGTGTTAGGATTCCAGCATGTGGATTTCGAGGAGACGAAAACCATACAGACGACAGCAGTGACCTAAGGTCACCTGAACCATTGTGAATTTTTACTGTACGTTTAGAACAAACAACCACTTTGAAGTGCTGCCTCCCTTAGACTAGCCAGACCTGTTTCACGGAGTCACTGTGTTACACTCATCCTATTGCAGACGTGCTCCTCCTGTCGCAGAAAGCAGAAGGTGCTTTGTGCAGAGTCATAGCGTTGCTTTTTTTCTAAATAACCTGTATTCTCTCTGACGTAAACCAGCCATTACCAAGAATATTGAAACTCAAAGCTGTTATGTGTTGAGTCACATTTAGACAATCGATATTAGCTATAAAGTAGCTGTTATACAGAATATTATAATGAAAACCCATTGTTTTATTTATAGAATTAACGTCATCCACGGAAAAATAACTTTTCTGTGTTATTACAGTTAGCAGATGTTCTTGTTTCATTCAAGGCAAGGCATCCTTTAGTTATTATTCATTCTGTTGGTAAAACTGTCACTGAACATAGCCTTGCTTTTAATCGTCTGACATTTTCATGTGGGGATCCATCCATGAGCTCACTGGAGCAATTTCTTTCTCGTTAAAATGGAGGACTTTCCATCCTATGCTGAGGTTGGATGTTTTGTGTTTTCATTTTCTTTTCTAGGCAGAGCTGCAATCCCCTTGTCCTCTTCGAAGCAGAAATCGAAAAGTACTGCCCAGAGAATTTTGTAGACATCAAGGTAGGATCTTTTGGAAGACATACGGTACTGGAGTTGAACAACTCCAGAGTGCAAAATAATTGAACTGTGACTTCTGTGTTTTGAATGCATCAGAATTTAGAGATCAGGTTTCCCACTGAACTTAGTACCATGATTTAAAAAAGTAATCCTTCTCAGGGCACCTGGGTGGCTCAGTAGGTTAAGCTCCTGACTCTTGATTTCAGCTCAGGTCATGATCTCACAGTTGGTGAGATTGAGCCCCAAGTCAGGTTCTACATGGACAGCCTGCCTGGGATTCTCTTTCTCCCTTTGTCTCTCTGTCTCTCCCACTCCTTGCCCCCTCAAGGTAAATAAATAAACATTAAAAAATTACTGCCACTCATCGTATAAATAATTGTTTATTTTTTAAAAAATTTATTTTTAAATAATCTCTCTACTAATGGAGAACTCACAACTCCAAGATCGAGTCACAAGTTTTACTGACTCAAAGTAAGCCTTTTTAGGGGCACCTGGGTGGCTTAGTCGGTTGAGCGTCTGACATCGGCTCAGGTCATGATCTCACAGTTCGTGGGTTTGAGCCCTGTGTCAGGCTTTGTGCTGACAGCTCAGAGCCTGGAGCCTGCTTTGGATGCTGTGTCTCCCCCTCTCTCTACCCCTCTCATGATCGCACTCTGTCTCTCTCTGTCTCTCCATGATAAATAAACAGTTACAAAAAAAAAAACCTTTTTATAAATAGTAGTTGTTTAAATAAATCTTAAGGATAATATTATTAAATGATTAATCTTAATTAATGAATGATGAATCCCTAAATTCCACTCCTGAAACTAATATTATGCTATATGTTAAGTAACAGAAATTTAAATAAAAAAAATTCAAAGTTAAAAAAAATGAATCCTCGCCCCCATCCCTAATTAGCATGGAGAGATGACTGTAAATAGTCACGTGACGGCGAGTTACACGTTCTCCGGCGGTCAGGACACCTATAGTTAGTTCACTGCTAACTGGGAAACTTTGGGGGGAACTCAGTTAGGGGTCAGTTTGGTTTTTGAGCAGGACACGATCAGAACCGCAACAGTTACAGGTGTGTGTCGGAGCCGAGGTTTAGGTTTTGTCACACTAGGTAGGTGCGTTAAACCCTCCACCTTCTGGACGCTCGCTTTTGCGTCCGTGATCCTGAGCTGGAATCCGCTTACATCCCAGCGGCCGTGGCATCCTCGCCAGCAGTAAGAGCAGTTTCCTCAGATCACTCCCTCTCACCGAGGCGGCACGTTCCGAGAAAACGACTCCTGTTGGGTTCACTCGGATGTCCTTAGTGTAGACGTGTCAGGTGATGGCGACTGTGCTCTCACTGCTCTTTCCTGGCTGGGAATTTCAGAAAACTCTGGAACGAGAGACCCGGCAGTGCCAGGCCCTGGTGATCTGGACCGACTGCGATAGAGAAGGGGAAAATATCGGGTTTGAGATTATCCACGTGTGCAGGGCCGGTAAGTGCCGTGGCTCCCAAGCTTCCGTGCTCTGGGACCACACAAGTGGATGGCTCCCCTGTGTGGGTGGTGCAAGGCTGAGTCCCTTCTCGAAGACTCTCCCCGCTGAATCCGTTGGGTCTCACTGGCAGTGGGTCCTGGAGCAGGTTACTGAACCTGCAGGAGCCTCAGCCTTCTGAAAAGTCAGGCCAAGCTGACACAGTTCCTAGGGCAAGAGTTAACGAGTGGCACGGACACCGCAGCCCAGGACTTGTTTCCTGTCGGGTCTGAGTAGATTACCAGCTCCTTGAGAGCAGGGACTTCATACTTTATCCTTTTAAAGGAGAATGCGTGCGCTGTATGTATGGTGCAAAGAACCATTCTAGAATGTTTATCTGATCTATTCTTTGTACGATGCCTGAATGTTAATAAATACTCACTGAAATGAATTTAAGTGCCTCTAACAGGGCTAATGATTTCAGGTAATGTAGCGGAAGTGATGCACAGGCCATTCTCAGGCTTCAGAGAGTGGACGGTTTCTATTTTCCCTAAGTGTTTTTGTGTTGAAAGCTGTAATGGCTGCTGGGAATTTCAGTACGTTAACTTTTAGGGACTGTGTGTATGTCCTGTGTTATTTCTGTGCCAGGACGCAAAATTCCCCACAGGACCTTCTAATTGACAACACTTTTATTTTTCCAAGAAGTCTAAGAGAGCGACTGAGATTAGAACCTTCAGAGGCTCATCTGGAGAATAGCTGAAATTCACTTAAATAGCTAAAATTCCTGCCAGTGTTACGAGAAAACTAAGCTTAGTGGTTACAGTGCAGTTTCCTTCGTCAGTGGGAAGCGTGCTGTTAATTTGACCTAATCAGAAAATTGGGTGTCTTGGGGCGCCTGGGTGGCTTAGTCGGTTAAGCGTCCGACTTCCGCTTAGGTCATGATCTCGCGGTTCGTGGGTTTGAGCCCCGCGTCGGGCTCTGTGCTGACTGCCAGCTCAGAGCCTGGAGCCTATGTCACAGTCTGTGTCTCCCTCTCTCTCTAACCCTCCCTTGCTCACGCTGTCTCTCTCTCCTAGAAATAAATAAAAATATTAAAAAAAAAAAAAATTGGGTGCCTCAGAGCATCTCGAGATGGCTTACATCCAAGGCGGTTTAAGCAAAGCGAGCCCTTCATGATGGGAAGGCAGTGTGATAGTACTCTGACCTTGGTTGCTCTGTTCCACAGTGAAGCCCAGTCTACAGGTGCTGAGAGCCCGTTTCTCTGAGATAACCCCCCGAGCCGTCCGCACAGCCTGCGAGAACCTGACCGAGCCCGATCGGAGAGTGAGCGATGCCGTGGACGTGAGGCAGGAGCTGGACCTGCGGATCGGTGAGTGGCCGGCAGACCCCTGGGGGTCCATGTGGCATGCTGAGGGGTGGGTGTTTGTGTGTAAACACATGCCGCTGGCTTCGGTCTTCTGGCCTACCGTCTCCTTCCTTCCGTCCTCACCTCCTAGGAGCTGCCTTCACTAGGTTCCAAACCCTGAGGCTTCAGAGGATTTTTCCCGAGGTGTTAGCAGAGCAGCTGATCAGCTACGGCAGCTGCCAGTTCCCAACCCTGGGGTTCGTGGTGGAGAGGTTCAAAGCCATTCAGGCTTTTGTGCCTGAAATTTTCCACAAAATTAAAGGTAAGGCCGGAAAAGTTTACGGAACGAACCTAAGGGCTTGGGAAGAACGGGGAGCACAAATGGCACTGATGACATGCGTGCGGTTTCCAGTCCCTGCTCCCCTTCGTCCCACCCCATTAGGATGCTCAGACTCCACTCAGTTTCCTGAAGGACCCACACTCCCAAAGCAACGTTTCCTGTTTCTTTTTGGGCTTTCACTGCCATACACTTTCTTCTCTCTGTCCCATTGTGTGGCCTCGCTAAGTCACGGCCTTCCTGTCTGTCCTCGATACAGTAACTCACGACCACAGAGATGGGGTTGTAGAATTCAACTGGAAAAGGCATCGCCTCTTCAGCCACACAGCTTGTCTTGTCCTCTATCAGCTGTGCATGGAGGTAAGAGCTATTTGGAATTTTAATGATCGAGGAAAACCGTTCTGGAAGTTCCCAAGCCCCTCCTTCTCTGCTAGCAGAACGATCCTGTTCCCTGTTCCCACTGAACTGGAGCTTTCGGCTCGCATCTCAGGGCATCACTTTCAGGGAACCTGTAAGATCAACTCTATGAAAGTAGCACTAAACAATGTGAAACCAAAGGAGCTGTAGGCCTTTCAGATAAAGTCAGAAATTTTGAGAAATACATAGCTGAAAGCTCTTCCTGAAGTAGAATGCTGTCAGCAGAGATCAGTCAGGACCCTGTAGACCAGCCTAGAAAAATAGACTCCTAGAGCTGGAAGAGGTTTGGGCAGCGTCTGCTCCAGCTCCCTCCTCCACTGGTTACACAAGATCTAGAAAGACAAAAGTCACAAACAAGCACGTCAATTTCATCCACAGGCAAATGCCAGGAAGGAAAAGTAGGGGGAAGGAACAGAGAGCAGCCTGGGGGGGCCAGGGAGGGGACCGTTCTAGGTGTGGTGGTCACGGAAGGCCTCTCGGGGCCACATTTGCGTGAGGGCCAGAGTGAGCAGCAGGAGGCAGCCGGCCACAGCAGAGTGGGGGGAGCATGTGTCAGCAGAGGGCGTGGCGCATCAGGGGACCGCAGGCCGGTCGGTGGCCGAGTTGCAACCCTCATACTGATTGATTCCCTACCTTGTGATGCCGGCTTTAACAGGCGGCCGCACTCAGTGGTGCCTCAGTGAACCTCCGAGATCCCTACCTGTTGAGTTGTGCTCCCGGCTGCAGTGCCCTGCAGGTTTATTATGGATTTGGTCACGGTGGATGATAACTAGGGAGCACCGGCTCCAGTGCCAGACACACTTTGTTGTACTCTTCTTTTTGGTCCCGATAGTGCCCATGAAGGCAACGATCCTGTCCCCACTCTACAGATGAGGCAGGGAGAGTGAAGTAACTCATGTGCAGACGCTCTAGAGGCAGTAAGGGGCACAGCCTGGCTGGATCCCTCTGTACCTGACTCCAGCTCCTCTGCAGGCCGCCCCGCCTCCACAAGCCTCTGTGACCACGGCTCCGCCCTCTGACCCTGGAAGTCCCGGAACTTCCTGGCATGTCTCTGATGCTGCACAGTTAACCTGTTCAGTAGAGGAACACGCCTGTTCGCCTCAGTGTGGGGCGGGAAAACAGCAAGGTGGAGCCTCTGAGCTGCTTGTAGACAGACTAGGGGCTCACTGGATTTGCAGAGAGAAATTTGGGTTTTGATACGCACGTATCGTCATCAGCAAATCCCTTAGGTTGAGTTCTTTGTCCGTTTAAAACAGTCTCCTCAGAGTGTGAAGTTGGTCTTAACATTGAGTCTCCCAGCTCATAGTGTATAATTTCTCCGACTTCTAGTTCGGTATTATCCTGAAGTTTTAAAATGTAACACTGTGCACGTGTAGATGGGAAACAGTACTTAGGCGATGCATAGGCTGGTGTATCTCCTAGGCTCCGGGAGGCACCTCAGGGCCTGTAAAGTCGCCTCCTAAAGCCTTTTTGAGGCTTTGAGTGGGAAGGTGGCGAGGTCTCCACCACCCTGGGGGCTTCAAGCCGACCTTACTCGAGGCGCCCTCACAGCTGGGGCCCGGGCTCATGGTGGGTGTCACCCAGAGTGGTGAGCAAAGGCTCCCGCAGGGAAGCTAGAGAAGGAGCTCAAACAGGTTAATGTAGCCTCTGCTTTTCCTGACTTTCCAGGATCCCAGGGCAACCGTGGTGGAGGTCAAGTCTAAGGCAAAGAGCAAGTGGAGGCCTCAAGCGTTGGACACCGTGGTATGTTCCAGATGACTGCGCCGGGTGCTCAGGCGCCCTGATTGCCTGGTGCTGGGACCAGGTTTCTCCGGCAGACGGTGGCCGGTGGCAGGAAGCATCGCCCTTCGCAGGGCCACGTGGGAAAGCACTTGGGAAGAACAGAGACCCCAAAACAGAGCCTGCTTGCTCTTTTCATGCTTTTTTTTTTTTTTTAAATGTTTTATTTATTTATTTCTAGGAGAGAGAGACAGCATGAGCAGGGGAGGGTCAGAGAGGGAGTGACAGACTCTGGAACAGGCTCCAGGCTCTGAGCTGGCAGTCAGCACAGAGCCCGATGCGGGGCTCGAACCCACAAACCGCGAGATCATGACCTGAGCGAAAGTCGGACGCTTAACCGACTAAGCCACCCGGGCGCCCCTTGCTTTTTTAAGTTAATAAATGCAACATAGCTGTTTTGTGTGGGGTTCGGTAAACAGAAAGAGGAAGACACATCACCCGTCACCTTGCCCTCCTTACGTAACCCCTGATACACTCTCAGTGTCCCCTCTTCCTGTTTTTTTTATATATGTAATTTTTACATTGTTGGAATTAGAATAGCTTGTTTTTTTCCACCTGAGGATTTTTTTTTACTGTGTGCATAACCTGTGTAAATATTTTTTAAAATCTGCATCAAGAACCTACCTTAAAAGAGGGTTTGTGAAGTTTTTAGACCCAGGAAGAAGCACCCTTCTAGACACGGGTTGGAGTTAACTACTTTGGGGGCACCCCTTCCCAGTCACCACCACCAATCAGGACAATCCAGGGTACAGTTGCCGTCAGCGTTCACTCTGGAGGTTGAACAAACAGGCTAAGAAATGTATGGGGCCTGGTAGGCAGTGTGGTCTTTATCCTGGTGTGGCCCAGTGTGTGCGTGTGTGCGTGTGATCTGTAGGGATGACGGGGGGAGGGTTACTGTCCTTTGCAGGCGTAAGCGTCTTGTTCCTTACTGGCTAAATAGGCTTTGACATATGGCCGCCAACACTGATGGAACGTGAAGTGACGTGACCAGGGGAAAGGACAGTCGATTATCTCCCAGGAGTTCTTGAAGAATGGTGGTCGTCATCCAGAAGTTAGTAGGGCTCCATTGGTTTTCCCAAAGTGCGGTTCCCAGACTGCCTGTATTAGAATCTGTACATTGACTTGCTGGTTAAACGCAAAATAAAACAAAACAAACAGATGTCTGGCCTCTATCCCAGCCCCCTTCTGTCAGAATCCTTAGTGCTCAGGGCCCAGGAATCTCTTCTCTTCCCAGGCATTCTTGCCTCTGTGCATCAGAGCCTGAGAACCACCGGGTTGGGATCTGGCTCTGCCTGGCAGGCCCGGAAAGCTTTCTTTGCTACGGGCTTCTCCCTCTGTGTGACAGCGGCTGGGGTGACAGTGGCCAGACATTTGTGAAGACGAGTTGTGTGGCTGTGTTGTGCCCTCTGACTCCCACACTGCACCCTAACTTGCCTTGTGGACACGTTTTAACAGGAGCTTGAGAAGCTGGCTTCTCGAAAGTTGAGGATAAATGCTAAAGACACCATGAGGATTGCCGAAAAGCTCTACACTCAAGGGTAAATATCTGGGAGTAGAATTCGGTGCATCTTTGTCAGGGCGAAATATTTTATTTAGTTTTGTTTTAAAGATTTTATTTTTAGGTAATCTGTATACTCAACATGGGGCTCAAACTCACAATCTGAGTCCAGGGGTTATGTGCTCCTCCCACGGAGCCAGCCAGGCACCCCTGGGTGAAAGTATTTTAGAGCTATGGCTAAATACAAACTGTCTAGGTGTCACCTGAGCTCCGAAGTAGAAGAATTTTGATGTTGCCTTTTCTGATAAGGAAAAGAGCCCGTTGAGTGACTTCACATCTCAGCTGGACCTCTCGGCAGTCTCTCCCAGGGCCTTGACAGGCGTCAGACTGCACCTTTGGTAGTCGTTTGCCATTGTAAATCATCCCGCCTCAGGGCTGGTGAACACCCCAGAGCCCTCCAGTGGCAGTGCAGTCCACGCTGACTAGCGTGGCAGCCACTCGCCACAGGTGACTATCAGGCACTTGAAATTTGGGTCGTGCGAATTGGGACTTGACGTAAGAATAATATATGCGGTGGGTTTCAAAGACTTGTATGAAAAATAGGATGTAAATGATGTCTTTAGTACTGTTTATGTGGCTAATAAAAAGTTGTAAATTACATGTAGGGTCCACATGATGACTTATTAGGCAGCATTACTCTTTCTATGGTTGACAAACATTCGTAGACACACTCTCTGTTGCTGCTGTCAAGGCTGTGGGGGTCACTGGCATAGATCGGGCCAGGGCTGTGTCCCGGCCACACAACGGCAGGCAGGCGGAGCCAACTGTGTCCCCGCCTGTGCTGCCCCTTTCATTTGTCTTGTGGCTTCTTGGGGCATCTCCGCAAGACAGCCTGCTGTTTGTCACCCCATCGGGGGGTCCCATCTGAGAACTTGCCTTCGGTTCGAGCTCAGAAGGGACATTGCAGGTGCCACCAGGTGTTTTCAATCTAATTCAGTCGTTTCTAGAGCAATTCTAGCGATTTCTTTTTCTGTGTGTTTGCCTTTGTTTTAGGTACATCAGCTATCCTCGGACTGAGACAAACATTTTCCCCAAAGACTTGAACCTGACAGTGCTAGTAGAGCAGCAGACCGCGGATCCGCGCTGGGGGACCTTTGCCCAGAGCATTCTAGAGCGGGGCGGCCCCACTCCGCGCAACGGGAACAAGACTGACCAAGCTCACCCCCCCATCCACCCCACCAAATACACCAGCAGCTTGCAGGTTGGTTTCCCTGACTACTGCCTCCTGGAACCCCGGGGGAGGTGAGGGGTTAGCAGCACTAGAATTTACTCTGTGGGCTCTTACTTGAGGAACTGGGTGATATTTAAATATGTCTCCATTTCTGCAAGGAGATGTCAGGGTCCGAATTTTTCTGCCTCGGCGTTCTGCTGGCATCCATGAGTCCCCGCCCCCCAGAGTGGGCTCCACTGTCCAGCCCCCTTCCCACGCTGTCAGACCCCCTGTGGCTTTGCCGAGCACCCCGACTCGGGTAGGCCCGTGCACGACCTCCACAGAGCCACCCACAGAATTGCTAGGCCTTCTTGGCACCTCGTTAACTGGAGGAATCTGTCCCCCCATCCTCCCCAGACTGGATCAGTTTCCGTGCTGCCCTGGCACTTGGACACTCTGACATCAGCCTCTTGTCTTGGGTCCAGTGGCCGCAGGGCCTTTGGGGAGCCCTGACGTGTGTCTCATCTCCTGTCCTTCCTCAGCTGGAGAATGAGCTCACAAGGGCCCTGAGGGTTAGGCTTGTGTGACAGAGGCAGGCTCATTGCAAAGCTAAGCCAAGTTTAGTCTTTGTTTCCTTCTTTTATTAACACATACTATTCTCTGGCCTTAAATGTAATATGCATTCGTTTTAGACAGTTTAGAAAATTCAAAAGACTCGGGGCGCCTGGGTGGCTTGGTTGGTTAGGCGTCCGACTTTCGCTTGGGTTATGATCTCGCGGTTCGTGGGTTTGAGCCCCACGTCGGGCTCTGTGCTGACTGCCAGCTCGGAGCCTGGAGCCTGTTTCGGAGTCTGTGACTCCCTCTCTCTCTGACCCTCCCCTGCTCACATTGTCTCTCTCTCTCTCTCTCTCTCTCTCTCTCTCTCCTAGAAATAAATAAAACATTAAAAAAAAAAATTAAAAAAAAAAAAAAGAAAATTCAAAAGACTATAAGGAAGAAAAAATTTGCCATTTCCTCATATGATAAAATTCATTTTAATAAATGTTCATTTTTGAGAGAGAGTGTGTGACCGAGGGAGGGGCGGGGGCCCACGATCCGAAGCAGGCTCTGTGCTGACAGCAGAGAGAGCCCAGTGGGGGCTCAAACTGAGATCATGACCTGAGCTGAAGTGAACACTTAACCAATGCTAAGCTACCCAGGCGCCCCTGAAATATTTTAAAGTATGATATTTAATGATTGCATAGATATACCATATATATATATATATATTTATTTATTTTATATATATATATATATATATATATATATATATATATATATTTATTTATTTATTTTTGCCAAATCTGTTTTGGTTTGTTTTTTACTTTTTGGGGCTTTTTTGGTTATTTTTGAGAGAGAGAGAGAGAGAGAGTGCATGTGCACACACAAGCAGGGGAGGGGCACAGAGAAAAAGAGAATCTGAAGTAGGCTTCAGGTTTCGAGCTGGTAATTCAGAGCCCAACATGGGGCTTGAACCCATGAACTGCAAGGTCATGACCTGAGCCAAAGTTGGATTGCCAACCAAGTGAACCACCCAGGTGCCCCTGCAAAATTGGTTTTTCATGATGAAGTCGCTTTCAACTTTTTGAGACATGATAACAGTTAATACTTGCGTAGGTATCTTTGTGGACCTCTCATTTCCTTCAGGTATATTCTTAGAAGGAGAATTGTTGGCTAGGAGTACGAGCATCTTTTTTTTTTTTTTTTTTTTTTAATTTTTTTTAATGTTTTTTATTTTATTTCTAGGAGAGAGAGAGAGAGACAGTGTGAGCAGGGGAGGGTCAGAGAGAGAGGGAGTCACAGACTTGAAACAGGCTCCAGGCTTTGAGCTGGCAGTCAGCACAGAGCCCGACGCGGGGCTCGAACCCACGAACTGCGAGATCACGACCTAAGTGAAAGTCGGACGCTTAACCGACTAGGCCACCCAGGCGCCCCTAGGAGTACAAGCATCTTATGGGCTTTGACGGATTGAGCCTCACTCAGTCCTTGATTGCTTCATTGGTACAAAGTCTCCTGAACCGTGTGAACATGGCGGTCTGGGTCTGCTGGCTATAACTTTACTGTGTCTTATACACAAGGGACCCCTTGTTAACTTTTTTTAATGTTGTTTTTTTTTTTTTTAATTTTTTTTAAATGTTTTATTTATTTCCAGGAGAGAGAGAGACAGCGTGAGCAGGGGAGGGTCAGAGAGAGAGGGAGTCACAGACTGAAACAGGCTCCAGGCTTTGAGCTGGCAGTCAGCACAGAGCCCGATGCAGGGCTCGAACCCACGAACTGCGAGATCACGACCTAAGTGAAAGTCAGACGCTTAACCGACTAAGCCACCCAGGCGCCCCTAGGAGTACGAGCATCTTATGGGCTTTGACGGATTGAGCCTCACTCAGTCCTTGATTGCTTCATTGGTACAAAGTCTCCTGAACCCTGTGAACATGGTGGTCTGGGTCTGCTGGCTATAACTTTACTGTGTCTTATACACAAGGGACCCCTTGTTAACTTTTTTTAAAGGTTTTTTTTTTTTTTAAATTTTTTTAAATGTTTTATTTATTTCCAGGAGAGAGAGAGACAGCGTGAGCAGGGAGGGTCAGAGAGAGAGGGAGTCACAGACTGAAACAGGCTCCAGGCTCTGAGCTGGCAGTCAGCACAGAGCCCGACGCGAGGCTCGAACCCACGAACCGCGAGATCATGACCTGAGCCAAAGTTGGACACTTAACTGACTGAGCCACCCGGGCGCCCCTCATCTTGTTCACTTCTGTGCTTTACCTTGTTTCCTCCCTCGGTGGGGTTTAGGTCAAAAGAAGCACTTCTCAGTTGGGAGGGTAAGATGCCTTCCTTGCTTATGTTGATTAGGCCGCTGAGGCTCGTGCCTATGCCCACAGCACACAGCAGGCTTGCCCGGCGCTCTGTGCTGCGCGGGGGCTCTGGGAGCCGCGGGCCTGTTCGCGCAGGACTTCAGGCCTCAGCCCGGTCACACCCGCGATGCCGCCGTCCCTGAGATGTTATTCTCCGGAGGGGGTCTCAGACTCGCTTCTCTTCCCAGGGAGGTGAGCAGCGGCTGTACGAGTTCATTGTCCGCCACTTCCTGGCTTGCTGCTCCCAGGATGCTCAGGGCCAGGAGACCACTGTGGAGATAGACATCGCTCAGGAGCGCTTCGTGGCCCATGGCCTCATGATTCTGGCCCGAAACTACCTGGATGTGTACCCGTATGACCACTGGAGTGACAAGGTACTAAAGCATGGGCCCAGGCAGAGGCCAGAGTCCACGTCGCACCCCGTGGGCCTCATGGAAAGGGGAAGACGGCCATGTTCCCGACCCCAGTGCCGACTGATGGAGCAGGGCCGCGTTCCTTGGAATGCAGATTGTCTTTTGCCTCAGCACCAGCCAGAATGATCTGACTGCCGCTTCTGCTGCTCTCTGTAGACCCTCCCTGTCTACGAGAGAGGCTCCCGCTTTCAGCCCAGCACCGTGGAGATGGTGGACGGGGAGACGAGCCCACCCCAGCTGCTCACCGAGGCCGACCTCATCGCCCTCATGGAAAAGCATGGCATCGGTCAGTAACTTTGTTGTCCTGGTAGCTGGTGGCTGCTGTGCAGTCCGTGTGGGCCAGACAGTGTCTCTTCCGGTCTTCGCCATAGCTCTAATGTGGCTGCAATACTCTAGACACCCTTTGTAGCCAAAGTGAGAGGCTTAGAGAAGTTAAGAACCTTGGTCTGAGTAAGTCAGCACCCGATGCTCTTAACCACTGCCCTCCAGCAGCCGAATAAGGACATCGATGTGTCCCAGGGCTCGGGGCTGTGCACGGGGAGCTCCCTGGCCAGGTCCTGTCCGTGGCCTCAGGTTATTGGGCCCACACAGGGATTTGCTTTTGTTTTGAATAAGGTGCCAACATCAAAGGCTTGAGAGATTCCACATAAAAAAATCCATGTCTTCATCCTGCGAGGTGTCAGGAGGTCTGGAAGCCCGTGCCTTAGCTCCCGTGAGGAAGTGGTCGGTTGAACCGGGGTGGTGGCCATCCCTTGCCCCGTGCTCACACTTGGCTCTGCGCGCCGCTCATTACCTGCCAGGTCCCCGTGGAGTCCGAGTGGATGGAAGCGGAAGCAGAGCTCCCTGGGCGTGTCCCTGGGGCCCAGCCGCCTCGCTGCGGCTGCATGCTGAGCTTTGTAGTCCTGGGACTTCGGGAGGAATGCCCTCCTGGAGGCCTGTGGCCGTCGCTTGTACTCTCAGCAGGGCTTACAGGGTGAGCAGAGTCGGTTCACCATCAGGGAGTCTCCCACAGCTACACGTTGGTCCAGGCCCTGGGGACGCATGAATAAGGCCTGGTCATTCCATTCCCCCAGGGGCTCATCTATCAGGAGGAAGAAATCACAGCAGCACCTGGGTCCACCCCAATGGGCTCTGGCAGGGAGAGGGCAGGGGCCTTAAACCTCATAGGAGGAGTCCCCGGTGAGTGAAGGCAAGCCGGGCACAGGAGTCATCTGCAGGGAGACGAAGGCTCCGGGAAGCACACGGCGCTGTGGCCGGGTGTAGAGGGCGCGCGGGGAACGTGAGGCTGGAGGTGCTTGGAGCCTGACCGCGGGCCTGGTGCACATGGCGTGCAGTCTTGGCTTTTGGCCTGTGGCTAGCAGGGGGCCATTTAAGATTTCTGAGGAAAGGAGCAAAGATTTATTTATTTATTTAGTTATTATTTTTTTTTAATGTTTTATTTATTTCTAGGAGAGAGAGAGAGACAGTGTGAGCAGGGGAGGGTCAGAGAGAGAGGGAGTCACGGACTGAAACAGGCTCCAGGCTCTGAGCTGGCAGTCAGCACAGAGCCTGACGTGGGGCCCGAACCCACGAACCGCGAGATCATGACCTAAGTGAAAGTCGGACACTTAACCGACTAAGCCACCCAGGCGCCCCTTATTTTTTATTTTTATTTATTTTGAGAGCAAGTGCAGGAGGGGGAGAGAGGGAAGAAGAGAGAGAATCTCAAGCAGGCTCTGCACTGTCAGTGGGGAGCCTGACACAGGGCTCGATCTCATGAACTGTGAGATCACGACCTGAGTATTGAACCAACTGAGCCACCCAGGTGCTCAAGAGAGCTGCGTTTTTTAAAACCGCTACCAGCTTTATTGAGGCATAATTCACCTACCACACACTTGACCGATGTAAGACGTACAAGTCAGTGTTCAGTATAGTCACAAAAGCCTGCAACCCTCCCCACAATGAAACCGAGAATGTTCTCATTGCCTCAGAAAGAAACGCGGTACCTAGGAGCGGCCACA
The DNA here is from genome assembly GCA_017311185.1 of Proteles cristata cristata. Classification (NCBI taxonomy): domain Eukaryota; kingdom Metazoa; phylum Chordata; class Mammalia; order Carnivora; family Hyaenidae; genus Proteles; species Proteles cristata. The sequence continues at coordinate 905,942 of JAESUZ010003526.1, read as the reverse complement.
CTGCACCGCCGTTCCCTCTAGGCCCTCTGGCCCCGGGTAGCCACTCATCTTTCTGACTTGACAGACGTGTCTGGTTTACACACTTTGTGTACATAGAACGTTACAGCATGTGGCCTTTTGTGACTGGCTTCTTCAGTTCGCGTGTTCTCGGGCTCACCCACGTGACATGAGTCGGTACGTCTCCCCTGTCCCTTGGCTGGCACCGCCCCGTTGTGCGGCTGCACCACCATTTATCTGTCCCTCGGTTGGTGGACTTTCGGGTCTTTCCCGTTTGTCGCAGTGCACACGCGTGTACACGTTTGCGTGTGGGCGTGTTTTCCGATCTCTGGGGTAGCTCCCTGGCAGTAGAGTTGCTGGCTCCTGTGGTAACTCTGCATTCACCTGTGAGGAGGTTCTGGACCGTTTGCTGCGGGGGCTGCACCGGTTTACACTTGGAGCAATGCTTGAAGCTTGAGGTTTCTCCGTGCCCTTGCACGGAGGTTATCGGTGCTATTTGGCTATACCCACCCAAGCCGGCGTGAAGTGGTACCTCTGTGGTTTTGGTTTGCATTTCTCTGATGACAGAGCTACATTTGCAGAGATCCCTTAGGCCATGACACAGAGAACGGGTTGGGTGGAGGAAGCAGCCAGAAACGAGGAGACCGGGCACACGTACTGACGCGGATGGCGTGCTGGGGCCTCCACCCGGGGCTCTGCCGCGTGGAGCAGAGGAGAAAGACGCGCGTTTCGAAGCTCGCATCGACAGCTTAAGTGAGGAAGCAGATGTGAGGGAGAGGTGTGGTTTCTGCGTGGGCCGGATGCGAAGGGAGGGGTCTTTACCGAGAATAGAAGTCCAGGCAGAGGAAGGTGCCCATGGGACACGGTGAGAGCGTCCGCATTACCCCGAGTAACCGGGACTGGCTTTCAGGTACTGATGCCACTCACGCGGAGCACATCGAGACGATCAAAGCCCGGATGTACGTCGGGCTCACGCCGGACAAGCGATTTCTACCCGGGCATCTGGGCATGGGGCTGGTGGAAGGTGAGGAGGAGCAGCTTGCGGGGAGCTGGGAGGGGGGGTTTTGGCAGAGCTAGGTAACTGAAGTCCCCGAGGGTGTCGCCCGGGGCCACGCGGGACACCTCTTTCCCCCGCAGGCTACGACTCCATGGGCTATGAGATGTCCAAGCCCAACCTGCGGGCTGAGCTGGAGGCTGATCTGAAGCTGATCTGCGAGGGGAAGAAGGACAAGTTGGTGGTTCTGAGGCAGCAGGTCCAGAAATACAAGCAGGTTTTCATTGAAGCCGTCGCCAAAGCTAAGAAGTGAGTCTGGATCCTGCTTATTGTGCACACGGCCGTAACCTCTCCCTGGGCAGTGAGGGCGGGTAGGGGGTGACATGGCAGTCACCGGGCGCTGTGCCTCGTGAGGTGTGTGCTGCGGGTTGTTAGATGTCCTCGGGCCAGTTCGTCCCAGCTGGTGGCGTGCCTGGCTGGGCTGTCCACACGCTATCCTTCCCCTTCAGGCTTCCCTCCCGAGTTTTCTCCTTCCCGTAGAGCTTTGTCAGTGTAGAAGCAGTAACCAGAAAGGTCTGGTCCAGTCACTCAGAGCTGCTGGCTCCAGAGATGCCATCCTCTTGATTTCAGTTGTCCTGAGTTAACAGGCGGCACAGCCGTGTGGCCGTAAACCTGGTGCTGGTGTGTGACACGTTTGTTCTGCGGAGTTCTGGAGGTGGCCACCGGTAGCAGCGAGCGTGTGTGTTGTTAGAGCCAAACACGCTTCCTGCCCCATGCGAGCTCCGAAAAGGAGCTCGGAAAAGAAGCAGATGGACCGGGGTACCTAGCAACCTCGGTCGGTAGACCGTGTGACCCGTGATCTCAGGGTTGAGTTCGAGTCCCAAGTTAGGTTTAGAGATTACTTAAACAAAAAATTTTAAAAGAAAAAAAAGGAAAGGATGAGCTAGCTCAAATGTAAACCCAGGCAGACAGACACTTATTTCTGGAGTGGATGTAAGGACCCTGTGCAGTTTCATTTGACGTGGGGCTGCTGACGGGGCGGAAGTACCTGCCTGCAGCTGGATCACTCCTGGGGGCCGCCGGGGCCGCTCGGCCAACGTGCTCGGCCAGCGCGCTCTGCCTGCCTCCGCTCTCCGCATTAGGCCTGTGGCCAGCAGCCCGCCGCTTCCCCTGGCCACACTCAGGCGTGTGCACTAAAAAGATCGTTAATGTCTTGCTCTTTCTTCAGATTGGACGAGGCGTTATCCCAGTACTTTGGGGAAGGGGCAGAGGTGGCCCAGCAAGAAGCCATCTACCCAGCTATGCCAGAGCCCATCAAGAAGTGCCCGCAGTGCAACAAGGACATGGTCCTCAAGACCAAGAAGAGTGGCGGGTCAGTGCCAGACTTGTCCCCACCAGTGCTCGCCGGCACTCGCTGGGTTAACCAGACAGCCCCCTGTGGGGCCCTGTCGTTTCATTTCTGTGTCTTTCTTTTTTTCATTTATTTATTTACTTTTTTATTTTTTATTTTTTTAAAATGTTTTACTTATTTCTAGGAGAGAGAGACAGAGAGACAGCATGAGCAGGGGAGGGTCAGAGAGAGAGGGAGTCACAGACTGGAACAGACTCCAGGCTCTGAGCTGGCAGTCAGCACAGAGCCCGATGCGGGGCTCGAACCCACAAACCACGAGTGAAAGTCGCGATCATGACCTAAGTGAAAGTCGGACGCTTAACCGACTAAGCCACCCAGGCGCCCCTATTTTTTCATTTATTTATTTTTAATGTTTATTTATTTTTGAGAGAGAGGGAGGAAGACAGAGTGTGAGTCAGGGAGGCAGAGAGAGATGGAAACACAGAATCCAAAGCAGGCTCCAGGCTCCGAGCTGTCAGCACAGAGCCCGACGCAGGGTTTGAACCCACAGGCTGTGAGATCATGACCGAAGCCCAAGTCAGGTGGTTAACCAACTGAGCCCCCCAGGCGCCCCTCTGTGTCATTATTTAAAGGCAGGCCTGGGGCACCTGGGGGACTCAGTCAGTTAAGCCTCTGACTTTAGCTCAGGTCATGATCTCATGGTTCGTGGGTTCGAGCCCCGCATCAGGCTCTCTGCTGACAGCTGGCTCAGAGCCTGGAGCCTGTTTCAGATTCTGTGTCTCCCTCTCTCTCTCTGACCCTCCCCTGTTCATACTGTCTCTCTCTCTCTCAGAAATAATTAAAAATATTTTTTTAAAAACCAAAGGCAGCCCTGCTGCTGTGGCCCCTGGACTGGGTATTGGAGGTAGATTGGTAGCTGACAGGGACCTGGTCACGGAGATGTGACATGCTCTGGGATATAGAGGAGGCAGGGGATGATGGCGGGCTGCGTCCCTTGTGGTTCAGGCGCTGCCCGCCTACCGTGTGGAGGATGGTGGAAAAGCGGGAACTGAGGACCCCGTTGGGTCAGAGTTCGAATCCCACTTCTGCCACATACAAGTTGTGTGCCCCAGAGCAGGTTACTTAACTACTGAGCCCCAATTTTCCGTAAACCTGGGGCAGCGGTGTCCCCTCTGGGAATGGTGAGGATTTGGCGTAATGGGGCAGCAGCCTGGTAGTGCAGGGCCTGACGTGTTAGAGACCCTCACCAGCGCTGGTTTTCTTCTTCCGACTTTGGCTCTGATTTGGACCTGGACGTGCCACATCCCTTCTGAGTCTTAGCGCAGCAGCACAGGGGGCAGCGTATCGCGAGGCTTTCCAAGCTCTCCTGGCCGCTGGCAGGCATTCCCAGCAGGAGTAGGGAACGGAGATGGTGCCTGTCATTTATGATGTGCCATCCCTATGGTGGGCATGATGCGTGGTCCTTGCCACATATTCTGGTCTTTGTAACCAAACAGCAGGGCGGTGTTTTTACCCGTTTTGTATGGGGTGAAGGCTGAGGCTTAGCAGGCTGAGGTGGCTTATCCTCAGCAGGTGGCCCTGGGGAGCAGGAAAGGCAGAATTTGATCCCAGGTCTTCACGGCCCCCCCCCTGCTTTGGCTGCAGCCTTGTGCCACCTCTGTGCTGCCATGTAAGCTGGTGGCATCCCCGACTACTGACCCAACAGTGACCTGGGTGAAGAGAAGGCCAGGCCGCTCTCAGAAACCAGAGGTTGGGGGGCACAGCCTGGCAGCAGGCAGCAAGTGCACACATAGAAGCCGGTGCTGGTACATGGGGTCTGGACTGCCTGCCGCATGTGAATGCTTAGTAAGTGCTGGGCCGTTAACTCCTGAGTCGCCCGGGGAGGTCTAGGGATTGTCTGGTGGAATTTCCACCCCAGGGCTTATCTGACCGTTTCCATTTCTCAGTTTGTGGATTTGCTGTTTGAATAATTGGGGTTTGGTTGGTTTTCCCCCGGTCTGGTCATTCCCAGGCATGCTCAACGGACAACTAAAATTGTGCTCACGTTGGCTAGTCCCGCCCCAAAGTTTCGTGGCTGGAAGCTGTAACGAATTGTTGGCCAAGTGGTGCCTGGCTGGCTCAGTTGGAAGAGCACACAACTGTTGATCTCGGGTCGTGAGTTTGAACCTGACATTGGGTGTAGAAATTACTTAAATAAGAACTTTGGAACAATGCAGTACAGGTGTCATGAGTGGAAGCTCTTTGATCAGACAGGTGGGGTTCGAGTCCCAGCTCCCCTGCTCACCACGTGTGCATCATTGGGCAGGTGTCCAGACTGTTCCCTGCCTCAGTTTGCCCCACTGTAAACTGAGAGTGGTAATGGTCCCTGTCAGAATTGGAGAAGCCGGGGAAGGTGTGAGTGCACACAGCCCGGCATCTGAGCAGAGCCCTCAGGTGTTGGCCTCGCCATGGCCCGAGCTGGTCAGTGAGTTGTTTTTGTTTTAGTTTTATTTATTTATTTTGAGAGAGAGAGCGAGTGTGCGTGCAAGAGCAGGGTGGGGGTGGGGGAGGGGGACTAGAATCCCAAGCAGGCTCTATACTGACTGTGCAGAACCCAGCTTGGGGTTCGACCCCATGAACTGTGAGATCAAGACCTGAGCCGAAACCAAGTCAGAAGCTTAACCGTCTGAGCCACCCAGGCGTCCCAGGTTGGTGTTTCTAAGTAGAAAGCAGAGTCAGGAGTAGCTATTTCTTTTTTTCATGAAGATGGGAAATGCAGGCTAATTTTTCTCATTCAGTACCAGTGACTGCATAGCCATTTACGTATCTTTCAGAAAAAGGAGTATCTCCTTTAATCAACTGAAGGAAAGTCTCCCTGCCAGACGGGCGACAGTCTAGGAGCGTTTATTCCTGTGGCCTGGTGGCTCCTGCCTGACCCTGCTTCCTCTGCCCCCAGGTTCTACCTCAGCTGCACGGGCTTCCCAGAATGCCGATCGGCCATGTGGTTCCCCGACTCTGTGCTAGAGGCCAGCAGGGACGGGACTGTGTGTCCAGTTTGTCAGCCGCACCCTGTTTACAGGTGAGCCGGGCCCATGAGTCAGCTGCAGGAGGGGCATGGGTGGGAGGGAGTCTCTAGGGCCCTGTATCCTGGGACGGAGGGGGAGTCAGTGTGCTCAGCAGCAGCTGGATTGATGGTCTGAAATCAATGTGTCCCGTCCCTGCCGTGCTGGCTGGGCAGCCCAGGAGGAGCCCTCTGTGCATCTGAAGAACCACAAAAGCGCCCTTTCCTTGCCCTTTCCAGCTAGATTGCTGCCAAGGAGGGCATGGGGAGAATATTTGAGTGTCGACCCTGGCTTCCAAGCTCCTCCCAAAGGCCCAGAGCCCTCGTGTGGACCCCTCACATGGTTAAAAATCATTGAGGGGCCCAAAGAGCTTTCCTTATGGGTTAAGCTCATCAATATTTACTATCTAAATTAAAGTGGAGGCATTTAAAAATATATGTATTAATTTTACAATGCGTGCGCTACATACCAATATAAATGGCACATTTTTACCTATTTCCAAAACAGACTGAAAAACCAAAACAAAAAACCCACAATGCATTGTTTTCCATCTCTAAGTCTAAGGTCTGGCTTGATAGGAGACCATTGGACTCTGGCCTCTGCTCCCAGGCAGCGGCTGGGCCGAGGCCTGGGCTGTAGCCTCAGGCGGAGTCCCATATGTCAGCTATCACTCAGTAGCCTTGTAACAAAACACCTTGAAAGGGCCCAGGAGCCTCCCCGGCCGAGAACTGCTGGTGTTCACAGGAAGTGAACCTTTCAGAGACCTGTATTTTGGTGATTAATTGGGGTCTTAGATTTCCTCCGCCCTCGTGACAACTGGAGGGGCTCACAGCAGTTGGCAGGTGCCTGGCATGGGCTTCTAGGGGCAAGGAGGGGCCCAGGGGGATGCAGCCCTTTTCGGACCAGAAGACTTGCAGCTGGGAGTTCATGCTTTTTCTCATCCTCTGGTCTCACTAGGTTGAAGTTAAAGTTTAAACGTGGCAGCCTTCCCCCAACCATGCCTCTGGAGTTCGTGGGCTGCATCGGAGGGTGTGATGAGAGCCTGATGGAGCTCCTGGACCTAAGATTCTCGCGGGGCAATCCCAGGGCCAGCCAGCCGGCCAGCCAGCCCTCGAACTACCTTCAGGCGAGCCAGTCCCTGAACAGAATCAGCAGCGCCCCCCGGGCCCTTCCACCACCTGCTGCCACTAGTGGAAGTGACTCTGTGACCTGCAACTGTGGCCAGGAGGCCGTCCTGCTCACCGTCCGGAAAGAGGGTCCCAACCAGGGCCGGCAGTTTTATAAGTGCAACAGTGGCGGCTGCAACTTCTTCCTGTGGGCCGACAGCAGCCCCCCGGACGCAGGGGGGCCCCCCTCGGCATCAAGACCCGCGAGCGACTCGCCAGGACACCCGCCTGGCCCGGGGGACCGCCGGGGTGGGTCTAGCAGACCTGGCGATGACAGCAGTGGGGCCACGTCCTGCCTGTGCAGCCAGCCCACTGTCACACGGACTGTGCAGAAGGACGGGCCCAACAAGGGCCGCCAGTTCCACACGTGCGCCAAGCCGAGAGAGCAGCAGTGCGGCTTCTTCCAGTGGGCAGACGAGAACGTGGCCCCAGGTGAGGCAGGGCGAGTAGCAGGGACGCGGCCCCTGAGCCAGGCCAGGGCTCCGCTGGGGTTTGCATTCGCACGGTGGTCTCCACCTCCCAGAGCAGGGGTGGCCCAGGGCGGGGCGGCGCTGGGGGCCGGCAGGTGCGCGCCGTCTCTGTGCCAGATTCAAGGCCGGCTGCGGCTAACAGCTGCCCGCGGAGCACATGGCGCTGCGCTAGGTACGCTGTCCGTGCGTCTTCCGTCCCCGTCAGCTCAGCAGTGCCGACAGCGGTACACGTGAGGCAGCCGAGGCCCAGTGAGTGAACCGCCTCCCCTTGGGGCCGCACAGCAATGCAGCGCGAGGCCGGCCGGACCGCTTGGCTCCGCGCTCCTCCAGCCTCTGTCGGGTCCTTGTCTTCCGCTGTGGGGCCTGGCCCTGGGGCGTCTAGGAGCCTGCCCAGGGGTACACGGCTTGGGCCCAGTAACTGGCTCTGGTGAGAATCGCCACCCAGACGTTGGAGCAAGGCAGATCACGCTCCGGGGGCACTTGAAAGGGGTCCCCGCCCACCCCAGTGCGTGGCAGAAGCTTAGCAGGTACCCGAGAAGAGCCGAGACCTGTTGTTGGACAGAACTGCTCTCAAAGCCTGCCTGGCCGTAGAACCTTGAACAAGGGGCCCGGCCTCACAGCCTCAGTTTCCTCAGTAAGACGGGCACTTGCCTACCTTTCTTAGGGTGCTTCTCTCATAAAAGAGTTCAGTTAGGCTTAGACTGAGATTCTAACACACATCGCCAGTTCTGCTCGTACAGAAGAGCCGAGAAGGCTTGGGAAGGCGCAGGGCCGGCTACCAGTGCCAGAGGGGGCTGGAGACAGCCACTGCCATGACAGACTCGGGCTCAAACTGTGTGAGAGGTGCTCCGGGAAGTGGTGTCTGATCCCTTGTCCTGGGTGACACAGGGCAGAGTCCAAACCAAGAGGCCCATTTGAGGGCTGGAAGGCTCCAGAACTGTATTTCCTTGCACGGACAGTGAGGAGCGGGTTGTTGCTCACAGGCCTGCTGGGTCTTGCTGCTTCTCCATGCGACCTCAGGCCAGTTGGCAGGATGTCACTTCTGTAAAGAGGACATATGCGAAGTGACAATAGCGCCCTCCTTATCAGGGTAGTGATGGCGGGCCAAGGCCTTGAAGAGCACAGTGTCCTTTAGGGAGTGGTGTTGGGGCAGCGGAAGGTGGGGACGTGCTGTGTGTGGCGAGGAGGAAGGGGGCCTGGCCTGTGGGTGGACATGACCGTACAAAGGCTGGAGGGGCGCCCTCTGCCCAGTGCTGGGCCCTGTCTTTCTGGCTGCTTCTGTGTGACTGTTCCGAACTCAGCCTTCCCCTGACTCTTCCCACAGGGAGTTTTGGAGCCCAGACCTGGCCAAGAGGCGGAGGCCGAGCCCAGGGGCCAGAGGCCAGAAGCAAAAGAGCCCGGGCCACTGGCACAGACACGGGGTCCACGGCCAAGAAACCCCGGAAATGCAGCGTTTGCCACCAGCCTGGACACACCCGTCCCTTCTGCCCTCAGAACACATGAGGCAGGGGAGGGGAGAGAGGGCCACGTCCTCACACCTGCCCCTTTCGTCTCAGGAATAAGCTGTAAGCTGTTTCTCTCGGACCAGGCTGCCCTTCGCTGCCCTGGAGGCTTTGAGGAAAGTGGTGGCTTTTGGAGTCTCGCCGCACATGTCGTGCTCGGGCCTCGGGATCCGACCACTGGCGAGAAGCCCGTGCCTGGCGGGCAGTGGCCCTCCCCTGGGCTGCTGGTGGCCGGTGCCATGGAACATTTGCCAGTGGCGTTGGTGCGGCCACGCCGTGGCCCCTGCCCTCTGGAAAGTCCCCTCAAGGGACCTGCACTCCCAGTGCAGGCTCCAGGCAGCCTGGAAGGGGCCGCGCTCGCAGACATGCGGAAAAGGGAATGGAAGCGGCTGTTGTTCTAAAATTGTGTCTGCAGAAGCCACTTCGGCCGGGACGCCCCGCAGGTCACGTGCCTTAATAAAGAATTCTGTCCCTCTGTTGTGGGTGTGGTACAGTGTCCCGTGGGCAGTGGCGGAAGCGGCAGACATAGACGCCAGCCAATGCTCAAGGGACGTCTCGCCAGTCCCTGGCCCTCTGCCTCTCCTCCTGCCCTGGCCCTCCTCCCTGTCTGCATGGCAGGCAGCGAGCCCACCTGCTCCTAGCACCACAGCCAGCTTGCGCCGCAGATCAGAGAGATGATAGGAGATTCCAGATGCTTCCATACTTTGCAGAGGTAGCCGTGTCCCTGGTCCATCTTTAGAAAACCCTGTGAATGATACATAACCATATGGCTTTCTTGCAGTGGTTAGAAGATAAGCAGAGATGGGGTGTGAGTTGCCCAGAGTCGCATTGCCAGTGGTTGATGAAGTGAGCCGTCCTTGGGTCTTGGCCTCCTGGCCCTGTGCCATCAGTTAGACCCACAGCTCTGTTCCCTGTCTGCATAGCAGCAGCGAACGGCCTGTAAGTGCGGCGGACGGTCCGAGTTGCTCTTGGGGCATCTGAACGGTGGGGTGGGTCACGGCCCTGCCCTTGTATTTTATACCCCTGCCCCCAGCCCGCAGCAAAGCCAATCTACCTCCTGTCTGTATGGTTTTACCTATGCTGAACACTTCTTATAAATGGAATCACAGAGCATGCAACTCTCTGCGTCTGGCTTCTTTTGGCTTAGCATGTTGTCTGCCAGGGCCATCCACAAGCGCGTCAGTACTCATGATTGAGTGACATTCTGTTGTGTGGATGAACCACACTGTGTCTGTCCGGTCAGAAGTTGGTGGACATTTGATTTATTTCCACATTTTGGCTATTGTGATTAGCACTGCTATAAGCTCAGGTACAAGGTGTGAACATCTTGGGGCACCTGGGTGGCTCAGTTAGTTAAGCATCAACTCTTGATTTCAGGTCAGGCCCTGATCTCAGAGTTGTGAGTTCGAGCCCCACGTTGGGCTCTGCCCTGGGCATGAAGCCTACCTAAAAAAAAAAAAAAAAAAAAAAAGATGTGACCACCTGTTCTCAGTTCTTTGGGGCACACACCTGGGACTAGACCTTCCGGCTCTCATGGGAATTCTCTGTAACCACCAAACGTTTTTCCACAACAGCTGCCCTCCCTTCTACATTCCCACCAACAACGCACAGGTGAGTTCACATCCTCACCAGCGCATATTTTCTGTGCTGGTGCAGAATGTGAATCCTTCTGATGATTGTTTCATACCCATCCTAATGGGTGTGAAGTGTTACAGTGGTTTTAAAGTGCATTTTCTGAACGACATTGACATTGAGCATCTTTTTCATGTGCTTACTGGCCACTTGTGTATCTTTGGAGAAATGTCTATTCAAGTCTTTCTCCCATTTCTCACTTGGGTTGTCTTGTGGTTGAGTCATAGGAGCTCCTTATAGACTCTAGATTTTACACATGGATCTGTGGATTTCAGTCTTTCCACAGGCAACTCCCGTGTGTGCCAAGACCAAATGCCACTGGGTGGGACTGTACCCAGGTCAGACCTGGCTCGGGTCTGGACTCCACCAGTCTGCGGTGCCTCCCTGGGCTTGTGCCCTAACTGCCGGCCTGAGCGGCCTCGTCTGTAACAGGACGGTATTCACCTGGGGGCTCTGGCGGAAGGTCACAGCCAGGCCCGACTGCAGTGAGAACATCACTAACAGAACCTTGGGGAAAGTGAGGGGGTTCCAGGTCTCGTGATGGCCTGCTCAGGCTGGCAGCATTCAGGTGGTGAGAACTTGATCTGTCTCCTTCTGATCCTGGAAAGGTTTGAATCGCTCCGTGGGCCCCCTCGTACAGCTTAGGCAGCATAGGACCGAGGCGGAGACCACCCACCCCCCACCCCCCGCCGAGTCCTGGTCGCAGCTGAGCGCTAGGCCAGGTGGATCTCACACCATGTTGATCAGCTTCCCAGCCTCCCCGCAAGGCAGTGCCTGCTGCCTGTCCGATGGTGGAGATGGCGGCTCGGATGGGGACGTGCTTCCCCCCGCAGAAGCTGCCAAACAGGAATTGAAGTCTGCCGCCATGCCTGCACCCTGGAGCTCTGGGAGAATCCACACCGCGGGGAGAGCCACCTGCCGCCCCTCAGAGAACAGAAGCCTGGCTGATCCTGCACACACCTCCCCGTCAGCTCGTCTGCCTGCCCCGAGCTCACAGAACCCACCTCTGATGCTTACTGGTCTCGGAGCAGCTGGAAACTACAAATAAGCCCCCCTTCCTGCCCCCCACCACTCCACAGTGCCAGGCACACCGGGCGCCAGCTCTTGGGACAGTGGCAGGAGACGCCGCTGACCTTTGGGGTGAATTCACAGCCCACTCTCCTTCCAGGAACACGCCAGCTGTTCCGACCCCAGGTCACGCATGGCGTCCGAGATCCCAGGACTAGAATACAAAGGTGGTGGCAGGTTGGGCGAGCTCACCAGGTGGTACCACTCCTGTCCACTGGCCCCCCATCCAGGGGCAGATGTATGCGCCCCCTCCCTGCCTGAGATGTCCGCGTTTGTGCTGGGGGGTGGGGCTCCAGGTTGTGAGTTCAAAACTGAACGAGTCGAGCAGGAGAGTCTGGCCTGCCCACTGGCCTGAAGGCGTGCCCGGTGGACTGCGTTGTGTCTGGAAATCGGCAGCATCCCAGGAGCCATTCAGGTCGGTCTTTGGAATACACTCTGGGCTCCGCCCACTACAACCTTAGCTTCCTCAATGAATCGGTGACACCAAATTGTCACGGAGCTTGTTTTTTTTTAATAACTATTTTTCTGATTACAAACGGAAGGTGTACTTCTGAAAAACGTAAATGCATAAGACATGTGATGACCAGGTTGAAGGCCCTTGTTTTAGGGAGAACAGGATGGAGGTGGACGGTGGCCTTGGCCTATAGGCTGCTGGGTGGGCCCTGCCAGCCCCCACCCCCACCCCTTGGCCCAGCGCCCTTCTGGGCCCCACCAGCCATATAAATGTGAAGGGGAAGGGCTGTTTGCCACCAAAACTTAGGACGTGCCTTCCTTGCATGCCGCGTATGCTAGCTCAGAGGTTGTTTTCAAGCTGGATTTTGGCCCGGGAAGGACCCAGGTGGCCCCTCAGTTGACACTGGAGTGACCGATTCTCAGCACGGTCCGGGTAAGTGTGGAGAGCCACGGACAGTGGGCATGGCTGGTGGCAGCATGCGCCGTATTTCCATTTTCCGCTCCAGTTGTGAGGTCTGCTGGGAGGGGGGAGGTTGGGAGCCGCCTCGATGGGCAGGGGCTGGGCGTGGACGGGCGCCCCAGGCTTCCGCCTCCCCGACGCGGCCGCTCGCCCCTTCCTGCCGACCAGCCAGTCTCAGCTCAGTGCTCTGGGCCGGTTTTCTGGCCTGCTGACCCAAGTCCTTCCAGAATGCAGTTCGGCCGGATCCTTCAGGGTCTGAACACCGAAGGCTTTCCACTCCCAGGGATGTCCTGGGCCACAGCTTGTGTGCATGAGGCTTTCTTCAGCAGTTGTTTTTTAAGTACAGTTTTCCCCCCGCTTATGGGTTGGGGCTACTTCCCAAGACCCCCAGGGGATGCCCAAAGCTGCGGATAGTACTGAACCCTATATATACTCTGGGTTTTACGATACCTTTTCCTAGAATACATGAGAAAGTTGGAGAAAGTCCAATATATAAATTAGGCACAGTAAGAAATTCACAATAATTAATAATAGAACAACTATAACAATATATTGTAATGAAATGGGAACATGGTCTCCCTCTCAAAATACCGTATTGTACTGCACCCACCCTTCTAGTGAGGATGTAAGATGATAAAATGCCCGCATGATGAAGGGAGGTGAATGGCGTGGGCCTGGTGGGCGTGGGCAGCTACTAGGCTGCTATTGATATGATACATCAGGAAGGTCACCTGCTTCTGGCTTGCAGTTGACCACATGGAACTGAAACCACGGACAAGGAGGTGGGGGCGGGGAGCTACTGTAATAGCAAAGATCAGAACACCTGGACAGCTCAGCTCTAGGGAATGAAAGGTACCCCCTCTTGGCAAACTGTCCTGCAGCTGTTTCCCGAAGAGAAGTGGGGACACGTGGATTTACAAAAAGGATACATTTTATATACAGTAAGGTTTATTCCAGAGGTAGGGAGGAAGAGGTATGGGTGACACGTTTTAAATTAGTAAGTTTCTATTCGCTGTTTTGGGGGGAGTATCTTTTGTTTTTTATCTACATCAGCGATCCTTTCTGAGCAGGTGGCATCTCTGCTGTGCCACAGTCATCAGAGAGCCTGGCTTTGGGTCACGTGGTAAAGCTAAGTCAAGGGACACGGATTGCCTCCTTTTGCCACTGTGGCCAGAGTCACGTTAAGACATTTAGACCCTGGGCTGAGCCCACAAGCGGCTCAGGCAGACTTGGAATGGCCCCTGCATGAAAGGGGCACATGGAACCAATCAGCAGCCCTTCTGGACGTTCACCAGGCCGGCCCAGCACTCAAGGTCCTGAAAAGGCTCTTAGCAAAACGACAATTTGTTTTCAGTGCTCTGGCTTAGCAGCTGAAAGTCCTAGACATCAATCTAGGGTAGGCGATGTAACACGAGCACCTCCTTTCTCTCTTTCTTAATTCACCCTGTTTTTTTCTTACTGGAATCATAGTGGGAGAACGTCTCGGAGCCACCTGAAGCCTGTGGCCTCCCTGGAGCCGGCCACGTGTTGGTGTTTGGTCGTCTACCAAGAGGGTGTCTGGCTTCCAGACTGCTGCCCCCGCCGTGCCCAGCCGACCCTCCGGGGGATCCTGAAGAGCTCGGCTTGGTCAGACGCAGGCCTGGCACTGGGAGCCCCTTGCTGTGTCGGTGGGGGAGGGGCAGAGGCCACCAGTCTGGTTCCCGTGCGGGCCAGGCACGGCACACAGCAGTTCCTCTGTACACCTGCCCGAGAGGTTGATATTATGTAGTTCCCCGCTTTACCAACAAGAATACCAGGAAAAAAAAAAAAAATAGGGGCGCCTGGGTGGCTTAGTCGGTTAAGCGTCCGACTTTCGCTTAGGTCATGATCTCGCGGTTCGTGGGTTCGAGCCCCGCGTCGGGCTCTGTGCTGACTGCCAGCTCAGAGCCTGGAGCCTGTTTCAGTCTGTGACTCCCTCTCTCTCTGACCCTCCCCTGCTCACGCTGTCTCTCTCTCTCCTAGAAATAAATAAAACATTAAAAAAAAAAATTAAAAAAAAAAAAAAGAATACCAGGGCCCCGCCTCTGTCTGCTCCAGGCTGCTCCCTTGCCAATACTCGGCTGCCATGACAGCTTCTCACAGCTCCCTGTGCACGGGTCCCCAAGCCAAGTGACCCGAATGGACCTTGGCTAAGCCAGTCTCCTGCCCTCTGAACCTCACCACAGCCTCTCCGTGGAGCCATCCGGCCATCTGAAGGCCCCTATGGCAGGGCCCTCATGACCTCCAGAGGTAGTCCATGGTCCCGCATCCAGGGGCCCAGGCATGTCGTCTGTTCTGTGTGCAGGCCCTCTGACAGAGGGGCACCTTGATCCCCTCCTTGTCCTGTACTCCTGGCCCAAAGGGGTGGGGCTCGCCTCAGGAAACACCAGAACAGGAAAGAGAAAAGCAGGACAGGAAGAGTGGTGGGGGTGGCTTCACCCTGAGCACTCAAGGCCCAAAGCCCTCCCCAGGCCCCACCTGTCATCTGTGGTGACAGAGGAAGTGTGCCCCTGGGGCGCCTGGGTGGCTCAGTCGGTTAAGCATCCGACTTCGGCTCAGGTCATGATCTCATGGTTCATGAGTTCAAGCCCCGCGTTGGGCTCTGTGCTGACAGCTCAGAGCCTGGAGCCTGCTTCAGCTTCTGTGTCTCCCTCTCTTTCTGACCCTCCCCTGCTTGCAGTCTGTCTCTCCCTCTCAAAAGAAAACATTAAAAAAAAAAAAAAAAAGGAAGTGAGCCCCTACCATGGCCCCTGTGGGGAGAGGCTCTTGCTTCCCTATCTTGGGGGGGAGTGATCTGATCCCCCATTTGTGGAGCCACAGGAGAGGCAAGGGAGTAGGGACCTCACGTTTCTCTGAACACTGGTGAGGCGGCTTGGGGGCGGCCCTGTCTGCCACAGAAAGTATAGTAGGGGCTTGAGAGTTCAGGCTTTTGGGGGGAAAAAGTCCCTAACTGGTTGGCTCCCATTACGAAAGTGAAACCTCACACCTGGAATCCTGTAATACGGTCCCTCCGCGTAACCTACTTTCCAGTTAAATCCTAACGCCTCCAAGAGACCCGTACCAAGCTTCCAGGACTCCAAAGGCCTGCGCAGAAGAGCCCAGCACAAATCACACAGACGTTTGAGCTTTTCCTTTTATTCTCATTCATATTCTTTGAGGCATAGCTTTGCTTCAGCAAGAAGGAGACCAAAGACAGGAGGGATGCCCGGGGGGTGGGGCGGCCCTCCCTCCCCACCTGTGCCAGGCTTCGGTGGGAACACGGGCGTCAGCGGGGAGCAGATCCGGTTGGCACTGTGGAGGCCAGGCCCGCTCAGCCGGCTTCCCTGGGAAGGCACGGCCTCCGCTCTCCGGCCGGGCCCAGCAGCGGCCAGTGGGACTCCCTTGCCTCCAGGCAAGGCGGGCAGCACAGGGAGCCTCGGCCCCCCCAGCAGGGGAAGGGGGCTCTCCCAGGGGCCTCTCTGCCCGAAGAGAAAAATGGCCTGGTTGGAGGGAAAGGGGCCTTCCCGTGAGGTATGAGGTGGGCAGCCCGTCGGGCTGAGCTCCGGCTCCAGGCTAGAGAGGGGAGCTCGACAAGCCAACTAGACACCAGGTGACGTCAGGAGACGAGGCCTTTAAATCAGCCCCAAAGCTGCAGTCCGGGGGTGCCAGGTGACTCCGGCCCCTGGGGGACAAAACAAACGTGTCGAATTTACCATCCGGCACCAGAAGCCTCGAGACGCCTGCAGCTGGCACCCGAGGAAAGTGCTAACTCACCCTCTCGACAGAAAAACGGAGCTGCCTTTATCCCCTGCCTAGGACAGCAGAAGCCGTGTCTGTCAGTGCGTTCACTGCTGGTGACGGCGGACCGAGCCCAAGGTCCTAGGGTCGGCCTGAGGGCTGACGGGGCGCGAGTGGCCAGCGCTCCGGGCTGCCCCACAGGCCCGGGCTTGGCGCTCCCAGGACTGCCGCCCGCTACATGCTAACCCCGTGGGCTTAGCGCACCCTCCTCTATTCTGGCTAAAGCAAGAGAAAAAGTGCTCTGCAAACTCCTGGAGGGGAGGCGCGCACAGCTCACCAGCTTCAGATCGAGCGCCGGCCGCCCTGTCCCCGCCCCCATCTAGAGCAGCCACTCAGGGGCCTGCAGGCCGCTGTAGAGCGCGTAGCCGATGTCGTCAATGTCCTCCTCTCGCAGGCCGCCCAGGAGGTTCACGCCGGGGTTGAGGTGGCAGGGCAGGCTGGCCCGCTCCAGGCTGTCCACGAGCGACTCCAGGGCCTGCAGGAAGCGCTCCCCCAGGGCCGCCTCGGCCCAGTCCACCTCCTCCTCCCCCAGGCGCAGGACCACCTGGGTCAGATGGCGGCGGTCCAGCCGCCCCAGGGCCGGGTGGCCGCGGCAGACCCCGCACAGCAGCCGCAGCAGCCGCCGGCGCGTCCCGGCGTCGCGCTCGTCCAGGGCCTGCAGCCTGGCGGCCTCTGCGGGGTACAAGTCCTGCAACCAGAGGTTTCCCGCCAGCCCCTCCAGGGGCCAGGCCAGCAGGGGGCGGTCTTCGGCGGCGGCACCAGTGACCGCCAGGAGCACGGCGACCGTGAGCTCCAGGCGCTCGTGCTGCACCTCGAGCAGCAGCTCCTCCGAGGCCACGCTGGGCCGGATCAGGCACCCGAGGAGGCCCCCGATGGCCGGCCAGTTGACGGAGGAGGCCAGGGCCTTGCGGAGCAGCTCGAGCAGGACACGGGAAGAGAGGTAGCCGCCCACCAGGAAGCGGTCCCAGGGGCTGCTCCCGCGGGCACGGAACTCAAGCTGAGTCCTGCGCACGGCCCAGCAGCGAGGGTCCCTGGCCACGGTGTCCACGCCGGGCACCAGGCTCCACAGGCCCACCTCCAGCACCAGGGGGACCAGGAGGCGCACGCAGTCGGCGGTCCCCGCCTGGAACCCGTCGTACAGCGGCCCGCTGGGCACAAGGGCCCCAAAGGGCAGCTCTGGGAATTTGTTCCGCAAGTAGGCCTGCAGCTCAAGGGCGATGTCACCGGCCAGCTGCTTGGCCAGAGCCACGTGGGCCTCTGGGACGGTCACATGGTCCCGCTCGAACGCCAGCAGCTTCTCCTGGAACGTCAGGCACAGCGGCGCTGGGGAGCTCGGCTGAGGCAACGGCTGAGGCTCGGTGCCTGATGACCCCTCTGCAGAACGAAAGGTTGGGAACTGGGTCAGGAGGCCCCGTGAGGAGCCAAGAGAGCTCTGCTCAATTACTAGCCGTGTGACCCCCCTGGGCCTGGTTTTCTTCACCTGTGAAACGACCACCTGAGAGGGCACCCAGCTCAAGGCCTCACGTATAGGGAGCATGTGGTGACAAGTCCTCACTGCCCCACATCCCCCCACCCTAAAAGAGCGTCATGTAGAGCAGGAAAGCAGGTTCTTGGCCTCAGTTTCCCCACCCGGGGCCCCTCACTGTTGTAACGCTGCTGCCATGCTCTGGTGCCACCCTCCAAGTCCTCGTCTTGGTGGCTGGAGCCTTGACACCACCCAGGAGGTTAGCAGGGCAGAGAAACATGCCACCATTAACCACGCGGGGAGCCCACGCCCTGGAGGAGCAGGAACTTCCCACAGGTCACACAGGGCAGTCAAGGCGGAGTCTGGGTTGCAGCTCCCAAATGTGACCACCAGAGGAGGCCCTACCCAGGTTTTGGGGGGAAGGGTTGCCTCTCACCGGGGGCAGATGGCTCGGGGGCAGGGAGCGATGCTGGCTGGCTGAGGGCAGCAGGGGGGGTCCGGGGCTGCAGGCGTGGCGTGGCCTTGAGTAGGGTCAGTTCTTTCCAGCTCTCCTCCAGGGATGTGGTGTCCCCTTTGGCATCATCCTCATCTCGAGGGCTGGTGGCTCTGTCAATGAGCTGCAGGCAGAGTGACACGGATCAGAGCATCTGATCCTGGGCATCTGTGCCAAGGCAGAGCCAACCAGGTTCCTGGGGTAGAGAAACAGGTGCCAGCCGTGGGCTGTCCGCACAATCCCCTGGGGCCCCACTGCAGGCCCAGCCCTGCTGTCTTCTGGGAGGACAACCATCCCCAGGTATAAGTGGCTCAGCCTGGTCTTACCCGCTTCACAGCCAGGGTAGCAATTCCCAGCACGGCGGCGCCACCGACGCCCAGCACCAGGCGGGCATTGGCCAGGAGGAAGTCCACAGTGCTGCCCAGGACCTCGTCACGTTGTCTCCCTCGTTTCTGGGAGAACTCTGCCATGGTCTGTCTGCCTATAAGAGAGCAGGGTGCAGGGACAGCTCGGTGGGGGTGGCCAGGATGGGAGTGGGACAGACCCCATCTTGCTGGGGTCGCGGAGAGTAGAGCCCATGAGAGGTGACTCTGGGAATTTCTCAGGAGGAAGGGTTTCTTGGGAGGAGATGGGGAGCTGCCTGAGTCCCCCTCCCCCAAACCCGCAAATCACCCACCCACCCTCTGGACAGGGGAGTTCATGTAGAAAGGCCCTGAGACTTCTGGCTGGTCAGAGAAGGACCGCCTGCATCACCTAAAGTGGGTCTTATCACCACCGCCATCGTAGGGAGAAACAGGCTGCCAGACCACACAGGGACCGGTGGGGACTCAGACCCACGACCGCGAAGCTTCCTGACTCTCCCACCCCCAGCGTCCAGTCTCCTGGGGCCTATGACCAGGTCCCAGAGGCTGCTTCATCCTGGTTCCTAACCAGGACAGCAGGGAACCAAGGCCTAAAGAAGACACAAGCTGGGGTCCCAAGCAGCCTGCCCTGGAGGGCCCCTCAGGCCTTTGAGGGAACCTCAGTGAAGCTCAAGGGGCCAGTTACCCCCACATCTCGACAGGGTAACCCCCAGAGGCAGAGCTATCAAGTCAAAGGATGGGAGGAACAAGATGGCCCAGGCCGCCCAGGGAGGGAGCCACTCCTCAACAGGTAGGGGCCAGTCGGGGCGCCTGGGTGGCTTAGTCGGTTAAGCGTCCGACTTTCACTTAGGTCATGATCTCGCGGTTCGTGGGTTCGAGCCCCGCGTCGGGCTCTGTGCTGGCTGCCAGCTCAGAGCCTGGAGCCTGTTTCATTCTGTGATTCCCTCTCTCTCTGACCCTCCCCTGTTCACACTGTCTCTCTCTATCCTAGAAATAAATAAAAATATTAAAAAAAAAAACAGGTAGGGGCCAGTCAAGGCTGAAGACCAGGCTGTAGGGGCAAACGAACAAGGTTTCTCTAAAGAGCCCAATCAGAGAACTGGCAGGTGCATCTCTGGGCCCCTCAGGTTTGGAACAATTACAGGGGCGGGGCCGGGGAGGGGCGGGGCAGCTGTCCTCAGAGGCTGGGAGCGGAAGCAGCTGAGAAAGTAAGAGGAGGGTGGAAGCCCCAGCTGTCTGTTCACCTGTAAAACAGCACAGGCGGCAGTGAGGAAGGATTCATAAGCGAGGAGCCCAGACCTGTAGGGTTGGGTAGGGCCGGGCACTTGGGAAGCGGAGACAGAGATCCTTCCCAGGCCCAGGCCACCAAGCTCCAGCCTCGGGTTTTTCCAGGCGAAATCCTGCCCTCAGGCCCTGAGAGCTGAGGGGGTGTGTAACCCAGGCACAAGCTCGGAACCGGTCACATACCAGGCAGAACCTGACCAGGCAGAACCGTCTCCGTGCAGATGCCTAAGCACATGACCGTGGGCCCAGAGCCACCTTGGGCACCAAGAACTTCTGCCCTCCCTGCCCGGCTGTGGATGCCCATGGCTCAGTTGCCAGGAGACGAGATGCCTAGAGCAGCTAAAGCCTGAATCACTGCGAGACTCAGACCCAACACCCGCCCCCAATTTGGCCAGACTAAAAATAGGACAAGAGGGCTCTGGGGCTGAGTCGGTCAAAGGCTAGGGTAGTGACCCGCCAATGTCCTGGAGCCATTTTCAGTCTCCTTATCGGTGACCAATACGGTCACCCATTTCCAGAGAAACCAAGAATCCGCTCGAAAACTGTAAAGCGCTTTAAATATCTCCTATCTAAAGTGGACTCGGCCCAACCCTTGGCGGGGTGGCGCAGGCCCCAGACCGAAGCCTTCCAACTCCCAGAAGGGGGAGGGGGCGCGGGTGGTTAAAAATAACCGGACTCGGGGCTGCCGGGCCCCACAGCGCCCTGAGGTGCCGCCCGTCTTTCCCCTCCTCCGCCACACCTGCTGCCCAGGGCCGGGGCTGAGCGGCCGCGCAGCAAACCCTGGTGGGCTTGCCAGGGCCCCTTTCACCGTGATGGCACCCAGGCCCTGCGAAATGCAGAGCGGTGCCCTAGACGTGATGGGGCGGGGTCGACATTCGAACTCCAGCCAGAAGCCCAAAGCCCTTCCCTCGTTCCCGGGCCTTGACCTGGGGCCCCGGCGGAGACCACGCCCCCGACCTGCGTCCGACGCACGCTCCACGCCCGGCACTGGGTGACCGGGGCCGCCCCGTCACACTCCGGCTGTACGTGCGTTGCGGCTTCAGCACAGCGACCGAAGGACAGAGCGGGTCAACTCGGGCCCCTGAGCACGGACCCGCCTGGGAATGGAACTTGGAGGACCCGGGAACCGAACACCGAGGCCTCGGGGGCGGCCTCTGACCTCAGACGCCTGCAGACAAGCAAGACCTGGCTCCAATCGGAGCGCCCGAGGCCCCGCCCACGTTCCAAAATACTGCGCGGCTTAACCAATGATAAGTAGGCCACACCCCCTCTCCGGCAATCGCGTCCCTCTTGGGCGGGACTCTTGGATGCAGTGCGGCTTTAAAGGCGCAGGGCCGAGTTCCCCACTCGAGATCCGGCGGTGCGGTGGTAGTGATTCGAGTTTGGAATGAGGCAGTCCCAAGGGCCCGTTGTGAAGGCGTGTGTGCTTGCATATGAGGCAGCGGTGTGGAGAAAGCTATCTGAATTTACGTTCTTTCCCGGGCTTGCAAACAGGTGTTACCTGGCCCCAAGGTCCGCTTACCTGACCCTTTAGGTCACCTCTGAGAGTGCTTGGTGGCTTCGTTATTTTATGTTAGCCCGCTGGCACGCAGCGTGACTCGAGGCTACCCCTGCCACTTGTTCCGTGTGACCTTGTGAGGGCCACGTCTCCATTCTGGCGTCAGTTTGCTCTCCTGTAAAATGGGTATTCAAGGCCGCCGCCTCTTCTGTGAAGGATGATTATGCATATAACCTGTGGCTCATTCGGCATTTATTTATTGGGGACCTACTATATGCTGGCTGGTGGAGGGGGCAAGGAAGTAAAGAGATAAGGGTGGTTGTTGACTCTAAGCGGTGGGAATAATAATAATGTGCCACTTATTGAGCGCCTGCTGCATGCTCCAAGCTACACCTGCGTTTACTTGTTCCTGGAGACAACCTTAGGAAGCATTTCACAGGTGAGAAAACGGAAGCCGGGAGCAGGCTTGGGTTTTTCCCGGAGTCCTGCTACCATTGGTCGCCATGCAGGGCCCAGTGCGGGGAAAGAAGCTCCCGGGGCTCTGCGTCCCTGGGGCCTGGGTCCATAATCTCTCCAGAGGTCAGGGCCAACATCAGCTGATGCAGCAGCCCAGGGGAAATAGCCTGGAGCTGCAGGGCCTGTGACACCCCTCCCCCTCCATAGGTCGCTGGAATTTAGCCCGGAGGTTATGAAGCCTTCGGGACCACAGGGATAGCCCGGACTTTTTTCGAGGCCTCTCGTGTCAGTGAACATGCGGGGAAACTGAGGCCCAGGGAGACCTAACGCATCCGGATGGCCCGGCGCTTCCCTGCAGCAAGCCGCGTGCGCGGGCAGGCGAGGGGCGCGGCCGGGGCTCCGCCTGCCCGCGGGCCCGGGCGGGGGCGGGTTAAAGGGGCGGGGCCAGCGTTGGACCAGCCCGCGGCTCGCCCCGCTGCCCCCCGCGTCCCTTCGGCCCCGCAGCGAGAGCGGCGCCATGGAGGCCACCGGGGTGCTGCCGTTCGTACGCGGAGTGGACCTCAGCGGCAACGACTTCAAGGTGAGCCGGCCGGGCGTGGGGCCGGGCCTCCGTCCAGGCCGTCTCTTCCGCTCGGGCCCGCGCCGGTCCCCGCTTCCTGTCCCGCCCGCCTCCGGACCCCGCGCCGCGCAGGACGGAGGACGGCGCGGGGTGGGGCTCCGCCGGGGCTCGGGACCCGGCTCGGAACGGACCCCGGACGCCTCCGCTCAGGGCCCGCACGGGAAGACCTAGGCCGGTCTGGGCCGGCTGACGCTTGGGGGGCGGAGCCACGCCGGGGAGTGGGCTGGGGGCCCCCACCCCGTGTCCCTGTCGGGGGTGGGGGGGAGGGTCTGGGCCCGCCAGGGCCGGATGGTGGCCTGGGGGTCTGTGAGCTTCTGCTCCCGCCTCCCCAGCCCTCCTTCCCCGCCCCTGTGAGGTCACACGCCCAAGCCAGGCCCTGACTCATGGCCGGCTTTGCTGCGGCTGTTGGTGGAGCACAGTCACCACTGCCCTGTCCCTGCCACCGCCACCCCATCCTGTGTGGTCTTGGGCAAGTCACTTCCCCTCTCAGAGTCTGGGTTTTCTTATCCGGCGCAGGTGCTGTAAAGTAGAGGCATGTAGTTGATGTGGAGACTGCCAGACAGGCGTGTGCAGCCTTGGGGTGGCGGCTGTCTGAACAGCAGCTGACCTGGTAGACTAGGGCCACAAGGAGCTGGACCCCAGCCTTCCAGCCAGTTGGTGGGTGAGGGGGTTCTAGAGAGTCAAGAGTGAGGTGGACAGTGCTGGTGACCAGAGGAGTGGAAGGGAGAGCTGGCCCAGTACAGGAGAGGTCAGCCAGGAGCAGCAGGGGTGGGTAAGCAAGCAGACCGGGGCCGGGGTCAGTGTCGTGTCAGCCTGGGTCTTCGGGGTTGGGGGCCCCAAGGCTTTGACTGTGGTTGGGTTAGGCCTAGGCTGAGGAGGCAGGCAGGTCCTTCCTGCATTTACCCACATGTGCACACACCTTTGACTCAGGGCCCAGGTGGCCGCACCACCCTCCTCAGTGCCCTACCATCCCTACCATCCTCACCTGAGGTCTCCACTGTCCTCTCCAGACTGGGAGAGTCTGAGTCACCAGCTGAAAATGTGGCTGTAGGGGAATGGGGACACCGGCCGAGGACACTGCAGGCACATGATGCCTCCGACTGCCTGACATAAGGGCCAGGGATACTGAGGCAGGCATGCGAATGTGGGGGACGAAGACATGCACAAGTCTGAGCCTGTGCCGGATGGGGAACTGGGGCCTGGCACAGGATACTGATGGCAGCTTAAGGACACAGGCAGGGCCTAGTTGGAGGGTCAGGATCCCCCCCACCCCCCATCTCTGGCAGCCTAGGTAGGGCCCAGAGTGGCAGGCGGAGGCATTTGAGCCAAGCTAACCACACAGCTGGGCACCGGGATGCTCCCTGGAACAAGCCAGTTCCATCCTGTCCCTTTTAGGGCTCAGGATCCAACAAGAGACCTTAGGCCAAGAGCCATCCTGATAATTGCTCAGTCCTCAAACTTTTGTCACCAGGGGCTTTTATTAGTCCTGTTACATTGATGAGGAAGTTGAGGCACAGAGTGGCAAAGTGACTTGCCCAGGGTTACACGGCTGGTATGAGGTGGCTCCGTTGCTCTCCAAAGGCTCCCATGCAAACGGGCAACACAGAGGGTGGTGGAGCAGGGGTGTCCCTCACCCAGACCAGTCTCCCCATGACACCCCCCCACCCCACCCAGGGTGGCTACTTCCCTGAGAATGTCAAGGCCATGACCAGTCTGCGATGGCTGAAGCTGAACCGCACGGGCCTCTGCTACCTCCCAGAGGAGTTGGCGGCCCTGCAGAAGCTGGTAAGGGGCTTCGGGCAGTCAGGGAGGGTCCCTGTGGAATGGGCGGGGCCAGGTGGGCAGGCCTATGCGGAAGGCATTCAACATAGGGGAAGACGCTGACAGCCATGAGATGGAGTGAGCGCCCTGTCCTGGGAAGTATACAAGAAAAGGCCGCTGTGTGAGGGAGGGAGGGAGGCTGCAAGAGGTGGACTGGGCCTGTGTGGCTCAGGGGCCCCCTGGATGGTGGAAGGTTCTGGTGGCAGTAGGGGACACTGTAGATACCTTGCCCACACTGCTGAGCCTCTGCTTCCCTGTCCTGGCCCAGGAGCACTTGTCTGTGAGTCACAACAACCTGACTACGCTTCACGGGGAGCTGTCCAGCCTGCCGTCACTGAGGGTGAGTGCTGCCGGGGGCTGCCAAGCTTGGGTGTTGGGACCAGAGTCCAGCCAGTGGTGTGAGGGCTGGGCCAAACCCCAGGCTGGACCAGCACATCTGTCCATCCCGTGTCAGACTCAGGGGCCTTTGCCCTAAAGGGGAAGGGGCACCATAATGCCCTGCGTTAAGTAACGCATGGGGGCAGGGGGAATGTAAAAAAACCCAAATCCAAAACAACAGGTACAATAATAACAGTTGATACCAGCCAAGCACTGTTCCATCTCTTCTCTGTGGGTTTTTCCTGTAATCCTGACCTTCACCAAGTTCACAGATGCAGACCCTTGGCTATAGAGCCAGGTCACTTGCCCGAGGCTGAGGTCACTCGGCCAGGCAGGGGTGGAGCTGGGGTAGAGTGCGGTTTGGCCAGAGAGGTCCTCTCGCCCCTCGGCTCTCCGTGCAGCCTCTGCCGTCCTGGAACACGAGGCCCCCCATCCAGACCCTTCGGGCTTGAGTCCAAGCCCAGAGCCCTGAGCTGTTAAGAGCACAGCATCTGGACTTGGGCTGCCTGAATTCTAATCTGGGCCCTGCTGCTTCCTGGCTGCATGACCTTGGACAAGGCCCTTCCATGTTCTGGGGCGGGTTCGGTGGGTGACTATGGGAAGGGGCAGTGCGGCGAGGCAGGGCGCAGACGTGAGGGCGGAAGGAGAAGCGGTATCACGGCACAGCTCTCTGGCCTGTTCTCTCTCCCCCTCAGACCTTCATCTACACAGGAGATTTCGGCCCTAAGAGGAGGAAAACCCTTGTCCTCAGGCCGCGCTCTGATTTCTCTTTGGTCCATCCCCCTCCCTCTGACCTAAAAACTCTGCTTCAGAGCCACACACTTATCTTGCTCTCTGGACTTGGGAAGAAGAGGAATTGTTCACTCAGAAAGGGTTCCCTGAGTCTGCTGTGCTGTGCTGGGTTCCAGGGCACATTTGAGCTGGGCTTTGAGGTGTGAATAGGAGCTCACCTAGGGAGGGCTAGGAAGAGCTCTCCAGGTAGAGGGACTGTGAGCAAAAGTCAGGGTGGGACAGCACTTGAGCCTGGCTTCTGGTGGGTTTCCTGAGGAGGTGTCCACCCCGATCTCTCTGATGCTTCCTGGGGGTGGACGCCAGGAATCATGGGCCCTCATGGTTTGTCCCCAGGCCATCGTGGCTCGAGCCAACAGCCTGAAGAACTCCGGAGTCCCCGATGATATCTTCAAGCTGGATGATCTCTCGGTTCTGGTCAGTGGTTACCCATCCACCTGGCGCCTGTGCTGGCCCGCCCCTCGGTCCCTGTCTGTCACGGTGGTCCCTGGGGCCACTGCTATATCGTTTGATAGATGGAGAAACTGAGGCTTAGAGTGCCTTGCCTGAGCTCATTCATTGAGTCAGATCCCTAACCTGGGCACCCTTCCTCTTGGGGTCCCGACTGTGTCCCTTTTGGCCCCTCAGCCCCTCCTTCCTCAGACCCCCACCTGATCCCTAAGGCTGGCCCTGACACCCCTGACCTGGCCTCACCTCCTCTACCCAGGACTTGAGCTACAACCAGCTGACAGAGTGCCCACGGGAGCTGGAGAACGCCAAGAACATGCTGGTGCTGAACCTCAGCCACAACAGGTGCCTGTTGGCCGGGTGGGGGGGTACTGCACCCCAGGGCTGCGTGCATCCGGGAGCTGTGCCTCTGGCACTGACCACTGCCCCTCCCCGGCCCCCCGCCTGCAGCATCGACACCATCCCCAACCAGCTCTTCATCAACCTCACCGACCTGCTGTATCTGGACCTCAGTGAGAACCGTCTAGAAAGCTTGCCCCCGCAGATGCGCCGCCTGGTGCACCTGCAGACGCTGGTGCTCAACGGGAACCCGCTGCTGCACGCACAGCTCCGGTGGGCGCCTCCTCACACCACCCCCGAGACCCCCTGGGGAATCTGGCCTGGTCCCTCGACTCGCCAGGAGCCCTGGCCCTTCCTGCCTCGGGCCCCCACTGCACCCCCGCCCCTCTTGTGTGGGCTGGGCCCCTCAGCCCCCATCTTTCCTCAGTATCAGGCCCTTCCTCAGTCCTGAGTCCTGTCTGTGCCACCCCCAGTCGCCCTTGACCTTGTCCTCTGAGACCCTCTCAGCCCTGTGCGCTTGGGCCTCTGCCCCTGGCCTGAGCAGCCGCGTCTCCCTGCAGGCAGCTCCCGGCTCTGATGGCCCTGCAGACCCTGCACCTGCGGAACACGCAGCGCACCCAGAGCAACCTCCCCACCAGCTTGGAGGGCCTGAGCAACCTCGCAGGTTGGCAGCCCTGGGTGATCTCGGGCTCCGGTCCCCTCGGGTCCTCTGCTCCCTTATGGTGGGAGGGTAGACCCTGCTTGTCTGACCGCCTCCCAGAGGGAAAAGGACTCAGTTATGTTAACAAGTTCTTTCCTTACTGTGACACCGTGACAGCTAGCGGTCACACTAGATCACGAGCGTTGGCTTTTCCTTGTATCTTTTTCTTTTTAATTTACATCCATGTTAGGTAGCGCACAGCGCAGCAATGATTTCAGGAGTAGATTCCTTAATGCCCCTTCCCATTTGGCCCATCCCCACCTCCCAAACCCCCCCCCCAATAACCCCCGTTCTCCATATTCAAGAGTCTCTTACGTTTTGTCCCCCTCCCCGGTTTTATAGTATTTTTGCTTCCCTTCCCTTATGTTCATCTGTTTTGTATCTTAAATTCCTTACATGAGAGAGGTCATATGATATTTGTCTTTCTCTAACTGACTAATTTCGCTTAGCATAATACCCTCTCGTTCCATCCACGTAGTTGCAAATGATAAGATTTCGTTCTCTTTGATTGCCAAGTAATACTCCATTGTATATCTATACCACATCTTCTTTTTTTAAATGTTTTTATTTATTTCTGAGAGAGACAGCGTGGGAAGGGAAGGGTCAGAGAGAGAGGGAGACACAGAATCAGAAGCAGGCTCCAAGCTCTGAGCTGTCAGCACAGAGCCCAATGTGGGGCTCGAACCCACGAACTGTGAGATCATGACCTGAGCCAAAGTCGGACGCTCAACCCACTGAGCCACCCGGGAGCCCTAATATACCACATGTTCTTTATCCATTTATCTGTCGATGGACATTTGGGCTCTTTCCATACTTTGCCTATCATCAATAGCGCTGCTATAAACATTGGGGTGCATGTGCCTCTTCGAAACAGCACACCTGTATCCCCTGGATAAATACCTAGTAGTGCAATTGCTGGGTCATAGGGTCATTCTATTTTTAACTTTTTGAGGAACCTCCATACTGTTTTCCAGAGGGGCTGCACCAGTTTGCATTCCCACCAGCGGTGCAAAAGGGTTCCTCTTTCTCTGAATCCTCACCAACATCTGTTGTTGCCTGAGTTGTTCATGTTAGCCATTCTGACAGGTGTGAGGTGGTATCTCATTGTGGTTTTGATGATGAGTGACGTTGAGCATTTTTTCGTGTGTCGGTTGGCCATCTGGAGGTCTTCTTTGGAGAAGTGTCTGTTCATGTCTTTTGCCCATTTCTTCACTGGATTATTTGCTTTTTGGGTGTTGAGTTTGATAAGTTCTTTATAGATTTTGGATACTAACCCTTTAGCTGATATGTCATTTGCAAATATCTTCTCAGTTCCATCGGTTTCCTTTTAGTTTTGCTGATTGTTTCCTTCTCTGTGCAGCAGCTTTGTGTCTTGATGAGGTCCCAATAGTTCATTTTTGCTTCGGTTTCCCTTGTCTCTGGAGATGTGTTGAGTAAGAAGTTGCTGTGGCCGAGGTCAAAGAGGTTTTTGTCTGCTTTGTCCTCGAGGATTTTGATGGCTTCCTGCCTTACATTTAGGTCTTCCACCCATTTTGAGTTTATTTTTGTGTCTGGTGTAAGAAAGTGGTCCAGGTTCATTTTCTGCATGTCGCTGCCCAGGTCTCCCAGCACCACTTGCTGAAGAGACTGTCTTTATTCCATTGGATATTCTTTCCCGCTTTGCTCAGAGATGAGTTGGCCATACGTTTGTGGGTCTGTTTCTGGGCTCTCTGTTCTGTTCCATTGATTTGAGCGTCTGTTTTTGTGCCAGTAATGAGCGCTGGCTTTATGGCTAGACTCAGTGGTGTGAGGAAGTCTTTCCAAACAGAGAAACTGAGGCTCAGAGAGATTAAGTCACTGGCTTCAGGCCACAGGGCCTGGAGGTGGGGGTGGGGCTCACATCAGGGCTGCGGGCCGCGGGGGCCCCAGCTGACACAGCCCACTCTGCACCCCAGACGTGGACCTTTCCTGCAATGACCTGACACGGGTGCCCGAGTGCCTGTACACCCTCCCCAGCCTGCGCCGCCTCAACCTCAGCAGCAATCAGATCTCGGAGCTGTCCCTGTGCATCGACCAGTGGGTGCATGTGGAGACCTTGAACCTGTCCCGCAACCAGCTCACCTCGCTGCCTGTACGTCCGGACCTGGGGAGGGGAGAGGGATGGCTGCCGAGCTGCCCCGGCCCCTGCCCCTGACTCCCAGCCACGTCTCCCCTCCAGTCAGCCATCTGCAAGCTGACCAGGCTGAAGAGGCTGTACCTGAACTCCAACAAGCTGGATTTCGATGGGCTGCCCTCGGGCATCGGCAAGCTGGCCAACCTGGAAGAGTTCATGGCCGCCAACAACAACCTGGAGCTGATTCCTGAAAGCCTCTGCAGGTGCTGGGCCAAGTGGGGGCTGGGAGACCTAGGGCATAGAAAACCCCAGAATCATAGACCCGCCCCCTGCAATCCCTGCACATCGTGCAACATGGGTGGGTTAGCTCAGCTTTATGGATCAAGACCCAAGTCCTGTGCCAGCATGAGTTTGGGACCCAGCGCCAGCCCTCCTTCTGGAGGTCACCGTGTCCACTGGCATGGCCTCCTCACGACTCTGCAAAGTCCTTCAGGCAGAGAACCGAGGACCCTCAGTGGCTTCCAAGCTAATTTGAGGACAGAATATGGTGGTTTTTTTTTTTTTTTTTTTTTATTTAAGTGTATTTGTTTATTTTTTAAGAGGAAGAGAGCACAATCAGGGGAGGGGCAGAGAGAGAGGGAGACACGGAATCTGAAACAGGCTCCAAGCTCTGAGCTGTCAGTACAGAGCCTGACATGGGGCTCAAACTCGGAAGTGGTGAGATTATGACCTAGGCTGAAGTCGGACCCTTAACCAACTGAGCCACCCAGGTGCCTCTAAACCCAGTGGTTTCTTTTTTTTTTTTTAAGTTTATTTTTTTTAGAGAGAGAGAGCATGAGCAGGGAAGGACCAGAGAGAGAGAGTCACAGAATCTGAAGCAGGCTCCAGGCTCTGAGCTGCCAGCACAGAGCCCGATGCGGGGCTCGAACTCATGAGCTGCGAGATCATGACCTGAGCCGAAGTTGGACACTTAACCAACTGAGCCACACAGGCACCTCCCCCACCGTGGCTTCTTAACTAGACGGGCTACTCAATTTCTCTGGCCTTCCCCAGCTCCCCATCTCTGGAACCAGAAGTTTCCCTGCCTCCCTCCCAACCTCATCTGTCCCCTCCCTGAGGCTCGGCTCTGTCCTCACAGGTGCACAAAGCTGAGGAAACTTGTCCTGAACAAGAACCGCCTGGTGACTCTCCCAGAGGCCATCCACTTCCTGACAGAGATCGAGGTCTGGGCTGGGCAGGCTGGGTCCATGGAGAGGGGAGGAGGGGAGGGCAGAGGTGCAGGCAGACCCTCAGGAAAGAGCACACAAAGCAGTGTCACTGGGGTGGGGTTACCCAGCAGAGGCCCCCTGGAGGGGTGGCAGGGCCACAGTTGGGAGAAGGTGAATCGCCTCCCCGTGTCCATCTGATACTTGATGGCATCATTTTAGCCCCACGACCAGCCTCCAAGGTCCCGTTTTACAGATGGGAAAGCCGGAGGCCACGAAGCAGGCGCAGAGCTGGGGTGGGAAAGAACCCGGGCGTCTGCAGAGAGCAGGGCGGGTGTGACCAGGAGGCAGGTCTCGGACTCATCACCCCCGTGTCCCCCCCCCCCCCCACGAGGCAGGTCCTGGACGTGCGGGAGAATCCTAGCCTGGTCATGCCTCCCAAGCCCGCTGACCGCGCGGCCGAGTGGTACAACATCGACTTCTCGCTGCAGAACCAGCTGCGGCTGGCAGGCGCGTCCCCTGCTACGGTGGCTGCGGCAGCAGCTGGTAAGCAGGGGATGTCTGGCCTGGGAGCCGGGGGCACGTTTCTCCCGGCCTCAACTTCTCCATCTGTCTGTGGGGTGGGACACACACTGCTTCTTAATCCTGGGGGGTTGGATTGGTCCCTGGTTGGCTGGGTGCCCGAGGGCCCAGCTGTTTATTCCTCCCCAAAGCAGGAAGTGGGCCCAAGGACCCCCTGGCTCGGAAGATGCGACTGCGGAGGCGCAAGGACTCAGCCCAGGATGACCAGGCTAAGCAGGTGCTGAAGGGCATGTCAGATGTGGCCCAGGAGAAGAACAAAAAGCAGGAGGTAAGCCAGGCCAGGGGCTGGGACAGGACAGGTGTCCCTGGGCTCTTCTTAAGACAGTGTGACCCAGGCCTAGAGGGCGAGTGGGTCCTGGGTAGAGAGAACAGTCCATGCAAAGGCCCTGAGGTGGGTCCATGAAGAGACCAGCTTGAGTGGCTGTGATGAGGCAAGCTATGCCTTGTGACTGTGACCCCAGGAAAGTACTGACACCCGAGCCCCTGGGGGCAAGGCCCGGCGCTGGGACCAGAGCCTGGAGAAGCCACGCCTTGACTACTCTGAGTTCTTCACGGAGGACGTGGGCCAGCTGCCTGGCCTGACCATCTGGCAGATAGAGAACTTTGTGCCTGTGCTGGTGGAGGAAGCCTTCCACGGCAAGTTCTATGAGGCCGACTGCTACATTGTGCTCAAGGTGAGGGTCGGGCATGTTGTTGGGGGTTAGGACCCCCCAGTAAGCTTGTCTTAGATGGCTCAGAGTCCCCAGCGCCAGTTTTGTTCACCGAGGCAAGGTGGGGGGGCGGTTTGCAAAGGAGATGGGTGGGGATGCCCCAGTCGGAGGTGTGGCAGTGCCCCCCACCCACCGTGGGACTGGGGAGTCTGTGGCAGTTAGAGTGGCCTCTGTGGGGGTGACCTGGGGAGCCAGGACGCCCTGGCCAGGGCTGACATGGCCTCTGCTGCCCCCCCGCCCCCCAGACTTTTCTGGATGACAGTGGCTCACTGAACTGGGAGATCTACTACTGGATCGGCGGGGAGTCTACACTGGACAAGAAGGCTTGCTCTGCCATCCATGCGGTGAACCTGCGTAATTATCTCGGGGCCGAGTGCCGCACTGTGCGGGAAGAGATGGGCGACGAGAGCGAAGAGTTTCTGCAGGTGCCAGCCAGCCAGAGGGCCGGGCCTTGGGTGGGGCGGGGCCTGTGGTGGGCGGGGCCAAAGGCAGGGGCGGAGCTGAGACCAAAGGAGTTAAGGGGTGAGACCTAAGGCAGACAGCCCGTCAGGGGAACTGGATGAGGCCACAGGTGGGGAGCCTGGGCCAGTGTCGCCAAGAGAGAGCTGGGGAGCAAGGACCAGTAGTTCCAAGGGGGTGGGGCTCCAAGCTGGGCGCCGAGGAGGCGGGCGAGCGCAGGACCCGGAGTCAGAGAGCAGGGTTAGCAGGCTGCGCTGTCCTTTTGGCCAGCTGGTTGCGCACACAAGACTTAATTCACCCGTTCGCCCTCTCCCAGAAACCTGCTTGGTCCTGTGCCCCGATACGTGCACATCTAGACTCGCTGTGTGTGTGTAAAGCGTAACAAGAGTGAACACAGAGTTTTGTACCTGGTAACGTTGAGATAATGCGTTTATGGACACAGATCTCAGCTTCATCACGAATCTGTAGCACTTAGTGCAGGGAGAGGCGACTCTGTCCTCCTGACAGGAGGTATTTGGAGGGGGGCGGGGGGGCAGCTCAGTGACGGAGGACCACACTCTCACACACACAGGTGTTTGACAACGACATCTCCTACATTGAGGGTGGAACTGCCAGTGGCTTCTACACTGTGGAGGACACACACTATGTCACCAGGTGAGGGGGTGTGCGGGTGGGCGGCACTAACCTGGACTTGGCTGGGAAAGGTTGGGAGAGAAGGTGTTCGAGTTAAATCGGCCCCTTTGTGCGCTCCCCACCCACCCCCACCCCGTCACTGTTGCTCTGCCGCCAGGATGTACCGTGTGTATGGGAAAAAGAACATCAAGTTGGAACCTGTACCTCTTAAGGGGGCCTCCCTGGACCCAAGGTAGGCCCCCCTGCCCCGAGGTGGGAGTGCTTGAGCCCATACCTCCTCCCCACTAGCCGGGGGCAGGTTTGGGTTTTAGAAGAAGAGGCCGTCCAGCAATCCTTTTAAGCCTTGTCTTATTGAGCTTGTCGGCGCCCGCAAGGGGGATAAATCCCACAAGGAGGAATTCGGGGCCGGGTCTAGGGCATGAGGGCAGTCGCTGCCCGTGTCTGGCGCTGCCCCTCCTGCCCCTCCCATCCAGGTTCGTTTTCCTGCTGGATCGAGGGCTGGACATTTACGTGTGGCGGGGGGCCCAGGCCACACTGAGTAGCACTACCAAGGCCAGGTATGAAGACTATGCTCTGTTCAGACATGGTGGGGTGTGTTCTATAAATACAGATGGTCACCTCTAAGAAGGAGCACAGGACTCACTAAGGGCTTTGCACACCACCCCCCTCCAGGCTCTTTGCGGAGAAAATTAACAAGAACGAGCGAAAAGGCAAGGCAGAGATCACACTGCTGGCACAAGGTCAGGAGTCCCCAGAGTTCTGGGAGGCGCTGGGCGGGGAGCCCCCTGAGATCAAGAAGCATGTGCCGGATGACTTCTGGCCACCTCAGCCCAAGCTGTACAAGGTGAGCTGTGGTGTGGGTGCAGCACTGGCCTGACTTCCTGAGCCTCGCACCCCTGTGGTGGCCGTGGACTTTGGTGGGGAGAGGGTGCCACCTTCTGGACAGGAAACAGAGCAAAGGTCTAGAGGCTCTGAGTGAGGCCATGAGAAATAGTGTTAGGTTGTGGTTCCAGGAAGGTGTGGCTAGAGAGAGAGGCTACAAAATGCCTGGGTTCCGGGGCTGAGAACCTGGCCTTAATTCTGTAGGTGACAGGAAGCCCCGGGGTGGGGGTGGGGGGTTGCAAGCAGGAAAAGAACAAGTTAAGAGAATTAGAAAAGACAGGAAGGACTTGGAGAGCGTCGGCAGTGAAAGTACCATTTAAAAGCCCTTCCACTGATAGAATGCCCTTAAAACACTGGTGGAGGGAGGAAACTGAGGTCCAAAGAGGAGCAGGCAGTGGTCCTGAGCGCACACAAGAGGGCAGAGGCCAGACTCCAAAGCAGGGGTCTGCTGGGGGGGTCAGGCTCCTTCCCCCAGACCCCGCCTGCCCCTGCCACGCCCACCTCTTCGTCCTGCCAGGTGGGCTTGGGCCTGGGCTATTTGGAGCTGCCACAGATCAACTACAAGCTCTCTGTGGAACATAAGACACGTCCCAAGGTGGAACTGATGCCGAGGATGCGGCTGGTGAGACGGAGGGAGGAGGGAAGGGGGGCCGACGGGAGCCCTCCATGGTGGCGGGACATCGGCCTTGACCTCCAGCCTTTACCCTGCAGCTGCAGAGCCTGCTGGACACGCGCTGTGTGTACATCCTGGACTGTTGGTCCGACGTGTTCATCTGGCTGGGCCGCAAGTCCCCGCGCCTGGTGCGCGCCGCCGCCCTTAAGCTGGGCCAGGAGCTGTGCGGCATGTTGCACCGGCCGCGGCACGCCGCCGTCAGCCGCAGCCTGGAGGGCACGGAAGCGCAGGTGCGCACTGCGGCCCCGCCCACACAGCCACGCCTCTGGCGGCCTCTCCCCTCTGTCTTGCTGGGCCCCGCCCCTCTGCCATCGTGCCCCGCCCTCATTTCTAGGCCACGCCCCCTTTCTGACCCTGTCAAGCCACCCCCGAACGTCTGCCTTAACTGCCTTAGACCCCCCCACTCTAGCTCCTGTTTTCACCCCCTTGGCAGGTGTTCAAGGCCAAGTTCAAGAACTGGGACGACGTGTTGACCGTGGACTACACGCGCAATGCCGAGGCCGTGCTGCAGGGCCCGGGACTCACTGGGAAAGTGAAGCGCGACACAGAGAAGAAAGAGCAGATGAAGGCTGACCTCACGGCGCTGTTCCTGCCGCGGCAGCCGCCCATGGCGCTGGCGGAGGTGAGGGCGGGGCCGGGGCGAGGCGGGGCGGACTTGGCCCAGGACCTGCCGCGGGGGGGCGGGGCTCCCTGTGGGCCCTGCCGGGGGTGACTGGCTGGGGGGTGACTGGCCACCGTCGTCTGCAGGCCGAACAGCTGATGGAGGAGTGGAACGAGGACCTGGACGGCATGGAGGGCTTTGTGCTCGAGGGCAAGAAGTTCGCGAGGCTTCCGGAGGAGGAGTTTGGCCACTTCTACACGCAGGACTGCTATGTCTTCCTCTGCAGGTGCCGCGCGGCCCCTCCCCTGGAGCTAGGGGCCTCGAGCCCCTGCTCACCGCCCTCTGACCTCCCTTCCTCCCCCCCAGGTATTGGGTCCCCGTGGAGTACGAGGAGGAGGAGGAGGAGAGGAAGGAAGAGAAGGAGGAGGAGAAAGCAGGGGCGGAAGGCAAAGAAGGCGAGGAAGCAGCGGCCGAGGCAGAGGAGAAGCAGCCGGAGGAGGACTTCCAGTGCATCGTGTACTTCTGGCAGGGCCGGGAAGCCTCCAACATGGGCTGGCTCACCTTCACCTTCAGCCTGCAGAAAAAGTTCGAGAGCCTCTTCCCCGGCAAGCTAGAGGTGTGTCGGCCACGCCCCCACAGCCTCCTTCGAGGGACCCCGGGGGCAGGGTGGGGAGCCGGGGAGCTGCTGTTCCTAACCCCTCCACACCCCCAGGTGGTGCGCATGACACAGCAGCAGGAGAACCCCAAGTTCCTGTCCCATTTCAAGAGAAAGTTCATCATCCACCGGGGCAAGAGGAAGGCGGCTCAGGGGGCCCTGCAGCCCAGCCTCTACCAGATTCGCACCAATGGCAGCGCCCTCTGCACTAGGTTCCTGGCCCGTTAGGGGGCGGGGGGGGACTGGGAGCACATGGGGGGCAGGTGGGCGGCAGCACCTGCCTGCTGACACCTCCCCTTCCCCAGGTGCATCCAGATCAACACAGACTCCAGCCTCCTCAACTCCGAGTTCTGCTTCATCCTCAAGGTGGGTTGTGGGTGTGGCCAGGACTGGAGCACAGTGTGGTGGGTTGTAAGCGGGACCTGACTTGAACCGCGCCCCCCAGGTTCCCTTTGAGAGTGAGGACAACCAGGGCATCGTGTACGCCTGGGTGGGCCGGGCTGCGGACCCAGACGAGGCCAAGCTTGCGGAAGACATCCTGAACAGCATGTTTGATGCCTCCTATAGCAAGCAGGTGACGGGGCAGGTGGCGGGTGGGCAGGCAGTCGGGTGAGGGCCGACTGGGGACCTGGGCCCGACAGACCGTTCCCCCACAGGTCATCAACGAAGGTGAGGAGCCCGAGAACTTTTTTTGGGTGGGCATCGGGGCACAGAAGCCTTATGACGGTGACGCCGAATACATGAAGCACACTCGGCTCTTCCGGTGAGCCCAGGGCCCAGACCCCTCCCCCAGCTCCCAGACCTCTCCCCCAGCTCCCTCCTCAGTCCTGTGGCTCTCGTGACCCTCAGTCTCTCCCTGACCCTTGACCTCCAGGTGCTCCAACGAGAAGGGCTACTTCGCGGTGACTGAGAAGTGCTCTGATTTCTGCCAAGATGACCTGGCAGATGATGATATCATGCTGCTAGACAACGGCCAAGAAGTGAGCCTCCACCCCCACCCCCACCCCCACCCCCACCCTGACCCTGACCCTGACCATTCACGGGGCCTACCCACTGGTAGACTGGAACCTGGGGCTGGAGCGGGGGTTCTCCTGGGTCCCCTGAGACAACCTGTCCCGCTGTCCCCACAGGTCTACATGTGGGTGGGGACCCAGACGAGCCAGGTGGAAATCAAGCTGAGTCTGAAGGCCTGCCAGGTGAGCCCGGAGGTGGGGAGGGCCGGGGTGGGCCTGGGGGGCCAGGGGCACCTCCAGAGACTCACGCCGTCGCCTGGCGACCAGGTGTACATCCAGCACATGCGGTCCAAGGAGCACGAGAAGACCCGCCGCCTGCGCCTGGTCCGCAAGGGCAACGAGCAGCACGCCTTCACTCGCTGCTTCCACGCCTGGAGCACCTTCCGCGAGGCCCTGGCCTAGGGCGGCCGCCACCCACGGTGCCCCGGCCACAAACCCACGCTCCAGGCCAGGGCGAGGAGGGGCCTCTGTCCGTCCGCTGCCTGCCCACAGAGGCAGCCCCCGCTCCGGCTGCCACCCCCAGCGCCGCGGTCCCCAGCAGCACCGACAGGGAGACCCTGGCCGCTGCCCTCGGGCATCTGGACACTGGGAGTCCCTCCCTCCTGAGCTCCTGTGATGCCTCCTCCCCACCAAGGATAAAAGCAGGTGTGGCTGCCTTTTAAGAGATATTAAATGCTTTTATTTTCAATATTAAAAATCAGTATTTTTAATATTAAAACCGCGCTAATTTTAACAAAATGACAGGGAAAAACCCCAAGGTACGATCTACAGGGAAATCCATCCTGACTGACCTCCCCACCCACCGACCCTCACACACACGCACACACGCACGCTTGCACACGCACTCTGACTGGCCCCAGCAGAGCTCCCAGTCATACATGCACACGTCACAGACTTGGGGGAGGGGTGCTGGCCCGGAACAAGTACCAAAATAGTTTTAGAAATGCCTGTCCAGCCCGGCACAGGCGTTAGAAAAATACTCTTTGCAAAGGGAACGGGAAAGGACGGTGTGTTGAGTGGGAGGTGGCACGGGGCTTGGGGCCCCGCTGTCCTCACCGGCAGCGCCCGGCTTCCAGGGAGCCAACGCCCAGCGGAGGGGCCGAGGTGACTCTACCCCAGAGGCTCCAGGCTGAGTCCCAGGCCCACACCCCTGCACCCCCCTGGGCAGAGGTGGGCAGGTCTCGCTGGAGGCCGTGGGTTAGCAGGTGCAGGTCTCTGCGCAGGGCCGGGGGTCCCGGATCCCAGCTCCCAGCATGGCAGCCGACAGCCAAGCGGTTTTGGCCTTCCTGGTAAAGGAAGAGGAGAGGGGTCGGGGAAAGCGGGGGAGACCTGAAACTGCCG
Source organism: Proteles cristata cristata (assembly GCA_017311185.1). Taxonomy (NCBI): domain Eukaryota; kingdom Metazoa; phylum Chordata; class Mammalia; order Carnivora; family Hyaenidae; genus Proteles; species Proteles cristata. Next base: position 868,516 of record JAESUZ010003526.1, on the reverse strand, counting down.
ATGGCCTGGCTGCAGAGGAGCCGCCGCCTCTCTAGGGCAGGCAGAAGGGCCACCCCACCCATTCAGGAAGAAGGGTCCTTCGGGGACGGCCAGTGGTGGGCTGGTGGAGTCTGAGCACTGACCACACTGGGCCCACTGAGGCCCAGGGCGTGGCCAGGGAAGAGGTGGTAGTAACCCTGGGAGACGAAGAGGGAGCTTGGGGGGTGGGGGCACCAGGCGCACCTGGAGGGGCCCCACAAGAGCCGGAGGGATCCCCTCCGTAAAGCGGCCAGGCCAAGCCACCCCCGCGCCCCAAGCCGCCACCGCCTCTAGGTGGTTTGCTCTGGCCTGGCTGCAAACACCAGCCATGCCGTCCAGGCGCTGACGGGCTGGCCCTGCCTTTCTAGTACTGAACTGCGAAAACGCGCACTGCCGTACGGTAAGGACCAGGTAGACCCGGGGCCCCCAACCCGCAGCACCTCATTTGATCAGGACGGCGCAGGCTTGAGCTTCCTCTTCGGCCAGGTTCCTCAGGTTCTTCTCTGATTCCTCTGAAGAGCTGCAGGGAGGGGGGCGGAGGTCAGAGGGTCCTGGGACCTGGCCCTTCCTCGGGCCTCTGTGCCCAGCTCCCGCAGGCTGAAGGGTGGCAGAGGGAGGCTGTGGAGCCAGGGCAGCCCCTCCTGCAGCCGCGCCCACCCGCCTGCCTCACCCCAAGAAATCCTTCACATCCTCCACTGTGACGTCCCCTGTCGTGTCCAGCGTGGTGTCAGCACTGGTGGCTGAGTCAATGGACATGGGCGAGAGCGTGGCCTCAGGCGGCTCTGGGGTGTCTGCAGGGAGGAAGTGATCAGGACCCCACCTGGCCATCTGGGCACCTCTGCCTTCTACCTTCCACCCGTGGGGACCTGACCTGGACCCAAACCCAGCCCGCCACGGGGAGACCCCCACCCCCTCCCACCTGGCCGGTCCCTCCCCAGGCTCTGGCCTCCACCAGGCTGCTGCCGCCTGACAGGTCTGCCTGCCTGCCTGCCCGCCCACCTGCCTGAGCGGCGTGGGCACACCCAGCCCCCTTACCATCTCCCTTGCTGCGGACAGGATCCGGGCTTCCGTCACAGCTCTCTGGGGACAGGACCACACCTGGCGTCCCGTTAGCCTGGCTCAGCTTGGGCGACTCTCGGAGCCTGTGGCTGTAGAGATGAGGCCATGATGGGTGCCACAGGCAGGTGTCTCAAGGCTCAAGTGCCAGGCCCTGCCCTCCCTCTCCTGGGCCCCAGGACCAGAGAGGGGGGAACCCCAGGGAGGGCCACCCTGGTTCCATGCAGAATTTGAGCACCGGGATGAGACCAGCCTTAGTAACAGGCCCCCAGGACTGCCCCCTCCATGCACCTTGTGTGGGTGGCGTCTCGGGGCCAGCTAATGTCCAGAGAGCAGAGAGGCTCTGTGATGTTCCGGGCGCTCAGAGAGAAGCGTTCAAACTCCGATGGAGAAATCAGGTAAAAACCTGGGTGGGCGGATCAAGAGTGGGGTGCAGTTAGGGGGTGTGACCCCAGCCACAACCCCTCAGCGGCACCCCCGCACAGCCCTGCTGTAGGCGCTGCCCAGCAGCTCTCCCGGCCCCCCGCAGGCCGCTTGTCCCAGGACGCCTTCCCCTCACCCTGGCCGTGGCGCGTGAAGACGCAGGAGGCGATGCCGCTGATGTCCTCCTTCCGGATACAGGAGTAGTGGACCTGAGGCCGCAGGCCAGGCACGGAGAAGACGTGCACGTCGCCCAGGTTGGTGAGGCAGGCCAGACAGGTTTCAGCGTAGTCCTCACAGGCCACGCTGGCAAACGTGGCAAGTGCCACCTTGCGCACCCGACAGCCCTCGTGGGCTGTAAGCTTGAACTTGGTCTTGGCGCTCACCTTGGGGAGCGTAAACACCTGGCGGCAGGTGGGTGGCCGGTGAGCAGGGACTGGCCCTGTCCGTACCCAAAGGGCCCGCCCTCCCAGATGAGGGCACAAGCTCTTGCCCCAAACCCAGCCTGCCAGTTGGGCCTGCACCCTGGCTGCCTAGTGGCCTCTGCCTGGGCACCCTCTGCCCCAAGCTACCCTCTCCTCAGACTTCACCTAGGCATCACACTGCTCCCGGACACCTCCGGGGGCCCCTCCATCTGGGACCAAACCAGTCACACTGGGTGGTAAGGTAAGGTGGCTGGTAGCCACTCAGATCACGAGTTCCTGCCAGACAGAGCCCTGTGGAGGGCTCAGAGGGTCCTGGTGGGGACTCAGTGAGGTAGGAGGGTCCTGGGGCACGTGGCCGGCTGAGGAAGCATCTGGGCTCCCCAGGGGGAATCTCTGCTAGTTTGGGGGGATGTGTCTCAGGCGGAGAGGGGGCCTCAGCAGATCGGGAGTAGAGTGCGGGCAGTTTCTGGAGGGTCTAATGGTGTCTGAGGTGGGAGCCCGGAGGGTCTCCATGTTGCTTTACCTTGAACTGCTCCTCAGATGCGATGAGCACAGCGTGGCCGCCCTGCATGTCAGGTGCCTGTGCCAGATCCCGAGAGGCCTCGTACGGCTCGGGCAGTGGCCGGCCGCGCCCATCCAACACAGCAATGGCCACCACGGGCGCACGGTGCATCAGCTGCACCTCCTTGCCCAGCACAGCCTCCACCGCCCGCTCAGCTCGCTTCTCGCCCCCTGCTGCGGCCGCCGGCACCTCCAGTGCATAGGCAAACACGGACCCCGAGTTGGTGCCTGCCCACATGGTGGGCCCGTGGTGGGCCGCTGCGGGACGACAGGGGCTGGTGAGGTGGGGTGTCAGCCGCCCCACACAGGTTCCTTCCCTCTTCTCCAGATACCCCAGCATCGGTTCTCCCGTGTCCCACGCCTCCCCAGGGACCTCAGCAGGCCTCGGGCCTGAAGCACCTCTACACTGCTGACAAAATTTGGGGCCTCAGATACAGCCCTCCTGTAGAAGTGGGAATGGCTCCCAGGACATCACGAGGATGTCACCAGGTACCCAAACTAGACCCTGATCTCTCCAACCCCAACCCGCTGTCCCCTCGGCCCCCATTTCAGTGACAGGGTCCCCCCAAGCACCCCTGACACCCCCTCACCATATGCCACTGCTAGCCCCACCGACAGACTTGGAACTAGCCCGCACCCCACAGATGCGCTCCAGCTGGCCGCAGCCCACCCCCTCAGTGCGCTTTCCACCCAACAGCCAGGCGTGGAGTCTTTGGGGTCAGGCTGGAATGAAATGAGGCTGGCAGAGACGCCGTCTAGCCGGCTGTCCCTGTGTGAGCTGAACCTCTGGGGAAGGTCCCTGGTGGAGATTCAGAGCCGAATGCCCAGGAGCCAGCAGGAGCCAGCAGTCACTGTTGTGTGCCCTTTATGAATCGGTGACCTCAGCAACAACCACCAGGGGGAGCCAAACCCCGGGGAAAAATGAGCAACTTGAAACGTTGCCCAGACCGGGAACACCAGCCAGCTGGGGAACCTGAACGCCATGCCATCAGCCTTCCCACGGGGACAGCAGAACAAGGTGAGGAGCCTGGGGCTACCAGGTCCAGACGCTGAGAAAATCCATCGGATAAAAGATCCTCAACAAATAAATGACATCAGAAGGAGGGGGGCCTCCCCTCTCCAGCTCAGAGCCTGTAAGTCCTTAGCATCAGTGCCACACCAAGTGCAGACTGACTAGATGCTGACCCAACATCAACTACAAAAAGGCATTTTTGAGATGTAAGGAGAAAACCATCCCAGCCCAAGTGTGACAAGATGGATGAGCACCGGCTCCGCGGGTGGGTACGGGCACCGTGGCTGATGGTTATGCCTGACAGACACACACTCAAGTCCTCAAGCGCAGATTTTCACGTACAATAGTCCAGCCAGATAAATGCCACGGTGTGGGGTGGGGACAGCTCGCAAGCTGTCTCCTCTACGTGGGGTGACTGCACTCTTCTTTTTGTGTTTGGTTAAAAGTCGCCATTATACAAGGTAAAAATCAGTGAGTCAGTCAATAAACCTGACCACGTGGCTCTGCAGAGGACTGTCCTGGGGCTCCCACCACTCAGGGGCACCCGTCCCTGCGGAGTGAGGCGGCCAGCGCCAGCGCCTCCCCAGCCTCCCCGTGCCCGGGCCATCTTCACAGCACATACCCACCTCGGCCGCTGGCACTGGCTGAGCGCCGCACTCTCCTCCCCAGATCTTGGGCTCCCGTCTCCCTCTTCAGGTCTCAGAGGCCCACCTGGCTCACTCACCAACCCCTCAGAGCTGGAAATCCCAGGGGGGACCCCTTGGGGTGGCCGGGACACTGTCGCCAGCTCAGTCTGGCATACGGAGCGCTTTCCACCCTCCTGGGTGCCGCGGTCCCCCCGTCTCCCCGCTTCCTGGATGGCCAACTCAGGCCCGTCCTCCCGGCCTGGCCCCCTGGCCTCACCATCTCGAAGGAATGTGTCGGCGAAATAGAGGCAGCGAACGACGCCCGAGAGGGAGTCGTCGGCTGAGCGGGGCTCAATGCGGCGCTGCACGGGGGTCATCTCCACGTCATGGGGGCAGGCCTGCTCGGCCAGCTGCGCATTGGCCTCCTGCAACTAGAGGGGCACCAGCCTCCAGAACGCCGCCTCCCCCACACCCCGGATGCTCCCATGCAGCCTGGCACCCGACATCCCAGCACCCTCCCCGGCCTGTCCTGATCGTCAGGGATGGAGGGAGCGGGGGAATCCAGGGGCCGGGGCGACGGAAGGGACACCGAGCTCGGAGCTGAGGCTCCACTGCTGTGTCCGGCCCCGACAGGCAGAGAGGTGACACCTGGGCAGCGGGGCCCCGGCTCACCTTGCTGTTGGCGTTAGCGGCCCGCTTCTTGCCCGAGACTCGGCTTTTGCGGATGCGCCGGAAAGACTGACGCAGAGACTTCTTGAGGGACTTCACCCGGGACAGCGGCCCTTCCATGGCCAGCGAGTCGCTGGGATGCAGGGTACACCTGGGGGCAGCCAGGTGCCGGCTGTGCCACGGAACAGACTCCTGGCGAAGCCGCCGCGCTCCTGCCCGCCCTGGGGCTCAGGGAGCCGGAGCCCCGCTGCCCCCTCGAACCTAGCGGCTGGGGGCGTAACTCCCTCCCAGCAGCACTTCTCGTAAGGACAGAGCTGCCAGAGGGGAAGGGGACCTGAAGGTTGCCCTACCTGCACCTTGTTAGAGCTCAGAAAGGGAAACTGAGCCCAGACAGGTATGGGGAGACACCAGAGGTCTCACGGGACGCTGGGGCCAGGTGCAAGTGCAGACCCCACTCACCGGGCTCCGGGCCCAACACACACACACCTGGCCAGCACCGGGCTCTTGCGCTGATAGTCGAAGAGGCCAAAGCCATGACTGGTACCAAAGGCCACGAGGCTCCACTCAGCATGGAGCGTGATAGCAGTGACAGCAGCTGGTGGCAGGCACTGAACCAGCACTCGGGGCTGGAAGCCAGCAGGCCACGGCAGTGGCCCCGTGCGCGGACTCAGCCGCTCGTGGCCCTTCCACGTGAAGCCCTCCCGGTCCTGGAGGAGGTCCACGCCGGCCACGCTGACCGCCTGCTCTGATGGCACGTCACTGAGCTCTAGCACCAGCACCTGAACACACAGCCGGGACGGGGTGGGGGAGGGGTCAGCATGGAGGCTGGGACTGCCCAGACCCCACCTGGACCTGCAGAGCCACTGTTAGGGTGGCCCCAGCACGGTCTCTACTTTATCTGCTTAATAAGCACTTGCTGAAAGCCTAGTGTATATCAGAGCCTTCGCTCAGCACTAGGGAACAGGATGGTGACCAAGACCAGCTGGTCCTTGCCTTCCAGAAGCAAAATATCCCACCCCTGCAAGCCTCCCTCCGTTTAGCAATAAGCATACATTGAGCACCTTCTGTATACTGCATGAGTGAGAGTAGAACAGCAGTCACCAAGACCCGCTGGCCTTTGGAGCAAAGCACCCCCACCAGCCTGTGTCCTATTTGACAGTAATTACCCACTGAGCCCCACACGCCATGCCGAGAGCTGGAGGCGCGGCAGTGCCCCGGACCTGCTGGTCCCCACTCAGTGCTCCCCTAACGCCTGCGCACCCGCCCCTGGTGTAGTTCCCTGTGGCCAGAGCCTGGACTCCAGGCCTCCAACAGGCTCCACACCTCCCTGGCTGGCCTCACCCCAGCCAGCCCCACCTGGAGCCCCATTCCCACCTCTGGGCTTTTTGCGCAAGTGCACCTACCCCCCCCCCCCCACCTACTCGACCCTGTAGGTCAGGCCCCCTTCCTCCAGAAAGCCCTCTGAGACCCCAGCCCTGGGACACCTACGCCTTACCTGGCCTGCAGTGCCAGCTACCACCATCTGGGCTGTGTACTTGCAGAGCGCCACCTTCTGCACGCCGAGCCGGGGATCGTCGCTATAGGGGTCAAAGCAGCCCACCTGGAGGGCGGGATGGAGGGGTGACATGGGGCAGGGCTGGGACCAGGCTCCCCAGGGCCGGGGTAAGGGCCCACCTTGCGAAAGGGCGGCCAGTCGTCCTCAGCGGCCTGGGCCAGGCTGTCAGCATGCTCGCAGTCTGTTTGGAAGAGGCCAGCCGTGCTCAGCTTGTAGAGTGGCCGCAAGGCCACACCAGAGGCATCCCAGAACCGCACGGTGCCATCCTCGTGGCTGTAAGGAAGGCAACGTCAGGCCCAGCCCAGGTCCCTGTGCACCCCCCATTCCACGCATCTGGTGACCACTCACTGAGCACCTACAACATATGCCATGCACTGATCAGATGCCTATTGCACACAGCAAACAGGAGGCATCTACTGTACACGTGTTGAGTGCCTACTGTGTGCCAGACCACATGCATTTGGACCTCTCAAACAGGGTGAGAAGGTGTGGAAATAACCACCAGTGAGAAGCAGGAGATGACATAGGAGATAATGCAGGGAACAGAGGCTATAGGCGCATCCAGAAAAGGCGGTCAGGAGTTAGCCACAGAGCAGCAGGAAGCCTGGGAAGGCTGGGAGGAAGCAGGGAGGGGAAGTGGGGGGCAGGAGCAGACAAATCTGGGGTGCAGCCTCAGGACACAGCTGCAGAGCCCACGTCAGGGACCTTTGGGCGGCGGTGGGAGCCCAGAGCCAGGGTGTGAAAAGGTTGCATGAGTGTCTGGGGCTGGGTGGGATACCTCCAAAAGCTCTGAAAGCCAAGATTAGGAGTTTTCAGGCAGGGTAGGGGACACTGGAGTCAGAGGCCTGAGGGTCCCAGCAAGGGCAGGCGGCAGGGGCAGGGCAGGAAGTTGGGGCCTGAGTCACTGGGCACGTCAGCGCCCGCCAGGCCTAGACTGGGCTCTCTAGCACCTGCCCTGGGCATAGGAGCGTGGGCCAGCCCAGATTTTCCGGTCCCAGGGCAGGCTGGGTGGGTGGGGCTCAATTCCAGACCAAAAGGCAGGGCAGGGCGGGGCCTCTAACCAGGGCCCAGGGAGGCTTCATCCCAATCCACCCTGCAGGAGAGGGGATGGCCTGGTCCCACCAGAGCCGGGGCCTGAGTCACCCGGCAGGCCAGTACCCACCAGGCCCAGGTCGGGCTCCTGCACTGCATGGGCTGTGCCACGCCCCATCTATCCACATACACAAGCATACGCACGCGCACACACACACACACGTCACACCTGTGCTTGGCCACAGACCACAGGTGTGCACCTACCCAGTCAGCAGCAGTCCCCTCTGCGATGGCTCCTGGGCCAGGTTCCGGCCCCCGGTGATGGGCCAGCTCTGGGAGAGGGAGGCAGAGATGTGGAAACAGGTCAGGACAAACGCCTCATCCTCACCCTCGGCAGGGCACCTGGGCCCCAAACTGCCCGAATTCCCCGTGTACACGGGCCATAGCCTCGCCTCCGAGCCTATGCCTGGAACACCCTCCCTGGCCGCGTCCCCACCCTGCAGGAGGCCCTGGGCACACACCGAGGCGCTAGAGGCAGGCTGGGGGCTCTGCTGCTCGCCAGCGCTCACAATGCGGGCCCACAGCTTGGCGGGGACGTTGGCGACATGTGCCGAGCAGGTGATAGCAGACGAGTGCAGCGGGGCCAGGTACGGGGCAGGCACGGCGGGCCAGCCGGGCGTCTGCAGGTCGAGCACCACCAGCTCCTCCTCGAGCAGCACAGCCAGGGCCTGGGGCTCGTCGAACTCTGTGGGACGAGGGCGGGGTGAGCACAGCCACAGGGGGCATGGGGCGCGGGGCACGGGGTGGGGCACACACCGTCCTCGGGCCGTGTGCTGTGCACTGTGAAGAAATCGATGATGCGGGAGGTGAAGTCCAGGGTCACCAGAGTCTCAGCCCGGAGCACACTCACACAGTGGCGGTCACCGTAGCTGGCGCGGGGCATGCCTCCGCTGAAGATGATGAAGTGGTCCCTGCACGGCAGGTGGGGAAGCCACGTGAGCCACCTGCCAAGCGCACACTGCCCAACCGAGGGAGAGCGCTGTGGGATGCCCCTGTGCCCCAGAGCCCACCCTCCTCCCCCCTGCGGCCCCAGCCCCCCAGCCACATCTGAAAACTGGCTCCCCACCTACCCAGATGCACAGTTTCGCCACAGAATCTTGTTAATGGCTTTGCAGGGGAAGGGGCCTGGAGGGGTGGGACAGTGTCGGGCTCATCCGCTCACAGGGACCAGAAGGGCCTCAGGTCACATTTCTCCAAGCTTCTCCCATTCCTGCTCTGCCTCCATCGCTCCTGGCCTCACAGCTGGCTCCTGGCTCCCACCGAGGGGAAGGCCCATGGCCCAACAGTGGCCCCCTGCCCCCCGCCCGGCAACCTCACCTTCGAGGACGGGGCTCGGCACTGGCCCCTTACACAAGCCCTCCTGGGTACCCCCACCAAGGCCGGGCAGCCCCAAGTGCCTGAGCTCGGGGTCCCCAGCCAACCCCATGCTCAGGTGGCGGGGCTTGCCCGCAGCCTCCCGGCACTCACCGTAGGGCGTGGTGGCTACTGTGGGCTGCGTCGTGGGGGAGCTGCCGGCGCCCGCGGACCAGACGGCGTAGCTGCCGTCACTGTGTGAGCTGACCAGCGTGTTGCCGCTGCGCTCCCAGCACAGGCTCTCCAGCTGCTGCAGGGGGGCGGGGGCGGTGTGAGCAGGGCCCGGAGCAGAGGGCCCCGGCTGCCGGCGCCCGCCTCCCGCACACACCTGGGTCCCCAGGAACACACGGTCCGCGCACCGCGCCGCCCGGTTCCAGATGACCAGCAGGCCCCGGCTGTAGCCGATGAGGATCCTGGTGGGGTCCCGCAGGTGTCCCTGGAGGGATTCCACGGGGCCCAGCGCCTTCCCACACCGGTAGTCGTCCGGCACGCTGCGGAGGGGCGCAGGTGAGCCGGCGGGAGCACCGCCCGCGCGCGCACTGGCTGCTGGGAGGTCCGCCCAGCTCTCACCTTCGAAGAACGTCGTCCGGGGCAAGAGTCTGCCCCTCAAGCAGTGTTAAGGTGGGAACGTCCAAGAAGAAGACGCTGCTGCCCTCGGTGCCCAGGGCCGCCAGGTCACCAGCCGCCAGCAGCAGGACTACGGTGACTCGGGCGAGGCTGAGCGGGCCGCTGTGCGGGACGAGGGGGTGGGTGAGGGTGCAAGCCCTTCCGCCCGCCGAGAAGAGGCATGGAGGGGGCTGGGCTGCTGCTGGTAGCTCATTATGGACCCTCTACGCTCATGGAGGCCCGATTATTGAGTGGGCTGGCGCACCGGGAAGGCGACAGTGGTGGCTGCGGGCATCACAATTAGCTCACTCAATTATTCATCAGGATGTTGGGAAGGAGAGGGATAAAAATAGGCTCCCCAGGTCTTGGAGACAGGCTCCTGAGCCCCTCCCCCTCACTAGGAGGGGAAGGCAGGAAACAGGCCAGCGCCTGGGCCAGGACCAAGGGCTCTAGAACACACGACCCTCCTGAGCCTCACCCAGAGTCTCTGCTGCCAGCCCACAGGTGTCTCTGACTTTGCAGGAGGGCCCCAGACTGACCCTGCCTGCAGAGGATGGGAGACTCCAGGGTCCCGCCCCCGTGTGAGGGTGTCACCCAGCCCCTGCAGGGGGCAGGACACACCTCTCACTGAGCAGGTACGGGAGTCCTGAGGGTGAAGGGCTTGCCCACTCTGACCATTGCAGCAAGGGCCAGCAGGGCCGGAGGCCAAGAGGCTCCTCACACTCTCACCAGGAGTCCAGGTCCACCCCAGTGACCCCTGGAGTGTCCTGCTGGCACCTCATACAGCCTGGGACAAAAACTTCCTTGTCCCCTAACTGCCCTATCACCCACGCACATTGTCACCCACTGCCCCCCTCCAAACTGTTAAAGGCCCTAGCGGTCCCCAGAGCGGGGACACTACCTGCTCGCCTCAGATTCAGCCAGAGGCCCCTATCTCACACTTGCAAAACCCACATGGCCCAGCTCTCAGGACCCCGAGCCCAGCTCCAGGCACCCCGCCACCTGGCACCCTCACTTGAGGGTGGCTTCCTCCTCCCACAGCGCCTGTACGAGGCTGGCTTCCCCACCCTCCCCCGGGATCCCCCTCCCCACCCTGTGCCCACAGCTGATCCCTAGCCGAGTCCTCGGGTACCTGGCACCATCAAAGCCTGGCCGACTGGGTGGCTGGAGGCTGAGTGCTTCCTCCAGGTGGGCGCAGCCATTACGGTGGATGACCTCCCAGAGATGCAGGCTGCTGTCGTCCAACAGGGTCAGGAGGCGGCCCTGGTGGAGGAGCGGAAACCAAGACTGGGCTGGCCTGGGCTGGGGAGGGCGGTGGGGGGGTTGCCCACGGGTGCCGGTGAGGGGGGTGGCTCACCTGGCCAGGCAGGAAGTGCATCTGGGTGACGGTGGCCGTGTCTCGGTGCAGGCCGGTAAATTCCACACCGGGTGCACCGTAGCTGAGAGCACAGGTCAAGGGCAAAAGCAGGTATGGGAGATCCTCCTCTCTGAGAACCATTCCAGTGGGCCCCAGCCAGGCCTGCCTATCCAGAAGCCCTCCAAGGTGCAGATGGGACCCCTCCTTGAGGCAGCACTATCCTATACCCCCAAGACATCCCCAGGCTCAGAGTGCAGGCTCCGCTCTGCTCCTGCAAGTGGGTGCTGCTGTTGTGACCTTTATTTCCTCATCTGTAAAATGGGCTAGTGAGTCCCACTCCCACCTTGCGGGGCTGACGCGGGGCAAGTGAGAATAAAGACACACACACCCAGCACAACTGGTCCCGGCCCGGCATGCAGCCAGGGTTCCGCTCTGTGTTGGCCATGTGTGTGCACACGTCTGTGTACACAAGGGCTGGGCCCCCCAGGTTGGAATCACACAGGCTGAGATGACAGGCCAGGCTTGCGCACGGAAGCCTGGAGCAGAGGAGAGTCCAGGCTGCCTCTTCCCACCGCTCCAGGCCAAGCTCCACTGTGGGCACGGAAACCAACCTCCCTCTGGGGCGTGCAGCCAGGAGCCCCCACTGTGACCGGGGAGAGGCCTCAGCCCACCCATTTCACAGACAATCCGCAGAGGCTTAGAAAGGTTGGGCGACCTGCTTCAAGTGCCTGGTGTCAGTGCCAGAGTCGCAGCAAGGCCAGTCAGGTAGGGCTGAGGGGGCCCCCGGGAGGGAGGGCTAGGGAGGGGTCAGCGTTGCCCAGCAACAACACAGGAGCCCGTTGCTCTGGAGCCAGAGTTGGGATTCCCTGCAGGAGCCAGGAGGACACAGAAGAGGGGACAAAAGAGAGGGCAGGAGCGCTGGGCGGGAACCAGGGTTGCCAAGGAGACAGCTGCCCTTGAGGGGGAGGGGTGGCTTCTGTGGCGAGCCTCAGTTTCCCAGCCCACTGGCTCCGAGAGAGGGCGGGGGTAGCTTGGGGGAAGGAGGGAGGGGAAAGAGGAGGGTCCAGCCTCCTCCTCGTCTCCTCACCGGCAGGTCAGGTTCTTTGTGAGCACAGAAGCCTGTGCACGAGCCCACAGGGCGATGGCTTGATGGCTCGAGTGGCTAAGAGAGTGGCAGGGAGCAGGGCACGGAGACCCTCCTACCATGGACAAGGAGAAAGGGCTTGGGGACCTCGATACACCTGTGAGGTGGGACAGCACCACAGGAGCAGGCCAGGAAGTGCATGGCCCCCAGGGCAGGTCGGGGCTGGGGCTGGGGGTCCGGCCACTGCCCCCTCCCCACCCCCTTCCCGGCCCCACCAGCGCCTCAGGGGCCCATGGGAGAGGAGGGGCAACCCGGCCCAGCCACACTCCCTCGAGAAGCACAGGCCCAGACGCCCACCGCTGCTGCCTGGCCACCCAGCCCTGGGGTGGGTAGACCCTCGTCCCCACCGGGCCTCCTTCCAGGAACTGACTCATTTTCTGCCAACCGGTGTCCCCAACGAGGGTCGTGAGAGCCACAGGGTCAGAGGGTCATGTGAGGAGGGGTGAGGGTGGGCACCCCTCACCAGACAGCCTCCAGCCAGACCCTACACCTCTGTCTCCCCACCGGAGGGGCTTCCCCGAGAGCAGTGGGGGTGGGGTTCTCCGTGGCAGGCAAGGAGGCCTTCAGCTGCCTGCTTGCCCCCACCCCACCCCCACCCCACGCTCGCAGGAAAATGCCCGCTTTGTGCGGCTCACACGGTCCATTGTGTGGCCGCCAGCATCCAGGTGGGGGCCGCGCGGCGCTCACCATGCCGAGCCTGGCACTGACCCCAGCCCCTCAGCCAAACACACGTGTCTTCACATTCGCATACGTGCGTGTGCCCGGTCACCGGGGCCGGGCCCGCCGTGCGACCCTGGCCCACTCAACACCTCTGCTGGGCACCATGCATGGCCAGCCTCCCGGCCCGGTGTCCCCAGTCAGTGGCTGGACTGGCGGTCGGGTCGCCTAGGTAACTGGCCGGCTGAAATGCAACGATGGACAGCTGTGACCACCGCAAGCCGACCCCGCCCCCCATCCCCGCAAGGAAGAGTCTCAGGGCAGAAGCCACACCACCAACCTCCACTAGGATCTGGGCGCCTACTGTGGCCTCCCAGGCCAAGCCAGGGCCAAGGAGCCAGTGTACAGGGAGCTGCAAGCAGGAGCCTCCGAAGGGCCCTGAAGGCCTCGGTTAGCAAAGGATACATCTTGACGGCCCCAGACCTGGTGCCGATGGCCATGATGCGAAGCTCCGGGTCAAAGGCCAGGGCGCTGGGCTGGTTGGGGAAGCCATGCTCCACGGTCTGGAGGGGAGGGCAGGGCATTGGCACTGGCACAGGCATGGCCGGCCGTGGCCCACCTGAGGCCCGCCCCAGGGCAGCCTCCAGACTACAGCAGCCGCACAGCAGGACGGGGCTGGTCCGTCGGAGCTCCGTGCCTCAGTGTCCTCAACTCCGAAACAGGTGACCGCACGTTGAGTCCACACCGCAGAGGCCCTCCCCAGCCAGCCCGTCTCTCTCAACACCCACGACCGGCGCCCTGTGTGCAGGGCTCCGGCAGTAACAGAGAGAAGCGGGACCAATGAGGTGCAGGCACAAAAGTCAACCCTGCCTGTCCCCCAGAGCAGGGCTCTGCACCCCGCTTTCAGAGGTGAGGTGCCATGCTGTCTGGAGTCTCGTATGAAGTCCCGGGCACTCCCCACAGGCCCCGAATGGAGGTCAGCTAAGTGGAGGCCCTAGACCCTCCCCCTCCCCCAGGGCCACTCCCCCAGGCAGGGCCAGTCTCAGCACACACCCTTGCCCGCAAGGTTCTCCATCCTTCCGTCCACGGGCTCGTGTTTTCCTTGGTTTTCCCACAGCCACCAAGGAGCTTCTACTCACCCCCAGAGGCTCGGCGCGAGGGACCCCCACCCCGTCCTCAACACCCATGTGGGACACCATACGTAGGCCCAGGTGTCTCCTGCCCACTGCCTCAGCAAGACACACATTTCAGAAGACACCCTGGTCCCCAGGCCTCCACCAATCCAGGCAAGGACTGAGCCATGTATGCAGCCTGCTTGGACTCAGGCTAGTCACGGCACTCTCCGAGCCTCAGTTTCCCACCTGGGCACTAGGGGCGGCTCATCTAACCTGAGGACAGAACAGCCCCTGTGGCTAGGGGTGGAGGGGAGTGCTTCCCTTCGCGCCCTCCCCCCGGCAACTAGCATCGCCACTGATGGTGTCTAGCCAGTCCCAGCCTCTGCTGAGGACCCTCCCCAAGTTCCCACCTCACCACCCGGCCCCTCCCTGTCCTCTTCCCCACTCTCCTCCAGCTCACTTGACTCCAGGGCCAATGGTCTTGTGTTCTCCTCCAATTTGCCAGGCAGGCTCCAGCCTCAGGACCTTTGCATCTACTGTCCCTCTACCTGGAACGGGCTTCACCCTGCACTGCCCAAGGAGGGCTCCTTCCCATCATTCAGGTCTCAGCTCAGGAGTCAGCTCCTCAGAGCCCTCCCTAAACCACCCTGCTCTCGCAGCCTCCCTGTCCCCACACTCCACGCCCTCACTCTACTTTATTTTATCTACAGCACCAGCTGTTATCCAAACTACTGCACGTTTCACTCTTTTGCTTTGGATTTTCACTGTCTCCCCCACGAGTACATCAGCACTCTGAGTGAAAAGGCACTTGTCCCTTTTGGTCACTGTGGGGTGCTCCATACCTAGAAGGGGGCCCCACACACTGCAGGAGCTCAGTATTTGTTAAACTGACGTAGAGTTGACATCCCATACGCGCCCTGTGGGATTTGGATGTGAGATGGAGTCCAGAGTCCCGGCTTGCTTCTGACCCCCCTCCCATCACCTGGGAGTGTGGGGCCTATTTATTCTCCAGTGACCACCTACCATCTCCTCTTGTGACCAAGCCCCTTGCCCAAAACCACACCCCTCCCACCAATGCTGCCCACTCAGATCAGGGCCTCACCCCACCTTAGCAGGGAGCCCTCAGCTTCCACCAGCCCAGGCCCAGCCAAGACGAGCCAAGCCTCCCCTCCTACCTCTCTCAGGTCTCCTCTTCACACCCGACTCCATGGCTAAGGAAGTGACACCTTAACGCAGCGCCTGCCCCCACCATCGTCCTCCTGTCACTCACAGGGCTTTCCCCTCACGGCCACCCAGCACAGGAGGGGGTCATCCTGACACCAGCCTCCCCTCTGGGCCCCTCAGGTCCCTGGCAAGTACTCAGCTATCACGTCTGAAGGTCCTGGCCGCCTCCCCATCACCAGGAAAGCTCGCCCGCCCTGAGAGACATTCCCGCCTCGGCCACTTCAGGCCCGGCCACCCCACAGCGCTCTCCCGGATGAGCGCACCGTCGAGTCTGGCCCAGGACCACAGCAGGCCCTCCAAAAATCCCTGCGCTCCTCGAGGCTAAAGTCAAATCCCACTGACAAGGGGATGCAAGGACAAAGTGCCCCAGCTCGCTCTGTGACTTTGGCAAGTCGTCACCCCTCCCTGAACCTCGATTTTCTCACCGTGTGACGGGGATAACGATCCTGATCCTTAAGAGCAGGGAAGGCCTGGGCAATTAGAGGTTTGGAGTAAAACCGAGGCCAGAAGCAGCACCCCAGGAGACGTTAGCAGGGCAAAGGTTGGGGCCTGCATCTACCACATGTCAGTGCAACGGTGCAGGGAGGTGGGGGCTGAAGGCAGCCCCTTTCCCGTGGCCCCTCTTGCCCTACCTGGGAAAAGAAGGAGCAAACTTCCACACACACCCACACCTCCACCTTGGCTCAAAGGACAGGTGAGCTGGCCCAGGTGGTACAGGGAGCCATAGCCCACAACAGGGGAAAAGGTGGCCCCATTTCACAGCACAGGAAACTGAGGCCCCACACACCGAAGTGTAGCTGAGTGCAAAGCCAGGCATCTCTCTTGAAGCCCCCCAACAGAGTAGGGCAGGTCAGAGCCCCACAAGGCAGAGCCTAGGGCCTTGGGGAAAGAGAGGAGAGGAACATGGAAGGGATTTCCCAGTCCACCCCCCAACATCTGCCTCTACTCCTCACCCCTCCCCACTGGCCCGGGTGCAAAAGCAAAACAAACTGGGGCCCTGGGCTGCCCCCAGGGCTGAGCAGGGGCTCCAAGAGACCCCAGAGGAGGAGAAATAAAGAGAGTGAGAGCCGGAGTGAGAGTTCTAGAGACCGCACAGGGACATAGGCAGGCGGAGAGACACGCAGGAAAAGACGGGCAAAGACTCAGAGATGAGGAGACAGAGAGGGAGAGATGAAGAAAAGACAGCAGAGATACGCAGAGATACACAGGGACAGAGGCAAGACACCCCCCCCTCCCCAAACACAGAGGCATAAGCTGAGGATAGGGAGGTGATCACAGTCAGAGACACGGGCAGAGACCCAGAGATCGGCAGAGTCGCACAGAGACGGAGAGACACACACCCAGGTAGCCCGAGACCTGCAGAGCCAGGGCCAGTGAGGCCCACCGAGACCCGGACGAGCGGACTCGGAAAGTCAGCGAGAGACCCAGACCCACCCAGAGTCCTGGAGCGGAGCAGGGTAAGAGGCGAGAAGCGGGGCCCGCCAAGGGGCGCGCGGCCCGACCCCCGCGCCGCGCCCCAGCCGGGCGCCCCCTCCCCCCGGGCCCTACGTGGCTCCGGCCCCTGGGCCCCCGGCTTGGGCCCCCGGCCCGCCCCCTCCCGCCCAGCCCGAACCGCCGCCGCCGCCGCACCTTGTTGAAGGCGAAGAGCTCCTGCTTGAGCTTCTCGCGCTGCGGGTCGGCGCCCTGCCGCCGGAACCGAAACTTCATCATCTTGCGTCCGGCTGCCGGCGCCGCGCCCGCCGCCGCCGCCGCCGCCGCCCGCAGGATGCGCCGCGCGGCCCCGCCGGTCCTGAGGCGCGGGCGGGGCGCCAGGCGGCCCGGGCGCGGGCGCGCGGGGCGGGGCCTGCACGGAGGCGGGCAGAGAGGGCAACCGATGTGCTGCCCGACCAATAGGTGTGCCCGTGCGTCGCCCGCCCCGCCCCTGCCGGCCAGACAATGGGGGAAGACTGGGCCCCCGGGTTCGGCCGGGCTCGCTAAGGTACTCTCGCCGAGCATGCGCTGCGGCGTGGGGCCTGCCGGGACTTGTAGTCCGTGAGCCAGGCCTCCTGCGTGGGCGGCTGGGTATGAGCTTTGGAGGGGGCCGGCGGGTGTTCCCGAACTTGGAGGAGGCGTTTTCCTTCCTCCAACGAGGAGCGACGTGCTTACTCACGTAATGAGGCAGACCTGTCCCGAAAGCCAGGAGAGTTCTGACTGGGGCAACTCCCTCAACCCCTCAGCCTCAGTTTCCCCATCTACGCTATGGTCTAGTGATTGCCAAGTTTTATTTACAGTTTCGCGGGACACTGCTTTGTTCCCCAGTGGGCCAAAGCACCTCCTCCGTCATGCGTTTACCCTGGGTGGGTGGTCGGTCAGGCATGCCCTCCTCAGCGCCTAGTCCCTGGGGGATCTCCTACACATCCTTCAGGATCCAACATACAAAGCTACGTGTGGCAGCACGGGATCCTTAGGAGGGCCATCGGCTAAAGATAGGGGCAAGTAAGTAAGAGACCCTTCCTCAGGAAGTGGCTTTGGGACGATCCTGAGATTGGATTTGGGCTGTTCCAAGATGGGGGAAGGGCCTCCCCTGCGCAGGGAACAGTGTATAAACAAAGCTGCACCCCGCCTCCACTCTCAGAGGGACAATCGGCCTGTCCCCACCCACCTCCTAGGCCGCCTTTTCTCATCTGGACGATGGCCTCAAGGCTGAACCTTTCTTCCAAGGCCGAGGATCATAGGCTGCCCGGGCCCAAGACTGGGCAGAACGGAGCTCCCAGAAGCCTAGGTGGGGCAGGTGGACCGGCCCCAACCCCAGCGGCCGTGTCAAAGGAGACAGGCCTGACCTCTGACCCTGAGGTAGCTGCCAAGCAACAGGGGCCTGGCTGTCTTCCCCACCCCCCACCTCGCCCCCCTGCCCCACCCCACCCCCCACCCACGCCCTTGGGGCTGCATCTGGAAGAGGAGCTGGTGCGGGAGCAGCGAGGTAATGAGAACAGCAAATCAAAGGAGCACCTACTGTGTGGCAGGCACTATTCCCGCGCCTTTCCCAGTCTCAAGGCTTCCTGCTCTCCACTTCTGGGTGAGGGAGGAAGCAGTACTACCCACTTGACAGTGGAGGAAGCTAAGATAGATGGGCAAAGGCAACAAGAGAGGTTTCATCCGAGCTGCCGG
Organism: Proteles cristata cristata; assembly: GCA_017311185.1. NCBI lineage: Eukaryota > Metazoa > Chordata > Mammalia > Carnivora > Hyaenidae > Proteles > Proteles cristata. The sequence goes on along the minus strand of JAESUZ010003526.1, from coordinate 850,479 downwards.
CAGAGCTGGCTGGACAGAAGGGTCAGATCCCTCCGGCCACCGCCCATCCCACGCCCGACACAGGCAGCTCAGGCTGCCCTGCCCCCCACTGGCTGAGGGATCAGCCCTGAGCCCCAGATGCCTCTGCAAAATGAGAGCCTCACCAAGGGAAGTGTTGTCAATTTACACCACCACCACCACCACCACCACCACCTTTGTCATCATCATCATCATCATCATCATCATCCTTTACAAGCTGTGTGGCCTGGAGCAAGTTACTTAAGCTCTCTGTGCTTCCCTTTCCTCATTTCCTCCTCCTCTTCCTCCTCCTCATCACCATCCCTTACAAGCTGTGTGGCCTGGAGCAAGTTACTTAAGCTCTCTGTGCTTCCGGTTCCTCACCTGTGAAAATGTGGAGACTCTTAGTACCCACCTCATAGGGTTATTGTGAAGATGAATCGAATTAGGACTTGTAAAGCCCTTAGAAAGTTCCAGGCAGACAGGAAGAGCCATGTGTTAGCAGTTCAGAGTTCTTGCTAATTGCTATCAGAGCTCTTCCCCTCTATCACCCTGGGCAAGTCCCTGCCCTCCTGTCTTCATTTTTCTGTCTTTGAAAAGGGACTTAGTCATCAGGCAGTAAGCAGCCCTGCCTCCCCACCACACCCCCAGCTCACAATTGCAGGGGGTGGGGGACCGAGCTGAGTGGAGATCATGACCACCTTGTGCCACGGTGGGAGACGCACAGGGGCTGTGGGAGCCCAGAAGAGACATCTGACCCAAGGGGGTGTCCTGGAGAGAGGGGACAATTCAAGCTGGGCTGTAATGCAGGAGTTTAACAGGTCGAAAGACCTGGGGGGTGGACAGAGAAGGGTCCCATGGCAAGGAGGCGTTCATAGTGTCAGAAGTCACCCCCATGCTTGTTGGCCATGCAGATTCTAGGTCCTGCAGACGTGAATGCCTGTGGAGTGAGGCCCCAGAATGTGGGTTCTAAACCAGCCCTTTCTCAGGTGACTCAGGCCCAGCTTGGCCTCATCTGATCAGCTTGAAGGGGGTTAAGTGGGAACACCGAGGTACAAATGGATAAACTGAAACTTGGGCCGACTTGCCCAGCGGTGCCATCCCAGGCTGGGAGGGCCTGGGGCGCTAGTGACTCTTTGTCCCTCCCCTCCCCTCCCCCCAGAGCCTGCTTGGGAACAGGCCTGTGATTACTGCAGTAGCCCAAGGCAACAGGGCCAGGCCACAGGGCTCCTCACTTGATGCAGGAAACAGGCTCCAGGGAGCTCGGGCAAGGGCACGAACACGGGATCTTCAGGGACTTGGGCTCCCCCACACGTTCCCGGGAACACAGGAAGGGAAAGCAGGTCCCTCCTTTGGGTCTCCCAGCTCCGGGTCACCCTCGGGCCAGGGGAGGACTGCTCCCTTCTCGGCATTTCCTGGGTGGGGTGGCCTCTCCCTGCTTCTGCCTCCTCCTCCTGCAGGGCCCTAGCCCAGCTCTAAAGTGAGACTCGGGTCTGGCTTCAAATCCCAAGACATCTTGGCAACTGGATGACCCCAGGTAAGGAACTTGTGCACCTTGGGCCTCAGTTTCCTCCTGTGTAAAATGGACGGAAGACTAAATGACTCAAAACAGGAGTCAGGTGTGGGGCAGGTTCTGTACCCAGTGAGCCGCTTGCTTTTAGGACTCTCCCCAGGACCTGCTGGCTGCCTCCCCGTTCTTCAGACATGCAGGGCATGCTTCTGCCTCAGGACCTTTGAACTCCCCGATTCCTTGCCTGGAACACTTTGCCCCCAGGTTTTCACTTAGCCAAACCCCTCACGTTCTTTTAGTTTTAACTTAAATGACACTTGCTCAAAGAAGCCTATTTCCCTTACTCCTGATAACCTTCTCTGCCTGATTCTTCTGACGACCTCTTCCCACTCACCACCTATTTGACCTCTTTATGCAGATATTGTCTCCCCAGCTTGGGAATGCGCTCCCTAAGGTCCTGGTGGTTTTTAATGCCATTGTTCATTGCTGTGTCCCCAGTGCCCACAACACTGCCTGGCACACAGTAGGTAATTTAACGTATTAAAACATATGTAAATTTAAAAAGATCTGAGGCCAGTAAGACAAAATGTCAACACGTGTGGATGGTCGGTACTCTTGTGGCTTCTCTGTTAGTTTAAGTATTTTTCAGGGTGTTTGAAATATTTCATTAAAAATATAAAACACAATGGGGTGCCTGGGTGGCTCGGTCTGTTGGGTGTCATACTTCTGCTCAGGGCATGATCTCACAGTTCATGAGTTAGAGCCCCGCGACAGGCCCTGTGCTGACAGCTCAGAGTCTGGAGCCTGCTTCAGACAGCTCAGAACTTCCCTCTCTCTTTGCCCCTCCCCTGCTTGTGCTAAGATAAACATTAAAAACATTTTTAAAAATATAAAACATAAATAATAATCATCCACATTGTTTAGGAGTCAGGTGCACAGGAAATGGTGGGAGACGGCATGTGGAGAAGCAGGGGGGTAACAGGGGTATCCCCGAGACAGGCTGGCATGCACCAGGGGCGTCCTCAGAGGCAGACGCCCCAATAAATACCGTATCTGTGTTTTATCTGCCTGTATCTTTGCAAGCGCGCTGGAGGGAGGTTCAAAGGACGATCCCACTTTACAGACCGTAAATGGAAGCTACGGGTAGAGACGTGACTTGCCCAAGGCCACCTGCGAAGGGAAGGAGGGAAGAAGGGTGACATGGGAAGGCCCCAAAGGGAGACAGAGTAGGGGCAGCGAGGGAGTGGGAGGGAAATCTGACCGAGGGAAGCAGGCCCCGCTTTCCAGGCGCTGGCCCAGATCCGGCTGAGGCCACGACCCTCCTCTGCTGCCCAAACCACACACGCAGCTTCTTCCTGGCCGCGCCCCCGGGGGCCCAGCAGGCCCTAGGATTCCTGGAGTGGACTGTGGGCCAGGGGTGGGCAGGGCCTGGGGTGGAAGGGAATGAGGGTCGGAAGTCAACTGGGAGGCCCCTGGGGAGCCCAGGCCCCGGGGCAGGGGAGGAGTGAGCACCTCATCCTGCATGGTCAATGAAGCTGGCTCTCAGGGGGTTCTTAGAGCTTAGACAGCCGAGGGGCCGGTGCATGTGGGAGCCCTCAGTCCCCAGAAGGTGAGCAGTGTGCTGGGCCTCAGTGAAAGAAAGGCCAGACAGACAGGAAGAAGGTTGGAGCAGACCCAGCCTGTCCTCATTTTACAAGGGAGGATGCGAAGGACTGGTCTCCAGAGCTCCAGGCAGTGAGCCTTCTCTGGGGACAGGACTCAGCCCTGACGGTCCTGACCCTCTCCCCTCAGCCTAGATCCTGAGCTTTGCTGCTTTTCAGCTCCTACTGAGCCACAGGACCTGGTGATTCAGGTGCACCCACCCCCTACAGGGAGTGTCAAGTTTGATGCTCCAGGTTGACACTGTCATAGGCCTACCTATGCTTCATTCCTCTCTGTGGCTCCAAGTTCTAAGCCTGCCTCTGCCAGTTCATTTTTCTGGGCCTCAAGTTTACTTCTCTGCAAAACGGGAGCAAATATTAATTGCTACCATTTATTAACACTGAGGATTTAGCCTGTGCCAGGCCCCACAGTCTTTCATTCAATTCTATGTCCATTGTACAAAGAAACCAAGATCAGAGAGGTTAAGTAATTTGCCCCAAGTAACATAGCTAGTACATAGCAGAGTTGGGATTTGAGCCCAGGCGCCAAGTAAGGTGTTAGAGGCATGCCCTGCTGGGTTGGGTCCCCTCCGCACACCAATTAACGCTGAGGGCTCCGGCCAAGCAGGCCGGAAGCAGTGAGGAACCTAAGTTCTCGCCTCTGGGGCCTTAGGTCCCCATCCAAACCAAGGGACAGAGGTCCCCTGCCCCACTCTGAAGCGCTGTCGCCTAGACTCTGATGCCACACTGTGGGCACAGGGGGAACTGCACCAGTGAGCGCCCTGCCCCCTAGCCGGAGGACCACCCAGTGGCTGCCAACGCCAATCTCTTAATGATTTGGACTTGTCCTCAACACAGCAGCCGAAGGGATCCTAAGTCCGAGCATGTCCCCTGCTCAAAACCCTCCCATGGAAAGCCACTCACAAGCGCCAATTTTAAGTAAAATCATTTCTTTGCAATTTTTGTGATTCAGTTGTTAAACAGTCATGATTGAAAATTATATAAAATCATGCTGAAAACAAAGGTAATGTCCAAAACTGAGCACTTCCTACTTTACTACATTCTGCTGTCTCTACGCTTTCTTTTCCTTGTTGGTGGAGACGGCGTACCTAGTGTGCTTCTGTCCACCTCTCCACAGCCCTGCATTCAATGACTGCATGTTGACAGCTTTGGACCGGCCACTACAGAGTATGTGCACCATGGGAAATGGCAACCACCACAGACCAGGCTGGATTTGAGGACTTCCTAGACCAGTGCCGTCCAATAGGGAGCGGATGCAAACCACAGACGTGATTTCAAATCTGTGAGTGGCCAGATTTAAAACAGTAACAGGAAACAGGTGAAATTAAAGTGTATTTTATTTAACCCAGTATGTCCAAAATATTGTCATTTCAGCATGTCATCAATATAAAGTAACTAAGGATATATTTTACATTCTTTTTTTTTCATACTAACTTCAAATTCTGGTGTGTATTTGACACTTAAAGCACATCTCAGTTCAAACCAGCCACATTTCAAGTGTTCAACAAATTGTCCAGTGGCTGCTGGATTGGACAGCACAGGTCTGGATTTAAGAAATCAATGGAGAGAACATGGATGATGGGGATTAAATTTTATAGTGCTGAGGCTGAGAAATTTCAATCCAATTTAAGTAATTTGTTCAACGATGAGGAATCAGCAGGCCACATATCAAAGTCAATGACAAACTTACTGGAAAAAGAGTAGTGTAGTAGGCTGAACAGTGACCCAAGATTTCAGGTCCGAATCCTTGGAACTTGTGAATTTTTGTACTCTGCAGATGTGACTCAAGATTGTCACGTGGGCAGATTACTTTTGTTCACCCAGGTGGGCCCAAAATATAGTCATCAGTGTCCTAATAAGGGAAAGACAGAGGGGGATTTGGCACACACAGAAGACGCAGCCATGTGACCATGGAGGCAGAGGCAGGAGTTCTGTGGCCCCAAACCAGGAATGTCAACAGCCACCAGAAACTGTTAGTGGCAAGGACTAGAGTCTCCAGAAGGAGCATGATTTGGATCATGATCCAGCCCAGTGATAGGGATTTTGGATTTCAGACATTCAAACTGTGATAAAATAAATTTCTGATGTTTTAGCCACCAAGTCTGTGGTAATTCGTTACAGGAACCCTGGAAAACTAGTATCAGCAGATGGGATACAACTCCATTTGCCATCTATCATGGTTGAATTACAACCACAAGTAGGCTACAAATACAAGCGTTCATCAAAAAGATCAACAAAAGCATTTTGTGAAGAATACTTAGCTATACAGAACTTATAAAGAGGGTACTATATATTTTATTTGTATTTTCTATGCTAATACCTTTTAGGTCAGCATAATTTAGAATGGCCTGTGTGTGTGTATGTGTGTGTGTGTGTGTGTGTGTGTGTGAGAGAGAGAGAGAGAGAGAGACACACACACAGAGAGAGAGAGACAGAGAGAGACCAGATCTGTCTTGTATCCTCAGCACAGAACCTTGCACATAGTAGGACACTGAAATATGTTTTGAATGAATGAAGGGGACTTTGGGCCTCAATTTCCCCCTAGCTCAATAGAGCTGGGGGAATGGAATGGGCTCCTCAGGAAGGCAGGGCTGGTGCCAGAGGCTGTTAGAGCACCTACCATGTGCAAGACTGGGCTGGAGGCAGTCAGATTCAGGGAGTCAGGTATGGGACCCCCAAAGGCTTGGGGACTACTCAGAAATTAGATGAGTACTACTACTCAGAGTATGGGGTGTCACAGAACTGTGGTGCAGAGACCGAAGCCAATGTTAGAGCCCCTTCCTGCAGCCTCTCCGCTCTCTTTCCTGCACAGCAAAGGGCCTCTTTCCCTCAGGGACTAGGAAGAGCCCAGGTGTGGCTCTGTCGCAGTTACACTAGAGTCCAGGCTTCCTGGACTCTACATGAGCTCCCCCCATTTTTTGCCTGAGTCAGGGCCAGTGCAGAGAGTGGGAGGTGGCCCCCTTTGCCATGTAGTCTGGATGACTTTGAGCAAGTCCCTTTCCCTTCCAGCTCCACTGCCTCCTCTCTGGGGCAACCATGGCCCCGTCCACCCAGCCCAGTGGCTATCCCTGCAGGTCCAACTAGTCACAGACCATATGGAGGCTCCACCTTCATACCCTCTCAACCGATTTGTAGGACTGAGCCCTAGCTGGTCACTTACTCCCTCTAGATTCTCTCTTCTCTCTTAAATGGGCAGCTGAGGGGCTTGCCCGGTTTCCATTGCGAGAATTTGGCCAGACTGGTTTGAGCCCTGAAAGTGCATAAGGGAGACTCTAGACTCAAGCTGACCAGAATCCGGCAGCCAGGTCTGGGATCTGAAGGGACTATAAACCCTCTGGGCCCAAACCCCAGTCCACTCAAACATGCTGGCCTCATGCTTGTATCTGTATCCCACAATTCTAGAAAACACCTTGAAAGCAGGGACTCAGAAGTGTTTTGCTTACTGTTGCAGCCACAGTGAGGGCTTGACCAAAATATAGTAAGAACCCAAGAATTTGGCTAATGAGTAAAACCACTTGCCTATCTTTTATGAAGGCCAGGCTTTCCCCATGCTCACGCTGTCCCTGCTTCAACGGCACACAGCCTGTCTGATCATGCCCAGGAGGAAGGGCTTCAGGACTCGGCAAGGTGTGACCCTGGTTCCTGTAGGCCCACAGCGTCCTGGGCACCCAGACACATGCCCCATGCTCCCTGGAGTGGGAGAGCGGGCAGTAGGCAGAGGGCAAAACCACCCTCAGCCCTACTGTCTCCTGTGGGGCCCTCCCCGGTAGGCTGTGAATGCTGGCCTCCCCAGGCGGGTTCAGAGTTAAGGAGAAAATAAAGAGATTAAGGAAGCACCAAAGGCAGGTCCTCTCTTATGACAGTATCAGACAACTGTTTCAAAATATATTAGATTTGGTTTTTATTGTAGAGCACACATATCAGGGCAAAGTGCTGCACACAGAACTACAAATCATTTTTGGGAAAAAAGCTGTAAAAAAAAAAATAAAATAAAACTGCAGCTGCTTTAGTTATGCAGTCCCGACTTGAATCCACGCTGGCAAAGGAGTTCTGGCCCCTGAGAAGGGCTTCTCAATGGTGGCTGCCCCAGAAATCGGCAGCCCCAGGCCTGGGCCTCTGTAAGACAGGGGCCCTGGGGTGGTGACAACCTGGGTCCTGGGAGGGCCTCTGCGCTCAGCAGGCCTGGGGCTTGGCCCTGGCTGGCAAGGAGACATTGCTAATGAATCTACATCATCAAAACCTTGTAGCCTTCGAGGATCTGAGTAGGTGGAAACTTCCAAAGAGTTTATTTGTCCTTTCACTATTTCTTAAAAGCCCCTTCCCAGCTCCCACGCCCCTGAGGCAGAGGAGGCACCAACCCAGTCTGCAATCCTGAGCTCTGGCCTTGGATGCATGCTACAGGCAGAGGGGGTGGGTGGACACCTTCCTATGGGGATGACATGGAGAGAAGGCCCACGCTGGCCAATGTAGGAGAAAGAAAAGGGTTAGGAAAAAGCCAGGAGACCAAAGGAAAAAAATAAAAACTCAAAAACAAAAGAAAACAAAAACCCTACCACACATCACAACAATTTTCCATACCCCAAATGCTAGACTTGGAAGGACACCAGTCCCTCTAGCTAGAAACAATTCCTAAAACTGCCCCAACACGGGAAGTCTAACTGTTCCGTACAATCACACGCATATGCTTGAAAGAGCAACCCAGCAAAGAGGTGTGCCCTCGGCAAGAGAGGTCAGGACCACTGTAGCCAGCCCCGTGGTAGCCCAGGGACCTGTGGGCAGAGCAGGCCGATAGGTGTGGAGGAAGCCCGGGGTCTCAGCCAATAGCTTTGGGGTGGCAGAGGACTGCCAAAACCTCCACCCAGTCATTCTGAACACCTCTGCCACACGAGAAGAGAGGGTCTGTGTAAGCTTCCAGGGCCTGGAGGGCGGCCAAGGTGGGGAGGGCGGCAGGCCTCCCGTGGAACCAGCAAGGGGCATGAGACCTCAACCCAGCACGCAGACATCAGTGGGAGGGGAAGGGGCAGAAGAGTGAACTTCATTTACAACACTGAGAAGATTTACATTTAAAGCAAAACAAGAATTTTCTTAACCAAAACACTTTGTTGCTTTTAAATAAACCCAGTCTGACAGAGCCCCACTTGAGGACAGCTGGCCCCTCCCCCCACACACCTCTACTGGCCACTCCGGTGTGAGCTTCCGTCCCCTACAGATGCCAACAGCCTTTCCGTTTTGGAGGAAAACCAAGAACATGGGAATCAGGTCCCAGCCAATTCTGTTGTTCAGCCTTAAGAGGCAACAAACCCAAGGAAACAATGTAAGGATCAAAACACAAAAAATGAAAAATAAAAACAAAAACCAAAAAACCAAAAAGAAACAAAAGGAGGGGCAGCTACGTGAGGATCCACCAGAGTTCCCGGGAGTGCGCGGCGGCCTCAGTGCCTCCGCATCTTCACCTTCCGGGCAGGGCTGCCTGCCGCCTCCGAGCAGTCCTCCCCGGACTCGTAGGACTTGCGCCAGTAGTTCTCAGAGCTGAAGCTACTCCTCCGACGGTGCGTGGGCAGCAGCACCGAGCGTCGGTTCTCTTCCTTGTCCATTTCCAGGATCCGAGGCCTGCGAGGAAAGGGGTGGGTCCAAGCGTTACCTCGCAGCCACCTCTGCGTCCGGGTGGAGCCCTCCCCACGTGCGGGACAGGTCCCCCAGCTCGGTGGTTCTCCTTGAGGTGTGGTCCTGGCAGAAGTACTGGCATCGTCTCTGTGCCCACGGAGTTTTTCAAACAACTTTCAATCCCTCTGTGGGGCCCGCCTGACTGTGTCCAGTACCCGTGGACACGCCACGGCTGCCGGACCGGAGGCGCCCCGCCCTACCAGCCTCTGAGGCCCTGCAAGGCGGTGCCATCACTGCCACTTCTCAGTCCCCCCATGCATCCCCATGCTCGCTCCTGCCCACACCCCTACCCTGCTCACCGACCCCACTAGCCCCTGAAACCAGCAAGCTCCTTCTGCCTCAGCGTTTCACCCCAGTACTTCTGGTCTATACTGCCCTTTGAACATCGCTTTCTCATTCTTCTCATCTCAGCCTAAACACTTTCCCAGAAACCTTCCTCAGTCGTTCTGAAATGGGTCCCTGGTCTACTATCTTCCAAGTCCCGAGCTTTCCTTCTAACATTTAAATACAACCACAAAAGCGTCCATCTGGGTGGACTGAGCAAGGGAGTCCTGGGAAGGTCACGAAGCATTCCCACTTGTCAGAATCTCGGCCCAACAGCTTCCCTCTGGGGGGTACAGGTAGCTGGTCACAGGTTAGGTGGGAATGCTACGAATGCCACTGCCCTAGGGGAAGCAGACACAAGGCTTGGAAAGGTGAACGATGCCAGGCTCCTAACCACCTACCCCAGGCTTCCCCACCCATCTCACCCTGCAGCCAGGCCACAGGGCTGCTTTGCTGGCCTTTGTGTAAGGTCTTAAGCTGAGTACCTGTGGGCAGCATCAGGGTCTGCCTTGCGATGGGACCGTTTAGGTTTCAGAGCAGGGTCTCTGTTGTTTCCTGACAGACGATCTGAAGCGTAACTGGGTGGTAACACGGAGCTGCTCAGGGACTTTGTTTCCAACCGGGGCGCGTCTAATCTTGTCCTGCAAAGGAAACACATGTGAGGTTATCAGTGGGCCTCTGGGGGGGGGGTGTAGGCCCCATCAGATCAGTTCTCTCTCTGGCCAGGGAGAGGGGGGCCAGCAGTCTTTACTCTGTGCCTCAGTCGTGTGGTTCAGCTAGGTCTGGCTGTCTTGCAAAGATCCTCCTTCTTAAGTTCAGGCTTAGGAGCAGGAACAGAAACACTTCAATTTGGAAACCTCTAGTGAGAAGGATCTGCTGCCCTGGGGGAAAGATCCAGGGCTCGCTCTCAGCTGGACAAGGCAGCCCCGCTCACCCTACACAGGCCCAAAGGTTCTCCAGGGGTATCTATGCCACCTGCCAGAGTACTAAAGACCCCAAAATACTCTAGCAGATGTCCTCATCCTTGCTGGAAATACCAAGACAGAAAGGAAAGTTCCCCTGGTCCGGGTCTATGGAAGGGAAAAGAGACCCTCCTGCACTCCCATGCAGGAACACTAAGACTGTGGCAGGGCCAGGAGAGCCCAGGCCCAACTTACCTATTCACACACTTGGCTCTGGTTCCACCATAGCCACTTGGTAACTTTTGCTGGTTACAGCATGCTGACCAAGCCAAGGTCAGGGGACTTTTGAAGGCAAAATCCACACCTAGCACAGAGTGTGAGTTTCAAGGAACACACTGCTCAACACAGGGAGAACATGCAAGTATGGATTGGGAAGAGGGAGCTGGAGAAGGTGGGCAGGGAGGTAGTCCAGGGCAGTGATCTGAGTCCTTTATGAAACCAGGCCAGGAGGAAGCTAGCCTGGGAAACTTTAAAGAAGCCCTGAGGCTTCTTGGGGGATACAGAGAAGGCTGGCAAGTCCGGCTGGCGGCAGCAAGGGGCAGGAGAGAAGCCTGGGGTGGGGAGTGATGGGGACACATGTGGTAGAAGGTCCTGAAGGCACCCTTCCCATAAGCAGCTGTGCACCAAGCGGTCACCTGGTTCTGAGGAAGGTGCTGTGGTCAGGGCAGAGCGTCCTCACAATAGCACTGCAAGGAAGACTGCGAGAGGGAAATCCAAGAGCTGCCCTGGCATAAGCCACATGGTGTTCTTGGTAACAACTGCACCCAGATCCCACAAGTCACCCTACCTAACCCCAACTGGCTGGCCTGCTCTACATAGATGAGAAAAACTAGGTCTGAAAGGTGGTGAGTCACAGGTCCTGAAAGTCGTGGGGAAAAAGGTTTAAGCCCAGGTGAGACGCCAAGCCTGAAGAGCGGGAACCACAGGGCTTTGGCCCTAGGCAGGGGCCTTTTTCCTGAAGCCGGCAGGGGGCGCCTTCTAGTGGGGAACCAACGTTCTAACACCCTCGGACCCAAAGTGGTAGGCAGGCAGGCAAGCAGGGCTACCTTCCCTTTCCCTTCTGCCCCCTTTGCTTTGGCCTCATGGACAGGGAAGCCAGAGTGGTCCAGCCCTGACAGACTCACCAGTCTCAGCCTCCACTCTGGGGACTCCCGGCTCAAGGCAGCGGGACCTACCTAGCAACAAAAGGAAGAAGATCCAGCACTAATGGTGCCACTTAGATCCAGGCTAGCAGCCATCCCTTTCTAGGCCTACTTCTCCATCTAAGCGAAAGAGGGAGGAATGAGGCTGGCCCTGGGACCTCCTTCAGTTCCAAGGGCCTAGAAACCAAGTGGCCTCCTTCAAAGCTAAGATTCTTGGGAGGAGTACCAGGAAGAGGTGATGCCAGGCAATACCCAGACAGGAGAGTGGGAATTACAGTCACCAGAGCCCCCAAGGACCTCTTCTTTACCAGGTCAGGCCTCCCCCCACCCCTTTCCCCTCACTTCAACCCTGCTGAGAGGTCCAGGTGGCAGAGATCAGACCAAATGAGACACTGGCCATTAAGCTTAGAGCACTCCAAGGAAGTGAAGCCTTATAGGGTAAAGTCCTCTGGCACCGTGGAGCTAATTCCAGCGCTAAGACCCCTCAGGTACCGGGAGCACATGCACAGGGCAGGAAAACCTCTGCAGGATGAAAAAGCCTCAGTGAAGGTGGTGGGCAAGGCTTAGCACCCTGCAGCTATTTCCTCAGGTGAGTGAGGGATGGCAAGAAAACCAGGAGCAGAGCCACCAAAGAGAGCCTGGCCCACAAACCTCTGAGGCCGGAAAACATGAGCACATCCTGCCACGCACGGATCCCCGGAGGGGCCCCTGCCCTTCCTGAGCTGTCTCCTTGGCAGCCTCTCTGGGCAGCCAGGGGCAGTGGTGGTGGCCCCTCATCATGGCTGTAGGACCACTGGAGAGGCCAGGGAGACAGGTGGGACCAGATGAGACTAGAAAGACAAGCTAGGGACATGGACTGGCTCTGCTTCTAACTGCCTGAAGGAGGGGAAGAGAGTCGTTCCCTGCACGTGACAGTTCTACTGCTCTCAGGAAGCAGCCTCCAAGAAGGGTTGATAAGAGAGGGCCCTACCAAAAACCCTGTCTCCTGGACCCACCTGGGGACATAAAAGTGTCTAGGGCTCAAAAGTGTTCCTGACACATCCCCTGGGGCTGTTACAAGTACATCTCAGAATAGCTGGAGAAGTTCCTGCCCTCCCTCCACTCCCAAAGAGCTACCATACTGCAGGAAGCCAGGACAGAACAAGATCTCAAACCCAGAGCCCACTGGTAGCTTCATTTCTGAACACATCCCTCTTAAAAGACAGCAAACTTCCAAGGAGCACCCTAGGTCCCTCAGGATTCTGTAAATCTGTAAAAAATTGTAAACAGACAAATAAACTTGAAGTCAGGAAGACCAATTCTAGCAGTAAGGGCTGGGCCTGGGCCTCCTCAGGTGGCAGGAGGAATGGAGACCTGACTTGTAGATCTGAGTGGACATCAGATCAACTGAGTTACGGTTATACCAAGGCACCCCAGGTATATGAGGTCACCCACATGTCAGGACAGCCCCCAGCACAAAACAGGAATGGGGTCCATACAGAAACAGCCAAAACAAAGCCAGGATGACAGCATTAATGTAGACACGTTAACATGTGACCTAAAGGAAGGAGGGAGTTGCCGGTCCCAGGAGCTCCCTCCCTTTCTATTCCTTTCATCAGTCATCGAGTACTCCAGAGAAGCCACTGAGAAGGATTATTCCCACTGTGGGGATCAGAAACCAATCACTGGCCTAAGTCACACAGTTTCTATCCCATTATGGCCTCTGAAGCACAGGTAGGCTCTCTGTACTACAGCAGAGCAGAGATCTGGCCAGGTCAACCACCATTTCTGAGAGACCAGCAACCAGTGTGCACCTCAGGCCCTGGGGCCAACCACCCCACAGCTTCTGGCTCCACCCTCACGCCAAGCACCCTTGTGCTACAAAGCTGGACTTACCCAAGGGAGGGAAGAGGCAGGGAGCAGGCCTGAGTGCCCCTTTGTCTACCAAGTGACCAGGGCCTCTAGGTCTAAGCTCTGGCACCTCTGAGTATCAGATTCCCACAAAACCCCGACCTGTACCTTTGTCTCTCTTGCTACAGTACCACCCCCCCATCTTCCACCAACCTCCCTCCCACATCACACTTCATTCCCCACAAGGCAGCTCTGAGACAGGTGTAGAAGCCTGCTATGGTCAGGAGAGCCTGAAAGGCACATGAGGTGTATATCCTAAAGAGAGGGCACCCAACAGGGCTTCCACACCCAGGCCTGCAAGATAACCAGGCCCCAAAGACCTCTCCAAATCATTCAACCTGATGACTAACATGTCACACCACATACTTGTACCCCAAAGCACCCCATATGACAGCCAGACAACAGGGCCAGCATCACAAGTGACCAGGGACTCCCCTGTTCAAGGCTGGTTAAGGGCTGGATATCATCTTCTAGGACACCAGGTGGCCAGACAACAAGCTTGCTTTCCCCAGCCTGGGCCAGTGAACAACGTTATTTCCAGGTTTCCCTTTCCTCCCACTCTCTGTGCCTCTGCTCATACCTTACTTCAAATTTCGAATGGAGAGCCTTCCTTGTCCCCTACCCCTGCCTCATCAAAATTAGAGGGTAAGTATGGTGAGGAAGGGGCTGGGAGCAACAGACCCAGCATTCTTGAATTTAACCATCCCTAGCACCACTGCTGCCCCAATTTACAGGTGAGAACACGGCGCTCAGGTAACCAACTTGTATTCAGTTAAGGAAGGGGCAGAGCCAGGCCAGAAGCCTAAACCAGTTTCATGCCCAGGTGGTCTGACAGCAACCCCCCCCCCCCCACTATTCCTTGTACAGGGTATACACACATGGACACACACACACACTCACTGGACCAGGAAACAAAGGTGGGCTAACCCTTGGCCCAGGGGATAAGAATCATGGAGATAGAAGCAATGGCACGGGTCTCGGCGGGGGCAATGTCCCAGGCCTACTCAGGGAAACCAAGAGCTGGCTACTCCTCCCCATGCCCAGAGGGACAAAGCCCAGAATGAACCCTCCATTCATACACACACAGAACCTCACATTTGTCCACACTGTTTTCAGGGACCACCTCCCTCTGACCCCTGGATCCCTTGGCCTGAATCATTAGTTCAGCATCCTACAGTCTCTCTCATGCAAACCCCATATTCTACTGCTTACTGGCACACACCAGCCATGGTTAACATTGGGCGAATGAATCTCTAGCTGTTCTTCCCAGCTTCAACCCACTCTGAGCTCAGCTCACTTGACCAAAAGCAAAGAAGTGGGCTATTTATACTGTCTTGAACCACTGTATCTGATTAACTGGAGAACCACACAGAAATACGAGTCTTGTAGGCAGATCTGGGACAGCCCTGGGTACCCCCAGTAGACCAAGGGATTGGGTGCCCTGGCCACCAAGTGGAAAGCCCCACAAGGCATCTCCTGATGAACAAGTGTTGATCCAAGAACTCCTTCCCACACCACTCCTCAACTGCAGAGATCCTCTATACTTCCTGCCTTTCAGCCATTTTTGCCTGGCCAGCAATTTCTAGCCCAGGAGCCAGATCTATCAATCCTATCCAACCCACCCCTGCATCCTACCAAGCTGGATTTAATTTTTTTTATTAAAAAAATTTTTTTTTCTGGCTCCCAGCAGACATACTTTGTGCTTTTTAAGACAGTGTTTACTTTGCTTGTGTTGTACGGCATGCCAACCTATTATATGTTGGCATGCCGTACAACACATATCACATATATCAGCAGACCCAAGTTCAAGGCCTTACTCAGCCATTTAGTGGCTGTGACCCCAAAGAGATTAAAACACTAAGCTGCAGCCCATGGATTCCACTCATGGGGAAACTCTCAGGTGGTCACTCCCGGCCTCCCCGGCCTCCCTGTGAGAAACAACAGCACCACTCACGTAGAGACTCGGCACCAATCACATTCAAAGGTGCCTCATTTTGTTGAACCAAAAAGCATTTGGTGGCCAACCACCCATTGCCCCCCATGAGGACCTTAGAAAAACTGTCCCAGGTCTGACTCACCTGAGCTGGTGACAGAGCCTCCCAGGCTCTCCCACAACAGCCTGTGCAATCTGTATCCAAACTGAAGAGAAGGCAGGACTGGCTCCATCCCCTCTGCCTCTGAGAAGCAGGGACAGGATGCTCCTCTTTTCATCTTGTCACCTACTTGTCCTTTTCCAAGACAAGCCCATACAGCTACTCTGGAGCTGCTCCTCATGTACCAGAAACTGTCCTCCTCTGGGACTTCCTCTGGGCCCGGGCCTCAATGCTGGGTCCGGATGACAGGGATATCCCACCCCCACAGAATGCAGATTTCAGAAAATCACAATGGCAAGTATGGGCTGTATTAGTCTAAAAGGAGGAGGTACACTGAGAGAGCTTCCCACATGTCAGAATAGGCAACACCGGAGCCCTGAAGGATGGCTAGATTAACCAACTTTTAACATACACACATGGGTCATCTGCAGGATAGGATGAGGATGATAAGATGAACGTTTTAGATGGAAAAATATTCCCAGCAGAGATCACACTGCTAGAAGAGCCCAGGATGCAAGTCCATGGACCATACTAGGAACTGCAAGTGCAGTAATACAAGTGAAAACTCCAAGAAATTAGGCTGGGTGGATAGACAAAGCCCAAGAAGGAGCCTGGATTTTACCCTGAGCCTCATCTGGTCTCCGGAGTTGGCTCCCTACGGCTGGGCACTACTCTAGCTGAGGTGCCCTTGGGGAGCTGGGAGCTACCATCCCAGTCCTCTCCAGCCCCTCATACCAAAGCTCTGTGATTCTGCCTGTGCGTCAGTCTATGGCTGACTCCTGGGCCCATTCAAGTCAAAAGGTCCAAGAGTGCCAGTCACCCACAACAGTCATTCTCCAAGGTCAGACCACTGCCAGGGGCCCAGGAGGCCAAAAAACCAGGAACCTGGTTACCGCTGGAGGCTCCTTGCTCCCCTGAGACGCATCTGGCTCAGCCAGCCTGGGAAGTCAAGCATGGAAGCCACCATTCAAAAGGAATGAAACAGCTGAAAGAATGACCTCCAGCTATGGCCACCTCCAAGTGCACCTCTGGTGAAGATTTCCCTGGGATAAATTACCATCAGAGGCTTGGAGGGAACACCCTGGGAAGTTGCTGCTCTAGTTTAACAACACTCTGGGAGTTCCTCTCCAAGTGCCTGGCCTAGGTGGGTCACTTATCCCAGCCCAAGAAGAAAAGACTGCGGAGAAGAGGCCAGAGAGTGCAATACTCTGGGATCCATCACTTCTGTGTTCTGGGTTTTGGCCTGTGCTGGGAACCACAGGAAAAGAAAGCAGAAAAGCAGATAAAAACTCTTCTTCTGATGAATTCCGGGAATATTCTTAAGCTAAAGGTGAGACGCTACCAGTTCCCAAACAGACCCATGATTGGAGCTCCCACATGTGCCTGGTGCTCTGCTGGCACCATAGGCTCGTCAGGTTTGACCTGACAAAATGGCAGAACCATGCCAGAGACTTCATCACCACATTACTCTGGAGTTCTGAACCCAAAGGGCCAAGATGCTCAATTTACAGACTGAAGTTAAAAAGATGACAAGCAAGGGACACCTGGGTGGCTCAGTATGTTAAGCATCCAAGTTCAGTTCAGTTGAGATCCACGGTTCGAGAGTTTGAGCCCCATGTTGGACTCCATAAAAAGCTCAGAACCTGGGGCCTGCTTTGGTTTCTGTCTCCTCTCTCTCTGCCCCCCCCCCAACTTGTGTACTCTCACACCCTCTCAAAAAATAAAAAGAAACAAAACAAAACATGGGGCATCTGGGTGGCAAAGTTGGTTAAGCATCCAACTCGATCTCAGCTCAGGTCATGATCTCAGTTTGTGAGATTGAGCCCCAGATCAGGCTCGGTACTGATGGCATGGAGCCTACTTGGGATTCTGTCTCTCCTCTTCTCTGCCCCTCCCCCACGTGTATGCGCACTCTCTCAAAATAAATAAATTTGGAAAAAAAAAAAAGCAACCCACAACTTCTTTAACGCCAAAGTGGAATAATTTGAGCATAAAACAAATACCCATAAATCCATATGGATATAAATAAATGAATAAAGAAAAAGAAAAAGAAACAAAATCTCCCTGCAGAAGAATTCCAAGTAACTTGGTGGTGAGACACCCCTGAGGGAGGTGGAGCTGACTCCCCGCTCCTCACATGGGGGCGGCACATAGCTCTTCCCTCCTGAGAGGGGAAATCCTGACCGCAGAGTGCAGAGACCGGCGAACACAGCCTCAGGCAGGTGTGTGCGGTCAGCGTCAACAGCAGTTAAGTCCTGTGTCCTTGACAGGACACGAAGGGGGCTTTACCTCTGTAGACCCCCTCCCCCAAACCCTAACCCCAACCTAACCATGAGACAAATGTCAAATTCCAGTTGACAGATATTCTACAAAATACCTGGCCAGTCAGGGTTATCACGAATAAGGCAAGTTTAAGAAACTGTCACAGTCAAGAATAGCCTAAGGCAACATGACAAACAAATGTAATGTGGGATCCTGGAACAGAAAAGGTATGTTATGAAAAAGCGAAGGAAATCTGAATAACGTAGGGATTTTATTAATGTTATCAATACTGCTTTTTTTTTCTACTGTAATGAATGCATCATACTAACGTGAGACGGTAACAACAGAAGCAGCGGCATGAGGAGTGCAGAGACTACGTACCACCTTGACAATTTTCTGTAAATCTAAGGCTAGTCTAAAAAATAGTATTAAAAAAAAAAAGAAAAGATGGTAAGCTGTAAGACATTGTGTTCCAGCCTGGGAGGTCCAAGTCCTGGTTCTGCTTTCCTCACTTGTGTCTACACAACCCTCGACCATCATCTAGCCTCTCAGGACTCCACTCAAAAGACAAGCCTGTCTTGACCCAGCATCTGCTTAGCTCAGTCCATTCACACCCCGTGAGCAGAAAAAAGAAGTGCTCAAGAGGCCAGGGGTGATACTGGTCAGTACATCCCTGACTCCCTGGCCAGAGAGGAGGGACCGCCACAAGCTATGTGAAGGCTGAACGCTGCAGCCTAATGTCCCACCTTTGTTTCCTCTTTTCACTCCCTGCTCCTCCCAGAAGTGAAAACCCAGGCATTTTTAAATCAGGCTGCTAAGGCGCAGTCTAAAAATAATCAGCAAGAGCACATGTGACAAATCAGAACCAAGGAGATGGGGAAAAAAGAGGGGGAGGGAAGGTCTGGAAGAGGGGTCCCCAAATAAGACTATGCCCATAAACACTGGGAGCATGTGCTTTTGCTCAACCCTCGACTCCCTATACAGCCACAGAGCTTAATTTTCCAATGAAGAAAAAACCAAAACAGCTTTTTCCTCACAGAATTAAAAAAGTATGAAACCTTAGAGCCTTTTCTTCTCCCAGGCTTCATGCTGCTATGCTACTGATACAGAGCCAAGTTCTAAGGAAATCCAGACCTACATCTCCAGACAGGCCTGCAGGTGCCAGACACCGGGGCACTTACTTCCTGAGGATGATGACCGCTCTGCGCTCCTTGATGTCCTGAGGCCGTATGCAGTGAGTGATTTCATCAGCAGCATATCCACTGAAAATAAACACAGAGCATATGAGCTTGGAAAGTGAACAGACAACCAAAGTTCCTACAGGGTAAAGAGACAGAAATACGGTCCAGGTCCTATAGACATCTCTGCCCTGTTATTTTGAGAGGTTCAAGGATCTACATGGAAAGGTAAGTAACCTGATAGGCTCTAGCATGCTCCACTGAAGAACAAAACCTGGGATGAGGCAAAGGAAGGCTTTAAGGCAGAAACCAAAGCAGGAATCTCCCCACACAAGCCAGGAGCCCATCTTTTAAAGGATCCTCAAGAGGGTATACCTTTAGTCACTCTGGAGGAAGCTAGAGTGACTCAGGCCAGACTTTGGTGAGAAGACAAGAACCGCATCTCCTCCACTTCTTCCCTCCCTTCCCCCTACTCTTACTCTTAGACGTGAAGAGGAAGCCAAGGAAGACACTGAGAGCCCTGAGTCACCAGAGAGAACTATGGCTGCAATGTTCAAAAAGAGAATTTGTCTACTTGAAAACAAGCTTTCAAAAACCTCCATTTGGGGGGATCCAAAATCTTAAAGACAGCTGTGTTTGGGATATTTTAAGAATTCCCATCACACTCAAATATCTATTTATTTTCATCAAGTTACACAATTTTTAAAACTGCTTAGACCAATGAATGTGGGTAGATGACTGTCCTCTTCACAGCTAACATCTTTCCAATTTGAAACTCTGGAAGCAAACTCAGCATCCTGAGCCTCCTCACATGCCCTCACCGGGAGGCACTCCTACCCCAAGTTCATCTGCTGACCTGAGGCAGCTCTACGTAGCCAGCCACAAGCTCAGGCACAGGCCTAGGGGTAGGCGGACACCTTGTCAGCCTGCTCCTGCTCAGCAACCCCTGGCCACCCCTGGACCACCAATCATCCTCTCCATGGCTCTAACCAGCTCCCTTATTAAGGGCAGCTGTAAAGATACCTGTAGAGCTGTCAGAAACACTGCAGGCCTGGGAAGAACTCCTCAGAATGGCCAGACTGCCGCAACGTGGGCAGGAACTAAAAGCAAGACAAAAAATAAGAAGAGGGAAAGCCCCTCTGATTTGAGGACATGCTGGCGATAGAGACAGAACCTTTATTTGAAATATTTCCCCTCCAAGCTCCTCCTAGACCAGAGGTTTTCAGGTTTTTTGGTGAATATCAGTCCTAGGAGAGGACTATGGACAAACATCCACGATCAAAACAATTTGAAAAATATTGAGGAGTTTAATATATTAAAGAATCTGAGAACTACTACAGCAAAAAAATCTGCTGACTTTGTTTAACTGAGCACTGACCAAAGAACCTTCTCTCAAATAACACCTATTAATAACTGTAGGCCTACAGAAATGCCACAGGGAGGAGCTGACGAGACCCAGTTAGAACCTGAGTTTTGTCACCTACTAGCTTTGTGACCTTAGTGAAGTCACTTGCTGGGCCTAAACCTGTTTTGTCATCTGTAATAAAAGACAGCAAGCAGTAAGTTTTGGGTGTTCACTTTGTTATGCTTTATGACTTAGATATTCTTCTATGACCCCTAAGGGTCACAAGATTTATTGTTTTTTGTTTTTGTTTTCTTTCTTTCTTTTTTTTTTTTTTTTGAGAGAAATAGTGTGTGTGTATGCAAGGAGAGGGGAAGAGAAGATGGAGATGGAGAATCCCAAGCAGGCTCCATGCTCAGCATGGAACCCAATGTGGGGCTCGATCTCATGACTGTGGGATCATGACCTGAGCCAAAATCAAGAATCAAATGGTTGGGGTGCCTGGGTGGCTCATTCAATTAAGCTTCTGACTTTGGCTCAGGTCATGATCTCACAGTTCATAGGTTGGAGCCCCTCATCGGGCTCTGTGCTGACAGCTCGGAGCCTGGAGCCTGCCTCGGATTCTGTGTCCTCCTCTCTCTCTGCCCCTCCCCTGCACACACTCTGTCTCTGTCTCTCTCTCAAAAATAAACAAACATTTAAAAAAAAAAAAAAAAAAACTGAATGCTTAACCAACTGAGCCACCCAGGTGTCCCAATGATAACAAGATCTTAAAGGGGTGGAGAGAATTAGAATTAGAATTTCCTTCCAGTAAAATTAGAGCTGCAGGACTCCATAGTCAGCACCCTTGGAACCTATAGGGCCGTTGTGAGAATTAACCTGGCATGGCACTCCCATTTACTAAAGCATATGACACAAGCCAGAGGGCCCTGGACCACCTTGGGGCAAGGTAGAGACTTGGGTTCAGCACCTGCCAAGGAAATGTGATCTCGGTTCCTTCTGTAGGGATCTGCCGGCAGAAGAGGCCTCACGGGTCTCATGGGCTCCCAGGGCTAGGAGTTCCAGAGCCTGTCCTAGGCTCCTGTCACTCCACATGGGGAGAACGCAACTATGGGCTGCAAGACAGTTCTATATAAACAGAGGACATCGCCCACAAAGAACTAAGTCCAATTCTCCAAAGGTAATCCAAGGCACATTTCTTTCTTTCAGTTTGTTTTTTTTTTAAGTTTATTGATTGATTTTGAGAGAGAGAGAGTGCACTTGAGAGCACACACACATAGGCGAGCAGGGGAGGGACAGAGGGAGGGGAGGGGGGAGAGGGGGAAAGGGGGATGGGGGGAGAGGTGGATGGGGGGAGAAGGGGAGAGGGGGAGAGAGAGAATACGAAACAGTTTCTGCACCATCAGTGCAGAGCCCGACATGGGGCTTGAGCTCCTAAACTGTGAGATCATGACCTGAGCTGAAATCAAGAGCTGGACACTTCATCAACTGAGTCACCCAGGTGCCCTCAAGGCATATTTCTAAGGCCTGAGCCTACAGTACTGTCCACAAGCACCCTTCCCTACTGTTAATCAGTATCAGTCTGTTTGACATGGCTATAGGCACCTGGGGCCCTCACCTCCCATCTTCAACAAGAACCATTTCCCTTAATGCAGAAGGAGCAAAGCCAGACATCTGTCACACCTTAACCGCCCCCAACCTCCCAAAGGGCTCCAGAATAAAGAACAAGCCATGCCAGAATTCTGCTACTGAGCTCAGGCCGAGGAAATAGAATGGAAGTAGGATCACACAGGTCCACAGAAATGACCATGGCACTGAATGCACCTGAATGACTCATCAGCACTGGTCTTCTAGAACTTCCTGGCAGCTGTGACATAGCCCACTGACCCATCTTCAGCACCTCAGGCTCCTCTGGGAGCAGGAGGCTCTAAGTCCTGGCCACGAGGAGCTCTTCTGGCTAAACTTCAGCAGAAAATGTCCAACAGAGACCACAGAAGATTATTCATTGCTAAGGAACCTACTTACCACAAGAGAAATTGTTTGAAAGTCCCAATCTGCCAGCTTGAAACTTAATATGCCCTGGGTCCAGCCCTATCCTTGGCATGAAGAAAAGTTCCAGTGCCTCCTGCTCTTTTGTTTTCACAGGGAAAGGAGAAGAGGAAATACCTCATGCTGGTCAGCCTCCTGCTCCCTGCCTGGGCTGAGGCCTTTCAAGATCCCCCCGCCATGTAGCAGTGACCAACATGCCACAAGCATCAAGAGTGATGGGGGGGTGGCCTGGGTGGTTCAGTCGGCTAAGCGTCCGACTTTGGCTCAGGTCATGGATCTCACGGTTCGTGGGTTCGAGCCCTGTGTCGGGCTCTGTGCTGACAGCCAGCTCAGAGCCTGGAGCCTGTTTCAGATTCTGAGTCTCCCTCTCTCTCTGACCCTCCCCTACTCACGCTTGTCTTTCTCTCTCAGAAATAAATAAAACATTAAAAAAAAAGAAAAAGAATGGCGCCTGGGTGGCTTAGTCGGTTAAGCATCCGACTTTTGCTTGGGTCATGATCTCACGGTTCGTGGGTTTGAGCCCCGCGTCGGGCTCTGTGCTGACTGCCAGCTCAGAGCCTGGAGCCTGTTTCAGCCTGTGACTCCCTCTTTCTCTTTTTTTTTTTTTTAATATTTTTATTTATTTGTAGGAGAGAGACAGAGAGACAGCGTGAGCAGGGAGGGTCGAGAGAGAGGGAATCACAGACTGAACAGGCCCAGGCCTGAGCTGGCAGTCAGCACAGAGCCCGACGCGGCCCGAACTGATCATGACAAGCGAAAGCCGGACGCCAACCTGACTAAGCCACCCAGGCGCCCACTCCCTCTCTCTCTGACCCTCCCTGCTCACGCTGTCTCTCTCTCCTAAAAATAAATAAAACATTAAAAAAAAAAATTAAAAAAAAAAAAAAAAAAGAAAAAGAAGAGTGATAGAACCTGGCTCTGTCTCCCACTAGCACTATGCCTTACAAGAACTCTTGAGTGTCTCCGCCCACCCCCCACACGGGAAAGCTTTACTCAAATCCCCCAGGCTGGGTTTTCCCCACACCATCCACCTATACCTCTCTACTGTGTTTGACCTCGAGGAAATTGTTTTCCCTACAGGACAAAACGCTGCAAAGACCATATTTATCTCTGCACTCAGCGGACCCTAAATCAAATGTGTGTTTAAACTCAACTATTCTCAGTTTCTACATCTACAAAACAAATCTCAGGGCAGATCTTTCCTTAGAAGATTAAGTGGAGGTTAAATGAGGAATCTGAAAAACTCTAAGGGACTGTGCAGGACTGTACACCTCTCTTCTAGGAGAGTTTGGAGACTGTTGTTAAGGCACATTTCCAGGATGGCCACCATTTCCCCATCTACTCTGTGCCCTGCCCAGGACAGAACAAAGCCAGAGATGGAGGAACTGGCCTACATCACCAGGACTGCCTGGTGACTGCCTCCCTCCAGCGACTGCTACCTGCTCTGGGCAGCCCCTGGAAGTCATGGCACTGATAGACCTGCTGGCGTGGTCTAAGGCCTGCTGGCAGGACTAAGAAACTTAGGTTTTTGGGTGCCAGCATGCTAGCCATCTGGGCACACGGTTGTGATTATGAGCTCACACTCATTATAATCAGACCCAAACTTCTAAGAAGACATATGGCCTAACTTTATGATAAATCCTAGGACTTTCCAAATACAGAAGGAAGGTCTGCCTGCTCCACATCCCAACTCTCTACACATCAAAGTATAAATAGATAATACCTGAGCACAGAAAGCATCTCATCTCCAGAGACATTTTAGCTAAACTTCAAGCATTCAATAGTGTGGAAAGAAATTCAATCTTCAGTAACCAACTCAATGGCACCCATAGCCCCATTTTGCAGAGGAAAACTAAGGCCCAGAGAAGTTAAGTAACTTAACAATGGCCAAACAGCTAAAAAGGGGACAATGGAAGTTTAATCCAACTCTTGATTTCTGTATCTATGCAATACTGATTTTTGATTTTATGATTGGGGGAGGAGTAGGTAAAAAGGGGTAGAGAGAAAAGCCCATCTGCCTTTTCTGGTCACAAGGTTCAATCTGCCCTGAGGGCCACACACTGGCCTCAGCAAGACATTCACATACCCACCATCTCCAAGAAAGAAATCTGCAAAGAGATGAGCCCATGCCCCCAGACAGCTAGCACCGTACCCCAGCGATAGATGCACACCAACTGCCCAGGCCAGAAAATGGCCAGCTAGCCCTGAAATTTTTATGGCCTATTTACTTTCTGCTTGCTCTGAGCTTCATGATTAAGCCCATGGTTCACCTGCCAGCTTCCTTTCCTTTGCTGCCTTCTTGTTAGACTTGGCAGAACCAAGGCCAGTCAACCCCTCTGGCCCAGAGCTCCTCCTGGGAATGCACAGCCCTGACTTCATCCTAAGGTTCCTCCCCCTCCTGTGGAATCAGAAGACTGCACACAGGAGATGTGGCCCAGGACCTATCTGTCCTACTTTCCTAACTATTTTAAGCCAGAAAGCTAAATTCTGCTTTCAAACAGCTGAACAACATCAGCCCTTGGCCCAGAACGGACAGGGGTGCCCACTCCACCCAATATCAGTTATTACCTGGAAGTCACAGTCTGTGCTCACCTCTGTATGTGCCATGGTTGGATGGTAACAGTCATTTCCAGGCAAGTGGTTAAGGCCTAGGTCTTCGGGCATGTGGCCACCACAACCACAGACCATGCCACAGCATTAAAAGTAGCAGCAAGCAAGCAATTAGACTTGAGAAAATTATTCTAATTAGTCCAACTGAAATCTGTTTTTATCTCCCCATACACCCTACAGAGAACAGGAGAAGGAATATAGGAAAAACTAATATGGAAAAAAGGTAAAAAGAAACGTTATGTCCCTGGAGAACAGCACAAAAAGGTGACTCAACGAGGCCCAACATGGGAAGGTCACAAAACAAGCAAGCAAATGAACAAAAAACAACTAGGTTTGGAAAGAAGTTTGAAGCACTTCCAGAAGGGTCTGTGAGGCCTTGCTCTAAATGCCCACGTTTGGACACTGCTGAGTCAATGTTTGTCACATGCTAACATCTACACTGACAACTATTAAATATAAAACTGTATCCCTGCCATGTTGCCTTGGATGAGTGCAGACTCCGCTGCCACCACAACTGATGTCTGAGTCAAAGAAGAATTACTAGAACCCTTCTCTACCTACAGAGAACCACTATTTTCATCCGTCCCTCCCCTCCAATCTGTAAATTTAGGGCTCATCACTTCTGGGCTGGGATACATACCAGAAAGTGAAAGAAAGCATCCCCTCTTACCAGTTTTGGCAAGAGAACAAGCAGCATTTAAAGAGAAGCACTAACAGACAGGTGTTCACCCACCTGCATACCAAGTAAACTATAGAGTGTTAAGTGAGCAGGTGCTAAAAGAATAAAATTAGCAGGGACATCCAGAACCCTAAAGCAGTGGCTCTCAAATGATGATTTTGCCACCCCGCCCTGGGACGTTTGTGATCATGAAGGTGACACTGGTATTTAGTGGACAAAGACCAGGGATGCTGCTAAACGTTCCACAATGCACGGACAGCCCTCACAAAACAAAGACTCCGCCAGCCCAAAACGTCAACGGTATGGCTACTGAGCAGGTCTGACCTAGAGCCTTGCCATGGCACGCCTCACCAGAATCTCTACTTCAGGTCCTGGTTGAATCTGAGGACTAAAGACAAATTCCGCCAGCCTCAAGTCAGCACCTACCTGCCCTCACCTTACCTATGGCTACTCTCTGTTACTGCCATATAAGCTGCCAACCTCTCACTGCTTCTTTGCTTGGTTAACGTCTAGTCACCTGAACACCTTACTGCCTTCAAGTTCGACCTCACCGCTTCAAAGAACTTCTAACACTCCAAAATGGCTTAAAAGGTTCCCTGCCCTCCCACCTTCAAAGCACTCCTGCAGCTACTTTCCTGGGCTTTCAATGGGCTCTGCACTCCATGAAGAGAAGAGCCCTCTGATAGGCTCCACCAAATGCCTAGCCCCTTGCCCCAAGAAGGGAGCAAGGGATCATTATATGGTTGTGTATGAAAGCAAACACCCATTTAAGGGTCTACCCTGTGCCAGGCTCTGTATGAAATACCAAATCACGGTATAGGCTTTCGAGGCTGGCATTAGCCCCACTTGACAGACGGGAAAACCAGCTCAGAGAATGCCCACAGGATACCAAAGCATATGAGAGCTGAGCTGGATTCAAAGCCTGGGGCAGCACTTTTCAGGACATCACTGAACCTCCCACGTGAACTCCACAGCCAAGTCAGAATCCAGGAGTTGGAAGGGACCGGGAAAGCTATAGGACTTTACTATTCCAAGGAAAAGATGAAGAGAAGTTTCCTGATGATGCAATCCCGCTGATCACTAACAGACCTGCATTTTAAGAACTTGAAACGTCTGCTCTTCAACACAGGGGTGTGCATGTGCGGGGAGGGGAAAAGTTCTCAAAGTCTCGAATTGCCTCTTACAATCTCCCCGTCACATACCCAACCACTGCTAGACCTCCTTGAGGATCCATGACTGTGCAGAAAATTAAAATCTCCTTAAGAGACTAAATGTCCTTCGTGTGGGGGCCCCTTAGCATCAAGAGACGTTCTACGAAGTCAGACACCAAACTGCCTTACACAGCAAGCCACTTGTGAAGGTCTGCCCCGGAAATCCCATCTTAAAGGCTCCCAATCTGGGTGCATCACTTAGATCTGAGGACAAGTTTGGAAGCCCCAATGACAAAGGAGGACCTGACAGATAAATGGCCAAGTTTCATAAGATAAGGAAGCCAGAATAGTGTTTCTGCCACCACTGATTTCCCAAACTTTCCTGTCAGAAGACCTTGGATATCCCAAGGCTCTGCTGCCACTTCCAGATAGAGAAGCAGCCTCAGATGTTTAACTGAAATGAGACAGATGACCTGCAGAGACCTGCTTCTCTCCATGACCAGGGCCTATGGCACTTAATTCAGAGGTTAAGCTGCTCACAAAAATTCCGTGTGTCCTGATCCTGTACTAGAATTCAGTGGTCAACCAAGCTGCTCTGAGCAGCTGCAGTCTAGATCTCATAAGAGGTTTTGGGGATTACTGAAGTACCATGCTAGAATACTTGTTTTAAGGCTGGAAGGACTCCGCTTCAAAAAATATTTTCTGCTTCATATAAACAACAAAGGTGTTCCAGCAGGCCATCATCTTGGGGGTAGGGGGGCAGACTACTGAAGTAATTCTCAGCAGGGTCTGGGGCCCAGAACAGGCCAAGAACCGAAGCTCTGTGTCTGACACGACAAGGCTGAATACCAGGTAGAAAGATCCACTTTGTTTTGTTTCCTATGGCCCGGGCAGCGGGTAACACATTCTCTCAAAAGGCCAACAGGCTCTTCCGCAGCCAACGGGGGCGGAATTCTCAGTCTGCTTGCCACTCTCTACTTCTGCCCCAACCTCCAATCTGTTCCACTCCAGGGAAGTCACTCCCCACGTTGGGAACAGAGAATGGCTATCAATTAGACACTTTCTCGGGGACGTTCCTCTGTACTTTCTCTATTAAGGAATCCCGAAACATTTCCTCTGTTTAAAAACAACAACAACAACAAAACAGGATGGCAGAGTTGGAAAGACTTTGAACTAGAAGTTCAACTCCTTTTCTTCAAAACAGAGGCCCAGAAAGGAAAAGTGACTTGCTAAAATCACCCGCAGAAAGACATTCCTAAAACCTTAGCCTTCTAGAAAGATGCCTTTGTATTAATTCTTGATCCAGTGTGCGAAGAAGACTCCAAACCTGCCCTCTGGATACAAAATTCTGATTGGTTCCCCGATCCCTCCCTGCGTTCTTACTACCCGTTGTAAACACCGGCCCCTTTCCTCTCCTCCCCTCTCCCCGAGAAAAGCAGAAGAACAGGTCAGAACTGCAAAGCGCGGGCTAAGTGCTGCTGCCTCCTGGGTGAGGGTGGGCAGCTAAGGCAGCAGGACGCAGGGCCCCTCTCCCAGGTGGGTTACCTGAGCACAGTCACGCTTCCCCTGCGCACCGGCAGAGAAAGCACAGGTTCTGACACTCGGATAGGCTTGAACTGGAACTTGCAGCCGAAGCAGAGCGCAGAGTCGCTAAAGAAGGACACGGACACGATGGGGCGCTCGAAGATGTGGATGGGGTCCACGTGAGACACGATGCAGCCGCCGGGCTGATAGTCGTTGATGACGGCGCTGTTGACGAAGCCCTCGGGGATGACGCGGTGTTCCACCAGCTTCTGGATGACCAGCTGGTGCACCCACTCGGGGATCTCGTCCACATCGCCGGGCGGGTAGAGGCGCTCCTGGCCGGGCCCGCGCTTCTGCAGCTGGGCGCCGTACGTGTAGCCCTCGCCGAAGAAGTACTTGTTGCGCAGCGGGGCCCGGTCCACCGTGTGCTCGTTGTACAGGCCCTTCTCGGCGCGGGACACCACCTCGTCGATGCGGGCCTCGATCTTGGCGCACTCGTCCTGGCTGAAGAGGCGCATCTGGCGGATGCCGCTCTTCACCTTGCGCGCCTCCTCCTCCTTCTGCAGCTGCTGCTCCTCGTAGTCGCTGCGCTCGGGGTCCGAGTCCTCCTGGTATTTGCGCTTGGCCCCGGACACCGGGTAAGGCTCGGCGGCGGCGGCGGCCGCGGCGGCGGCAGCTACGGCGGCCGCGGCGGCCGCCGCTGCCTCCCGGCTGCCCGCCTTATAGTTGTCCCGGGACGTCATGGACTTGAGCTTCTCACGCAGGTCCGTGTAACCGCTGGCGGCCGCCATGGCCCCCGCGACGCTGCTCTAGGGTCCGCCGGGGCGGGAGGGGCGGCCGGGCATGGCTCTCGGAGGACGCGCCCCGACGCCCCTGGAGGAAAGGGGTTCCTCAGCGCCAGGCCCCCATGCGAGACCGGAGGACCCGGCGGGGGGCGTCAAGGGGAGGGTGCAGGGTCGGGCCTCAGGGGCGGAGGGTCATGCAGCGGCGGCGGCAACGGGGCTTCCTCCTCCTCCACCTCCTCTACGTCCCAAGGAGCAAGGGCGCCGGCAGCGCCTCATGCCGCGGAGGACCGCTGCGGAGAACCGACCCGACACTCAGCCAGACCCTCGGACGCCCGGCCCAGCCCGCACTTTAAAGCGCTCCTCACGACGTCACGGGCCGTCCGCCCGACGTCCGCCAGCGCCGCTCCTCAGCGGGCTTCTCCGCGCGCACGCGCAATGCCGCCGGCCACCGCGGCTCTGCGCGCAGCACGCATGCGCGCGCGTGTAGGCCGGGTCACCAGGGGTGCCGGGCGCAAGCGCAGACGGGGACCGCTTGGCGTCCGCCGCCCCTCCCCCACCCACGGAGGCGCTCCGAGGGAGCACCCTCAAATAGCAACCTGCCTTCTTGTCGTGCCACCTCCGCGACCGAAGGGCTCCCTCCACAGGGGTGGGCTCACGCTGTCAACGCTGTCGCTATGCTGCGTCACGGCATCGTCTAAATGCCCGAAAACGCCTCAGCCCTAAACGCGCAACCACCGGGGAACCGCCACAACCTAGGCTGCCCCGTTACCGCCCCCTTTGGCGTTTCCAGTTCTTTCATTGGGTCACGGGCCACGCGCTGGGCGGGCCCAGATGGAAGCTTCCGGAAGTTGGTTCGCATTCATGCCTGTCAATCAGATGGTCGCCGTGGCTACTGCGTCCGTCACTTAATTAGGTGCGTGGAGGGCGTCGAGGACCCCTGAAGGGTGAATAGGTGGCTGTGTGGATGCCTGAATGGATGAGCCAACGGAGAAAAGCCCTCCGACGCTTTAGGAAACTTCTGAAACCAGTGGAAACTTCTCAAACTGCCGGCCCGAGAGCACAGGGTCCCAACTCTGAGCCCGGATGGCGACAGCCCCAGAAGCTGGACGCACTGAGGGGGCACCTCCCTATCCCCCAGCCCCGCCGCCCCCACCGCCCCCGCTGCCGGGAGTGGACGTTCCACGAGTCACGTCCCGGAGACGGCGGGCGCGTGCGCAGCCGCTGGACGCGCGGGGAGTTGGCGTAGGTCTTGCTTCGGGCTAGAGATGGTTGTAGGGGCACCTCTTCGGGAACGACAGAAGGGAACTCACGGGGTCTAGCAGCCTAACGGTGACGGCAAAACTGTAGAAAATTACCATAGAAGTAACTCAAAAGTTTCGCAGCAGTGCGGTTGGATAGGGTGCACGGCGTGAGCGAAGGCGTGGCGATTCCGCGCTGCGGTGGGTCCCTAGAGAGGGTTTCTTCTTGAAAACGTCCCGTGGCTCCCAAGATCGCGTTCATCTGTTTTGCTTGGCGTTCACGGTCTTTGTTCAGGACCCTTCCTGCCTTGCCTCCTCTCCCCAATCCGCTGACCTGAGCCCCAGCCTCGCTCTGACGCTGCCTGGGCTTGCAGACAGACTCCGTCACACCTCCTGGCCTTTGCCCAAGCTGTTGCTTCCTCCTGAAATGCCCGTTCCCTTCCACCCATCTCCTTCATTTTGATTTTTTGAGGCTCACCTCACATCCCTAGCAGCCTTCCGAGATTCTCATTGAAATGAAATACATCCTTGGTTTCTTGATGTGGCCTCTGATTCTGCCTTCAGCCTCACTTCCCTAGCCATTTTGCTCCCAGCCAGTGTCTGCGTCCTCTCTACCACCGTCCCGGCACCCCAACACGTCAAGCACCGGACTGACAGACAAGGGTTTGAATCTTGACCTCCTGACAGGCTGTATGGCCCTGGGCAAGTGACGTCCCCTCTCTGAATCTGCCTTCTGGTGTGTAAAGTGGAACATTCGTACCCATCTCAGATGGTCGTTGGGAGAATGAAACAGGGCTTGTGTAGTTACTTGGGCGAGGCCAGGCCAGCAGGGCCTGTGAGATAGGGAGTCCTGGACACCTGGGACTCTGGCGCTGTACCCCAGGCCCCCTGCGGGGCCACCTTCCAAGAAGGCAGCAGGTGCAGGGGAAAATGGGGCAGACACGAAGTCTATAGTAAGCCTGGCTCCTGCCCTTTTCTGACACAGCCCAGTGGGGCGCTGGCGCGGGGGCTGGTGGTAGGAAGGCAACCTCAGGTAGTGAGAAAGTGGCCAGTGGGCAAGGCTGTGGTCAGGTGGCCCGGGCTCCTGGTCCAGTCCTAACGGCCACACTGTGTGAACACGTGTGCAGGGCCCCCTTTCCTGCATGATGAGCAATTGGCCTGTGAAGGCTCAGGCCCTTAGGGAGCCCGACACCCACCCCTCAACTGCCCTCTACCAGGCCATCGGACTCTCGCACACCTGCTTGACAGGGAGGTCACCATCTCAGTAATGAGGAAAACTCCCAGAGTCTCCTCCGTGGAGCCCAGCTCCCCTCACCCAGGCAAAAATGAGGCTCCCCTCATCTCCAGGTCTCAACAGCCCTTCCCATCCCGAGCACCTCGTCCAAAGGGGCCATGCGTTTCTTCCTGACTTCTAGAGCCAGAGCCCTCACCTCTCTGAGCCTCAGTGAGAGAAAGCACAGACCATGGAGCCAGCCTGCCTATGTTTGAATCTTGGCGAGGCCACTTAGTGGTCACCTGCTTCGTTTCTCTGGACCTCAGTTTTCCCATATATAAGATGGCAATAATGGTACCCAACTAACAGAAGGTACCCACCTAACCCAACCCAACTATTTTGAGGGTTAAATGGGTCAGTATATGTACAATGCCTGGTGCAGAGTAAAAACTCGAAAAGAATGAGCTTTTTTTTAAAAAAAAAAATTCCTCGCCACCCCAGACATCTATTTGCATCCTATGCTGGACACAGCGATGACCTCTTAGAAGGTATTTGCTCTAAGACTTCTGTCAGTGTTTCCAGTTTCCACAAAAGGAAGTAGAGGCTCAGAGAGGGCAAGGAACTTGCAAAAGGCCACACAATTAATCAGCAAACGTGGAATTTGAACACAGGCCTCTCTGGCTGCAAGCCTGGGGCTTCAACTACCAAGCAAAGATCTGCTTAATAGGCTTGTGGGTTCTGGGCAGCGGAGGCACCTGTGGGCAGGGAGGGGCGTATCTGGACACCCGAACCTGAGTCTAGCCTGTCGCACATGGGGGCAGTCATGAAGTCCTTCTGGTTACTTCTGGTGCCCAAATAGATCACATCCTGCCACACCCATCTGGGACCTCAAGCCTTTACCAGCTGTCTCAGGCTCCCATGCCACCTACACATTTCTCCTGTATTGTTCTCACCACACGTAGGCTGGGGACCCTGAGGCTTGGTCCCTTCTGCTCGGGATCTCTGCACGCTCACCGGGAGTTCCTGTCTTTCTGGGTCCTGGCCCAGACACAGGGGCCTAGTGTGGTACCTGTAGGGTGCCCGGGGAACACAGCAGAGGCTGACTTTCCTGTCACCCCCAACTTTCCACTCTGCCTCATGGGGATTGTTACCTCCTTTTACAAGGGTCTGAATTGCTGATGCTACCACGAGTCCCCAGAACGGCTACTAAAGCATGAACCAACTGGGTTGTTAACCAACTGGCTCAGTTGGTTAAGCATCTGACTCCGGCTCAGGTCATGATCTAGTGATTCGTGAGTTTGTGCCCTGCATTGGGCTCTCTGCTGTCAGTGGAGAGCCTGCTTCGGATAGTCTGTCTCTGCCCCTCCCCTGCTCTCTCTTTCTCAAAAATAAACAAACATTAAAAAAAAAAAAAAAAGCATGAGTCTTATGCAATAAGGTCCACATCCTGAAATCCAAAAGCTCTGGTGTTCTCGTTATCCAGTGCCATGTAACAAACCACCCCCAAAACTTAGACTTCCGTCACCTGTCCAGCTCACAAATCTACAGTCTGGCCTGGGCTGGGCTGGGAGGCTCCTCTCCGTCCCACGCGCACCAGTGGGACCACTCAGCCTGGAGGAGTCACTTTCAAAAGGCCTCACTCACACAGCCCACCTGTATGCTGGAGCCCAAAAGGCCCCTTGCCTCTCACCTGGGCAGAGTGACTGCAGCAGGGGCAGCCCAATGGCTAACACACTCTTTCTGGCTCCTCGTTCCCGCTTCCCCCACGTTCCCAGTCAGCTACATGCACTGGACTCCTCACCTCGGGGCAGGGCTGCTTTCAGGGGAAGCCAACCTGCCAGCTGAAGGTGGGACAGCCCCGTGGCATGTGCGTGACGGGCTCTTCATTGACCTTCCCTGTCTCAGGACAGCTGGATTGCTCCCCCAGAGATACCAACTCCTCTGCACCTGTCATCACCAGCGGCGTCTACGCCGGTTTCCCAGCTGATGCTACAGCAGCTCCCCTCTACTTTGGTCTCGTTGTCCCCTAAAGTCACTCTGCTCTGTGGCCGTGATGATCTTTTCAAAGTATGATCTGAGCAGATTTCTCCCCTCCACCCCCCACCCTGAAAAACCTTTGAAGGCTCCTCATGACTCTTGGGATGAAATTGTACATCCTTAGTGCGGTCGGCAAGCCTTAATCCCCCCCTGCCCCCGCCAGCCTCTTCAGCCTCAAGTCCTCCGCTGGTGATGTCCCCTCCAGGGCTCTTGCACTTGCTGCTCCCTCCGCTGCTCCCCTAGCTAGCCCCCATCCCCACGTCTTGTCATGGCCTCTAGGTATTTAACTGTGAGCAACTCCCAGGGCTTAGCATTCGCCTAGTACACAGCAGGTGGTATTGACGGAGGGGCAACTGGGTGGCTCAGTCAGTCAAATGACAGTCTTCGGCTCAGGTCATGATTTCATGGTTTGTGAGTTCAAGCCCTGCATCACGCTCTGTGCTGATAGCTTGGAGGCTGGAGCCTGTTTCGGATTCTGTGCCTCCCTCTCTGCCCCTCCCCTATGCATGCTCTGTCTCTCTCTCTCTTTCTCAAAAATGAAATAAACAAAATTAAGGGGCATCTGGGTGGCTCAGTTGGTTAAGGGTCCGACTTTGGCTCGGGTCAGGATCTCACGGTCCCTGGGTTCAAGGCCCATGTCGGGCTCTGTGCTGACAGCTCAGAGCCTGGAGCCTACCAGATACTGCATCTCCCCCCCCCCGCCTCACCTCGGCCCCTCCCCCATTCACACTGTCTCTCAAAAATGAATAAATGTTGGGGCGCCTGGGTGGCTTAGTCGGTTAAGTGTTCGACTTTCGCTTAGGTCATGATCTCGCGGTTCGTGGGTTCGAGCCCCGCATCGGGCTCTGTGCTGACCTCCAGCTCAGAGTCTGGAGCCTGTTTCAGTCTGTGACTCCCTCTCTCTCTGACCCTCCCCTGCTCACGCTGTCTCTCTCTCTCTCTCCTAGAAATAAATAAAACATTAAAAAAAATGAATAAATGTTAAAAAAAATTTTTGATTAAAAAAATAGGTACTGATGGATTAAATAATTCCTCCCTCGGGCACCGTGGCTCCAGCTACTTAGGCCCTCACGCACCTATCCAGCCTTCTTCTCCCAAACCTGGTGCTTCCCACTTCCACAAGTTCCCCAAAGCACCAGCACTTTCCATCAACATTTATTATTCTTTCATTCATGTAACAAGCATTTTTCAAGTGCCCATTCTGTGATAGGCATTGTCTTAGGCTCCAGGAGATCCAGTAGGGAACAAACACTGTTTTAACCCTTTGAAATACTCATTCACCTTCCCTCCATCTATTCATAGCAAACTCCTACCCATCCTTCAAAACCCAACCCCAATGCCCCATCTCTGGGAAGCTTTTCCCAGACTTCTTCCTCCCCAGCCCCTGACGTGACGCTTCTGTCTCCCTCCACTACACCACTCTCAAAACTTGTGTGACCCATCCAATGATGGGGAACCAGGATTGGGGCTACCTAAAGAGTACGGAGCTGGGGGACAGGGATCTGAGGGAGAGGAAAGGACAGAGGTCTCTACTGGAAGCTCTGTTCGTGGGCAGTGAGTCAGCGGCACAGCTGGGCCTCCAATTCCTGCTTCCTTCCTTAGGCTTTTCCAGCTACTCAGCAACTGCCTGGAGGGAGGAATGGCTCCCAGGCACACCTTTTATTTGCATAGAAATGACCAAGGGTCACAAAATCCCAGCTGAGCACTGTGTGGGAGCATTCAGGGAGGACACAGGAGAGGCTGCAATGTGGACATGGAGCAGATTCGAACATCGGATCCTGGGTAAACCACACACAAAGTCCAGTTTGACTGGGCCGCTGGTGTGGGGCTTCTCTACCACATGTGGGAGTTAGGGGCAGGGCCCCACGGCTCAGCCTTTGGAAGTTCCTCCTGTTATCTGACCCAAGTTTACACACTGCAATTCCATCCCAACTCTGGGCCTGTCTTCTCAGGTTCCCAGGGACTTAGGTCATTCCTCCTACCACCTCTTGGTCTCTCCACCAAGGGTCTGGCCCCTCACAGGGGTCACTGGCCCAGAGAGGCTGAGTGACTCCCCTGGGGCCACACAGCAGGCCATCTGGCAGAGGGCAGCTGGAGGGCCGGGGGCCGGCTCAGAGCAGCGTAATCTCGCTGGGGGGCAGCGTGAGCCGCTTCTCCCGGGCACTGAGCAGGTTTTCCACGTGCACAGCCACAACTCGACACAGCTCCAGGCCCTGCAAGAGAGGCCGTGAGAGCTCACGCACCCACCCACACTTCCCGCCTCCCACCTCAGGGTGAGATGTGGTCGGGAGAGAGGACTAGTGGGTCCCACCCTTGTCCCCACCTCCCCCAGGGTCCTGGGAGGAGTGTGAGGAGCTGGAAGGGGGAATTGCGGGGTTAACAGGCTGGAAGGGGTAAGTAAGCAGATCAAGTGCATCTGGTTTGCGTGTGATCTGTGTGACCTGGGGCCAGTGGGGTCTCAGTTTACCAGGGCCTGCCTCACAGGTTGTGGTGAGGATTCCATGAGATTTTATTACACATAAACCCTTTAAAAATTAAAAAAATCTTAGTCAATGAGTGCTAAGTTTCTAACTACGTGTTGCCATGGTTACCATGGGGACGCAGCCTCAAGGCTCCCGGATGGGGTGGGGAGGAAGAGGCAGCACAGAATTGTGGCAAATCCACCTGAGTGTGGTTTTCAGACCCAGGCGGTTGGAGGGACCCCCGAAGGGACTTCTAGAAGGGGCGGAAGCGGGGGCCACGGGGCATGGCTGGGACCTGACCTACTACAGAGCCAGGCCCAGCGGAGAGCCTGGTGAGTGGAGGGAGGGAGGAGCCGGGTGACAAGGCCTGGGCGCCGAGGGCTGGGTCACCTGCTCCAGCTGCAGCTGCAGGGTGCGCTGGGCCGCCACGTCCCCCAGGGCGATCTCCACATACGGGTAGCTGGAGCTGGCCGTGGGTCGCTGGGTCCGAGTGGACTGGATCTCCTTCAGGGGGAATTTCACCATCAGCTCCTGGAGGGGGAGGGGAGGAGACAGGCTTGTGGGAGGGACAGTCTTCAACCCTGCTTGCCTCTCCCCTGCAGATCACATCTGTAGGAGGCAAGACACCTCAGCTGGAGAAGCAGTTCCCCAGAGACTTGCTGGGTGACCAGGGCGAGTCGCTGTACCTCTCTGGGCTTCAACAAATACTGACGCACACCTCTCTGCATGCCAGGCACTGTTCTGAACACTCGGGATCCAGGGGGCAGTAGATGCCATTGGTGCCCCGGCCCTCACATCAAAGCTGCTTCTTAACACCTGGCTCTCTTTCCCTGGAGCTTTCTTTCTGCTCCCCCTGCCCCGAGCAAACTCGGAGCACATGCAGGGAAAGCTGGGGCAATGAGAGTTAATGCCTCCATTAATGACAGAGCGACATGGCAGGGAGACACCCCGGCTCCCTTGCCCCCAGAACAGAGGACATCCTCTGAGGGCCGTGTTCCATGCTATCTCCTGGGCCCCCAGCTCGACTGAGCGCCGGTTCCCACAGGGGCTGCCTGCTGCTAACACATTCTTCCAGAAGGTGCATTCCCAAGATGTGTGAGACCTCCCTCCCTGGTCTCACTTCCTCACTCCAGTGTCCCCTAGAGTCACCTCCAAATAAAGTCCTAACCCCCAGCCCCTTGCAACGTGACTGTGTTTGGAGGTGAGGACTTTCAAGAGGAAATGAAGTTGAAATGGGGCGGTCAGGGTGGGCTCAGTTCAAACCTGGCCAGTGTCCTTATGAGAAGAGGAGACACCAAGAATGTGCACCCAGAGAAAGGGCCACATGACGACATGGGAAGAAGGTGGCCATCTACAGGCCAAGGAAGGAGGCCTCAGAGGAAAGCACCCCTGTCGGCACCTTGGTCCTTGACTTCCAGCCTCCAGACCAGTGAGAAATGAACGCCTGCTGTTGAAGCCCCCTGTCTGCGGACTTTGGTCACAGGTTTGAACAGGTTTGTGCGCTGTTGGAGCATTTCTTATGGGTGATCTTTCACCGTCACTGCAGCCCCGTGGGGCGGGCTCCACTATCCCCATGTTCCAGATGGACGAGGGGGGCTCATGGTGGGGAAGAGATGTTGCCAGAGGTCACGCAGCTGCACAGCTCAGCACCCCGGAAGGCAGTGGGGCTCAGAGGAGAGCGTGAGGGGTGAGGGGCAGGGCCAGGCTCAGGCCACTCACGTGGGTCTCGGTGCTGAGGAAGTTGAGGCCATTCTGGTTGACGGCGAGGATGCAGGGGGCCGGCACGGCCACGTTGCTGCAGCTCTGGACGAAGAAGAAGGAGGAGCCGAACATGGGTAAGGCGCTGAGGAGGCCTGGTGTGGGGAGAGGGGTCGGTCGGTCAGCGTGGCAGCCACGGCCAGACATAACCTGAGTTTCCCCCTGGCTGTGTCCAGCGTGTGTGTCCTCGCCGCGGGGCTCCCCCAACCTCTCCAGCTGCCCCAGGTGCCCAGGGCCACCCAGAGCCTAGGTGGTGCCTTGATGACAGTTTTAGAAAAGTGTTCTCTCCAGGCAGGGGCTCAGCTTGGCCAGCACCGAAAATGCCTTCGTGGGAAGAAAAAAGCGCCTCCGTCCCCAGCCTCCAGGGCCCCCTCTGCAGTAGAGCGCCCCATGATTATTGGCCCCCAGCCCCAGCCTCTTACCCAGAAACTGGGCACGGGCCTGGTGGGGGCTAAGTGCCTGTGTCTGCTGCCGGTGCTGGCTGACCAGGCTGAGCCAGGCCGAGCCGGCCATGGTATGGTAGAGCTGGGCCGGGATGTAGTCCTGGACCTCTCGCCTGCACAGGGACGGAAAAGCAGTCCTGAGTGGCCACCACCATACGTGCTCCGTACAGGGCCTGGTCCATCCTCACCGCGGACAGGTGTTATGCCGAATGCGTGTGATCTTTGCGCCTCCCTGGAAAACTAGTGCTGGCTGTCAAGAGCTCACTCATCTCCTGGTATACAGCAGGCGCTCCATAACCCTGGCTGGTACCACTAGGCTCCCTGCTTGGAGAAGAGGGAACTGAGGCTCTGAGAAGGTCCCTGACTAGTCCTCAGTCACACGGTGACTCGGCGCACTGGGAGGGCTGAAGCTTGAACCCAAGGCGTGTTCGTCCTTTGTAGCCTCAATCCCCAAAGAGAAGCCCAGGCCATAGGGGTGAGATGGACAAGGGTGGGGCATATACTGGTGGGCAGAACAACCACCAGCAGCCGGTCAGAGATGGAGTGGAGAAGCGCTGGGCCCCGGGCTGGACCCCTAGGGCCATCAGACCCCCTACTCCAGTGCCTTCTCTCTGACACATGCTGGCTCTCTCAGGGCAGCCCCTTTTTTGCTGAGAAATACCACCCGCAATCCCAGCCCATCCCAGTTTTCCGGGCCACAGACCCTGGAAGGGTTGGGAGAAAGTTTGGGGGAGCCTCCTTCTCCTAAGAGAGCCCCAGGGCAGCATCTTCCTTCTTCATGCTGCCGGGGTAAGGGCCTAGCATCCGGACTCAGCCTCCCTAGGTTTGGATTCCAGTTCCCTACCATTTATTGGGTAAGCTTCAGTGAGCCCGATAACCTCTGTGGGCCTCAGTTTTCCCATCTGTAAAGGGGGAAAATAAAGTGTGGCTGGGAAGATTACCTGAGTTAATGCAGGCAGAGTGCCCTCCAAAAAGTAAAAGTCAGTGATAAATTTTCCCCCTAGGATTGGAGTTATCGCTTTATGTGCTTCCTTGGCCTTTTGCTTAAAATTATAACCTAAAAAGAGCTTTACATATTGAGCGCTTACTGTATTACGAACTCCTAGACACATACATACGTTACCTTGACTATTACTCATATTTACTATTATTCACACGGGGGGTTCTCAAAGTGTGGCTGAGGGTCTGGGAGGTCAAAGTTACCTGCCTGATAATGCTAAGACAATATTTGGCCTTTTCCTCTCCTGTTTTCTCACAAGTGGGCAGGGGGATTTGTCAGAGGCCACGTGACATGTGAAATCCCAGCAGATGGAGTGTGAAAGCACATCTGAGAACCCAACTGCTTTCCATTAGGCCATTTGATAAAGAGATCTGCAGGGGTGTCTGGGGGCCTCAACCAGGGGATGCTGGTTGATCATCCGATTTTGGCTTAGGTCATGATCTCACGGTTTGTGGGTTCGAGCCCCGCATCAGGCTCTGTGCTGACCGCTAGCTCAGAGCCTGGAGCCTGCTTCGGATTTTGTATCTCCTCTCTGACCCTCCCTGCTCATGCTGTCTCTCTCTCTCAGAAATAAATAAAACAATAAAAAAAAAGAGAGATCTGCAAAATGTAAAGCCACACCACTCCCCTCACTCAATTCTTTTTGGAAAAGAGTTTTTTATAAGTCGTTTGCATTCGTGCATGATATTAATTTATATTACTTGAGTTATTCTTACTTCTCATGTTATTACAACATACAATTGTGTTTAAGTATAATACACTAACCTTATTTTTCAAATAACAAATCATCATTTTAATAAATCAATTTCAACTTTGCCTAGGGTCAGTATATCAGTACTCCAACCCACATACGGGAAAGCTCTTTGGGGTCCTATTTTTAAGGAAGTAAGAATGTTCTGAGACCAAAAGTCTTAGGATGCCGGATTCATCACCTCTTTGGGGATGTCGGTTTAAAGGCTGCCTGACGCCCCAGAATTTATTTAAGGAACCTCCTGTTGTCAGGGGTTGGGGTTGCTGCTGCAGGTGATGCTGAGGTGAACCATTTCTGTGGCAGCGGGGTGTGTATATCTCAAAAGCTTTTTGATCATTCCGTTTTCTCTGAGCTATGAATACCGGCCAGAAGCAGCCTATTGTGGAAGGAGGCTGAGCCCCAACTCACGCTGTGAGGCGGAAGATTCCAGCCCCAGGGCCAGGACAGTCCCTCCTTCAGGGCCAGCTTCCCTGACACTGGTGCTGGGAGCAGAGCCCAGGGCCTGAGGGATTGGGGGGGGCGGGAGCAGGGCGGTGAGGCTGACAGGTGGCAGGTGCTTACACGCTGGGCAGGTAAGAGTGGTCCTTGGCCCGGTGCTGCAGCAAAGCCAGCTTGGACACTTGCTGCAGCTGTTGGTCGCTGGGTGGGCTGGCCGGCACGCTGCTGAAGAGGCCCTTCAGGTAGTCGGGCAGGACCTGTGGGGGAGAATTCCGCAAGGGGCTGCAGGGAGCCATGTGCCTGTGCCTTCATCAGGGGAAGGGGGGAACACGTGCGATTTTAATAGTTCCAGTCCCGCTCACTTTCGGGCTGGGGTGGCCTGCCCCACCCCCTGGCTTTGGGGAACAGGTACCTGAGGGTGAGTGGTGGAGACCGTGGCCTCGAAGCCCCTGTGGGAGTCCCCACAGTGGCCAGGAGTGTCATGGACACCTGCATGCAGCGTTCAGGAATGGCCTGGGGCCTGGTGCTCTGAACACCAGTCTTGGT
Organism: Proteles cristata cristata; assembly: GCA_017311185.1. Lineage (NCBI taxonomy): Eukaryota > Metazoa > Chordata > Mammalia > Carnivora > Hyaenidae > Proteles > Proteles cristata. The sequence continues at coordinate 809,770 of JAESUZ010003526.1, read as the reverse complement.
GCATGGTGGGGAGCACCATGGGTGGGGAGCATCATCAGTGGGGAGCACCATGAGACCCTGATTCACTAGAGCTGGGGCAGGATCAGAGGATCTGCATTTTCCCAAGTTCCCAAGGGGTGCTTCCGCGCTGTAGGCCATTCCGGGCTGCACAGGGCTGGTTGTCAACAGTCACAGCACGCGGCTGTGAAGGGCAAGTGGCAGTATTTTGTACCCAGAATTGCTGAAGCTTTGGCACCAGCTCGACAAAAACGTGAGCCCTCTGTCCAATCCCTTCCAGATTTTGTAAACTCCATGATCCTTACTTACCTGCGTCTCAAAGGGGAGTAACACGAAGACAAAAATAACAATGTCAGCAAACGCTGGTCACGCGTTTGGACAAGGGACAGGTCAAGCTCTCAGAGGAGGCGGTCAGGAGGGAAGGGGAGGTCAGAGCAGCCTCGTGGAAGAGGTGCTGGGTGGAGCGGCCTTGCCAGCAAGGACTCAGGTGAGCAGAGGTGCGGGAATCACAGGGCAGATGGAGCAGTGGCAGGTGGAAGCGCCCACGAATTAGGTAGTGAGGGTGACATGGTCAGACAGCACCGAGGAGTCCATGCAAGGGAGCACGGGCCTCAGCACTAGAAACGGGGCTAGAAACATGAGGGCACCAGATGCCAAGGCCGTGGGGTCTGACTTCACGCGAGAGAGCCTGGAACATTCCAGAGCAGCAGAGTGGACCACGTGCGCTGACCTGGTTGTAGTGCATGGTCACATACAGCTCGTTCTCGAACTTGAGCGGCTGATCCCAGAGCACACGCCGGAACCAGAGCATGTAGCCACCGTCCACCTGCTCCATCTCCGAGGCCACGTCCAGGATGTAGGCACAGCGGCTGAGCGGGCACACGTGCTGGCCTGCGGAGAGCCGGGGGCGGCTGCAGAGCCGAAGTGCACACCCCTGGCCAGGTCCTGGCCCCGCTCCAGGACACGGAGACCTCTGGAAAAGCTACGGCCTCCCAAGGTCTCGCAAAGTGCCTGCTTATGCTCAGAAGCAGCCCAGCCCCCGTCCAGAGGACGCTGGGGAGAAGGAGAAGCACAGAAGGCCTCAGGTCCTGAGATCAACGGTGCCTTTCCCCAGAACCCCTCCAAGAGAGACCCCTCGCCGGGCTCCTGGAACAGGGGAGGGTGGGGAGGCCTGGGCCCACCAGGAGCGGGCCTGAGTCTGTGAGGCACGGCTCAGTTTTCCCTTCTTGCACTGACATGTCTGCTCCCTGTCTCGTTTCTTCAGTAACTCTGAACAGGGGGCCTGACATGATGATAAAGTCCAGACTCCTGGGGCCAGACTGCCTGGCTTTAAATCCCAACTGTGGGGGGCCCTGGGTGGCTCAGTCGGTTAAGCGTCCGACTTTTGCTCAGGTCACAATCTCATGGTTCGTGGGTTCAAGCCCCACGTCAGGCTCTGACAGCTCAGAGCCTGGAGCCTGCTTCAGATTCGGTGTCTCCTTCTCTCTTTGCCCCTCCCCCACTCGCACTCTGTTTCTCTCTTTCAAAAATAAATACATTAAACAAAGAAAAAAGGTAGCTTCCTGGAATGTAAGCTCCTTGAGGGCAGGGCCCACGGGCTCCTGCTGAGCAGGCCCAAGGGGCAGAGGCGGGAGTCAGGGAGGGCCGGGTCCGCTATGAACTTCCGGTCTGGTAGGCAAGACAAACGTACAGAGCTAGGGGTGCTCTGTGCACAGGAGGAAGGTTCTTTCCCAAGGCAGCAAGGGGCTTCCTGGAGGAAGTGGCATCTGACTTACAGGGCCCAGTGTGCTCAGTCCTCCTGACCACTCACTTCGGTTGGTGACAGCGAAGATGACGTACTCGCTGAAGGCCTCGGGGCGAGTCAGGGCCATCTCAGCGCAGATTTCTTCCACCACGTCCAGGGCCACCTGGAGGGAGGGAAGGTGAGGCTGGCCTGCCGAGCTGGTCTCCGGCCTCCTAGTCCGCCCGGGCTAGTTCCTCGGGCCCTCTGCAGGGACATGAAGGATCCTCTGAGGACTGGGAATCAGCCTCATGCAAGGAAGGAGCACAGTTTTTGGAGTCTGAGAGACTCGGTTCAAACTTGGGATTCAAATTCTTTTATTAAAAAAAATATATAACTTATTATCAAATAGGCTAATATACAGTGTGTATAGTGTGCTCTTGGTTTTTGGGGTAGAATCCCGCAGTTCATTGCTTGCCTTGACAAGTGCCCTCCTCAATGCCCATCACCCATTTCCCCCTGCCCCCACTCCCAGAGTTCAAATTCTGCCTCTGCAGTGTGACCCTGAGTCAGAGTTCACCTCCCTGAGGCTCAGTCTGCTTCTTTGAGATGTAAGTCCTGCCCTGTGGGGCTTTGGGAGGGACTGACAAGGGCTCAGCACCCTTGGCAGGGGGGACTCAGGTGTCCCCACGTCTCCAGCACCTGCCTGCCAGAAACATTCCCTCACTTACGGTGCATGTTTTAATTTTGAGGTGGCGTTCAAGGCCTCCGGGGAGAAGAAAGAGCTGCCTCTTGGAACTGCGGCCCGCCTGGGACAAAGAGAAGGCAGGAGATGAGAGAGGCTGGGACTTGGGATCTGGGCCAGCAACTGTGCCCTGCATGTTAGTCCCCAAGCCAAGGGGCCGAGGACAGGCTTGTGCAGAAACCCGGGTGCATCTGGACCAGATGGGGACCGACTGTACATCTCTGAGCAGTGAGCACACACAGGGTCTCTGGACAGGGCTCCTGACTCATGCTCATCCTGACGCTCCCACCCCCCCCGGCCCCCACACCACACTCACCAACATGGCCCGAAGCTCCATGCTGCTGGGGGGCTCCACACGACCTCCAAAGCGCAAGGTTTTCTGCAGATTCTGCTCACAGGCCTTCGCAATCCCTATAGAAGCAGGGAGTCAATGCCTTGCGCGGGGTGGGCACCAGACAGGAGCCCGCTGGTTTGTCTCCACAGTCTATGGGGCATTTACTCTCCCGTTTGGTAGCTGAGGAAACAACTCAGGGAGGGGCAGTGATTTGCCCAAGGTTGAGAGCTGGCTTGTAAGAGCTACATCCGAACCCACGTCTCATATAGTTAATTAAAGCCTTTTGGCTAGCCACAGTCCCCTGGGAAATAGCTGTCACCTGCCGCAGTTGACGGGGGTATGTCCCCGGCAGGCTGCATGGCTATGGGAATGCGGCTGTGCCCCTGCCAGCTGGGACCCCCTTGCCGACCGCCCTCCCTCACCCGGAGTTCAGGGCAGAAGACCCCACCAAGTGTCTCTCCGTTTCTCTGGATTAAATGTGCCCTCGCTCTGCTCTGGGGAGGAGGTCGAGGTAAGAGTTCTCAGGTGCATTCTGCTGCCATCTCGGACCTGGGAGCCCTTCCTCGTGGAGCTGGGTCTATTCATCTTGGAGTCTGGGAATGTTCATTGAATCAAAGAGGAGGATTCACGTAGCGCCTGGGGGGCTGAGTCACTTAAGTGTCTGACTGTTGGTTTTGGCGCAGGTCATGATCTCAGGTTGATAGGATCAAGCCGCGCATAGGGCTCTGTGCTCAGAGCTTGGAGCCTGCTTGGGATTCTCTCTCTCTCTCTCTCTCTCTCTCTCTCTCTCACTGTGCCCCTCCCCTGCTTCCATGCATGTTCTCTCTCAAAATAAATAAACTTAAAAAAAAAAAAGAAGAAGGATTCGGAGTGAGACAATTTGAGGCTCCCTATCTCCTTCATGACTGCCATGATGACCACCTAGCCCAAACTTTTATTTAGGGGGAAATCCAGGAGTTGCTTTGGAAACAAGGGTGGGGGTAAGGCCAAAGACCGGCCCCTCCCCTCCATACTTTTAGGGTGGAAAGGCTGAGACCCTGCCACCAGCTGGGTCTCACCCCTGCCCAGGCCCACCCAAGACCACAGTTGACTTGCAACAGCCAGAGAAGCAGGGCCTCACCGCGTCGTCTGGGCCCTTGCCACCTTCTTCCTTCTCCCACACATTCCCACCTCCAGACCTTTGCTCCTCCCTTCCATGTGCCTACTCCCCAGGGCAACACCCCCTCCAGGAAGCCTTCCCTGACATGCCACTCTCTGCATTAGATCGGACAACCCACTGCATCAGCCCCTGTGGGATCCCTGCAAATGTTTGGGGAGGGAATTAATATTAGTAAGCATTGCCCAAGTGCATGTGAGGGACCGGGCCCTCTGCGTGCCCCCCACCACCACCACCACCGGCTTCCCAGCCAATCCCCATGAAGACAGGCCCACAGCCCTGGGTCACCACTCCCTAGCCCCTCACCCTGGAAGGGCAGGCCCGGAGTCCGGCTCACATCTTGGAGGAAGCGCACAAGGTACGGCTGGAGGACCCCGGAGCAGCTGTGGTAGGCAGCCACGATATACAGCAGCCTCCAGCCTCGCTGGCAGCTGTCCCTGCGGGGACACACACACGGGGCCACATCGCAGGCAGCCACAGCCCTGGAGTGCCATGCCAGGAGGCTCCGGGACTGGGCTGGAGTTCTTGGGCTGCCAGGCAGCTCCTGTCTTGTGAGAATGCCCCTCCTCGGCCAGGGAGAGGAGGGCAGGTGGGCCCCAGAGCCATGCGGAAGGTACGATCTGCCTGGGAAGCCAGGGTAGGAGATGGGAAAGTAGGAGATGAGGCCCTTGACGTGACATGCTGCATATGCACAAAAATCCCGCAAGGATTCCCTGGGTAGAATCCCTCTGTGGAGGCTCACAGGCGAAGGTCCCTGCATGAGGGCAAGGGGGGCCTGCTGGGGCTGTGCAGAGGTAGTGGTGGGGAAGCCTGGGTGTGGGAAGGGACGGGGGATGTGCTGAGTGCTTCCAGAATTCCTGGGGGACAGAGAGTATGTGGGGAGGAAGAATTGATGGGGACAGGGGGACGGATCTGGTGGTCACAGACCATCACACACTGGCCACTTGCTGTGTGCTGGTCCCGCAAAACACGGTGATTCACCTTCACACCAGCCTGGATGTGAGGGCTTCACCCGTGGGGACAGCTGGTGACTGGGGACGGCATTTGGACTCCTTTAAGAAAGCAGCCACTCCTCCCTAGGTCACCGTGGTTTGGGGATGGGCATGGGAGCCAGGTCTGACCAACTAGAAGCCTGCAGTCCCCAGGCCTCAGTGATGTGTGCGTTAGGGACGGTTATCTGATCCAGGTCTGGCCAGTTAAGAGTTCAGCCTTCCTTTGGATAGGGACACGTATTTGGCCCAGTACTAGCCAGTCAAATGTCTGCATCCTCCAGCCATGGTGGTTGGCTCAGGGCTGGGCACAGGACCAACTCAAGCCAGTAAGATTGGGTTGGGACATTGTTGCTACAGATATTGGGTCAATCTTGCTTTCCCTAGGACTGCTGAACCGGAAAATGTGTCTCCAGACCTGTATCTTGCCAGCATGTTGGAGATATTACTTAAGAACATTATCAACACAGGGAGAAGCAGGGCCAGAGTGTAGAGAAAGACTGCTTCCTAATGACACCTGGATCCGGCTATGCCTGAATCCATATTTGCCTTTCCAGTCACCTGAACTCTCTTTTGCTTAAAGCAGCTTGAACTGGGCTTCTGTCACTTACAGCCAGGAACCTGAACATACACATTATCGTTGTCATTTTACAGATGAAACTGAAGCTCAGAGAGCAGCAATGGCTTGTCCCCACTCGAGCAATTCCAAGTACATGTGCTCTGCCTACTGAGTGAAGGAGACGATGACAGGGAGAGAGTCAGGAGGGAAGGCCTGGGGAGTTGAGGCTGATCCGGCCCCTCTTTTTTTTTAAATTTTTTTTTTTACATTTATTTATGTTTGAGTGACAGAGCATGAGCGGGGGAGGGGCAGAGACAGACAGAATCAGAAGCATGCTCTAGGCTCTGAGCTGTCAGCACAGAGCCTGATGCGGGGCTCGAACCCATGAACCGTGAGATCATGACCTGAGCTGAAGTCGGAGGCTCAACCGACTGAGCCACCCAGGCGCCCCTGAACCGGCCCCTCTTAGAGCGAGGACGCAGTGTGGGGACAAGGGGGCAGAGGTAAAGGCCTGGCCCACTCACTGCTTGGTGCTGGTGTTCTCAGTGATCTGCTTCACGACTTGGCAGTAACACTCATCCCGCATGACTTCGTGGTCGCCACACAGCTGAAGGAGGGCAGGCCAGGTCATGTGCCGAGGCCATGCCAGGCCCCACGCCACACACCAGGCACATAAGAACAGGGTGAGCACTTGGAGAAAGGCTTGGGATCCTTTCTCCAGCCCCCTCCCCACCTGCAGGATATACTCCTCTTTGGGCTTCCCATCCCTGTGTCCTGCAACTTTGGTTGACAGATGGGGAAACTGAGCCACACGGCAGGAAAGGGAGAACCTGGCAAGATCGGCTGGACTGACCTTCAGGAGGGTGTAAAGCACGTCCAGTTCACTCTGGCCCTTCAGGGGGGCATCGCCCATGAACCTCATCACAGCTGTAGGAAAGACGTGTCCCACTCAGGCCACTAGACACCCAGCTGCCCACTCACCCCAGGGCACCCCAAGGTTGGGTCTGTCCCTGGGGGGGCTATGGCCAGAGGCAGCTGGGGGCTCCTCTTCCCTTAAAGGGGCCCCCGGGCTGAGCTGAGGGGAGGGGAAGACTGAGGGCCAGAGAAGTGGGATGAGCAGGGTCACACAGTGCCGGACGCCCCTGACCCAGGGCCCTGGCCACAGTCCCACCCCCACACCTAGGAACATGTCGGTGGCCATCTTGTTGAGGCTGCTGTCACTGAGCTCGATGAGAGATTCCTGGAGCGGGGTCTGTGAGGGGAGGGAGGGACAAGTCAGAAAGAGGAGGGCCACATGGGGCAGGACATTCTCCCTCACAAAAAGGGAACCCGGCTTGACAGTGGGACAGATGCTGCCCCTGGGAGGAGCCCAGGCCGCCGGCTGCTGAGGGCTGGGAGGGGTCCCACTGAGAACAAGACTGTTGGCCCAGGGGCCTGGGAGGGGGCTCTTGCGTCATCGTCATCGGTTCACGCATGGCGAAACAGGCCTGGGGCTGGGCACCTTGGTGAAGCAAAGCATGTCTTCCAAGGTTCTAGACTCCCGACCCTCCTTGGATTTCAGCCTGAGGCCGTCCCTGCAACAGGAGACAGGTGCCACTGACGAGTCTTGCCTCTGGGCCTTTGGCTACATCCTTTCACCACACAGAGTGTTCTTGACCCCCCCATCAGTCAGCCGGCAGGAAGGGCCCCGTGGCTCCTGGAAGCGGAGGCCGCAGGTGGACCTCACAGCTGGGTGGCTTCTCATCCCCCCCGGAAGTGGGGTCTCCCCCCTTGGATGGCTGGGAGAAGCCCTGGAAGACCCTCCCCTCCGCAGAGCGAGGATAAGGGGTGGGGGCTACCACTCACTGGGGTCTCCTCTGAGGGTCTCGGAAATACTTCTGGGCAAACTCAAGCATCGTGTAGGGTGGGAGAGTCAGGCTGTCCTCCGCGCGGTCAGGGGAGCCAGCCCTGACCGCGGGACCCTGCGGGACGGCCGGAGCTAAGAGGGCCCGCTCTGCCACAACCGCTCACACGCGCTCACACTCCAGGCTGACTCTGGCCAGGCCCTCTCAGGCTGCCCCCGGCCCCACCGCCATTCAGTTGCCCTGGCAGCCTCTGCCTGGTCACACCTGCCACGTGCGCCCCACCCCCCACATCTGCCCCCACCCCCACCGTACACATCCCATCCCGGGGGTTGGCCTCCCTGACTGCTTAGTTCTAGCTGGCCGTGCCCCTCACTTCTTAGTTTCACCTCACTCCACCCCTCACTGGCTCCCTCCCATGAGGCTGACCCTGCCCCGTTCGCCTGGCCCCACCCATTCCCAGGGTGACCACGTGCTGGCCCCTAGGCCGCTCCTGCCCCTTGGGGTTTATCACAACCCTTCCGCTGACCCCCATCATCCCTACCCCATTTGGCCACACCTCCAACCACCTCTGGTCACATGCCGTGGGGCATACATCCGGCTAGCCCTACCAGGTTCCCCCGTCCTGGCCAGGATCACCGTGCTCCTGTCCACCTCCATAGTCAGGCTGACAGCCCCCCCCCACCCCCCGCCCCATCTCAGCCCATCACCTGGCCCTGCCGGTCTCACCTCCCTCCTGCGGCCCACCTCCCGCGCAGCGGCCGTGCAGCCCACCGCAGCGGCCACCGCGGCAGCGCGGCCCCGGCCCGGCTCGGCCGGCAACTGCAGGAAGTCAGGGGCGGCCGCGGGCTGCACCAGCTCAGAAGGGAAGCGGCCCACAGGCCCGTGGATGGTCCCAAACCTCCAGCCTAGTGGGGAAGGGAAAGGCTCTAAGACACGCAGGAGGGTCTCATCTTGGGACTAAGGGGACCCTCTAGGAACACTGGAGCACCTTCCTGGCCCTGCCTCAGTGCTCTGTGGGGAGGACAGGCCGTGGAGCCTGTCTGCAGAGGGGGAAACGGGAAGGGATGACATTCATTTCCTCAGTGGGAGGTGGAGCAGAAAGCACGGTGCTTGCAGACTCACAGGCAGAGAGAGAGAGACCTGGGCCACATCCGTGGGCACATGAATACTCATGGAGACCCCACAGCCAGGTATGGAGACACAGGGCTGGGCTAGGCGGCCCCCAGGAGGACGTGACTGAGCCACAGCAGGTACCGAGGAGACCAGGCCGGGCCAGACCCCTCTGGGGCCCCGAGAAGCCCCCATGGAGTACGTGCAGTGTGAGTGCACGAAACCGGGCACACTGTTTGGCGTGTCCAGGTTTGGGAGCATGGGGGGCTGGACCGGGGGGCTGGGGGTATCCACCAAAGTCGGGGCCTCTGCGCCGAAGCTCTTCCAGGTACACGACCTTCTTGCGGACAACGCATCCGGCACTGTAGCCTGGGGGTGAGGCCGAGATCAGCACCTGCCAGGGAGGCCCCCTCGCCCAGCCCCGCCATCCCTACCCACTGTGTCCCACTGCCCTGACCCATTCGAGGTGGCTCCAGGGGCTGCAGGTGAATGATGTCGCCCTTGTGGAAGGCCAGCAGCGCCGGGTCCTCAGGCAAGAAGTTCCTTACTGCGACCACATAGTCTGAGTCCTGTATCAGGCAGGGCAGGGGGAGGGGCTGCAGTCCCATCCCCCTCCTCCCAGAAACCTGGGGCCACTCCCCTGCTCCTCTTCTCCACTGGTATTCCTTCCTGACTCATGGGGGAGGGAACATTCCCTGGGTGAGAGAGGGAAGGATATTGTGCAAGTAGGTGGGGAGCCCTGTGAAGTGCTGGAGACCGAGTCAGACGAACGCAGGCAGACACCAGAGCGCACGCACTGGGCTTACCCATTCCATCCCTCACCTAAGCTTCCCCACTGGGGCCAGGGGCCCAGCACCTGAGGAGGGGGGCAGCTGTAGGGCGATCCTGACCTTCTTCAGCTCCAGGATGAAGTCGTCCACCAGGGTCTTGACCTGGTGGGCTCGGGCTGAGAAGAGGATGACCTTCTCGCTGGCCAAGTTGAATTCCAGCATATTCTGGGAGGGGATGGTCACAAACAGGATATCGGCAAAGCTGGAGAACGGGGGAGGTGGCATGAAGGCAGAGCTCCCTGGCCTCCCCCACCCAGCCTGCTCCGTCTGGCCGGTACCATTCCCAAAGCCCAGTCCCGCCTCGGCCAGTCCCCTGCCCCTGCCACGGGGGGCGTGGGGGAGGGGGACCTGAGAGCTCGCCCAGCCCCACTCCCCACCCTGCCTGTGGCTCTAGTCCACTTTCTATCACCCTTTGAACTGACACTCCAGCCCCACTACCCTCTGCCTTTCTCTATTTTTTTTCCTCTTGATCCAACCCCCAGATTGTGCCCCCACACACGTATCTCTTTCACCCACTGAGCAAATTCTCTGCATCTCTCATGCAACCAAGGAGCAAGGCTCTCCTCCTATGCTCGTGGGACCGAGGACAAAAAGGGGCTGCTGACAAGGAAGCGGTCCAAGAACTCAGTGAGGCCTTATGCCAGAGCACCCTTTCCCTTCCTGGCTGCAACCACACTTGGCTGTTCACAACCCCCCCCCCCACCCCCCTGCACAGAGCTCTGTGAGGGCAGGGCTGGGGTGTGGTCTGAAAGGCAGGAAAGGGTAGTAATGGGCTCCTAGCTCATCCACTTCCTGACTGTGTGACCTGAGAGCACCTAGTCTCACTGAGCCTCGGTTTCCCCATCTCTAAAACAGGCTTGCTTAAAGGGCTTGGCATGGAGCCTGGCACGTCACAGGCACTCAGCAGCTGGCTAGGGAAAGAGTCAGGGAGGAAATGCTAGTGCCAGTCCACGCCGTCTCCAGCTAACCCCAGCCTCGCCTGCCTGCCTCCCGGTCACCTGTACGAGCGCAGGACCCGCAGCTGCCCACCAGCCTCCCGGTTGCCCTTGACCATCCGCAGGAGTTTGATGCCTGAGTGGGACACAGCTAGGATCTGCACGCCAGTGCCCACGCTGCCCTGGGGAGAAGACAAGGGGCGCGTGAGCGTCTCCCAGCCTCCTCCGTGAAGCCTCTGGGAAAGCGGGGGCTGGCAGGGGGTCGCACCGTGGCTGGGAAGAGGCGGGAGAAGTAGATCTCCCAGCTGTCGCGTGCGGTGCTGACCACAGCCCGCTTCACACTCTCGGTTGCCAGCGGCCGCTGTGTGTCCAGCTGGTTCTGGGCTAAGGGATGCCAGGTCAGGTGAGAACGCTCTCTCCCCTCCCCTGCCAGCCCACATTGAGGGGGAGGGGGGAGGCTGACACCCAGCAAGAAGGTATTGGAACAGTGTGTTCTCAGTGTCTACACTGGGAAACTAAGATCCATGGACAGACAGGATGACTAGTGTTTGGGCCACACGGGGTGTTAGGCCAAACTGGACTCAGACCGGCAGCCTGGCCTGGGAAGAGGCCAGAAGCAGAGCAAGGAGGGGTGCCTGGGAGGCAAATGGGGCTGGGTTCGTCCCCTGGAAAGGGCTGGCTTGGCTTCGGCTGGCTGTCCCATCAATGTCCCCTCCCTCCCCCTGTGGTACCAAACAGGGCTTTCATCTTCAGCCTCTCGTCCTCGGAGATGCGCACGCAGGCCTCAGAGAGCGTGTCATGGAGGATCTGCAGGAATGGGCCGCAGCACAGGGAGCTCGTGGGACACCTCCCCCCGCCCCCCAGCTGGGAACCCGGACTGGACTGTTCTAGGCTGAGTGGGAATGCAGAGGCTCCTATCGGTACAGCAACTGTGTGAATCAATTCCACTTCCAAAGGACCCTATCCTTTCTCCTCTTCCACAACCAGTGCCTCCCCTCCTAGGCCTCAGTTTCCTCATGCACACGGGGGAGTTTGGATTTGACTTCTGAGTTCCATGTAGCAAAGACAATCTTAGTTCTGGTTAAATGGAACTGTGGGCTTGCTGACCTTGTCCACGAGGGTGGGAGATTCCCTAGAACAGCTTCCCAACCTCACTGTGGTCAAGGACACCAAGTCCAAGAGTACAGAGTGAAGTCTGCAGATGCCTAGTCTATATACCCATTGCCCTGATGAGTACACTGAGCCAGAAAGGGAAGAGAAGACCTCACCTGCCGGAACAAGAGGTCTAGCTGCACAGGGTGGCTGTAGCTGTCCTTGGGGTAAAATACCTGTGGGATTGGGGCTCCAGTGAGGCCCTCTGGATAGTCCCCTCACTTTGCCTCACACTTGGCCCTACCCAGGCCAGATACTGCTGGCTCCAAACCACCAGGGTCCCTGGCTCTGACTCTGCCCTCTGGCTCAGATCAGGCTCTTGTGCCCCCGCCCCGCCCCCTCCCCCCGCCCACTGCCCCATTCAGCCCCTGCTTTGGCTCCTCCCTGGCCAGGTACCTCTTTGCGCAAGAAGATCCGCCAGGGGGCGTCCTGGTAGCCGTAGTAGTTGGGGTTGACTAGGCGGTGCAGCCGCGTCTGCACAGCTTCCTCGGGGGGTTCCAGTGACCGTGAAGGTGCCACTAGAGAGCACAGTGAGTGGGACAGGCATGACCGAGAGAGGCAGCACTGATGAGGAAGGGGAGTAGGGGGAGTCTTCTTGTTGGGGAAGGGGTGGGGGCTGAGTGCTCCCCCTCACCCCAGGCTGTAGACCCCTCAATCCTTTTTTTTTTTTTTTAATGTTTTTTTTTTTTTCTAGGGGAGAGAGAGAGAGAGACAGCGTGGAGCAGGGAGGGTCAGAGAGAGGGAGTGACAGACTCTGAAACAGGCCAGGCTCTGAGCTGGCAGTCAGCACAGAGCCCGACGCGGGGCTCAAACCCATGAACCGCGAGATCATGACCTAAGCGAAAGTCGGACGCTTAACCGACTAAGCCACCAAGGCGCCCCATGTAGACCCCTCAATCCTGAGGGCACACGCGTACAATCATACTACTCGACCCTGGCTCACCCCTTCATTTGGCACACATATAGAACACCCTGAGGTATGCAGCAGGTCTGTGCTAAAGACTGGGGGTGCCACGGTGAACATTATACACAAAGAGCCTGCCCTTGTGTTTAAAGTCTCATGATAGGTATAGGTAGAACAGACAATTAAGAAACAACAATGCTCTCAATTCTAAGAGCTGGGATGGAAATAAATCTGGGCTAGTTAGGAAAGAGGCTAGGGGTGGGTCTGTGAGGGTCCTTTGGTCTTGGTGATGTGGCATACCTCTCTGAGAAGACACGGAGCCGAGACCTGAATGATGAGAAGGCATGAGGAAGAGCATCCTAAGCAGAGCAAGTGCAAAGGCCCTGAGGTAGGAGTGGGCTTGCTATGTTCCAGGAACTGTGTGTGCAAAGGGGACAGTGGGAGGGGATGAGGTTGGGAAGCTGAACAGATCATGTAGGGTCTCATAGGCCATAGTGAGGAGTCTGGAATTCATCCTAAGAGTCATGGGAGAATTTCTGGCAGGGACTTGATGTGAGCTGATTTCTATCTATTAAGACTCACTGTAGTTAGCATAAGGCAGAGAATATAAAGATGAGAGTTCCCATGGCGATGCTAGGAGGGCTGATTTATATCCTTGATCTGACACTTTTGAACTGTGTGATCATGGCCAAGTGACTAATCTCTCTGTGTCTGTTTCCCATCTGTAACATATACACAAAAATTGTACTTCCCTGTAGAATGTTAGTGTGGATTTAGTGAGGCCAGAGTGGTCCTGGCCTGAAATCAGTGTTATTTAAGTGCTCACGCACTTACACAACTGTCCACATGGCGTTTGCATGTGGCTGAGGGGACACAGACACAGCGTGCCCCTGTCATGGAGCCCAGGACTCACCTGTGCTCACACAGGTGTACTCAGACACTCGGACAGCAGCCCTCATGCCCCTCCTCCCCTCCTGGCCCCTCACCTGGAGTGGGTCCCATGGGTGGCCGTGGCGTGCTGGTCACTGGCTTCACCAAGGCCACGGCCTCTCTGGGTACCTGTCCCACGACAAAGAGAGTTTTCAGGGGGTCACAGGTGTTAGCTTACAGGGGCAGCTGGCTCCCGGGGCTGTCCTAGGCCCCGCTCTGTCTTTCGTTCTGCTTGGGCCCAGCCAGGAGCCGCCCCTCACCTGGCTGCCAGAGGCTGCCGCTGGGAGGCTCATCTGCTCCTGGAGTATCATCAGGGCCTCCTCGTGGGGGTCTGGCCGCTTCACGAACACCTTTCCGGCATCCTTCCTGGTGGATTGCACACAGGTTGCTTCTTCCCAGCCACATATTCCTATGATAGGGAACTCCTTCCTCCCCCCTCCCCCCACCCCCATCACTACACATGAGAACCCAAAGAGAATCAGAGACTGGCCTGAGGTCACACAGCATGGCTAGAGAACAGCAGTCTGGGCCTTCCCCTCTGTTCCGAGGGCTCATCCAGGCCATGGGCATAAACAAACTCGCTCCCTAAAGGTTGCTGCTAACCCGGTAGATGGCCACACTGCTGCTGGGCACTCAGGCACCATGAGGAGGCCACTCGTCCAGAGGGCTGGAGGGCGGGATGGGGGCAGAGCTGACCTGAGGGGCTCGGGCCGGCCTCCCCGGGGCAGATGCTGGTACTGCCTCACGATGTTCTTGATCTGCTGTGTGGGCTGGGGGAAGTGCTCCGAGTTGAGCGTCGAATACCGGACCAGCTCCGGGCAGGGCGAAGCTGTGAGCCAGGGGTGGGAACGGGGTAAGGCCACAGGGAGCACACCATACCCCCAGTCCTGTCCCAGGAAACCCCCATGCTGGGAGAGGACACTCACAGGTTTCTGGACAAGCCCGGTCCTGAGCTAGAATGGGGGCAGCTACGGGCTTGGTGGGGGCTCTTGGGGCCTTGGCCAGAGGGGCCGGGGCCAAGGGCTTTGGAGTGGAGCGCAGGAGCACAGGCTTGGCTGGGGGTCCAGTGCCCACACACTTCGGCCGCGCCTCTGGCGCTAGGGGCTTCTGCACAGAACAGGGAAGAAGGTGCACATCCTGGGACACATCAGCCTGTTCTCAGGGACCCCGTGCTTGCCCAGAATGGGCTGTGGGGCTTCCGCCTCAGAGAGGCACCATGATGTCCTGGAGCAGCACAGCGCTCACCTGGGCAGGCCAGGCTCACCTCTGGGAGCAAGGGCCTTGGGGTGGGGCTCAGGGGCTGCTGCTGGAGCGCCATGGCCTGCAGGGTCATCTCCCGGGCCTGGGAAGAGGCGGTGGTGGTGACCCGGTGGGCCCGTGCTCAGGCTCCCTCCCCACCCCCGCAGCCCACTGGCACTCACCAGGAGCACGGCCTGCTTATGGATGAAAGCTTGCTGCAGAGCGAGCGTGGAGGCATCCAGGCCTGGGACTGGCAGAGCCAAGTCAGGGGGCGTGGATCCCAAGGGGTGACAGAAGGAGGGAAGCAGGCATTCCTCATCTAACCTCCACCCTGCGTTGATTCGCCCCCACCATGCCCATGGCTGCCTCCATTCTAGCCCGTGAAGGAGCCCCAAGAACCAGCAGGCCCCCCACCCCCTGCCCTTTGCCCAATGCTGGAACCGCCCTGGGGGGAGGCACTGACTTGGCTTTGGCTTTGGCTTTGGCTTTGGCTCTGGGGGCCTCCTGGGGGCGTCTTCAGTGCTGCTGCCGCCACTTTCACCAGGCCGGCCTCCCCCTTTCATGCGGTAGGCAATGGCTGTTGGCTTCTCCAGGTCCTGGGGACGGCAGGTGGCTCAAGTGTCTGCCTCAATGCCACACTCCCGAGGTTCCAAGGCAACGGGCACCTGACACCAGCCACCTCCTCTGTCCCGGGGGCCTTGGGGCAGCCTAGTGTCTGCTGCATGCCCAGCTTCCGCCCATGCGGCACCCCAGGCAGTACTCCCATAGCCCTCCAAACCCCCAACTCATCCTGTCCTCCACAGAAGAGTAAAGAGGTTCACAGAGGAGCCATGTCCTGCTCAGCACCACACACCATGCCACAGAGGGGCTCCTGGGAGTTCCCAGAATGAGCAAGGGGGCCTGAGGGGGCCGGCTCTCACCAGAGGAGGGGGCTGGACCTTCAGCCGTGGGTCCTTCTGGGGTCCCAGCCAGGACCCTCTCTAGCCAGGAGGATACCCCCTCTTTGTCTGGGCCCCCGGCAGAAACCCAGAAGAGACAAAGCACTCCCCAGCCCTGGCTGGGAGAGGCCCCTGCGTCACCCTGTGGGTGTATGACTTGGCGTGTACATGCGGTCCCAGCCGTGTGCCCACATCCCACCCCCAGCCTACCGCGTCCCCGTAGGACAGCACGGGGTCGAAGAGGCTGTCCAGGTAGCAGTCCAGTCCCTTGTGGGGCACAGAGGGCTCTCCAAGGCTGTCTGAGTCTGGCGCGTGAGGGAGATACAAAAGTCAAGTACTTTTTTCCTGCTGACTGCCCCCTACAGCCCCCAGGGTCCCTCCCCACCAGAGACAATGGCCACTGCTGGTTGACCTTGCTGGGTCGCTGTCCCTCTCTGGGCCCCAGTCTCCCCATTTGTACCGTCCTCATTGCGGCTGCAGTACCCATCGGAGTCAGGCACTCTGGGCACGTGCCCCTGGGGCTGGGGGCTGGTGGGAGTGTCCGAGTCTGAGTCCCAGTTGTTCCCAAACACCCTGTAGGGGAGGGGGACAGGCAGCAACTGACCCCTGGCGAGATCACGGGTCTCCCAGAATCATCGCCCCCCACCACCACCCCCTTCTACTCTGGGCCCTGGAAATGGGTGTTTCTCCCATTAAAGGCAGGGGTGCCTGGCTGGCTCAGGCAGTAGAGCATCTGACTCTTGAGCTTAGGTTTGTGAATTTGAGCCCCACACTGGGTGTAGAGGTGACCTGGAGCCTAGGTTTAGAGCTCAGCTCCTAGCCAGCAGCTGGGAGGTGAGCACTGTGCTGGGGGAGGCCATCTGGGAGCCACCTACGCTCTGGGGCCGCCCCTGCCGGCCACAGGCCCTTCTGCACCCACGATGAAGTAAGACTTCTGCCTCGGGAAGTCCCTGAGCAGCTCTAGGTCCGACACCAGGTCTAGCACGTAGTCGTGGCCTGCCAGCTCTGCCCACTGGACCCCATTCTTCATGGCCACTGTCCAGCCACGCCAGCCATCCGCCAGCCCCCTGGTGACAGCACATGGAGGAACAGAAATGAGGGATGGAGCCATCATCCTACCTAGGGAAACCCTGGGACATCAGCCAGACCCCAAGCATGCCCAGAGCGACCCTATGGGGGATCTGGTCTCCTGCCCCTTGCCCTCCCTCCTTCCCAGGCACACAAGCATGTGCGGGGTGGGGCGTTCCAGGCGCCGACCTGTGCCTCAGAATGTCTCCAGCCACCTCTTCGCCCGTACTCCAGGAGTGCACCGGGCAGGAGAACTGGTCACCTGGGAGAGCAGCAGGTGCAGGGCTCAGCCGGGACGTGTCCGCAGTCCACGCCTGCTGCTCCCCTGCCTGCACCCTGCTCCTCGGCCTCCCCACTCTTGTCCTGGACCCTGGATCCACTTCCTTGACACCCCAGCTCCCTGCCTCCGCTCTAGGTCCAGCCCCCACACCCACATGCTGACCCTGGCCTCTTTCCAGAGCCACATCCAGAGGGCTCCACCCTCCCCAGCTCCAGAACGTCCCATGGCTTCTACTGGGGGCCGTGGACCCCAGCCGCCCTCTGTGCAGGACAGAGGGAAGAGGGAAGGCAGCATAAGGTGTGGAGAGGCCAGCTCACCGTTGAAGCAGCCCACGTGCAGCGCCATGCTGGCCTTCTCCTGGGTTGCTAGCCACTCGAGCTGGGTCGGGGGGAAGGTGCGGGCAGCCCCAGGCCCCTGCTGTTGGGCCCGGCCCATGGCCTGCATGAGGCGGTGTTGACACACAGCCTGGAAGCCATTCCGCCCGTAATCAGACACAAACCTGGTGGGTAAGAGTCGGAGCTAGGATGAAGAGGGACCCGTGGCTAGCCCAGGATAGACCGGGATTCTAAGTCTAGGCTGAGGGGGCCCAGGCTAGTCCAGAGCTCCCCTAAGATGAAGCTGAGAAGGCCCAAGCTCTGAGGCTAGATCAGAAGGGTCCCAGGCTCAGAACTCTAGGATGATACTGAAGGGGTCCCAGGACAGCCCTGAGGTCCAGGATGAGGCTGAAAAGACCTCAGGTTAGTCCAAGACTTCTGGGCCTAGACTAATAGAGACCTCAGGCTACCCCAGAGTTCCAGGATGAGGCTGAAAGGACTAAGCAGGTTAACCGCAAGGATCTTAAGCGAGTCCTGAGGTCCAAGGATAAGCCAAAGAGGTTCCAAGAAGGCCCACCAAAGTTTGCTAGAGCAAAATGTCATCGACAGGCTGGGGACTACAGCAGGGTGTGGGCAACAACGTGGACTCTGGAAGACTCTCTGCCCTCTATTCCTTTACCAAGCATCGCTGTGTGGTCATCTGCCCTCTCTGAGCCTGCCTCCAAGCTCCCAACAATACAGGAGATGGCCGTGAGTGTTCAGCTTGGCCCAGGACCAGCAAGCCGGATCCCTCCACATGCCTGGGTTCCTGTCCCCTCTCCTGCTGATGCTGGGCCTGGCCAGGAGCAGCAGGGGAGTGGGCCCAGAGTGGCCAAAAGAAGGAACCTAGAGCTGTGCCCACAGGAAGCCCCACACGGGAAGGCAGTGGTCCCAACCTGCTAACAAGACTGACCCAGTGAGCTGCACACCTACTGCACACAGCCCGGGTGAAGCTCTGTATGCTCTGAGACTCTCACCCTGTCAGGTGGGTCCTGTTACCATTCCTAATTTACAGGCGAGGAAAGAGACTCAGAGAAAGGCAGCAACTTGCCCCAGGTCACACAGCAAACAGGTATCAGAGCTAGGATTTACACCCAGGGCCTGCCTGAGCTCTTTCTCTTGCAAATCATCCTTCTCACCCAGTGGGGTGATATCATCACCATTGTTATCATCATCATTATCAGTATCATCAGGATGCTGACAACAGCTGCGCTCACATAGCAATCACAACATTTTACAGGTGCAGCTGGGATTTGAACCTAGACCATCTCGAGTCCAGACATGCTCTACTCCCATGACATGAGATCAGTGCCTTCGTCCCAAATTCCCCACACCCCGGTCTTGCCTCCCTCTAGGCTCTGCAAATCCTCTATCTACTCTCCATAGTGAAGCCATGCCCTTGTGACTTGCTCTCAGCCTAAGAGAGAAAGAGAACATTCCTGACCAGCCCCTACGCCTGAGCTTCCAAGCACAGAGACCTCACTCCCTGCCTGACCTTTAACAGTCCAGCCCGGGGCCTCACACCAGCATCACGGTCCCCATGCCCCGGCCTAGCCCAGTTCCACTCACTTGAGCAAGTACTTGTCGAGGCGCGCGGAAGGAGCAAAGCCACTGAGGCAGGTGGCCAGTAAGAGCCAGCCGCGCTCGGCGTTGTGGGCACTGGGGTTGTGCCACACCTGGTTGGCCAGCTGCGCCAAGATCTCATCCCGAAGTTCGGGCACCGCCAGACCCTTCTGCACGATGTAGTTCCCAAAGACATTTTCCTGGGCGCCATACAGGTGGGGGTCGCCCATGAAGCGCAGGATCTGGGCCGCAAACAGACTCCCCTGGGTCTCTTGGGAGGCTGTTCATGCCAGGGTCCCACCCCCAACATGCACCCCTCCCACGTGCCTCCCACGTGTCCCAGGAGAGCCCCCAGTGTTACTGTATAATTGCCTTATCCTATGAAGAACCACCCGGTGGTCTGTCCCAACTACGAGGAAAGTCAAGATCCAAAGCACACAGTGCCCTTCTCTCCTGAGCATGAGTCTCCCGCTACAGCTGCCCTTACCGCCTCAGCCCTCCTGCATCCCTGGCCTCCAGCCAGCCCCTCACCCTCTACTCCATCCAGGGTCCAGAGAGTACTTTCTAACATTCATATCTGACCACACCCCTCCCACGGAAGCACCTTCCTTGGCTCCCTAGGGCCCCTGCAATGACATCCAAGTTCTGCATCTGTCAGCCAAGACCTCCTGACCCCTTCTCGCCTCTGCTCTTCTCACTCTCATCCCCTGATGTGTTCTGACTGCACAACTTCCTCTTCTCTCTGTGCCTTCTCCACTTGTCCTGGCTGGAGGATTCTGATCCCTTCTACTCAAGCTCACATGCCCCCTCTTTGATTCCATCCAGAACTGGATTGGGGGCCCAGTCTGGACTCCCCAGCTGCCATGCCCGATCTCTGTCCATGTTCTTAGTCACGGGGCAGGTCCACTCTACCTCTCTGCTCTACCTCCCCTCTCAGACTAGGAGGTCCTCGAGGAGAGGACCTGGATCTATTCTTGGTGTTCCTGGGAAGCTCCACAAAGGCTCTGGGGCTGCCTCTTTGCCCTCTTTGCCTGGAAGAGGGCTGGCAGAAGAAAGACTCCCAATCCTCAAAGCCTAGCCCAGAGCAGAAACCCGATTCCATGCCCCGCCCCACCCCACCCCCACCCCAGAAGTCTTTCCTCCAAAGAGGACTAGGCTTAAGGGCTTGGGCTAGTGGAGCACCCAGGGGGCAAGACAAGGGGTCTCAGGGCCGGGGAATTCAGAGGTGGCCCGGGCAGACTGTACCAACTTGAAGACGCTCACGGCTTCTGCATGGCACTCTCCAGGCAACCGCATGAGGGGTGACTTCAGGGGCACGGTCAGCATCCCGAAGGCAGGTTCCTGGGGGCACAGGGCAGGGGCGTGGGGACAGACCTGGGACTCACGGGCACATCTGGATCTGCCGCCCTGCACCAGGTGGGGGCACAGGGGCCTGTGAGGTAAGGGCTCCTTTCCCCAGTGTGTGGATGGGGGAACTGAGGCTTGGAGAGGGGCACACGCTAGCCCTCAGCAAGCTGGTGGGGGAGACTCTCTGTGCCCCTGGCTCTCCCCCTTCCTGGAGAGCCAGACGTGAGAGCAGGAATGACCCTGCCCTACTGGTTGTTAAATTTCTGAAATATTTCCAACTGGTTGGCAAACAGCTACTTCCTAAGCCCTCGGGGGCTTTCTGCTTCTGTCCAGCCCTCCCCCGGGAGCCCCCAGACTCCTCAGGATCCAGCAACTCAAGGGCTCGTTACCTGATGTCACAGGGCACGGCCAGGAGCCTGCCCCCGGCTGAGAACAGTGTCAATTCTAACTAGTTAGTGCCCACTGGCCAGGGCCACGTGGGGCTATGCCAGCCTTTACCTTAAAGTGGCATCGGACAAACTTGGACATGGGGTAGTTGTTGATATCCAGGGGCAGTGTGACACGGAGCTCAGCCTGGAGCCGGGGAGTCCGCACGGGGGCCACCCGGGGCACCCGGGCCGGCCTGAGGCCTGTGGAGAGAGGAGGGCATGAGGTGCCAGGCCCCTGCGCCCGCCCACGCCCACCCCGCCACACCGTCCAGCACTGACGCACCTGCCACTGCTTGTAGGAGTCCTGCCAACTCAGCAGGTACCTCCAGGTGCCCCACAGCCACCACCTCCCGCTTGCTCAGCTCCTGGAGGGACGGCGCATGGTGAGGGCCAGGCCTGCGACAGCTCCACCTGCAAGCCTCCCTTCTTGTCCTGGCTGCCGCCTGGTCCCCAGCCCCCACACCCACCTCCTGCTCCCGAAGCCGCGCCTCCTCCGCCCGGAGCCTCTGCTCTGCCCTCAGCTGCAGGAGAGCAGATGGTCAAGGCCGGGAATGGTGGGCAGAGGCGAAGGCAGGCCTCGGGCCCGGGGGCAACCCCGGCCAGCCTGCACCAGGCGGCAGGCGAGAGAGGCAAAGGGGGCATCTGCCCCTTCTCGCAGGTGGCAGAGGGAAGGCAAAGGTGCGGCCGGAGAGATAGCAAGGGAGGGGAGGAGAAAGAGGGAAGGGGCAGAGACAGCAATACTTTGGGGAAAGGGAAAGACCCCCAGGGGGATTTCTGGGAAGAAGCCGAGAGATGTGTGATGGAATCTTCTCTGTGCTCCACAAAACCTTCAGTAGAAGCCAGGCAGTTCTTCAGGGCTTTGGGGATTGCATTTATCTTTCTGGTGGTTGGTTTAGATCACCAGAAGCCGGGACCGGCCTTAAGGTAAGAGCAGTACCATACCCAGTGCTGGTCAGGTCAAAAATTCCATCACCTCACCGCTGAAGGCCCCACTGTGAACCCAGCACAGGCCAAATCCTTCTGGGGCAACAGCTCACAGAACCCCCTCCAAGACCCCAGGGGGTTAGTGGGTAAAGTGAGGATAGAGAAGGCCAAGGTCACAGCTAGTGAGTGGCAGAGTGGGGATTCGAACCCAAGACTGTCTGAGGGCAACAGTCTCCTCCTGGGTGCTAAGTGCCTCCTCCCTCTCCCTGCCACCTGGCTCCTGGGAGAAGGGTGGGGGTGGGCCTGTACCTTGAGGTAATGCCGG
Source organism: Proteles cristata cristata (assembly GCA_017311185.1). NCBI lineage: Eukaryota > Metazoa > Chordata > Mammalia > Carnivora > Hyaenidae > Proteles > Proteles cristata. The sequence goes on along the minus strand of JAESUZ010003526.1, from coordinate 788,100 downwards.
TGGTTCATGTATGTGTGTACCAGGGACCGGAACTTCACCAGACTCCTCCTCATCTGCTGGTACCGCTGCCTGGGGGGAGGTGGGGGGGAAGAAAGAAGTGTCTGGTGGGGAGGACGGAGGGGCAGGGGTTGGGATCACAAGGTGAGCGAGGTGCGGAGACGCCCACGCCAGCCTGGCCTGGGTATCACTGCCCATGTTCAGTATGGCAGCCCCGTGCTACAAAGGGACACTGGAGCTCAGAGAGGGGCAGGGACTTGGCCGAGGTCACAAAGCACATTAAGTGGCGGGGCCTGGATGAAACTGCCTGCAGCAGGTACATCCTACTAGGGCTCTGAGGATGTGGGCTGGGGCCCCTCTTGGCGGGAAGGATTCCCGCCCACCGATCACAAGGGCCAGCAGGCAGGAGGACGGACATCCAAAAGCAGAGATGCTGAGAATCCCAGCATCCTTCCTGCAGAGGCTCCGCCTCTCAGCTCACACACCACCAGGCCATGGAGCTTATTTCCCAAGCCTTGCCTGGCTGTAGGCCTCCGGGCTGTCCTGCCCTATCTGGGCTATACCTGGCCAGGTAGCCACGGGCCCGGCTTTGCAGCAGGATGATCTTGCGGCGTAGGGAGCGGAAACGCCTCCGGATGAAGAAGCCGCGGAGGCAGCGCTGAAGAGTGACAGCGGCCAGGTTCAGGACATGCTCGCGCATGCTCTCCAGCAGCTGGTGCAGGTGTTCCTTAAGGAACAGCTGAGGAGAGGAGGCAGGCATGAGGCCCGTAAGGGCCAGCCCAGCAGAACGGGGCTCCCCCCTCCAGGAAGCAGTGGAGACGGACTAGACGGGGCAGCCTCTTGGAGCTGGGCAGGACGGGCTGAGTTTGGAGAGGCAGAACAAAGAGCAATGGCGAATTAGGCAGTGGGAGCCGCCTGAGCAAAGGGCCAGAGAGAGGATGAGCATCCCATCGGCCCAAGTCAACTGCGTGGCCTCTGGGCCAGTGATCTTTGGTCTGGGCGTTTCTGATTCCAGAGGCTCCAGTTCTAAAGCCCCTGAACTTGTGGCTTCCGGGGGCTGCGGACTCACCTTGCTGACACCGACGCGGTACATGTTCGGCGTGACTGTGCACAGGCGGCTCAGCACCGACACACACATGTCCCCACTGGCTGGCAGGTTGTGTTTGATGGCCACTAGACAGCGGTACCTGCAGGGGCCCAAACTCAGCCTTCTAATCAGAAAAGGACTTCATCCTCAGACTCTACTGACGGTCAGAAAATTCTAACAGTTTCAGCTGAATAAGATGCTTTACTGCCATCTGCTGGAAACTTGTCATAATAATGTAGACTCGCTCCTTTGGAATCCCCACACGGAACAATAAAAGCATGAAAAAAAGGCAAAACAAGAAGTGTATCTGCCACATGATGGCTAGCATGTAATAATCTTGTGTGGCACACAACCTGAGCAACTGTGCATGGCAGGCTCTGTCCTGCCTGGGTTCTGTATTCCGGGGGCCATGGGGCAGCTGGGTAAGGACCTGGGCAGCTCAAGAACCACGCTGGCTGAGGTACCTGTCGATGAACACCTGGAAGGGCAGGCGCACTGGGAAGCCCTCCTTGCGGATCCGCACGGTCTCCAGCACCCCAGAATACCGTAGCTGTGCCATTACCACATCTGGCTCAAAGAGGCCTGGCTCCTGTAAGGAAAGCCCAGACAAGGAGTCGGCACCCTGGCCCACCCAGGTGTACATGGCACTATCAATGACAAACAGCCCCCACAGTGGGTTGGGCAGATGGAGGTGCAGAGACACACAGCCACTTGCCCAAAGTCACACAGCAAGGGGAAGACGAGTTGGCTCTCCCAGGGAAGGGAGCTCAGCCATCACATACCTTCTTGTGGTTGGGCTTCAGGCAACGTACGAACAAGGGGTTACACCTGGACAGAGGCAGGAGGAAGGTAGTATGAGGTCCCAGAGAATGGAGGTGCTTAACCCGGAGGGTCACAGCGTGGCTCACAGGCGAGGCCAGATGCCCACCGGGTGCCCACCCACCCACCATGCTCACCTCTCCATCTTTTCCACCAGATCCAAGAGTGACTGTTGGAACTTAGCGGCCACTGTGTGTGCCTTATAGAGCCGGGTGACAGAGCTGCTCTTGCCCAGGCGCTGAGGGGCAGCCTGTGGCGCGTGGCTGGAGAAGAGGTGTGCCACCACCTGAGCAGGGGCCGAGCGGCAGGTGGGGACAGTGGCCAAGGCACCGAGACACAGGGAAATGGGGAGGGTGGGGGGGCGAGAGACAGAAAGCAGGAAACAGCGGTGGAGGGGGGAGGACACAGGAGTTAAGCACAAAAGGAGCCAAAGCTCCAAACCTCAGAGGGATCAGAGCACGAACCCGCTGGGCCCTGCTCTCTCTGCAAAGCTGTGTCCTCCCAGACCACACAGCTCTGAGTCAGGGTGATCTGCACCTTGCGAGGGGCCTATCCCATGACTGGGCTGTTTTTCTTCAGTCTGGGGCACACAGAGACACTGACTGTGCACCCAAGGTGGCCTGTTACACACATGGTCATGAACTCTGGCAATGACCTCAAGAGAAGGCACCCATTAGACAGAGGAGAAGGTGGAGTCCAGAGAGTGGGGTGGCTGAGAACAATGGGCCATTTGGGAGAGCCGCTCAGTGAGGGCATAAGGCAGGGCACAGCGTGGGGTGGGCAGGGCCAGGACGGGCCAGAGGACAGACAGGGCAATCCAGGGCACGCACCTTGAGGGTCAGGACTGGGAGTGGGAGAAAATACAGAGCAAGGCCAGACTCTGGGTTAGGGTTGGGATCAGAGTCAGAGCCTGGCCGGGGCCGGGACGGGTCAGAGGCAAGAGCAGCGCTAGGGGACTTCCCCATTTCCCAGACGAAGGCGGGGGCTTGATGGGGGCCGGGAGCTCTGGGGCGGGGCCAGATTGGCAGGAGGCGAGGCTTGCTCACCCGCGTCCGGCTCCGCACAAAGAGATCCAGCACGTCCTGACGCACCTGGTCATGGTTCTTGTCCAGGAACTTGTGCACCTGCAAAGGGGGAATGACGGGGCAGCTTGGGCTGGACCCGGCGGTAGGTGGGGGGACAGCCGAGCCCCGTTTGCCTGTCTGCTCCCCTCCTCCTCCCTTCCTCCCTCCAGCGGGTCAGGGGGACCCTGGCCCTGCCCCTCCAGGCCTCGATCTCCCTATCTGTCCTAGGAGGTGTTGGACTCTTCCCCCTGCTAGGGTCCCCTCTCCTTCTGCCCGCACCACCCTTCCCATCCTCCGGGGAGGGGAGCCCTAGCCAAAGCTTCACATGACCATTGTGGGTCTTGGCCCCTCCCCGACAGAGGACACTGTCCTGTGTCTGTCCTACAGATGAGGAAAACGAGGCCCAAGTGGGGACAAAAGCTGGAATGCGTCTGAGATAACAGAGCAACCACATCACTACTGATAACAGTTACTCTGTCTCACCCACCCCTGCCCCAGGCTTCTCACTCACCAAGTGAGATGGGCACTATCGTTATCCCCATCTTTCAGGTAAGCAGATGGACTCAGAGAGGTAAAGCAATTTGCCCAGGGTCACACAGCTGAGGATCAGCAGGGCCAGAACCAGAACCAGGGGGGAGGGTTCGCAGCCCACGTCCTGCTTCCATCTCCAAGTGCGGGCAGCTGTGGCCCTGGGGGCCGTCCGGGCGGTCTCGGGTCTCACCTGATAGGTGACTTTGCCTGCGTAGTGCTTGATGGTGAACTCAGGCAGCGGCATCTTGGGTTTGGAGTAGAGGGGGTTGGCGCCGTGGTGGTAATGGCACTTCTGCAGAAACGTGTGGTCTGTGGCCTAGGGGCAGGCGGGGGCCAGCAGGTGGGCAGGGGGCCTGGGCACCCTGCTCCTGGGCTCTTGACAAGTTCTCCAGACCTGACTGGTCCCCAGCGAGCACTGGGGAGGAGCAAGTCACAGCTTCCTCTGGCCTAAGTGGACACCCCTCCCCAACAGGAGTGTCCCATTAGCTCCCAGCTGCCTCACCTTGCAGCCCAGCCTTCTTTGTACTCTTTAGACCCACTGTCCAGAGCGCCCACCCTACCCTCGTGTCTTCCAATCAGAGTTAGAGACCCAACCTCCAGGTCACCTCCTCCAGGAAGGCTTCTATGACTTCCCAGGCTGGTACCCTCCTCTGGACACCCGCAGCCCCCATCCAGCCTCAGTCACCCCCAGGTTGTGAATGGCAGGCTGGGTGTCCTGATCTCCTGTCTCCAGCCCAGAGCACAGAAGAATGCAGGACTCGGGCCTGATGAGGCCACAAGGCCCAGAGATGTCAAGCGACCTGACCAGGCTCACACAGAGCCCGCGGCTCACCTGGGGAAAGCAGCACTGGTCATCAAGGATGCGCAGGATGCCATAGGGCTTCAGTGAGATGAGATTGATGCACGGCTGGTTGTCAGCAAAGGTGATCTCCTGCCAGTCGATCTGCTCCCGGATGTACTCCTCCTGCGGCCATCAGGGGCTCAGCCTCCCAGCCCTGCCCAGGTCCCAACCACCCACCTCCCAGGCGGGATCCACCTGAAGGGGCCTGACCAGGGGCACCTCTGCTTGCACAGGGAGCTCCCGCCCTCGGAGGGCAGCAAGAACCATCTCGAGCCCTGCTCCTTCCTCTGCCCGGGCCAGCCCCGTACAGGGTCAGGACAATACCCAAGAGGGCTCTTCTCCAGGCTTAGCGCCAAGCGTCTTCCCCTCCAGAGCACAGGCCTTCACGTGTGCTGGTCCTCGGCTTAGAACGCCTTTCCCTCCATTCCATCTGACACCCCCCGTTTGCCCCTAAAGGACCAGCCTACCCTGTCGGGGCTCCGTGGGGGCCCCGCTGGCCAGCCAGGAGGGGACAGGAGTGCTAAACAATGCCCTGCCCACCTGCTCTTCCTGGAAGATGATCTTGTTGAACAGGTACTGAAGGTTCTCATTTGCATAGTTGATGCACAGCTGCTCGAAGCTGTTGAAGCTCAGGTCCTGCCAGGTGGGTGGTGAGGCTAGGCCTGCTCCCTCCTTGGCCCGGGGCCCACGTGTCCCCCTCACCAGGGTCCCACTCACCCCTCCCCTCCAGCGGCCAGTGGCCCAGTGCCCTCCCTGCCTTCTGTGGCCTCAGGGAGTGCTTGCGAGTGAATGAAGGAGATGGCAGGAGATTTTGGGGATAGACGATGGTGTGGGCTATAGGCAGAGATGTGAGAGACAAGAGGCTTTGTGTCCCCTGTCCCTCACCCACCCGTGCAGCCCTACCTCAAATCCATAGATATCCAGGATGGCGATGGACAGCGTGTCGTGCCGTGGGGACACCAGTGCGTTGACCCGGGCAATGAGCCAGCCGAAGAGCAGTGCATACAACACCTTGGCGATGGCATCTCTGGGGCAGAGATGGTGTGGGGCGGGTGGATCTAGTGTGGGGGGTCAGGGATCTGGGGGCACAGATGGAGGGAGCAGGGCCTCACCTGGCATCCACAGCACTCTCCACGGTCAGGGGGGTGAAGATCTTCTCTCGCATTGTCTCCTGGAGAGGGATGTGGCCCCTGAAGGACAGCAGGCTGGCCGCCGCCTCCAGGAAGCCCCCGGGGGATTGGAGGGGGTATATGGGAAAGGGAGCAGGAATGGTGATCTGACTGGTCTCAGGCACGCAGTTGGCTGGGGGGCAGAACAGGATACCCTCACCCCCCCTTCTGCCTGGCAGGGGCAGCGCTACTGGTCTAAGAGGGGGAGACACCGGCGCGAATAGACAGACACAGTGAGATCAGCCTTCGGAATGGACAAGGGGCCAGGGTTGTAGGAGACTGGGGGAGGTAATGACCCAGACAGGGGTCAGGGGTGGCCTCCTGGAGGTGGTGGGGGATGCCTGCATCAGGGTTGAAGGACGAGTAGGGTGGAAAAGGGAAGAGCGAGCCAGGCAGAGGGAGGAGCCCGTGCTGCCTCAGCGCGGGCAGGACGCTTGGTGGATCGGGCTGCACAGGACTCACGGTCACTTTGAAGGTGATAGCCTTCTGCAGGCCCTCGGGGGAGATCTGCAGCAGCTCCGCCACCGCCTGGATCTCCCGGGCACTCACCACTGAGGCCGTCTCCTGCGCATCTGTCTACGCAAAACCCCAACAGGACTGCGTTTTAAACTGGAAAACTGGGTTTAAAGTTCATATAAAAAACATAATTAAGGCAGGGGCGGCTGGGTGGCTCAGTCGGTTAAGCGCCTGACTCTTAGTTTCAGCTCAGGTCATGATCTCACAGTTCATGAGTTCAAGCCCCAACTCATGGGAGTTGGGATCCGTGCTAACAGCACAGCGCCTGCTTGGGAGTCTCTCTCTTCCTTGCTCTCTGCCCTCCTCCCTCTTCCTCTCTCTCTCTCTCTCTCTGTCTCTCTAAAATAATAAATAAGTAAAATAAAAATAAAAAACATAAGCAAACTAGAAGAACCAGGAAAGTTCTGAAATAGGGGTGAAGGGGGCCCTATGAGACAGTCAAATGCTCTAAGGCTATGATAACTAAAACAGGCTGGTAATAGACATGTAATACATTGGTTAATGAAGCACAACAGAAAATTGGGTATTGGGCATAAATGTACATAAGAACTTAGTATGTGGTGAGTAGCTATTTCTCGGCTTACAGCATTAGCAAAACTAAGGAACCATGTAGAAAAAGAGAAATTGGACTCCTACCTCACACCTTACTGGGATAAATTCCTGATAAGCCAAAGATTAAATATTCACACACACACACACACACACACACACACACACACACACACACACACACAACCATAAAAGGGTTTGGAAAAATTATGGGAGAAGGCTGTTCTAATTTTAGACAAATGAGTCTCTCTAAAAGTGATTAAAAAAATCTAAAATTTGTACAAGATTGGTAAATAAAATGCCTGAAAGTAATTCTAAAAATCTACATGGCGAAACCCAACCTAAACCAAACCAACCACCAAGCGAAACATCAAAAAACCTAGATACAAATCAAAATATAAATGGTTAAGCTAGGAAATATATTTGCAATTCACATCAGAGGCAAAGGGCTGGTTTCCTTCACATATATAAAGAGCTCTCATACGTCAATAAGAAGATGAGCAACCCCAGTGGTGGGGGCGAGGGACAGGAGAGGGAACAAATGATATGCAGCCTCTGAGAAGATGCTCTGTGTCCTGTGGGTACCAGGGCCCCAGGCCAGCTGTGGGCTCTCTCACCTCATACTTCTCAAAGTAGACGTTGCCAAGGTGCAGGATGGACGCCAAGATGCGGAAGATGCTGTCCTGGTCCTCACCACTGAAGCCCAGGACCTCCATGGAGGCCAGGAGCCGGCGGAAGTCATCAGAGTCACTCTTCCCTGAGATCTCACAGTTCCCACCCTGGTCGAGGGCAGGGGCGGGGGATCAGGGACCGTGGGTGGGGGCTGGGGATGCTCAAGGTCCCTGTCCTGGCTCACGGGCAGGGTGGCCCAAGGCTGGCACTCCAGCTCCGTCCCATTCCCACGGGCCAGGAGGCTCCTAGCAGGTGCTGCATGCCAGGCCCTGTGCGAAGCGCTTTATGGAGGTTTCTGTCTCTAATGCTCACTGCATCCCTACAGAGTGATATTATGCTGTTCCCATTTTACAGAGGAGGAAATTGAGGCCCCAAAGGGGAAGTGCAGTAGCTCCAGGCTGTTTAGTTCTGTTCTACGCTATAGAGAAGTGAAGAGTCAGGTAGGCCTCCCCTACCCCCACTTTGGACCCTAAAGATGCCCGTCATCCTTGCCGTGAGGAGACACTTTAAACCCAAACTCATGCTCCCAACCCCCATCACCTCCCCTTCGCCGGCTGGCTATTAGGACGCCATGAGTTGGTTCCCTCAGGCCATGCTGGGTGATGGCGCAGGGGTACCAGGCGGGGGGCCCTTGGATGCCTGCCAGTGCTCACCTGGTTCAGGTAGTAGTAGGTCTCTGCCTCCTGCAGACTGAAGGCCTGCCGGAGCTGGGCGGGGAGCCCGGCCAGCAGCTCGTAGAAGATGTGGTAGTTCCTTTCATGTCTGGCCTGTACAGTGGGGAGGTGGGTGCGGAGAAGGGAGCCACCACCTAGGTGACCCCCAGACACACATACGACACCGGGCGTGCCCGCCAATACAAACACGAGGGCCCACGTTTGAGCCCAGGCAGCTCTGTGATGAGTAAGCTGCCAGCCTGGCACTCGGTGGGCGCGGGGGTGGGGAAGCGGTCCGGTGGTCGGCAGGGGGTTCTGGTCGCGATTTCATTCCGTTTGGAGAAATAGGAGAAAGACAGCTTGCGCTCGCTGGCCACACACACGCCTGAGTGTGCTGTGTCCGCAGCCCAGGTGCGCACACACAGAGCCTCGCGAAGGTCACCTTGGCTGAGGGACAACTATTCCAGACCCTGCTGCAGGCCCTTGAGACCCAGTGGGGAACAAGGGAGACAGAAGCCCTGACCTCACGGAGCCCTCCTTCTAGCTGGGGAGACAGACGCTCAGCAAATCCCTGGTTAAAACATATCAGATGGAGACAAGTGTGGCGGAAAGAAATACAGCAGGGAAGGGGTGGGGGGTTCCCGTGGGGTGGAAAGGGACTTCATTCTAAATGGGGTAGCTCCCCTGAGCAGGTGACACTTCAGGGAAGACTTGGAGGAGATGAGGGGCTTGGTCACGTAGGTGTCTGGAGGGAAGAGTGCTCCGACAGAAGACATTGGAGGTACAAAGGTCCTGTGGTAGGACCATGGCTGGCATGCCTCAGGGACAAGAAAGAGTCAATGTGGCCGTAGGGTGAGAGAGGGGAGCAGATCGCATGCTCACACAGACACATGTCTTTGTTCATTAATCAGCACTTCCCTAGCCCTGCTGGGTGCCAGGTAGGAGTACCTGCATGCTCCCAGCCCAGCCCACCACACGAGGATATGGAAGGGCCTTACCCACCTGGAACACAATCCTGGATTTCTCGAGCAGGTACTGGGAGGTTATGGCACCAGAAATCACGCCCCTGGAGTGGGGGAGCGCAGTCAGCTTGTGCAGGTAGGGGGATGGCTGGGACAGGCTCTCGGAGGCCCACACGGAGTGCCCTGGAAGGCCTTTGGGCCCCGTCCCCCACCGTTCCACTCACCCTTCCAGAAGGACCTCCACGAACTTCCCGAAGCGGCTGGAGTTGTCATTCCTGACGGTTTTGGCGTTACCAAAGGACTCCAAGAGGGGTGTTGCCTCCAGGATCTGGACCCCAGAAGATGTGGGAATTGTTCTGGGGGCCTGGAGTAGGGAGCATGGCTAGGGCCACCCCTACATTTCTCCAGACACAGACCTCCCCCAGGACCCGCTGCGTGAGGGCCAAACCCCGGTGGGCTCCCCGTAGAACGCTCGGGTCTCCCTGGGGTCTCCAGGTGCCTGCTCATGCTGCCAACCCCCACGCCCAGGCCGCAGCCACCCCCCCAGCCCCCACCCCTCCCACCGCAGCCCCCGGCCAGAAGGATGCCTCTTCCCACGCATCCCACCATCACACACGAATGTGCGCACACACGCACACACACAGGGGCACGCATACACGCTCCAAGTACCTTTATCTTCAGGAGTGCCCAGGGCGGCAGAGAGAGGCATAAGAACAGACAGGTCACTTGTAGGACCGACCCCCTCCCCCTCCAGGCCACCAGGGGCCTTAGATCTTAGAGGGACCACCCACCCCTTTGGGCCTCTGGGGAGGACAAAGCCATAAATCTCAGGGACCCCAGCGTTCCAGGCCTGGGGACTGCAGTGTGGCCCCAGGGTGTGGGAGTCTGCTTGGGCCACCTGCCAAAAGGCTCTGGGGATGTCCTCTGTACCCTGCCCCATCCCCAGGGCCACCTGAGGCCCAAAGCCAAGCCTCTGCCTTGACTGCAAGCCCTGCACAGCCCAGCCCCTGGCTGGCCTCATCTCTTCTTCCCTCCTTTTCTCTGCACCGCACGTCAGCCTTTCTGACTGGCCCCTCGACACCCAGGCCCCAGCCACCCTCTGGACCGGAGTTTGCCCCCTCTGTAGCCCTCAGCGCCACTGGCAAATCCCCTCACTTTTTTTTAAAGAAAAAAATCTTTAACGTTTATTTATTTTTGAGAGACAGAGAGAGAGAGACAGTGCGAACAGGGGAGGGGCAGAGAGAGAGGGAGACACAGAATCTAAAACAGGCTCGAGGCTCTGAGCTAGCTGTCAGCACAGAGCCCGATGCAGGGCTCAAACCCACAAACTGTAAGATCATGACCTGAGCTGAAGTCGGTTGCTCAACCGACTGAGCCACCCAGGCGCCCCTCCCCTCACTCTTTGTATCACATCTCCCTCACTAGCATGTCAGCCCCCACAGGCAGGAATATTTGTCTGTTTGCAAACTCTGGGCCCCTCACATCTACATGGGACCAGGTGTGTAGGAGGCCCTCACAGATGACACCAGGGCACCACTCCCATTTATTAAGCACCTACCATGTGCCAGATTCTTTGTCCTAATTAGATGGGTGTCAACATTCTACGAGGTAGGTGCTGAGACCGCCCCTTTTACAGATCAGGAAACAGACTTGGGAAGGCAAGGTAATGGTCCCGGGGACTCCAGAGCCCAGACGGCTGAGCTCACAGCACCATGACAAGCATGTGTGTGCTGCGTATACAGCATTTTCTGGCTGAGTCATTTCCTCGCATAGACTCTCGAAAGAGGCAGGGAAGGCCCCGTCCCTGCAGAAATGTTACTCTGGGTAAGGTGCCAGCTCCTTCCATCTGTTCACTCTCCTGGGCCCGTTTACTCCAGGAAATACCACGTCCACTGTACGAAGGAGCAGAATGAAGCCCAGACAAGAGCGGGGAGCGGCCTGGGCTTGTTCGGTGAGTCGGGATCTGCCAGGGCCCGAGTGTGGGTCAGCTGTCTCTCTGTTCCCGGTGTCCAGCCCGGGGCTGGGCAGAGGACTGGTGTTCTGGACGGGTGAACATCTGGCCCCGTGGGGGCCCCTAGCTCACCCCGCAGGTGGGGCGATAGCCTGTGGTTTGGGCTGGGCGGCCTCCAGCCACTCTCCAGCCCGGGGAACGCTGCTCACATGCCCAGTCCAGACGCCAAGCCTGTGGCCAGGGCCTCAGCCAATCAGGACACAACCGGGTCCAGCGAGGACACGTGGCCAAAAGTCATCCAATGAGAGGGAACCCTAGACGTTCCCCGGCACGTTGGGAGGTCTGGGTGCTACGCTGCGGCACTACCTTGCTGACCGATGAGATAAGGCAGAACCAAAACAAGAGATGTTGTCTAAAACCCTGGATTGTTTAAGAGCGTGGCTAAAACCGACTGTCGGAAGAGATGAGCAGGGCAGGGCGGCGGCTGGGAACTGAGGCCGTGACCATCCCATCTGGCAGGGGGCCCCCTCACATCCACAGAATGCCTGGCACACAGACCCCCAGACCCAGCGACGGCCCACCACCCTGACTGTCCTCCCTGACCCCCCGCTGAGACAGCTCTTTGCCTTGGGCTTCAAATCCCAGCTCCTCCCCCCTCCCCCCCTGGGGACACTGGGTAAGTTCTCTCCCTTCCCAGGCCCCGGTCTCCCCATCCATAAATGGACACAGACCTGCCTCCCAGGGCTGCCGTGAGGCTCTCACATACCAACATAACCAAAGCCCCCCGCACATCGGAGGTGCTCGGTGCACGCATTTCCCTGCTACCTGGCCAGTCCTTCCAGAAGTCTGAACTCGAGCGATTTTGGAAAACGCTGGCTGAAGCAAAGGGAGGGCCCTGGAGGCCCAGTCTGGGAGACGAGGGGCTGGAAGGCCAAGGCAGGCGTCAGAGGGGACCGGGGGAAGTAGCCCCTCTTGACTACTAAGCCTGAGCTGACCCAATTCCCACTGAGGGCCACGCGGCCCCCACCTGGTGCCCCTGGATCCCCTGCTGCGATGGCCACTGGCTGGGACACTGTAGCCACTTGCAAATCTTCATGGTCTGGGGCAGGGAGCCAGTTTCCGGTCTGAGTTGGTGGGCCTTCACCTCCAGCCTCACCTTCCCTGAGCCCCAGGCTCATGGTACCCCCGGCACCTTCCCACCATCTCTGTATGGATGCCCGGCAGACACCTCAGAGTACCTGTGGCTTTTCTCCACAGCCATGCCCACGTAGTCCACGGCACCTCCGCGTCGCCTCTGGCTCAGTCCAAATGCCTGGGGTTGCCCTTGGACCGGCCCACTCTCTCACAGTCCAATCTGGCCTTTCAGCAAGTCGCTGGCTGACCTTTACACTGCACCCGGGTCTAGCGGTGCCCACCGTCCCCACCACCACTGCCCTGCCCCCAGCCACTGTCCTCCCTTGCCTGGACTCCATGATGCCACACTGCCATCCCCTGAGCACCCCAGGCGTCCTTGTACCGCAGGGCCTTTGCACTTGCCCTTCCCACTACCTGTCTGCTCTGCTCCCGGATGTCTTTAGGACCCACTCCCACCTCTTCTCAGTGGAGCCTACCCTGAGCACCATGCTTCAGATTATAACCCGCCCAACCCTCCCATCTTCCTCTCTTTTTTTTCTCCACCAATTCCTACCCTTTTACAGAAACAAATCTACTTGCGTATTTTTTTTTTCTTCCATGTCTACTGTAACGACATTCCCATGGCGGCAGGAACACTGGTCTGCACTGCTGCTGGCTGCCTCCCCATCCCCTAGCCTGGCACATGGTACGTCCTCGGGAAAGCTCTACTGAGGGTCTAACGTTCTCAGGTGTGGAGGATCTAGCACCATCCACAATGCTCCAGTCCCGTGCTTACCCTGGTCCGGTGTCCTCAGCACCCAGCGTCTACTGCACCCCGCCCCCTGACTAGGCCTGTCCTTTCTCTTACATCACCAGGGAGATGAGGCCAGGCAGGAGGAATGGAGCGACTCTCCTTGCCCATGGGGTTTCCACTCTGGCCAGGCCCAGCAGGGCTGTGACCAGAGCTGCTCTGGAAGATAGGCGGGAGGGAGCTCCCTGCAGGCATGGCCACGGTGGGCAGGGGTGTGGCTCAAAGAGCAGGAATCTTCGAAGCCCTCCCAGTGCAACCGTGGCCTCAGCCTCCCCATCCTCCAAGTGGGGCCAAGGAGCCTTGTCTCTTGGGGAGCACTGAGCTCGGGAGTCCTGGGAAGTCAGACAGACCGTGCAGTGGACAGACTCACCTGCTGCATGATGCCTCGTTTCTGGTTCATGGCGGCCAGGTAGCGCAGAATCAACTTTGTGGCCTCGGTTTTTCCAGAGCCACTCTCTCCACTGACCAGGCAAAGAAGCGGAGTGAGAGCCAACTGGTTCACTGCCTGTTCTGGGCTCGCCCTCCCCCTCCCCTTTTTCAACCCCCTGTGACACAAGAGGACATGGGCTGGCTGGCCCAGAGATGTCAAGTGATTTCTCCCATGTCCCACAGCAGGTCTGGCCTGATGCGGACGCATCATCTAGGACTCCTCCCGTCCACCCGCCCCACCCCTCCCGCCCCCTCCCTGCACAAGAGGTCCCCAGCCTGACGCACTGCTCACCTGATAATTATGCACTGGTTCTGTTTGGCATCAAGCATTTTGGCGAAGGCAAGATTTGCAATTGCAAAGAGGTGCCTGGAGAGGCAGGCCATAGTTATCACTGGAATGGGACCCTGCCTCTCAGACCCCATGGGTAGGAGGACAGCTCTGTCCACCCCAGCAGCCAGTTCTGTGCCACCCTCCACCCTGGGGAAGTGCTCCCTGCCCCCGTTGTGGTCAGAGCCATAGAAACTCGGGGAGACGCCACTGGCCCGAGCAGGTGGGCTGCCCACCAGCTGGCCCTACCCTTGGCTCAGGGGCAGGCAGGGACCCAGGGACCCCAGGACAGCCCCCTCCCCATCCCCAGAGACACTCACGGGGGATTTTCTCCCAGGGCCCGCCCGCTGTACTGCTGCACCTGCTCCTGCCCATAGATTCCAAACATTCGGTACGGGTTCACTGACACCAGGATGCTGCCGATGTAGGTCTGCTGGGCGCACGTGGTCTCAGTTTCCATGCCTCCTCGTGGCCCTTCTCCCCTGCTCCCAGGAGCCTGGGGCCCCATTCCCGCAGGGCCACGTGTGGGGCTGCCTGGCCTCCGTGTTTGCACCTTGCACCCTCTCCTAGCTTGATGGGTCATGTACTCTGGTCATGGCTGTACCAGGCTGAGGCTGGGAGAAGGCTAAGCGAGCAAAGCCCCATGGCCGCGAATGTGCAAAGGTGGCTGTGTCAGCTGCTGCGCCCTTTATTTAGTCACAGTCAGGGCCAGGCTCCAGAAGCTTCTGCCTTGCAGTGAGGTCAAACCTTCACTGCCTGCAGTTGGGAGCCCAGGGCATTCCAAGGTGGCCAGGCCTTTGAGGGCAGCCTTCCCTCCTGCACTGCGGTTCTGGACCTCTGTTCCACTGTTCTGGGGCGAGAGGTGCCCCTTCCACCTCTCTGGCCACCCCCTTCCCGGGACCCAGGCCTATGGATTCTAGGACTCTGAGTCCATTCTCGCGTCACCATCAGGTCCCCAGGGAGCAGTCACTCATTTCTGGATTTCCTATCTCCAGGTCTTTGTCCCTGACATCCACCAGTCCAAGATTCTATGTTTTAGAGCTTTGGGTTTGAGAAGCCCCGGCTCTAGCATGTTATTCTCAAATGATAGAAACCCCAGAGTTCAAACCAGAAGCCGCAAACCTGGGGCTCAGCAGGAGAAATCTGTGCTTCCCGCTGTGGCCCCAGGAGAGAGCTACCTCTCTGATCTGGGCCCGGGGCAGACCCAGCTCTGGGACTTACGTAGATGAGGTTCCGCTCAAATCTGGTCTTGAGGTTGGACAGCACGGTGGTCTCCTGGAGGTCTCTGGAAGGGCATGGAGAGGGGACATCAGGGCCCACCTTCCCCCTCAGTGCAGGGCCTTGGTCAGAAAACCCTGAGTTCAAGTCACCAACCAATTGTGAGGCCTTGAGCAAGTTCTTTAACTTCCCTGCCCCTCAGTTTCTTCATCCATCCAATGGATACACTACCTCATGGGGCTGGGGGAGGCTCTGGGGATGCAAACGTGAGGGCCGAGTCACCATGCCTGGATAATGATCTTGACCGGCACAGCCCTCACCTTTTGGGCACCTCCAACATGTTGGCACCCTCCCGATAACGGCCACCCACTCCCGTCTTGCAGATGAGAAACTGAGGCACAGAGAGGCAGAGTGGTGGGTCTGAGGCCTCCCAGCTAGGAGGTGGTGAGGCTGGGGTTTGAGCTCAGGCCTGTCTGCCCCCCAGGGCTTAGACACGCACACGCTGGCTCTGTGACGCTTCACGACTCCCACTTAGCAGATGAGGAAACCCCTAGCGGGAGGAGGTGCGTGTAGCCCCGCGGCGAGCCCGGCCCCGCCCCACTCACTCCAGCTGTGTCATGTCCTCCACGCCGTCCTCCTGGCACTGGTCACGGAACCGTGTGGCTGGCAGGTTGCGGATGGAGTGCATCTGGGAGAGAGAGCCTGTGGTGGGCCTGGCTGGAGGGCGCCCACAGGTGGCCCCGCCTCTGGGACACGCCTGGGACCTGCTCTTGTTGTGGACAAGAGAACCCCGAGGCCAAGGCCAGGCCACATCCTGAGGCCTCTCTGCCGTGGAATACTGTGGCCCGTGGAGCCTGCGCACAATTCTTCCTCAAGGGACGCGTGCCCGCCCTCTGCCCCTGCGTTCCCTGTGGCAGGTGCTCCCGTGGGCTCCCAGGTGTCCTGACGCAGGGGGTGAGCACACGCACACACACTGCTCCCGCTGACTGCCTAGAAGTCCTCCCAACCTCAGGCTCTCCCGGCGCTGACGCTCTTTCCCTGGGTGCGCCCCAAATCCTTGCTCATCCAGGTCCTGGTGTGTGGGGCCTCTGGGAGCGCTGACCCTGAACCGCCCCGCTCAGTACTGCACCCCTGCATCCAGCCCAGGGCAGACCCAGAGACCCCTACACGCAGCCCCATACACAGCAGCTTACGCAGCTCCCACCACACCCATTCTCTTGCAGAAGGCCCGAGGGCGTACACGCAGGCCCGGGAGGCCTGGCTGGAAGCACACACACATGTCATGCACACTCCCAAGTGTCCATTTGACACACTCTCGTGTGCAGAGAGCCAGGGCCGTCTCAACCACACCTGGGGGGCTCAAGACAAAAGTCCCAATGCCACCTGTGGCCTCCGGGATCTCCACCCTGCCCATGTGTGCACGTTCGTGACACCAAGGACACCACACCTGCTCAGGCCCGGACACACACACTGCCCCTGTTTGGCCACAGTACAAAGAACATGTCCCGGGCACAAAGGCCGGCGTGTGACCTGCATGTCCGCAGGCACACGTGTGCTCCCCGCCTCTCCAGCCTCTCGGCTCCAGTCCGCATCGTCCTCCGAGCAGGCAAGGGAAGGGGACACCAGGACGGAGCCCTGCATGCCGCATGCCTGTCACCAGGCTGCTAAGTAGGGCACGGCAAGTATCACCCTTGAGGCCCTGGCCTCCCGCCCACCCGTCTGGCCATGTGTGCTGGTGGCCACAACCCCTGAATAATTCAGCCACTCACGTATTCCAGGGTGAGGAGGGCCCAGGCATCCTTGCCCCTCACCCCCGGGCACCCCGCGCCCCGCTCCCACAATGCTGCGGCCCACACGGCACGGGGCACCCGCCGCCGGGGCCAGGGCCCCCCCAGCAGCCAGGCGGCCCCAGTCGCCATTGCCCGGCCGGCTAGCTGCCCGCTCCACGCGGCACCGTCTGCAGAGGCTGAGAAACACCCGCCACTCCCTGCGTGCCCCGCCCACCCCAGGCGTCCCGGGGGAGTCTCCGGTGACCACCCCCCTCCACAGAGGGCCACCCAGCATCAGGCTCGCGTTCCGCCACGAGCGTGGTAGCCAGCCACGAGCTTGGCACCCTTCAGTTAAGCCACCTGCCCTGCACCCTACGGAGGGCCCAGACAGACTCCCGGCTCAGCCCCTGGTCTCCCGTGTGACCTTCCGGGCCTCATTTTCCTCACCATGTAATGAGGACACCAGAAGTTTGGTTCCTAAGCCCCTCACCCTTGGGCGGTTCAGAATCCTGCAGCCCAGGGAGCTGCCCTCAAGCAGAAATGCAGAAGAGAATAAAGACTCGGGCCTAGGGAAGGGTCAGTAAGAGACAGGCCAAACAGTATGGACGTGGATGCGGGCATGGGACAGGGTGCACAGGCAAGTCCGACAGTTTTGTGCTCAGACAAAATCTCTGGGGGGCTGCTGGGGACAGATGTGCCATCCTGGACAGGACAGGGCTGCTCAGAGCGCAGGCTGGGGCCAGATCACTTCTCTGAAGTGACTGGGAAGAGTTTCGGGCGTCTCTGTACGTGCCTGCCCAGTGCTGGGCGTCCTCTCGTTCAATCTTCCAGAGGCTCTGAGAGCCCAAGGCTATTCGCAGGTTACAGATGGGAAGACTGAGGCCCGTGCAGGCAGCAGCTGACCAAGATCCTGAGGCTGTCTCAGGCTCTGTTTCCCAGGACAGACCCCCAAGCCCCCCCTCCCCCCGCCCTCGTACCTTGTTCCACCAGCTTTGGGGGCCAACTTCTTTCCAGGGGCCCCCATGGGGCAGGCAGTTGGCTCCGCGGCCCAGGCGGCAGGACTGGGGGCGGGCGAGCACTCGTGGCCAGGGTCGCTGGGCTTCTGCCGGCAGCCAGAAACAGGACCAGAGCAAATTCCGGGCTCGTGGCTTGGGGCCAGGCTCCGGGTCCTGGCTGATGTGGACAGGGGGCTGCAGGGGGGCAGGACCCACTCGCTGGAAAGCGCTGAGCTTCTGCACCTGTGGCAGTACCACTGCAAAGCGCCCAGGGCCCACCTGGCGCCGCTCCCCCACCTTGGGCAGGGGCCCTGGGGCCCCAGTGGGTGCCAAGGGGGCCGGGGCGCTGGGCAGTGTCCCCCAGCGGCGCCATGGTGGCCACGTGGCTCTCATCTTATCACACGTGGCCAGCGGGTAGGAGACGCTGAGCCTCAGCGCCTTCCGCTCTGGCCGGGAGCCCTCGGGTGGTGCCGGGGTGGAGGGCTCAGGCGCTGCCGGTGACGCGGGGCTCCCCGGCGTGGTCTCTTCTTCTGGTTTCTCAGGAATCGGGCTGGCTGATTTTACCAGTTGTCCAGGCCCTGGGTCGTGGTGTCTACCCAAGAAGACACTGGTCAGGTGGGACGCTAGGTCCTCAGACCGGGAAGCGGGAGGTGGTACAGGGCCCACGTGCTGGAGGAAGGGGTTTTCGGGCACAGGGGGTGGCCTGGAAAAGCCACGGCGGCTGCCTGCACCTCCCGGCCAGGGCGAGGGTGGGCGCTGGGCGGGAGGCATGTCCACGTCCCAGCTGGGGGCCAGTAGGGGCACCGTCCAGGGTGTCTCTGAGTCCTCAGGCTCGGGCTGGCTCTCCCGGCACTCGGGGGCAGCTGCGGCCACCGGCCAGGACCCAGCGCCGGGAGGCCGCTGGAAGGGCTGGCGCACCCGCGGCTTCACGGCCCTGGTGGGCGGCTCGCTGAGGCGGCGCCACGTCTTGGGCAGGCGCGAGGGCAGGTGGAGGGAGCGACACCGCGAGCTGTGGCCCAACAGAGGCGGCGGAGAGGGCGGCCTCGGGGAGCCGAGCACCGGCGAGCGGGGTGGGCCCAGGCGCCCGGAGAGGCGGCGCGGGGCCGGGGGCTCCCGCAGCGAGCGGGGCCGGAGGGGCGGGGGCGAAAATGGAGGCTGGAAGGGCCGAGCGCGGAGGGACGGCTGAGGGGACGCGGCCCCCACGGGCGAGCGGTAGCCCAGGCCGGGCAGGCTCCTCAGCGAGGGCTGGGGCGAGGGCGGCGGGGGCCACGGGAGGCCGAAGGCGGCCGGTCGCCGGCGGGAGCCTCTGAAGGAGGGCCGGGGCCCGGGGAAGGCCAGCCGGTCTGGGGGCACCTCTGGGCTCACGGAAGGTGGCTCCACGAAGGCCCACCAGCCGGCGGGGGGCGTGAGGGGCACGTGGGCCGGGGCGGCCCAGGGCGGCGGGTGCCGGCGGAGGGAGCCGTAGGGCGACGCGGCCCGGGCGGGGGCGAAGGGCGGGGCGGGCGGGGCGCGGGGCGCGGGCTGGGGGCCGTCGGGGCGCGGGCGGGGAGAGGGAGCGCGCCCCAGTGGGAGGGCGGCCGTGGCGGCGGCGGCGCGGGCGCGGGCGGCCGGTGGGAGTTGTTGTTGTTGCGCGCGCGCGCCTCGGCCCTCCTCAGCACGATGGGCGTGCTGGGCCGCTCGGAGGCCATGCCGGCCAGCTTGTAGCCGAAGCGCTTGTAGGCCGCCTCCCGCACTGCCGGGCCCCCCAGGCGCGCCTTCTGGCTGCTCCTGAGCCTCGGGGCGGGCTTCTTTTCGGACAGCGTCTTCTTGAGGAACCGCGCCAGCGACGTGGCCGGGCGAGGCGGGGAGTGGCCAAACTCGGCGGCGCCGAAGCCCAGGCCCCGGTGGGCGCGGAAGGCGGACAGGGCGCGCTGGAGGTTGCGCTGGCGCGGCGTCAGGAAGCCCCAGAAAGGGTGGGGGTAGGGCACCGGAGGCACAGGGAGCATCTCCTCCTCCTCCTCCTCGTCTTCGTCCGCATCCCCCAAGGGCAGAGGGATGTCCAGGGAGGGGGGCAAGGACACGTCCAGCTTCTCCTTACCGAACAGCTTCACCTGGGGCCGCGGAAAGAGGCGGAACCTGCGGATCAGGGAAAGCTTGGACCTGGCGGGCTTGTCCATGCCCTGCTGCTCGAAGAAGGCGGCACTGGGCAGGCGGAAGGAGGGGGTCTGCCGCTCCGCGCCCGCCTCCTCCGGCTCCTCCAGCTCCGCGATGTCATCCATGGGGTGGGCGTATGGGTTGTGGGGCGACAGGATGGGCGGTGGCACCCACGGGTACGCGAAGGCTGGCTCCTCTGGGTAAAGATAGGGCACTTCGGGCGGGTAGATGGCGTGGTCCCCGCCGCCATAGATGCCTTCGGCGTAGGGGACGCCATAGGGGGCGCCATAGGACACCCCGTACGGATCCAAATAGGGCACGTCGTACGCGACGTCGTACGGGAGGTCATAGGGCGGGTATGGCGCCTCATAAGGTGCGTAGGGATCCAGGTAGTAGCCGTGAGGGTACGCCTCGCCCTGGTACCCATCATAGTAGCTGTAGGGAGACGTGTACCCCGATGGGGGCGCGTACGGGGGCTCGTCATCGTCGTAGCCGTAGCCATAGGGGTACATGGAGTAGTAGGGGCCGCCATAATAATCCGGGTGGTAGTAGTCGTAGGGGTACTCAGGAGGGTACCCGTGGGCGTGATCTCCATAGGGCGGCCAGGCGGGGCCGTAGGGGCCGTAGCCAAGGTAGGGCTCCTGCTCCTCCTCGTACTGGTAGAGTGACTGCCGGTCGTAGTAGTCGTCGCCCTCGCGGTGGTAGTCGTAATACTCGCCCAGGTCCTGGAAGCCCTCGAGCCCGTACAGCGACTTGCGGGAGCCCGAGGGCCGGAACGGGGCCTCGTCCTCGAAGGGCAGGAAGCCCACCGGCTCGCCCGACGCGTAGATGCTGCGGCTGCGCGGGAACCTCCGGAGGCGGCCTCCGTGCCGCAGGATCTCGGCGCCCGACGGGAAGGGCAGCTTGCGGGAACCGACGCGGGAGCCCGAGCGGTTGAGCCAAGCGTCCAGCGTGGCCTGCTCGCTGCCGGACTCCTCGGCCTTCTTGATGAGGAACTTCTTGGTGAGCCAGTTGATGGCCGTGGATGCCTTGCTGAGCGACTGGGCGCGCGGGCGCAGGCGGCCGTAGCCGCGCCGGCCGGGGAAGCGGATGACCATGAAGGACGGCTTCTTGCCCTTCATCGCTCGCTTCTTCTTGCCCATGCGCATTTGCGTCATGAGCTTCGACGTGGACTTGAGCACGGTGCGTGCCTTCTTCTTGCGTTTGGTCTTTTGCGGGCCGGTGTGCAGGCCCCAGAAGAAAGCCGAGGCGCTCCGGAACTGGCCCTTCTTGGAGATCTTGGGCGTGCGGTCGCGGAAGCCCATGAACAGCCGCGACGTCCCCTTGAGGCTCCGTTTGGGCTTCTCGGGCTCCGGCGCCTTCTTCCCCTTTTTCCCTTTCTTAGCTTTCTTCTCATCCTCTTCCTCCTTGGCCATGGTGGCTGCCTGCTCCTCACCGGGCTGTGACCCGTGTCACCAGCTCTGGGACTTGGAGACAAGGGGACACACCGCGTTTCCTGCCCGCAGCTGGACACGCGGCCACTTGGGGCTGGGAGCAGCTGGGACTGGTCTGGGTGGCCTGGGGAGGGACAGCCAAGCTTCTTCTGGCTGGGACCAGAATCTGGGAGGGCGGATCCATAATTCATCTCCTCCAGAGACGCCTTGGGTTTCACCCTAGTGGTGGTGGAAAGTGCACGGGTGTTGTTTACCAGGGAGCAGGGGAAGCCCGGCCCAGACCTGTGCTGGGGGCGACCATCGGAGTGAAACTGCTATGAGAGGGACTGTTTTGATGGGTCAAGCACTCCCTGTGCCTTAGCTGCCTCAGCCCACCCAAGTAAATGCTGGGGTCACTGCTGCTTTACAGAGGGAGACTCTGAGTCCAGGAATAGGGAAGCCGCTTGCCCTAAACCACCTAGCTTATCTGTCCTGGGCCCGAGTGGAGCCACATGCCCTGAGCCACTGTGGCACGTTCGAAGCCCACTGAGGTACCTGGGAGGGGATACTTGGACCCACCAGGTCCTTGGCAAGGGAGGAGGGGGTGGGCAGGGCACAGTCCAGGGCTGCGGTCAGTGTAACCAGAGCTGGCCAGCTCTCGGGAGCATGAATAATGCATTGGGGACAGCCGGGCTGCCAGCTCAGGAAGCAGGACAAGGTGAGGAGCATCTTAGTGGAACTCCAGCAGGGCCCTGTGAAGCCACACACCAGGGGGCTGGGGTAGCCGAAACAGGGTGGGCCAGTCCTGGCTCTGACTTCTAGCTCTGCCAGCGGCTGGCTGTGTGGCCTCAGGAAAGCCTTTTACCCTCTCTGGCCTCAGTTTCCTTATCTGTAGGATGGGAGTGATAAACTATGCCCTGTGCCCTTTATGAAGAAACAAGACTTACGGGGCTGTGGGGTAGCGTAAGCGGCCGGAGAGGCCACATGTGTGTGGCTTGTATCTGGGATGCCTACCCAGCCCTCTCCTCCCAGTTTCTGCCCTTGCTGAGAAGGCGGTGACTGTGTAGCCCCTGCCCTCTATGGGCATAGCTGATTGCTGCAGACTGGACAGCTGACCCAAGGCCATGTGCCCACTCTCTGTCCAGTGACCAATCCACTATTGAGAATCTGCAGTGTAAGTGGTAGGGGCTGTGGCTTGTTAGACAAAGGGTGTGTGTGGAAGGTGGGGGGTGGTGGGGGGTGGAGGTTACCCAGGGGCAGCAGCTCTGGAATCTGAGGCCTCGGCACTATCCCTCTTCTCCTCCTCCTCCTGCCCAGGGACCAAGGACATACAGGGCTCTGAATTACTGAAAACAGATTTTCAATTACCATAAGGTGGAGGCAGGGGCTTAGGGACTCCAGAGCCTGGGCTTTCCTGGAGCTCTGGGGCCGAGGGCCCTGTTTAAACCACTGGGTAAGCCAGGGACCCAGTCAGGCCTCCACCCATCAGGCACCGAGCCTCCACGGTGCTTATCTCTGACATGCCGATGGGCGCCATGTGCCTGTTCAGGCTCCCGCCTGGATTCCTCGGTCAGCCTGGCCCCTGCCCTCTGGGGTGCTGGACGCAGCACACATCTGCTTGTTCATTCATTCATCCACCCAGAAGTATTTGGTGAGAGCCTGCTGTGGGCTAGGCCCAGGCATACAGCTTAGAAGGAAAAAGAGAAAACCCCTGCCCTGTGGAGGTGACGTACGGCGGGGGGGGTGGGGGGGGTTGGTCAACAAACAAGGAAAATGAGAGGTGGGGATGAGTGCTGTGGATCTAAATAAAGCAGGAAAGGGGTGTTTGTGCAGCATTGAATAGGGGCTGGGGAAGGGGACGCTGGAAAGTAACGCTGGGGCCAAGAGCTGCAGGAGGTGAGGAGGGGTAGCAGGGGGATCCTGGTGCGATGGAGGAACAGCGAGACCGGGGTGAGCAGAGTGCAGCGAGAGGCGAAGGTGAGATGTGAGGTCAGAGGTCAGGGTGAAGACTTGGCCCTGACAGCAAGTGAGGGCAGAGCCTGGCGGCAGAAAAGGGATTTGACCTGGGTCTTCACAGGATCCCTCTGGCTGCTTCAGGAGGACACAGTGCAGGGGGTGAGGGCAGAAGCAGGAGACTGGCGTGGAAGCTACCGGATGGTGGTGCAGGTGATGGACGCGGGGGGCCTGGTCCGGGCTGGAAGCTGCAGAGGCTGGAGGCAGTGTATTCTGCAGGCAGAGCCCACAAAATTTACAGAGAAGTCATGAGCACCTCCGAGATTCCCTTACTGAACCAGGGGAAGGATGGACAGGCCATTGGCTGAGATGAAGAAGACCATGGGCAGAGCAGGTACAGGATGAACGGCCGGACATCAGCTTTGCACGTGTTGGCGTTGCCAGGGAGTTGGTGGACGGGGGGGAGGGGGTGCTCTGCAGAGATCAGGACCGATGACATCAGTTCGGGACTCAGTGGCATCCAGGTGGTGTTGAAGCCACAGCTCTGGAGGATGGGTCCAGGGAATGAGTGCAGATGGAGGAGAAGGAGTGAACGGGGGACTGCGCTGTTTGGGGACAAGGAGGCAGTGAGTGGCTGAAGAGGAGGGCAAGGCAGCTGCGGCAAATGGGCACATGGGTCAGGTTAGTTGAGGACGGAGCGCTGACAGCTGGATGGGGCTACGTGGAGCTATACGGGTGGTCCCAGTGGAGTGCTGGGGTGAGGGTGGTTACAGCCTGATGGGAGAAGGTTCTGGCTAGAAGGGAATGTGGTGGTCACAGGGTGGACGTGCCTATGAACATCTCAAACCCCACTGCATCATACACAATTTAGTTGGTAAATCAGAGGGCATGTGAATTACAAGTTAATTATGCTGTTACTGAAAAAGGAAGAGGAAGGGAGAAGGAGTCCGTTGCTGGGAATCGATCCTGCGGATCCCGTTGAGCACATGGGAACGGCATACACACTAAGGTACTCGTTGCTACGTGCTCTGGGATGCATTCCATGATGGACTGCTACACGGCTACAAAAAAGTGTGGAAGATTTCCGTGTACGGAGAAAGGACGATCCCCAGAGCCTGCTAATGACCGGAGCGCGGTGCCCAACAGTATTGCCTACAGTACACACCTAGGCCTTCCTTTTTGTAACAGGTGCATGTGTTGGGGGAAAAAGAAATTATTTGCTTTGACTTACATGTAGAAATACTGGGAAAGATATTGAAGAAGTTGAGGAAAGTGGCTATCTCGCTGTAAACTTTCCTTTATCAGTTGGATTTCTGAAACATGTAAGTGCATTTCTGATTCAAACAAACCAAAAAGTAACATTTAAAAAGAGGAAAAGAAGGGTACCGGGTGGCTCGATCAGTTAAGCGTCCAGCCCTTACTTTGGCTCAGGTCATGATCTCACGGTTCATGAGACCAAGCCCTCTGTCGGGCTCTGTGCTGATAGTGTGGAGCCTACTTGGGATTCTTTCTCTCCCCCTCTCTCCCCCTCCCCTGCTCTTGCCCATGTACGCTCTCTTCCTCTCTGAGGATAAATAACCATTTAGGGGCGCCTGGGTGGCTCAGTCGGTTAAGCGTCCGACTTTGGCTCAGGTCATGATCTTACGGTTTGTGGGTTTGAGTCCCGCATCGGGCTCTGTGTTGACAGCCAGCTCAGAGCCTGGAGCCTGTTTCGGAGTTTGTGTCTCCCTCTCTCTCTGACCCTCCCCTGCTCACGCTCTCTCTCAGAAATAAATAAAACATAAAAAAAAAAAAAAAAGATAAACAACCATTTAAAAACTAATAAGAAAAAGTGAAAGTGGAAAAAAAGAATTGGAAACAGTGAGTGGAAACACCCCTTTAGAGGAGCTCTTGGAAGAATGTCAGGGCCTGAAACCACAAAATGCAATCCCATTCTCTGGACCTATGTGACATTTGAGGAAACTGAGGCCACAGCAAGTCATGCAGCCTCTGCCCCTAGGTAGGAATAGCCCCTCCCACCCCCAGGGCTGATGCAACATTAAATGAGCCAGACAGCCTGGCACAGTGCCTAGCCTGGAGGAAACTGCCTATTATTATTATCATTATTATTATTTTGTTATTGCTGGCATCATTATTATAGCTGGCTGCTCCTGTCTGCTCTGGAAGGTGGTCTGGGTGACTACCGGCCACAGGGCCTGTTCACGTGTCCCTTTCTGGTCTCTGGGGCCCAGGCTTGCCCCAGGCTGTAGGGATAGTGTCCCCAGCCTCTGCGGCAGGCACAGAGGGGCTATCAGGGATCAAGCTTCTCATTCATCCATTCATTCCTTGATATGGATTGTGTCTCTACTACGTGCCAGCCACTGGGTTGGGTGCCTGGGGGTCACAGGGCTGAGTGGAACCAGGCATGGTCTCTGTGCTGTGTGGCAGTGTCACGGGGGCACAGACTTTGGCAAAAAGCCATGCAAGGGGAGGCTGCAGTCATGAGAAGAGCTCTGAAGTCCAGGCCACAACCCAGCTTGGCGAACAGTGCTTTGGAAGACCAGGAAGGTGCCCCTCAGTAGCTGACCCTGAGCCAAGATAAGGATGAGAAAGAGCTAATCCAGTGAAAGAGGGAGCAGTGAACAGCGTTCCAGGCAGATGGAAGAGCATGTGCAAAGGCCAAGTGGTGAGAGGGGCAAAGTGATGCAGAGCATGTAAAGTGAGAAGCAGCCAGGATGGCAGGAGGGACCTGCCTGTTAAGACCTGGAGGCTGGAGTGGGACTTTGGTCTCCATCTCTAAGGTAGTGGGGAGCCTTGGCATGATTTCAGGGTGTCGGGAGTGCTATGACCAGATATGCATTTTGAAAGCCATAAAAATAACCAACACTGCCACATTTACTATGTGCTAGGCTTGATCCTGAGTGCTTTGCTATCTCACAGGATTCGTACAGTATGTAAGGTGGGAATGGCTATTCCCATTTTATAGACGGAGGGTCCTGTATTAGAGAGGTCACATCACTCAGCAGAGAACCCCCAGTGAGGAAGTGAGAGCTACCGGGTCACACAGCAGTCATTCAACCCTCACTACAATCTCAGGAAGTAGGGACTGTTATTCTTCCCACTTTACAGGTGGGGAAACCAGGCCCAGAGAGGTGTAGTAAGTTGCCCAAGGCCACACAGCTTGAAACCAGACTCAAGCTCAGGTAGTCTGGCTCCAGAGTGTCCATGCTCTCAACCACTGCCTCTCATTGCTTCTTGGAAAGTGGTGTGGGAAAAGGTCTTTGGGCACCATGTGGCGGAGGATGGTGAGGGGGTGCACAGCAGAGGCAGGGACAGAGCAAACAGCGGCTCGATCTGGGACAGCTGGGACAGAGCGCACTGGACACACCCAGTGAGGGGCTGCGTGGGGGCTGGGGTGAAGGTGGGGCCTGGAGGGCCCTTGGTTTGGCTTCGTGTAGCCACGTGACAGGGGAATCATTCTCTAGGATGAGCAGGGTGAGGTGGGCATATGACGGGCTTGGTCTAGGACACGGAGGGTTGGGGTGGCGGGGGAGGGGGCGAGTCAGGGAAATTTAGATCCACAGGGCAGATGAACAGAGGCAGGGGTTGGGATGAACCTGTGAAGGAGGACAGAGCAAGAAGGTGGGGGCTTCCCACTCCAGCCCTTAACGACTGTGTGGGATGGAGACGAGGCACTGGCTGTGCCAAGCGTGTGGGGCCTGGCAAACGTGGTTAGAATGGTCGCTGTGGGGCGCCTGGGTGGCTCAGTTGGTTAAGCGTCCGGCCTTGGATCAGATCATGATCTCACGGTTCGTGAGTTTGAGCCCCGAAGTGGGCTCTTTGCCTGTTTCGGATCCTCTGTCCCCATCTCTGCCCCTTCCCTGCTCGTTCTCTCTCTCTCTCTCTCAAAATAAACTTAAAAAAAAAAAAAAAGAATGGTCACTGTTCAGCAACGTGGGGCATCAGGCTGGTGCAGGGACTGTTTGGATTGACGCCGGGCAGGGGTGCTTGGAGCAGCTAAGCCATGACAAGGTGGCCACGGGGAATGACATGTCCAGGGGCTCGTGGTTGTTTCAGTGGAGGAGCTGTGGGCCTTCCTTGAGCCGGGGAGAGAGACCTCAGGAGAAATCAGCCCCGCTGACATTTCGATCTCAAGTTTCTGGCCTCCAGAACTGTGAGAAAGTTCTGGAGGTCTGTTGCTTAGGACCTCGGTTGGGTCTGTGACACTTTGTTACAGCCTCAGGAGCAAACTAGTAGATCGGCTGGCAGGTCAGTGGGACAGATCCAGGAGAGAGAGGGAGAGAGAGAGGGGTTGCGAACAGAGGGAGGAAGAATTACCCACGCAGCATGATAGCCCTGAGGCGGTGGCCTGGACTGGGCCTCTCTGTGTGGAGAAGTGGGTGCAGGTGAACACGGAGTGTTTGGAGATGAGGAGTTTCCTAGCTGGGGTTCTGGGGGAGCAGAGGGGAGTTAGAAGAGCTGCTGAGGGGGTACCTGAAGCAGTCCAAGACCCTCCCCTACAGGCGGTTCAAGCTTCCCAGCACTGTTCCCCAGGGCCAAGCCAGAGGGGATCTGGAGGGCAGTAGAGAATTCTTACCAAAGGAGGTTTGTGATATAGCCACATGGAATTCCAGCTGAGGCTGAGGGACTGGGGGAGACAGCCACACAGCTAGGGGTGAATATTCATGCCCCAGACTCCTTTGCGCCTGAGTCTTGTAAGCTGTGGGCTGGGCCCTCTGGGAAAGCAGCCCCAGAGTCTGTGGATGGCCTGGGTGAGGGCTTGGGTGTTGCTGACCTTCACAAAGACATTCAGGTTGTGTGAGCAGGAAGGGGCTTCCTATAAGCCTGGCCAGAGCCTCTTAGCACAGAAGGCCCAGGGAGGGTGAATGGTGGGGACAAGGGGCCCGACCCTCGGGGCTCACACTGGTGGGGTGGGGACCTCTGGGAGTGCTTAGGGGGCCGTCTCCAGCCCTGCGGATACCCCTCTCGCACCAGGCCCTGCAAGCTGCCAGTTCACACCGACCTGGGTGTGCACGGCACACGGGGCCTTTGGCTCTCACGCAGGTCCAGACCGTAGAATCATGCCAGCCACCGATCCAGAAAGCCAACAGTTCAGCACAGAGATGCCGCCTGGCCTAATCTATGCATGCCCAGACCTGGCCCAGGAAATAGCCCATCCATGGTGAGGAACACGGTGGCCCCATGGCTGGAGACTCTGACAATGCATGTCCTGAGCCCATAGCCTGGGGACGCCCAGACCTCTGGCCTCATCTCCCACCCTTTCCCGGCCAGCTTGGCAGACAGAACGGGCCTGGATCCGATGCTCTGCGAACACAGGGCCCTTTCCTACCCGTAAGGTAAGAAGTGACCATCACCCAGGCAGAAATGCTTACTTGGGACCTCACGGCCAGGTCTTGTGGCAGTCGGGAGAAGGGCTGAAGGAAGCCACTGAGTACTTACCTGTCTCAGCATCCCAGCATCACTAAGAGGGGAGCTGGACGGCCATCATGCCTGCTTCATGGATGAAGAAACTGAGGCCCAGGGAAGCACCTCACAGTGAGTTAAGGGCAAGGCCCAGCTCTTCCACTGCCCCGTCCCCTCTTCCCCTCCCTGCATCTTGCGGGGAGGTCCCTGGGACAGACCCCAAGGGCCTCAGGGTCTTCCTACCGGAGTCCCGTGGCCTGCTCGCTGCCTGCATGCCGCCGGACGGGGGTCCTGTGGCTGGCCCCAGGAGCACGGCCAGCCCCCAGAGCAGCTTGGCGGTGCAGGGACGGGAGGCCCAGCCCACCATGCCGACCGCCTGGGGCCCCATGTATATTTAATGATGCCTATTATTCCTGTTTTGTCTCTGGAAAGGAGCCCCAGCAGCTGACAGAGGAGCCAAGAGCAGCCTGGAAAGCTGGGCAGTGGACCTGCTCCACACTCCAGCTGGACCTGAAGACACCCCCAGGGGAGCCCTCTACGCCCCCTGCCAGCCCAGTGCCTGGTACCCCCACAAAACCTGTTACCATTCACTCCCAAGAGGCCCACTTCCTCCAGGAAGCCTCCCGTGGCTCAGAAGACCCAGCTTGGGCACAAATCTCGGCTCTACACTAAGAAGTTGTATAAACCCAGGGCAAGGTGTTGCCCCTGGAGAACAGGCTGCTGTGGGGATGGCCTGACACTGACCCTGGCGTGCGGCAGGGACTCTCCGGGCTAAGGCCTGTCCACCTCTGCCTTCCAAGAGCTTCTAAGCTCTCCCCTGTAAGGGCTCAAGGACCTTCAGGGATGCAGCTTACCTCAGCAGCCAGGCCCGGCCTCAGGAGGTGCCACGTCCAGGGCCCACAGCCCCTGGCCAACCTTCCAGGGCAGAGACCACCCCAGAAGGCCCCACCTTCTCCTTTGCACCCCAGACTTGGGCCTGCTCTCCCACAAACCGGGTTCCACCCACCATGCTCGCTGCTGGCCCTGACCCAGCCTGGCAACGGAGTTCACCAAACTGACAGAACTGTCCTCACTCTGAACAAGAATTATGGTCACTCTTTTATTTCAGAAAGAAGGATGGAGACCAGGGGCTTAGAGAAAAAATACAGAAACCAAGAGCCAAAGTGTCTGTTCCAGGTGTCCGCGCAGGCTCCGGGTCCTAGGGTCCACACAGGCTTCGGGTCCTGGGGTCCACGCTGGGCAGCGTCTGCCCTGGGCGGGCAGGACTCGGCAGGCCAAGGAAGGCATGAGCTGGGGCCTAAAGCTACCATGGGGCAGCCCGAGGGGGGACAAGGGTCTGTCCAGGGAGGCCCCCTCCCCAAGCGCCAGCAGGCTCTCAAGGGCCGAGGTGCAAGGACAGTAACCACAGCTTCCGGGGGACCCGGGCAGGGTCGGCTCCTAGCCCCAGCACCAAGCAAACCATCAGCATTAGGCCCTGGCTCCGGGGTAGCAGGCAGCCTGCCCACCCCCACCCATGCCCGAAGGGGGCCAGGGGTAGGCTTCCAAACACAGAACCCCGACACGAGGGGCCAGGCTCGTGGAAAATGCCACCAGACCAGCCCAAGTCCCCCAACCATATCCCTTTGCCCCAACACTCTTCGTCATCTGCCTACTGAAGAAACTTCTGGAAACAGCAGAGACTTGAGAGACCCCTTCCGGGGGTGTATGTATTTGTATTTTTCCTGTTTGGGCTTTGGTGTGTCCCGCTTGGGCTGACTCCCCAGGGAGGCAGGACGGGCAGGCAGGGGGCACAGCAAGAGCCGCTATTTCTTGACAATCTGGATGACGTCTTCGTGCTCCATGGTGTGGGTCAGGCCCACCCGCTGCGGGCTGTACTTGGTGCTGGTGCCCTGGTGGGGGGGGGGGCAGGGCAGAGGGGCCACGTCAGCCTCTGTACTGAGCAAGGCTGAGGCTGACAGCTATTACAGGAGGAAGGCGGGTGGGTGTACACACTGCAGGGTATGTGAATGCCTGAGTCTGAAGTGGGGGCCCCAGCACTGGCAAATCCCCCCCAGACAGGAGGATGTCCCCAGTGGACTGACCATCCCTGGATCCCAAGATGGGAGAGGCCCAAGTCCAGTATGGGTCCGCATGCACACCCCGGGAACGGGGACACCACGCGGAGTGGCATGAACACCTTGCTCCTGCCTAACCCGGGAGCGACGCTGGGCACCACCCCGGCCCACTCCCGCCCAGAGACTCACCCACACCAGCGCGTACTTGAACTGGCTGGCGAGTGACCGGTGGATGCGGTGGCACTGGAGGGTGGGAGAGGGTAACAGCGAGATGAATAGCCAGCCCACTGAGCGTGGCCACACACCCAAGCCCCAGGCCTGTGCCAAGCAGCAATCCCCAAGGCAGGCGCTGCCGCAGCACCGGCCTCGTGAACAGCACAGGCTCCACCCCCAGGTGGCCTTGTGCGCACGGCTGCAGGCTGGCCCGAAGGCCACGGAGCCCATTAGAAATGGCCTTGAGGTCATCAGAGGAAGGTCTGGACCTGGCTGCCGGCAGCCTTCCACCGGCCCTGCCTGAATGACGACCCTGACAGATGCTCCTTCAGATGGGTGACAGTGGCTGTCAGCACACGCCACCTCAGCCTGGAGTCACCACCCTGGCCGCTGTGCCCCGTGCCCTGGAGCCTCCCACCCATGATGTCATCCACCTCCACCTCAGGAGTCCCCGAGCTCTTCAAGGAGGCTGGAAGGAGGGGACCTCTCTGGCTGCGCAGTGGAGGGGGCTGGGGAGATAGCTTCTGTGGGGACGCTGAGCCTGTAAGAGCGTTTCCTGAGCGCGGACGGGGCCTCCTCTAGGTGGCTGTGCTGAACAGGACCCTGCTGCCCAGGAGGAGCACGGACAGCCATGCACATGGTTTCAACACTGTTCTCCAGAGCAGAGAGCGAATCTCTCTGGGTTTTACGTCTTCCTCAGCTTGACCCCCAACAACGGAGCGGGGCTGCACACCCATAGGGACTTCCCTGGGACCCTGAAAGCCTTGGGAGCACGGGGCTGGCACTCCCGGCCTCAAGGCAGGCAGGCCCCGCTGCGCCCGGCTGTCTGTGACACGGGGAACCAGGTGCTGTGGGGCTTGGAGAGGAGTCTCTCCGCACTTGCATCTCCAGCAATGGGGGACAGTGGCAGGTCACGCCCGGCCATCTTTTCCACTATGGGAGAGAACGCATGGATCGACGACAGGAAGGCCACTGCTGCTCTGTGCCCCCTGTACCCCCCATTCCTCCGAGCTCTGCCAGGTCCTCTCTGCCTGGGGGGCTTACGGCCCACGACCCTTTCAGAGGCAGGCCTTTGTCAGCTCTCACTGAATCTGCACCAGGGCCTAGGCTGGTGCATCACGAAGGCCCGGGGGTGGGGGCACGGGGGTCAGTTACCCTCAGATGAGGAATCGAAGGCACAGGGAGGCTGACACAGGATGGAGGAGAGCCAGGGTACGGCCCTCGGTCTGCCTGGGGCCGTGCTGTCAGCTTCTAGGCAGGTCTTTACCTATACTCTGTGGCACATGGGACAGCTGGGTGTCCCAGGAGGGAGGCACCTGTGGGGAGGGTAACCAGGGAGGAGACCAGTCCAGGCTCTGGAGCAAGGCCCCCAAAGCCCCTCCCCTACCCCACTGGACTCTCGTCACACTTGTTTCTAGCAGCTCCTGCCCCTGGGGCAGCTGATGACAAACGGCCCGGCGTTCCCCGCACTCACTCCTGCCTCTGGGCCTTTGTACGTGTTAGTTCACTGCCTGGAAACCTATTCTCCCCCTGCTATCTCCCGCTTTTCTCCCCGGCAGCAGCTGGAGTCCTCCGGGGCAAACAGCCGGGGCCTGAGAGGGTGGAGGAGAGTACCCGCAGAGTGCGGGGTACTTCGGCAGAGGGCCAGCACAGGGGGGCGCCCGTATCAACAGCTGCCAGGTCCCCACGAGACACCTCCATAGTCACAGGTTCCGAAAGAGGCTTGCAGTGCAGAGACGTCCCCTGTCGTAAGGAGTGACCTAAGGGACATAGCTCCTGCCTGCCAAGCCCGCCAGCCTTCAAGGCCTAGCCCCGCCCATTCATATCAGGAACCTCTGGCTGGCAGAGGCCTCGGGCTGGGCTTGCTGACCCAATGCGCGCATGAGCCCAGACGGCAGGCCAGCGCACCACCTGTCCATGGTACAGATCCTGAGGAGACACGAGCTAGGCAGAAAACAAACCCCCAAAAAACAAAGCCTGAGAAGATGCCTGTGTAGACCTGGAGAAGTGTTCCAGGCACTTGAGCCATCATTTGTTCCTGCGGGGCCCAATACACCTTCGTAAAAGATGGTGCAGGGTCACATTCAGGGGACAGGGGACAGCTTGTGCCTGCAACAAAACACTAGACATGGAAATGCACTCCCCTCTCCCTGAGCCCACAGGCTCCGCCCAGAGCCCCTCTGCCTCAGGACCTTTGCATAACTTGCGCCCCTGCCTAGGAGGGCTTCCACCACCCCTAACTCTTCATTGTCAGGTCCTACTTGGTCTACAGGCCCAATCAGGACACCTCCCTCAAGACCACCTGGCCTCTCTGTGTGGACGGGGTCACTCCCTGTTCCCTTACTTTCTTGCACTCCCCGTTACGTGTGACTGCCTAGCTCTGGGGTTGGGTATTTGGCACCTTTGACCCTGACAGACCCTGTTCTGGCAGGTACCGGGGCTGCTTTATCGTTGGTGCTTAATAAATGTGCGTTGAGTGTAAAAAGCATTCAAAGCCATCCTGGGCTGGGGGCGGGATGTGGGAGCAGAGAGGGCTGCTGGGGGCTGACTCGGGACAAGGAGCCAGCAGGGGCCCAGGGCACAGAGGTGGTAAGTCTGAGCCCTAGGCCGGCACTGGGGAAACACAGCTTGGAGTTAACGGTACAGAAAAGCCCCCGGGCAGTGGCTCTACCTGACTACACACCTGAACAGCTGTGGCTCTGAGCCTGCAGCACCCGGATGTGACAGGCCAGCGACGAGTACCGCTTCCTGGACACGTGCCAGGTGGCACGCCGACTATTCACAGGCTGGATCTCCCTCAAGCCCACCCTCTAGCCACCGCTGGGGTAGGCAGTGCCAGCCGTGCCAACGGGAGAGGCCTGTGGCTCCAGATGCAGCGAGGCAGGGGGCCGGGGATGCAACGCCAGGTCTAACTCCACAGCTGGCGCCGGACCCCTCTGCTGTTGCAACGGGGGGTCTGGAGACCCTTCGGCAAAACCCCACAGCGGGGACGGAGAGCTCCCTGAGCTCACTGTCCGGAAGGGTCTCGGCAACTCACCACATGCTCCACGGAGGCCCCTTTCCGGAGGATGATGGCATCCGTGAAGTCCGGCCTCTCTGCAAAGGTAGAGGGAGGCAACCACAGTTACGGCCCCAAGCTGCCCCGCGGTTTCCTTCCATCAGGGGACAGAGGCCCTTCCAGCCCCCAGCCTTGACTTCAGTCTTTCGCTACAGGTCCTCTTGACTTTAACACAGAACATGAAAGTACAGCACATCCAGGAGGGCCTGGGACCCGGTCAGCCGTGAGAGTAAGTCCAGCCATATGAAGCATCTGGATGGAACTCCTAAGGCGTGACAGCTGCCGGGGACCAGTCAGGGGCAGCTGCATCTCCCTTGCCGATACAGTCAAAGCCGATGCAAAGGGCCAGAACTCAGCTGCAAGGTCACAGGGTGTGTGAGGTGTGCAACCAGGGGGAGGGGACATGATGAAGTTCCCACGCAGTCACTCGCCTGACCCAGGGAGGGGGGGCTCCTGCTAGTGGCGGCTGGGAGGGCGTTACTGCTGTAGCTGGTGGGGAACCACAGGACAGCCTCTATCCCTCTGCCCCTCCCCGCCCCAGCCCCCCAGGGCATCAGGACCCAGGAAGCGGCCTTCTTTACTGTGAAGGCTCAGCCGAGGGCCCCAGCAGCCTGGGGTAGAGGGCAGTGCCAGTTCGGAGATGGGAAAAAAGCTGAGATCTGCGCAGGGCAGGCTGAGCCAGGGGCACTGGGCCCTCCGGGTGCTACATGCAGAGAGTGGCGGCCCTGCAGAGAGTGGCCACCCTACAGGGAGGGTGAGGCTCAGCCTGCTTCCCGGGCCACACGCCCCTAACTCACGTCCTCTCTTCTTGGTGTAGATGCAGGTCAGGGCCAAGTACTCCCAAAGCATCTCAAGCAAGTAGTCCAGGTTCAGCTTCATGCCGCAGCTGCCAGGGAGGAAGGTGGCCGGTCAGAGCAGCCCCATGGGCTCCGTTCTCGACAGCAAGGACTGCTTTCTCACTGTTGCAGGGGACGGCCTCCATCGGGCTGGCCTGGGGACTGAGGCTGGTGTGGCCCGTCTGGCACCTGAGGGCAACCGAGCCTGTAGTTCTGACGGCAGCTCGACACCAGCTGCCAGCGCCTCCAGCCACCACCACGGTCACGCCCAGCAGAGCTCAGCGGTCTCTCCTGAGGGTCCCGGTGGCATTTGTGGAGGGCACGTGGCATCACTAAGGGACACAGGATGCTGGGAGGTGGGGCTTCCCTCCTGACACCTGCTGGAAGGAGAAAGCCCAGCACAGCGCAGCCCGGGGTGGGTTTTGGTGATGGGGTGGCTTCTGGCTGGATTGTGTGCAGAGGCGTGACCCTGAGCGGGCACCTGCCCTCCACTGACATGCTGTCGGCATAGCAGGTGAAGGTATGGAGTGGGGGTGACCTCACGCCCTGAGAGCCCGCGCGTCCTCGGACAGCCCCTGAAGTGAGCCTGGGACACAGCAGGAAAGAACTGAGGCCGTCCTTCGGGAGGGCCTCCTGCTCTCTGCTGCTCTTGGCGGTAGCGGGCAAAGCCCGGGAGGGGGTCCTGGACCCTCACCCATCATTTGCACAGGTCACACTGCCCCCTTAGCAGCTCAGCATCTGGCTCCCTGTAGTCATGCTTCAGTGTGAGGCTACAGACTGCCTTGTGAGAGCTGGGAAGCAGGCAGAGCAGAGCACACAGGCCGGGCTGCTCCCAAGGAGGAACTCGCAGGGGCGAGAGACATGAACTATATCCCCCCAGGACCCACCCTCCAAAGGGGTAGGGCAGGGATGGCCCCACCCACTGAGGACTTGGGTTCCCTTTCCCCTGTACCCTGCATTGGGAGCCACATCTTCCAAAGGATCAGAAGCAGCTGGCTCACACTCTTGGGATTTCTCAAACTTTTTTTTTTTAGTGTTTATTTTTGGGAGAGAGAGAGAGACAGCATGAGTGAGAAAGGGGCAGAGAGAGAGAGGGAGAAAGAATCCAAAGCAGGCCCCAGGCTGAGCTGTCAGCACAGAGCCCGATGCAGGGCTCAAACTCACCAACTGTGCGATCACGACTTGAGCCGAAGTCGGACGCTTACCTGACTGAGGCCCCCAGGCGCCCCTTGAGATTTCTGAGCTCTTCGGTTAACGACTAAGCTATAAACTCTCTTAATGATTCTATTTGGTGGATGAAATCCTTCTGTTATCTTAACCAGAGCCCAACCCACATCATCCGCTCTGCCCAGGCAGACCCAAGGTAGGATCAGGCCAAGGTCAAGGCCGTTATTAAGATGGTCTCCAGTGGCCTGGGAGCGTGTGGGGGGGCTTTGCCAGGCCAGTGTGGCTGAGAGGCCCGGCGGACTCACACATACAGGTGCTGGGACCCTCACCTGATGACCACACTGTTGGGTTTCCGGGCCAGGCGGTCCACCTCTTCCATGGAGATCTGGTCGATTTTGTTATAAACCTGGGATTGAGAAGGTGGAGGCAGGTGTTGGGGAAGGAAAAGAATACAGTAGTGCAGGAAAAGGGTCCCTGAATGGCGCGGCCCTGCCCACAGCACGTCTCTCTGCGTGCAGAACAGGGGCGGGGGCCAGTGCCAGGGGCCTCCCTCCCCTGCTGCCTCAGGATGGGGAAACACTGCGGGGGCCCTGGGGTCACTGTCCACCCCAGAAGGGAAGGCTGGGCTAGAACCCAGCGACAAGCTAGGCTGCTCTGCAGATCTCGCGCAGCCGCCAGGGAAGAGAGGAGGTGAAGGAGAAGGCAGCTCTGGGCTCTTCTTGCCCCTCTGGGAAGACTGTCTCCCCTCTGGATAGCCCCAGGGCCAGCCCCTACCCCACATGTGCACCCCGGGGCCCGGCGCCACTTACATACAAGCAGGGCATGTACACTCGGTTGCCCACGATCACATCAATGAACTCATCCGGGGAGCAGTCTTCTCGGAAGAGCACCTCCGCGTTGAAGATCTCTGGGGGGCTTGGATTAAGGGCCTCCTGGGCACCAGTCGTCCCCAGTGGCCCCGCAGGGGAGGGACCGGGACGGCCAAGAAGGAAACGCAGCGCCAAAAGGGACCTCGGAGGTCATCTGCTTTGGAGGTTGTACAAGCTTTTAAAGTGTGGGGACCGCCCTCATTTGTTTTCAAAAGGAGCCACGATACGTAAAGTGTAAATCAAGGGTTTCAATCCTCCCCGTTAGGCAAGAAGAAAAACGTACTTGCCAGAAAAGTACCCCAAAGCACCTCGGTGCACTCCATGCTTCGGTGCCAGGAGCACCGTCTGCCAGCATTGATCTTACCCAGCTTCCCTCATGCAAAGCTCTACTCTGGAGGCCGCCCTGCCTCTGCTTGCATACCTGCGGTGACAAGGGCCTCATCACCTTGCACACAGCCTGTCCTAAGGTGACTTCTTCATATGCAGAGCTGCTCTGACCCTGGGGCCCTGCCCTGCCCTCCAGAAGCTCACCCAACCCCCCAACGCTACTTTAGCAGTGACCAGCCAGGCCCCTGGTTCTCCCTGAGGCTTTCCCGGGCCAGGAACCCCAGTCCTCAGGGGCTGCTTCCCTTACCATCTCATCTTCCTGCCAAATGTGACTGGCTGCCAGTGCCTAGTGCCCGGCAGGGAGTCAGGGAGCCACTGCTAAGTGCACGGCTGTGGCCTGGCCAGCCTGTACCTGGTGAGCATGGCGGCCGCGGCGACAGGAAGTGGCCCAGGTCACTGCAGCTTTCCTGGCAGCCGCTCAGGTGGATCTGGGCTGGCTTGGGGAGGGCTTTGATCATTCTGGGCCACAAGGCCTCCCTCCTGTCTCGGCTGCCCCTCCCGCCCTCGGGCTTGGGGGGCCCGCCCCTGCTGCTTTTGGGAAGGATACTGTACTCGTGCAGGATCAGCTGTACCAGCTTTTCTGAGCACTGGGTCAGTGTGACTGTGGAGTTAAAGGAGATCCCACCGCCTTTCTTGGGCTGGAGAAGAAGAGAGGAAGGGGGGCGGCTCACAAAGGGGCAGCTGCAATCATCGCAAGCCCGCCCGTCCTGGCCTCCAGGTGGGAGGGCCTCACCTTGAAGTAGATGTTGGGCTTGTGCTTGTTGAGGCGGATGCCCACGGATTCCAGTTCCTTCTCCAGCAGAGACCTGGGCAGACCCCCACGAGCTTTCACAGGTGTCCAGAGGCAGGCTGAATGGTGTCCGTGCCACACAGGAAGCCCCTGCCCTCTTACCCGCCACTGGGAA
Organism: Proteles cristata cristata; assembly: GCA_017311185.1. Classification (NCBI taxonomy): domain Eukaryota; kingdom Metazoa; phylum Chordata; class Mammalia; order Carnivora; family Hyaenidae; genus Proteles; species Proteles cristata. The sequence continues at coordinate 750,236 of JAESUZ010003526.1, read as the reverse complement.
CCCAGAACATTCCTTCCCGACACCCCAAAGCTGCTGAGGAGCCTCTGGACCTCCTGCCCAGTCCAAGGGAGATTGGCTGAATCTGTGACTGGCACGCAGAGGCAGGCCCACTGTGCCCCTCAGCCAGCAGGTCAGGGCATGAATAAGGCTTCAGTGGCCTGGGCCTAGGCTCCTGGTGGGTCCTGGGCAGCGCCCGAGGCACCCCGGCCTCTGCAGGAGTCAGGGCCAGCACGGGACTGGTGGCACAGGCTTCCGCCAGCACGGCATGCCACAGTTCCCAGCCTCCAGACACGGGAGCCTCTCAGAGAGGATGCTGCAGGCTGACGGCACGGGTTTAGGCTGGGGACAGTCCTGCCACTGCTCCCATGTGTGAGAGGCCCAACGCCCCTTGGGTCACCACATGATCAGCGACACAGCAGCTGGAGCCACGGGGTCCCACTGCCACGCCCAGGGACCCCCCCCAGACATGTTAGCCTGCCCCAGCGCCCCCGTGCAGACCTCTGCACTTCTCCCTTGGTGGCGTCCAGCATCATGATGACGACGTCAGCCGTGCGAGCCACAGCAATCACCTGCCGGCCACGACCCTTCCCTGGACACGGGGAGAGACACGGCGACACAGTGACACAGGCACAACCCGTGTGATCCCCGGAGCCCCAGACTCCTGTCTACAGATCCACCATGGTCTCCGCCATATGCCAGCCCCCCGCTGTGGTTCCTTTGGCGTTTTTCTCACAGAGACTTGTTTTAGAACGTAATCCGACACCCCAACCTCAGAAGTAACATTCTCCCCTTCCCTAGTCTGCAGCAATCTACTGCTAAGTGCCTCGTGAACATTTCTTCACTTAATCCTCACAACTACCCTATACCGTCTGTGTTATCATGCCCATTTTACAGACGAAAAAACCGAGGATTGGTGTGGAGACAATCCCTTGCCCAAGATTACCACGCCTGTGTGCTATCAGGATTTGAACATGTCTGTCCTTTCTGGAAATGTGGTAATATAAACCACCCCCAATCCAAGGGCCGCAGAAAGGACCATGTGAGACACGGCAGGAAGGGGTACTTTAGGAACCGCCACACAATGATCAGACTCTGTGGTCACTGCACCACTGCAGAGGTCAGGCGCCTTGCCCAGGTCACAGCACTAGGATCCAGGTGGTGTAGGCTTCAACCATGACCTGCCTCCTTCAGAGAATGCGGAGCTGGGCCCGGTGACCTTCCCGGGCCAGCTGCCTCCTGACGCTATCCGTGCACTGCCCCACAGTGGCCAGACCACCTCCAGGCCCTGTGCTGCTGGCCAGGCCAGCAGGCTCCTGGGGGACCATCACCATTTCCACCGGCCCAATGCAAGTAGGCAGGACTCTGCCCTGATGGGGGCAGCGGGGTACGTAAGTGTGCAGAGGCGATGGCAACCAGATCCCCAGGGAGGAGGCCCTGATTCCCAGCCTGGGCGGGGCTACTGGGCCAGAGAGGTGGGCGCCAACCCCGGCCCTGACACTCGATGGGTGAGGCGTCGTTTAGGGCAGACCCTTTGCCTGTCTGTCCCTGAGGTTCCTCCTGGCTATGAAGAGGAAGTAACAACGCTTCCTAAGTCACAGGACTATGTGAGGATTAAGTGAGATAAAGGTCAGCACACTCGCCAGTGCTCGATAACCATCAGCTGGTTACCATGTCTGTCCATTCACAGTGCTGCAGGCAGCCACCTCCCACCAGAAGCCACAGGCACATTCTTATCTCAGAAAACAAAGGACGGGGCCCCAGGACCAAGAGTATGGCTCGAGCTAGGCAGCTGTTAAGTGGCCAGTGCCTGCAGGGGTCTGTCCAGGGACACGCTGTGGAAGTGGGAATTCAAACCTGCCAGGTGAGTTGTGCGCCCTTGGCAGGTCCCTGCACCTTGCTGGGCTTCAGTCTCCTCGGCTTTAACAAGGGGGCTGCCAGGACAGTGTGAGGCCAGAGGCCCTGGAGCACGGGGTGCTGGACCCACCCGTACCCGTGGAGCCCTGCAGCCGCGTCCAATTTACCGGTGAGGCCAACACACCAAATCCCCAGGGAGGAGGACGGGCTGGGGTGCTGAGATCCACCCTGTCTCCCTCCAGCCTGGTCCCACTCCCTACCTTGTGCTGCACCTTCAATGATCCCAGGAAGGTCCAGGAGCTGGATGTTGGCTCCTTTGTACTAGAATGTGGAAGAGAAGGTAAGGTGAGGCGGAGTCACCAAGGAAGGGGATTGCCTGAACCCAGGACACCCACTAGGGCCGGCTGCCTGCCCGGGGGCTGGGAGAATCCCAGGGCCCGGCCTTGGGGCGAGGCCCACACCTGCTCCAGCCCGGCACAGCCAGGCAGAGCCAGGCACAGCTCCAGCTCCACATCCTGAGAGCTGAGGAGCCCCCACTCCAGGGCTCTGGAGTTTTTACAACCTCACATGCTCATCCCTGGTGGTAACAGCTCTTCACAAAAACATCAATTCTCCGTGGAGGCCCCAGAACCCCGGCTGCCCGAGGCCCTGAAGCTTCGCAGGGAACAGAGGGATACAGCCAGCCACATGGAGCGACCCTGGCTGGGGTGGCATGGGCCAGGGGCACAAGCGAGAGCTGCCATGCGCTGGCCTGACCCCGGGAACCGGTCGGGACTCCAGGACGGCCAGGCATCTCTGAGGCCCCAGCAGCCAGAATCCTCAGAGGTGCCAGGGCTTGAGAGCAAAGAAGCTCAGTTTGGAGGCTTCTGCCACCACAGGGACACCTCACACACTGCACACATCACATAATCACAAACCCAAGCGTGTAGCCTTTCCCTTCGCGAATCCAGCACCCCCAACCTACTTCAATGACTCCAGGGATACACGTCAGGGTGGTGAATTCGTAGGACGCAGCTTCGCTGGCTGTGGAGGTCATGAGACTCAAGAAGGTGGACTAGGAGGAAAAGGAGGTCATTGTAGTGAGAAGTCCTGTCCCAGCCTCCGAGAATCCCCACAGGCCGGGAGCCGCCACAGGCAGGAAGCACAGAGACTCCGTTCTCAGCCTTGGGGTGGGGACCCGGGTAGCTATCAAGAAAACAATGGCTGGAAAGGTCACCTCTGGCTCGGCCCAGGGTGGGTAGGGCGCCAGAGGGCCACTCCATCCCTCAGAGCCTCAAGGCTTGTCTCAGGTGGACACAGGGACCCAGTTTCTCAGTGGGATCCCCAACGAAATCAGGGGTCCCTCCCTAGCTCCACCAAACCCTCCAGCCCCTCCTGGGCCCCAGAGAACTTGAAGCAGGCAACAGCCCACAGTACTCAAAGTGGCTGCTCGCCCAGGGAGGGGTGAGATGTGCAAGGAGGCAGATGTGGTCTGAGGCTGAGCCAGGTGGCAGGAGAGGGTGTTGCCAGGCAGGAAGGGGTAACCTGGGAAGGATCTGGATGGGACCATTTATGCCACGGTTCACTGTGGGACCAGAGCCATGGCCTGGTGGGGAGTTAGGGAGACCTGGCTCCCCCGGACAAGAAACTTCATCCTCTGAGCCTCGGAGGCCTCACATGTAGGCTGGCCATCCGCTCCCTCCCTACTGCGTGGGGCCGCATGGGGTTAGAGGAGGTGATGAGGCCCCGGGGCGCCAAGCCCTGACCACAGCACCGGATGCAGTGGCCCAGGGGGCCAGCACAGCAGCAGGCAGAGGCCAAAGGGGAAGAGAGCCAGTCCTTGCCTCCTGCCCCCACCCTAATCAGCAGGACACCTGGAATAAAAAGCCTGAGACGCAGTTGTGACAGGGCCGCCTGGACCGTGCCCCTCACTGGCAGCCAGGGAGGCTGGGGGCACATCTGACTCACATATTCTCAGAGCTGGAATGAAACACTGCCCTCAAATCCAGAAACTCTCCGCCCTGGGGACCTCTTAGAAACTCGAGGCAAGATAAAAATCTGGTGGGGTAGACAGGTATGGACAGGTAGAGTGGCCCAAGAGCAAAGACCCCTGGGACTCTGAGTGATGGCTGCTGGTGGCTGACAGAGGCTACCTAGCCTCTGCAGGGGGTAGGCCCAGACCCTCCCATGGCTGGAGAGCCCAGGTCCCCTGCAGGGCGGGGCCCCTGCCACAGGGCCAGACCCTCAAGGGCACAGCCCTTGGTAAACAAAGCGGCTTCTCCCAGCCTGGGCTTCCTCATCTGACCTTGGCAGGTCAGAAAGTAAAATCCAAAGAAAAGGTGAAAACAATGGAGTCCATGATAAACGCCTGAAGAAGTAAAGCCTGAAAACACTCATCCTGCGGGACGGCTATGACCCATTGCCTTGCTGGTCATTTACAGGCAACACGTAAGCATTTGTCCTGCCTTCCCAGGAACTTTTTCAGGCTAAGCAAAGAGCGACACTGACGAGAGAAAGCGCTACTCTCTTGAGGAACATCAGCTAACTAGTGAGGAAGGAAGAAGAGAACTAGAAAGTCGACATTTGTAACCACAAACAAAGCTCGCAGACAAGGACAATTCACTGGTGTAAAGGACACCAAGGGGATGTCCATGGGGCCTGACTTCTGCACGCTACGGTGGTAACACCTTGCAGGTCACCTTCCACCCGCCGGGGGTGGGGGCGGGGAGGCTAGCGCAACTATGCAGAGGGAGAAGGGTATCCCTCCCTTTAACGCAGCGTTTCTGGGAATGTAACCAGCTATCGGGGCTTCCCAGCAAGGTGCAAAACGAGGTCACCTCCACTCCTGTGTGGAACCAGGCTCCAAGTCCCAGGTTTCTACCTGACCTCGGCTCACAGGAAAAATAACGAGCAGACGAACAAGCTAAGACACACCGCAAAGAAGCAAGCAGATGACTCCAGAGCACGGACTTTCTGTAGGACCGCTGTCTGGTCTCTTCAGAGCAATGGTCTTGACAAAAGGGACTGTTCTAGATTAAAGCAGATGGAGGGTAACACATATAGGGGCACATGGGGTCCTGGCACAGACCTCAGTCTGGACAGATCTGCCGCAAAGGTCATTTTGGGGCAAGTGGTGAAATCAGAAGTCGGTTGAGCGTCTGACTTTGACTCAGGTCATTATCTCACAGTTCATGGGTTTGAGTCTTGCATCAGGCTCTGTGCTGACAGCTCAGAGCCTGGAGCCTGCTTCGGATTCTGTCTCCCTCTCTCTCTGCCTTGTCCCTGTTCATGCGCTGTCTCTCTCTGTCTCTGTCTCAAAAATAAATAAAACATTGAAATAAATTTTTAAGAAATCTCAGAAACAGGGGCGCCTGGGTGGCTTAGTCGGTTAAGCGTCCGACTTTCACTCAGGTCATGATCTCGCGGTTCGTGGGTTCGAGCCACGCGTCGGGCTCTGTGCTGACTGCCAGCTCAGAGCCTGGAGCCTGTTTCAGTCTGTGACTCCCTCTCTCTCTGACCCTCCCCTGCGCACGCTGTCTCTCTCTCTCTCCTAGAAATAAATAAAAACATTAAAAAAAAAAAGAAATCTCAGAAACAATCTTTCCATTAAAAAAAAAAAAAAAGACATAAGAATATGATCCAGGCATTAGATGATTACCAAGTTACTGTTAATTTTGTCTGGTGTGATAAGACAGTTTGTGGCTCAACAGGAAAACATCCTTAGCCTTTAGAGATACAGCTTAAACACTGAGGGATCAAAGGTCACAAAGTGCGATGTCTAATCTATTCTCAAGTGGTTCAGTCAAAACAAAAACAAAAAAGCCCATATGCGCACGGTGCGCACAAATACGAGGAGACCGCGCAATATGGCACGACCGACGGCCCCAGGTGGGAGGGACGCTGTTTGTCCTTCATCTCTCCTGCACATTTGGAAATTTCTATTACACAAAATTGGGGAAAACGAGAAAGGGCCACAAAGAGAGGGATCTGGAAACTGCACCAGGACTGAAGACTGTGGGTGCGGGCAGAGGGCACAGGTGGGGACAGTCCCTCCTGTCCAGAGGGGCTCCTGCAGCACGGGCTCCTGGGGGCTGAGGGGGAGTCCCTGCACTGCTCTGTGTGCTGTCCCTAAGTGCCATCACATCACCACAGGTATCTGAGCGCTGGCCGGTAGCTGCACGCCAATCGGGCGCTCAGGGTTGGCCGGAGGGTTGAGAGGGACAAGCGGCCCGGAGGAGGAGCCATGGGGGGTGGGGGGTCACAGAGGCTCCCTTCCAGGGCAATTCACTACTTTCGGCTCCAGCAACCTTCCCATCCTCATCCTACCTGCTCATATGGTAACAAAAGTGATGCTATGTTTTCCGAGCCCACGCGGATGGGGGACAGGGGGCAGTGCACCCAGCTGCGTACTGACTAAGGTCCAACCGGGATCTGAGTGCTCCCAAAGATTAAGAAGCACCTGCCTGTCCCTGGGAAGGAACCCTTCTGCAGACCCTGGCCTGGCTCACAGTGCGGTGCTGACGCAGCATCACGTGTGGGGGTGCACGAGCAGACACTGGAGACATCACACGGTCCCTGTGGAGGTGGCTAGACCTCCTTCGGGGGGTAAATGGCAGTGTGATGACAGCCATTTCTAAAACCCACACCCTGGAGCTGCTGCGCCCACTTGGCGAGACGCGTCCTCCACAAACACCAGCTCCGGTCCCCAAGCTCCGTGCATGAGGACGCTCACTGCAGCACCTTGCAGGCAAACAAAGGCCTGGGGGCGACCTAGCTACCATGGCAGGGGACGGAAGGAGCAGACCACTGATGACGCTATGACCACAGCGTGGGATTCTGGGCAGCCATTAAGAGAGGAGCCGGAGAGGGGCACTTGTGGGGATGAGCACTGGGTGTTATATGGAAACCAACTTGACAATAAACTATTTGTAAACAAACAAACAAACAAACAAACAAAAAACCAAAAAGAGAGGAGATAACTGTGATGAATGAACGAGGCAGCTACCCATGGGGAAGTGGAAATGCCAGGGGCCAACGTAGCCCGTTGTCAGTGTGCGCATGCTTGCACGTGTGTAGACAGAGCACAGAGCAATGCCCATCCCCGGTGATACACACACCCATCATACAGGCCGAGGGGAAGACAAAACAAAGCCCATACACAGTAGGTTGGGCCTGCAGTTAGTGCTCGGGTAGTGATAGCTGTTACCAACTGCCCCTAATGCGTGGCCCACAGTAATGGGTCTAACACCTTTTTTAGCTCAAGTGGTTTAAAAGCTATTCCACCAGCGCCTGTCCAAGCCACCTGGTCATCATTCCCTTGGCCTATATCTGAGCAGGGCTCCCCACTTCCCATCTATTACCTACACCACAGAACGATTCTGCTACAAAGTAAGTAAACGCCCAGATCTTGGTTTCTCAGGAGCGTTCTCCACGAAAAGGAACCAGGGCTCCCTGGGAAAACAGCTGGTTCCAGCGCTGAGCAGGGAGAACATGTGATGAGCCTGAAGCATCTCGGCAGGACCAGAAGGTAAGGAGGTGGGTCGGAGCAGCCTTCCAGAACCCCCGGCAAACTCTGCCCCTGCCCTGCACACCCTCCAGAACAGGCCTTGCTAGCCATCCACAGTCTGCGGACTGAATTTCTCCCCTAAGAAGGGGAGCGCTGCGTGGGCTCCTTCCCTATTACATTACCAGCGCCTGGCGGAGCCCGGCACACGTGCCCACTCAGTACACGTCTGTGTGCAACAGATGGGTCAGGGCCTGAACGGAGATAGGAAACAATGGTCACCGTGTGGGTTGACAAAGGGGAGGGGACCTGATCCAGGGGGAGGCTGGGTCTTCTTGGTCCCTGGAGCGAATTCAGAAAGGCAGCGCAAGGAGGTGCACAGTCGTGTTCAGGAGACAGGCTGCTTCCTCCCCGAGGCCCACACCGACCATCACTGACCTTACCCACAGAGGGAAATCCAATCAGCGCCACGCGGGCGTCGCCCGACTTCATGACGTCGAAACCCTCTCCTTTGGACGAGGCCGATTTGGACGGTTCCAGCAGCTGGGCCCGATACTTGGCCAGTTTTGCTTTCAGCAGGCCCAGATGATACTCAGTGGCTAAAGGACGTAAAGCAAGACAGAAGGTAAGCACGCAGGGTATCCAAGCCCTGTGGGTGAGGTGCGACCCCACCTACAGCCAGATGCTGGCTGGAGACATCACACCCAGAGGGCAATGGCCCCTTAGCGTCTCACTTCATTTCGGATACAAGCTAGTCTCCTCATTGAGACCGCACGACCCCATGCCAGTGGTTCTCAACGGGGACAGCACCACTCCCTGGGGTGTTCTGGAGGATGTTTTCTGTGGTCAGTGTGAGGGTGAGGTCTCCAGGCCATTTGTCAGCCAGGGGCCAGGGAAGCCAGGGGCCCCACAAGCTGTGAGTCAGTCTGGCACCACCAGGAATTGTTCCATGTGCCATTGTATTTTCGTGGCCCTAAGACACCTGTAGGGGGGAAACCTGGGTTAGGAGTGCCCGGGCCAAGAGCCTAATTCTGTTTCACACAAAGAAAACCACAGGACATTTTCTTACTGTGTTAATAGGTACCGATATTTCTAGGACTGCCGCTACTGGGTAGGTCAAGGAAAGAGTCTAGCATGTTGTGTTTCAAACTCTGCCCAGAGGGGCTCCCCGTCGGCCAACTGGGATGCCTCTTGCAGGGTGCCCGAGTCACCGATGTAACACACTGTGCACTGGTATGCGTCGTGGCTGAGGCCACACACCCGGTGATTCTGCCCAGAGGTGCACACATCTCACCGCTTCGTTATAACGCCACTGTATCTTGGCTGTGTCCCAGCATTTCAATATTGAAATGAACGCTATTTTAATAATAATTTACTTTCCTTTGGCTCTGCCTTTGTATTAGGATTAGAGCATACTGATTTTCCTCAAATTCGGTGCACAAAAGCGGCCCTACTGATGGGGAACAGTATTTCACGACAGTAAAGTTGTTACAAAATCTTCCCTGTGAAAGGGGGCTGTGGCTTGGTAACCTGGTCCCTCCCTCCTGCTCCAACACCTCCTTCCACTCTCTTTTATTTACTATATTCCAGCCACGGTGGCTTTTTTTTTGCTTCTTCAGGACATGTTGACACCATTCGTGCCTCAGGACCTTCGCATTTGCCATTCCTTCCAGTTCAATCTGGTCTTCCGGGGCCCGGCTCCTTCTCGACATCTGAGGCTCAGTTCAGATGTCACCTCTTCAAAGAGGCCTCCCATGCTCAGCCGGAGGGGGTGGCTGTCCCGGGCAGTGTTCCGCAGAGGCAAGGAACCTGTGTTAGAATCCCAAGGTGCTATTCCTGGCCATTTAACTTTGGAAAAGTTCCTTAATCTTCTTGTCTATCAGTTTCTCAATCTGCGTATCGGGGATGTTATCAGTAGTAACCACTCCACTGGATTTTTGTAAGGCTTAAGGAAAGTGTAAGAATAATGCTTAGCACCCTTAAGCACCCAAGAAAAGATGGTTACTATTCTGATCCACAGTAACCCCCTCCCTTTCTCAGGCCCCCGCTCTGCTTCATGAACCTATGCATTGTCTTCATGGCTCGTATCATCATTTGAAACTATCTTGTTTCTTTACTTCCCTCACTCAAATGGGGCAGGGCCCCCAGCTTCCTGTGGCTCAGGGCAGGTCCTCAGGAAACGTCTAACAAGTGAATGAGTGAATGGACGGCAGAGAGAAGTGGTCAAGAATGGGTTCAGCAACCATCAGGTTCATCTGGTCCTTCCTGTCCTCCTCGCTCATAAGATCCTGAGCACCTCTGAAGGGAGGACTGAGTCTTCATGCTTAAGTCACCTTTCCATCCCCTCTCCTACCAGCGCGTCTAGCCTCCCTGCTACGTTCCTTGATCCTGGGCATCCACAGGGCAGCCTGTGGGAGCTTTTAAGACAGGTATCAGGCTCCATCTCTCCCCTGTTTAAACACCCTCCACTAGCTCCCCCTGCCCTGAGAACACAACTCGGACTCTTTCCCATGACCTACGAGGCCCTACATGACTGGCCCTTTCCTTGCCCATCGCCGCACTCCAGCCCGACCTTCAGATCCTTGACAAGCTACCTTGGTCCCTGCCTTAGTGATGTTTGTTCCTCTGCTGGAAACAGTCTTGCCCCTGAGCTCTGCTTGGCTGGTACCTTCTCATTCTGGTCTGAACTCCAATGTCCCCACCTCACGGAGGTTTTCTCTGATCATTCCACCTTAGTAGGCCCCCACCCCCACCCCTGCTGTATCACCCTGGTTTGCCTTCACAGCACTTACTGCTGGGTGAAACAATCTTATTTACTTGGTTATTCGTTTACAGACTATCCACTGGAAGGTCAGCTCCGCTGAGAGCAAGGATGTGCCTGCTGTGCCGATGACCTTAACCAGAGTGCCCAGCACATAGTAAGGGCTCAGTCGAGATTTACATCATGAGGGGCACCTGGGTGGCTCAGTCGGTTAAGCGTGTGACTCTTGATTTCAGCTCAGGTCATGATCTCAATGTTTGTGAATTCGAGCCCCTCACTGAGCTCTGTGCTGACAGTGCAGAGCCTGCTTTGGATTCTCTCTCCCCCTCTCTCTGCCCCTACCCTGCTCATGCTCTCTCCCTCTCAAAATAAATCAACTTAAAAAAAAAAAAAAAAAGACTTACATAATGAATGAATGAAAGAAGGCCCCCAACTTCTCAGCCTCCAGAACTCAGTGGAGCCAAAGAAGGAAGACACTGAGACTAGCCACCCACTATGCTTCCTGCTCCCACAACCCCACAGCAGGACTGGCTAGGCCCCGGGCCTCACTCACCCTGGCCAGACGTATTCCCCCATGACTCCAGATCCTCCTTCTGATCTAGATTGTTCTAGATCTAGAACTGCCCCATGAACACACCACGCTCACCTAGACTCCCACGCGTTTGCCTCGGAAGTGCCCCTCACCTGCAGTACCCTCCCCTTAAGCAGCCCGAGTCCCACCTCCTCCTGGAAGCCTTCTTGGGTGTCATTTGCTTCTCCCCACTGCTCTTCTCCCGTGAGCTCTTCCAGCCCTTACACTCTGAAGCCTAGATTTGATCTTTCGTGATGTGCTACCCGTGTTGGGGGTTGACTTTAAACACTCAGTGCTTACCACGTGCCTAGTACTCTGCACATGCTATCTGGCTTAACCTAGCTGTGGGCTAAGACGAGACCGAGACAAATGAGGACACTGAGACTCGGAGAGGTGACGTGACTTTCCAAGCTTTCACAGCAGGTCCTGGTGGCGCTGGAGTTCAAATCCAGGTCCGCCACACTCGAGTCTTGATGGCCTCTGTTCCCGAGGTGCTGGGTGAGGCTGTACCTGGGAAAGGTGTCCTCTTGGACTTGCCAGCACAAACGGGAGAGCGCCAACTCCCCAGGCCCGACCACCAGGAGACCCAGGTTTGAACCCAGACCATGCCTCTCTGGGTCGGATGCTGGCTGTGCGCTGGGATTTCTCTACTCGGTCACCTGGTCTGGCACCAAGCAGATCTCACAGAGATCGTTGGCAATCAGGCCAGCGCGTTGCGACCCGGATCCCGCCTGGTCCTGCCTGCCTCGGGGGCGCTGGGAGACGATGTCACGTCTCTGGCACTTCTCTGCGGCTTTTGAGCCCGCTTCAGCTCTATCGCTGGAGTTGTTCCCCCATTTTACGGACAGGAAAACTGAGGCGGGCAGAAAGGAAGGCCCCGCCAGGCCGGCCCTCACCCTTGTTCTTCTGCGTCCGAGCGATCTCCTTCTCGATCTCGGAGATCTTCTCCAGGATCCCCATGGTGGCGGCTGAACCGGGCGCACCGGCAGAGACGGCACCGGCACCGGGAATTCCGCCCTCTCGGCCGCGGCCGAACTGCGTGCGCCCGGAAGCGCACAGAGAACAGCGTCCTCATGCGCCCGGCGCTCCGGGATTCAGAGTCCGGACGGGCACGTCGAGCGGAGTGCTAGACACATTGGTTCCGCCCGCTGGGCCGGCGGGGCGGGCCTCCCAACCTTCGCCGGCTAAGAACCGGGGCGGGGCCAGGAGGGGGCGGGGCCAGGCCGGGGAGGGGCGGGGCCAGGCCGGGGAGGGGCGGGGCCAGGCTGTACTGGGCCAGGGTCGAGCTGGGCAGGATGCGAGCTTGGGAGACAAAGAGGGGCTCTTAGGTGGTGAACGTGAACTTTGGGTTCCAAGCGCACCTGATTCTGCTGGTGTCAAGAAGCGCTGAGCTGAAAGCTGATGGCTCTTACTTTGTGTAGAGGATGAAAGCGGTCCCGCTTACCACATTAACGAAATGTTGCAACTTAGCCTTACCACCAGCCGTCAGATGCCTCGTGATACGGTGTATTATAAAGTAGCATCTCCTACGTGGAATTCGTGCCAAAAAATACTGTATCTGAGGAACCATCAGACAAATCTAGAAAGTGATACATTTTATAAGACAGGTGGCTGGGGCTCTTCAAAATTGTCAATGACCAAAAGGTGCAACAGGGAGACTGTTCTAGATAAAAAGTTATTAAATATAATGTGTGGCCCTTGCCTAGAATCTGGTTTAACATTTCAAAAGCAGCTATAAAAAGACATTCTTTAGCCAACTAAAATTTCGACTTTGGATAGGAAATTAGGAAACTGGATGTAGGGCAATGTTTTTATTCTTTAAAAAACATTAATGTTTATTTATTTTTAATAGAGTACAAGCAGGGAAGGGGCAGAGAAAGGGAGACACAGAATCTGAAGCAGGCTCTGGGCTCTGAGTTGTCAGCACAGAGCCCCACGTGAGGCTTGAACCCACAAACTGTGAGATTATGACCTGAGCCAAAGTCGGACGCTTAAGTGACTGAGCCACCCAGGCGCCCTGAGAATGTTTTCATTCTTAACAGATGTATCCAGTGGCATTTAGGATTGTCTTAGTCTGCTCAGACTGCCATAACAAATACCACACACTGGGAGGCTTAAACAACAAAATTCAGTTTTTCTCACAGCTCTGGAGGCTGGAAGTCTGAGATCAGAGAGCCAGTATGGTTGGGATCTGAGAGCCCTGTTCCTGGATTGTAGACAGTCGCCTTCTAGCTGTGTCCTCACATGACCTTTACTAGGTTGTGTGTGCACAAGGAAAGAGAGGGGGGGAAGGTGTCTGTTCTTATAAGGGCACTGATCCCATTATGATCTCATCTGACCCTTCCAAAGGGTCAAATACACTGGGGGTTAGGGCTTCTGTATATGAATTTTGAGGGATACAAACATTCAGTCTATATCAGTTAAAGAACACGACGTTTGTATCTTATGCTAAATAGTTCCAAATACACATTTCAAGAAAAAATGCTCAAGGGGCCATATGTTAACAGCATGTAGGTGTGTATTGAATTACTCTTTCAACTTTTCTGTATGTTTTTAATAAAAAATTGGGGGTGGAAAGTGGGTCCTGGGAAATGACTCTCTGTCCAGATCTAAGGTTCATAACAGGGTGAACTTGGTTAAATGTCTTAACCTCTCTGAATGTTTCTGTATCTTAAAAATGGGAATAACATGGTTGCTATGAAATCATGCACCAGGCATATTGTTTGCTCAGAAGTTTTTCTTGAATGCCAGGGCCGCTGTAAGTGATTTCTCCTCTGTGGGTTTCACTTCCTCCTCAGACTCCATCCACATTTATTGAATGTTTATCATGTGCCAGGCTCTAGGCCAGAGAGGGGGCTTTCTGAGGTTTGAGCTTGCAGTTCTCACCCACCTTTTACAAAGTGCGGTTACTAGCCACGCAAAGTGACTGGTCAAGTGGCTCAAGCTATTCAACAGCGGGGCCGAGAGCTGAGAGCAGGGCCTCCAATTCCAAGTCCAGTGACCACAAGGGAACATACCATAGTAGAGTGTGGTTGTGAATACCTGTGTGTGAGGTTTCGGTAACGTTTAAAGAAGGTTCTGTGAAAGCCCCCTGGGACCTAGAGAGGCCCACGCCAGCGTGGAGGTCTGTAAGAGCCCTTCCCCAGGGGTGGGTCTCCAACAATTCTCAGCCTCCAAATTCCACACGACGTGGCTCACTGGGCTTCGTTTCCAACTATGCTTGTGCCGACGAAGTTTACATTTGGGGGAGCGGAAGTGTTCTGAAATATGACTCACATTGCAAGAGTCCCGGTATCTGTGCCGTTGTGCCTACTTTGGTCACAACTCCCCTGGGCCTCAGTTGCTTCATAAATTACATGAGAATCATTCCTACCTCAAGGGCCAAGAGAGATAAACTGAATATGAAGTATTCTCTAGGCAGCTGGCCTTTTCTGCTTGGAAGGGGTGGGTCCTCCAAACCCAAACCTGGGAAGCCTTGTTTGTTCATGTCATTTGAGGAATCTTTGAAATAGAATTTACAGACTTCTGGAGAAGCTGCTACCAGGACTGTAGAAATATATATATATATATTTTAATTTTAAATGTTTATTTTTGAGACAGAGAGACAGAGTGTGAGTGGAGGAGGGGCAGAGAGAGAGGGAGACACAGAATCCGAAGCAGGCTCCAGGCTCTGAGCTGTCAGCACAGAGCCTGATGTGGGGCTTGAACCCACAGACCACAAGATCATGACCCGAGCTGAAGTCGGATGCATAACCGACTGAACCACCCGGGCGCCCCTTACGTTTTTACTCCTAGTCCAGACCTTCTCATGAGCTTCACATCCACACATCACCACCACTTACAAGTCTAATGGATATTTATGTAGACTTACCATATCGAAAGGTGACCTTCTGCTCTTCCTCCAGACCTATTCCACCCACAGCTGGTGCACCTCAGACTGGCCAGTTGTTCACCAAATCGATTCCCCTGTTCCCCCAGGCACCCAGCTAGGCCACCTTTCCCCGCGTGCAGTTGGCTGTGGCCACTGATCAGGGAAAAGCAATGCCCACCCCTTCCAGACCCGGCGCGTGGAAGCCTGTCGCTTGAGCCTCTGCCTTCCCTGGGACAGTTGTGGAAGGCAGGGTTAAAGATGGCACAGCCTCTGCCAACCACATCCCTGATGACTGGTGATGACTGGTGGAGAACTCATACCCACCTTGTGCCGACTGGATTTGGTGGGAATGGCCAACAGACGTCCATTAGCTCAAGTCCTGAGAGTTCAGGCTGTCTCTTTCTAGCATCTGGAAAACATAACTGTTCTCTTTTCTTTGTTTTTCTTTATTTTTTTTTAAGTTTATTTATTTATTTAGAGAGAAAGAGAGAGAGAATGAGCTGGGGAGGGGTAAGAGAGAAGGGGACCGAGAATCCCTGACAGCAGAGAGCCCGACATGGGGCTCGAACTCACAAGCCAAGTCGTGAGATCCTCACCAGAGCTGAAGTCGGACGGTTAGCCTTGACCGCACCACCCAGATGCTCCAACTGCTCTGTTTTCTTAGATTTATCCCTTTGATCCATTCATCACAGGGCCAACAATCGTAACTATGTATTTTCTTATTTTCTTTATTCTTGATGCCCTGGCTTTTGTGACCTTGTTGACTGAGGAGACACTGCCACTCCCAGGGCCAGCCAATTCTTAAAGACGGCAAAGGCTCCCCACTTCCCAGCTTGCCCTTCATGTGCAAACCACCCATCTACACCCCATGCCTCCAGCCACCTCCTTATCAAATGCTGACACACCAAGCCAACATCCCTCGCCCTGGTCCCACCCCAGAGCCAGGTACCAGACAGCCAAGGACAGCCACATGCCCCCAAGGCCCACTGGAATTATTAAAACTAGTCCATCCTAGGGGTGCCTGGGTGACTTAGTCGGTTAAGCGTCCGACTTTCGCTTAGGTCATGATCTCGCGATTCGTGGGTTCGAGCCCCGCGTCGGGCTCTGTGCTGACTGCCAGCTCAGAGCCTGGAGCCTGTTTCAGTCTGTGACTCCCTCTCTCTCTGACCCTCCCCTGCTCACGCTGTCTCTCTCTCCTAGAAATAAATAAAATATTAAAAAAAAACAAAAAACAACTAGTCCATCCTAAATTCTTTACTGTGTCCTGACTTGTCATTCCCTCGGAAACCCCATTAAAGACTCTGGCCTCGGCTTTCCTCTCACTCCTTCTACTTCATGACCCCAATGTGAGCAATGGCCCTGTGTAACACGTGGCCCTGTGTAACACAGCACGCCCCCAACTCCTGGGAATTGTAATAAAACTTTTCAGTGGGCACTGTCCTCTCTGTCTTCACTCAGTCACCTCCGTAAGCTAAAATTCCATAGGAAACGAATGCCGTAGCAACTTTACACGGTGGCCACTCCATCCTCTGAAAGACCTTGGACTGAACTGCTATTCACTGTTGTTACATTTGTTGTTCCATTTCTCACCCAGTCCTTCAGCAAATCTGTTTTTAAAATATATATATCCTTTTTCTATTTTAAGTTTATTCATTTTGAGAGAGAGCGTGCATGCATGAGCAGGGGAGGGGCAGAAAGAGAGGGAGAGAGAGAATCCCAAGCAGGTTCTGCACTGCAGGCACTGGGCTCAGTGTGGGGCTCGACCTCAGGAACCATGAGATCACAATCTGGGTTGAAATCAAGAGTCGGACGTTTCACCGACCGAGCCACCCAGGTGCCCCCATCAGCACACTCTTTTGGCTCTACCTTCAAAACACACGCAGACGAGGCCCTCTCCTCTCTTCTCTGCGGTGGCACCACCGCGTCGCCCAGGTCCACAGTGACCTCCTGATCGTTCTCTCTCCTTGTGCGGTTGCCCACCACCCACCAAAATCCTTTACAACATACATCGGGTCGCGTCCCTCCTCTGCTCACATCTTCCAGCGACGCTGGAGTACAAGCCAAAATCCTTATTAGGATAATGATCAGTGAGGTCCCGCAGGGGCGGACTCTCCCGTGTGTCTCCCCCGCTGCGCCCTCCCAAGGCCAAGTTCTTGTCACCTCTGCCCTCACCTCCTCCTCCTCTTCAGCTCCTCATTCCTCCAGCACAGCTGGCTCACTCCCTTGACTGGGCCGTCCCTTTTGCCTGGAATGCCCATCCTCACACATCTGCTTGGCTCACCCCCCACCTCCAGGTCTTGACTCAAATGTCACCTGCTTAGTGAGGCCCAGGAACCCACATCCCTCCCCCAGCTGGCGCTCCCAGTCTGCTTTTTCTTTTCCTGTGGGGCTTATCATTTAACAACACATCTCTCATCACAGGAGTTCTTTTCTATGCTGTTGTTATGTAGCCCCCTCCCCCCTTAAGAACATAAGCCGTTCTTGTGATTTGCTGTGCAAGGATGCATCCTGGCACACCGAACAGTGGCTAGCACACAGTAGGTTTAGCTGAGAAGCATTTGCCAAGGGGCAGGCCTGGGTGGCTCAGTCGGTTAAGCATGACTCTTGATTTTGGCTCAGGTCCTGATCTCGCAGTTCACGGGCTCGAGTCCCGTGCCAGGCTCTGCACTGTCCACTTAGTGTCCTCTCTCTTCCTCTCTCTCAGCCCCTCCCCTGCTCATGGTCGGACGCTCTCTCTCAAAATAAATAAACTTCTTTTTTAAAAAGCATTTGCCAAATGAGTGAAAGCCCTGATGAAGATAAGCACCGACATCAGAAATGAAGTTCTAGGTGGGAGTGAAATCTTCACTGGCTCTGTCTGCACATGAGCCAAGAACATCAGGCTGGCATTTGCTATTCTGATGTCCTGATACTAAAGAACCCATGTTGCCGGGGCGCCTGGGTGGCTTAGTCGGTTAAGCACCGACTTTCGCTTAGGTCATGATCTCGTGGTTCGTGGGTTCGCGCCCCGCGTCGGGCTCTGTGCTGACTGCCAGCTCAGAGCCTGGAGCCTGTTTCAGTCTGTGACTCCCTCTCTCTCTGACCCTCCCCTGCTCACGCTGTCTCTCTCTCCTAGAAATAAACAAACATTAAAAAAATTAAAAAAAAAAACCCATGTTGCCTCCACACTCAGTAAACCAACGTCCCAAGCTTGACAGCCCTTCTCTCCTTTCTGTGGGACGCCCAGCCCTTCTCTGCACACCGGAGTCACCTGGGAACTTTAAGGCACTCAGGAGGTGGTGACAGAACTGGTCTGGGTCCCTGTGGGACAAAAGAATTTTACATGAATTAAGTGATTCTGATGTTCAATGGAGTTTGAGAAGCGCTGCTCCAAGTCAATGCCAGTTCAAGAAGGCATGGAAGGAAGGAGCTATTCAGTGAGCAAATTGGGAAAGGAATGAGGACCGATGGATGAAGCAAGCTGAAAAATCAGAAGGGGGGAAAAATGGCAAAATGAACTTGAATTTCAGCCTCTGCTTCTCTACAAATGAAATAGTTTTGCTTGCTATTTGCAAGCAGGGAGTTTCAGTCTTTAGATGTTTTGGAAGAAAAACCTAGAAGAAAGAGCTGCTCAATTGCAATCCAATTTTCAGGCACTTTTCTATGTCAAAGCCAGCTGCCTGTTTCATTACCGAGCAATTTTAATGCTTTCCTCCTCAGGTGCAGTTGAGGTCGATGCAGGCAGCGTTGATATTTATAATTTCCCCCTTGTCCTGCCCTGCAGCGAGAGGGTTTCACGCCTGCTACCATCCACACACTGTCCACCATCCCCAGGGATGGCTTAAAAGCAAAGTGCACTGAAGGTTAAACGTGGCAACCTAGCACTGAGAGAAGACAGAAAGCCTTGCCTTCTGTGGGGATCAGAAAGATGTCAATTTCCACTCTATTCTTGTTAGTTCCCTGAGGCCCGCAGCCTGGGGTTACCTTGCTTCTGCACTGCCCCGATACCCAGAATGGCACCTTGCACATGGGAAGCCTCAGCCAATACTTTGTATCATTATCTGAGCAAGAATGACACGTTACATGGGTGGAGCATTTCTATCGTTTAACAAGCGCTTCTTGGAGCACCTCCTCGAACCCCTCAAACTCTCTGAGACTGTTCCTTCTGCTTTCCAGGCTCAGAGGGTTTATTTAGCTGGTACATAGGAGGTCCCTCTAGGAATTAAAGGTAGATCTGGGAGGGAGAACCCAGGCATCCCGCAGCTTACTCCCCCTACAAAACCACCAGCAAATGGTGTCTTCGGTCATAGTCAGCCTTGTGAACAACTGATTCCTTTCTTGACACGTCTTGGAGGAAGTTTATTATCACTTGTTGGAACAGCAGATCGGATGATACTTTATATACACACAGCAACTGTGCCATGACATGGATGTAAGTTCACTTAGCGTTTCAACTGACTCAACATTAAACCTTTTCAACGTCATAAACATTTTCTCAGAATTCACATGGGGTTTCCAGCTGCCTTCCTTGGCCCTGCCTCAGGAGGTGGTACCAGAAACCTAACACTGTATAGCAAGAGAGCCAAGGTGTTCTGGCACGCCCGTCGGGGTGGTTTGCAAAAATCAGAGTCTGGCATTACTGGCTGGGCTAGGGCCCTCGGCCACAGGATGCAGAGAACACAAGGGCGTGAACTTGCCGCTGACATCTGGCTTCAGGACACTGCAGGTGCAGCCGTTTGGGAGCCCCTGTGCGTTGGGGCTCAGGCACCTCCTCTGAGGACCGGTCCCCATGCACTTTGCCGGTGCCCACACTGGATGGGGAAGCAGCCAGTGACCAAATACCTCTGTTTATTTTCTCCCTGTTACATAAAAGCGTTAAGTTGTAAACACATGCAAAAAAAAAAAAAAAAAATGCTTCCACCTGTTTAAAGAAGTGTAGAAATTAACAAAATGGAGCTCAACACCGAAATGAGGAGGGACAAGGACATGGACTGCATCAGTTTCCCAGAGGGGCCTCGGCTTGGAAACCTCCACAGACACAGGGCCAGAAAGAGGGCTGGATTCTTCTATCAGAACGGTTTTAATTTAGAAATAGGACATGGGGCGCCTGGGTGGCTCAGTCTGTGAAGGGTCCGACTCTTGATTTTGGCTCAGGTTGTGATCTCGCAGTCTGTCAGATCGAGCCCCGTGTGAGGCTTTGTGCCGACAGCATGGAGCCTGCTTGGGGTGCTCTCTGCCCCTCCCCCACTCGTGCTCGCTCACTCTCTCAAATAAACCAAAAAACAGAAATAGGACAAAGTCACTGCTTAAATACCTTTATTATTTTTTAAAAATTATTTGGACATTGATAGCTCTGCAAAATACTTCTCCCATCCCAGACCCTCAAACCCTTTCCACATGTCCTCCCTAAAGAAACAAAATACTCATACTTTGTGCCCATTCAAATCTAATTTTAAAAAAACATGTAAGATTCAAAATCAAATATTTTTCTTTCCCAGAACTTGTTAGTAGTTTTAAACCGCAATGCAACATACTGAATGGCATTTCTTTTTTAAAAATTAGCTTATCAGACTATTTTATGAGGAAAAAAAAATCAATTCAAGGCCTTAGAATATAAATTCCCTGTTTCTGAAAGCAAAAGACCTTGAAAAGCCCCTTTGCTCCCCTGGAGTTTGTGATTTCCACAAACCAGCACAGATAGGACTTTCTGCTTCATGGGAGGGATTGCTTAGTTACTTTTGGGCTGCAGCTGAAATGCCGTAAAGTTTAAGAGGATGGGTGGGTGAGCGGGTGGGAAGGGATAATACCGACCAGGCTGGGGGCGCAGAATGGAAGCTTTCTGAGCAGTGGAAAGAACAGCCAAATCCGTAGGATCCCACCTCACGGCAGGTCTGTTTGGGGCGGAGGAAGACGGTAGAAAATCTGCATCCTGCACTGATTTCTTAACGATGATGAATACAAGCGTCAGCCAAAACTATTGCACGTAGTACCAGAGGCACGTAAACCACTGAGGAGGTTCTGGAAAGAATAACCACAGATGGGGATGATCCCCCAACGTTCCTTGGGGAACTGGGAGAAAGAAAAGGAGTTGGTGTGGATTCTTTGGGAACTAAGAGGAAGTGGGCAAAGAATCCCTTCCCTGTCCTCAACGGGTGGATTTTTATGCAAGCAGATCTTCATCACGGACGTGCCCGAAAGATCTAGCAAAGGTATCACTTCTTCATTTTCCCCAGTGCAACTTCATTACCTGGCTAAGAAAGGAAGGGAGGAAGCGGTCCCCCAACGGGACCAGACCATCTGGCTAGCTGGACAGCAGCAACATCTCCAAACGGCCTTCCCTGCCCGCTGACTGACTGGCTGACCTCCGAGCCACACGTCCTGGGCCCCGATGAGCTCACCCCTCGTTGGGTGCCGAGTGGGGCCTAGATCCTTCAAGGAGCTTGCGACAGGCAGACAAGATTTAGGAGCCAGCCATGAGAGGGGATGTGGGCTGAAATGGACGGCACGTGCAGCCTGGGAAGGCCAGCGCGGCCCCACAGTCTCCTTTACTGCCAAGGGACGCCTGCCTGCCAAATTGAGGCCATGCGAGCGTGGTGTCCTCGGTACTGTGCAGTCAGCCAGTGTGACCAGAGCCAGCCGTCCCGATGCCTTCTGGAGTTTCAGAATTAAGAGACCATTTGATTCCTCTCTGGGAACGGACATGAATCATTTTTCCACTGCAGTCGCCAGGGGGAATGTTCTGGGGCTCCAAAATCCTGGCCTCACTAGATCGGTCAGTCTCACCTCTGCACAAAGCCTTGGGACTACACATCCTGGGTGTCCCGCTGCCTACTGACTAGATGCCCAGGCATCTCTCCTTTAAGGTTTCACCGACATTCAGTCTCAGTAACATACAGTACATATGTCATCAAAAGGAAAATCACTTCTTAAGAAGATGACGTTTCCCCACTGCTCAGCTAGACCGAGGGGGCTCGTGTTTCCTTACATGGGTCTGCAGCCTGTGTTGCTCCTGTGGGTTGTAGCTTTCGGTCTTGTATTCTGAGTGAGTCTTGTAAACCGCCAGCAAACGCGATGCCCCAGAGCCCAGCTGGCATCTGCGGTCTACAACTGATGCCAACCTACTAAGCTTTTTAAACATTAAAAAAAAACAAAAACAAAAAGAACCCCCCCACCCAAACCACACCCCACCCCAACCCCACACCTACACACACACTTTGGCACGTGAGCCTTGAGTTATTCGAGGGTGTTCACGTTCCCGCCCCTCCCCTGCCCCAACGTTTCCACGTCGCTGTTTTAGGAGCATGGCGGCCCCTTCCGCTTGATGGAAAAGGTCACCGCGAAGCACTGCTGTTCTGAGTAGCAAAAGGAGGAGGTACAAATGCTAAACTGACCCCAAAAAACAGCTCTCAAGTTTAGCACTAGAACTGATGCAATGCTGCAAAACTTTTGTACCAGAATGACTAGTTTTAAACTGCTGGTTGATTAAATATACATTTACATATAGATATAGGTATAAAAATTACTAAGTCAACATTTGCAGTTTTCAATGTGAAAACGATAAAATGTAATTCTGAATAATTGTGCATTTGCCATAGGGTCCTTGTTAAAGGGACCATAAAAATAATTTTGTAATAAAAAAACTCTTTTTTTTTTTTTTTTTTAAGTTTAGTATTGCCCTCAAGTTCAAAAGTTTGGAGCAAACGTGCTGAGTAAGCAGGACTGGGATCTGTTCCTGCCAGGGATCTGGAAGCCTTAGATCTCGTGATCCCGGATGGCAGGCCCAGGGAAGCTGCCAGCCCCTAACGAGCTTGGCGCGAGCATGGCCCGGCTGGCCAGCACCCGGTGACCCCGTTAGGCCGTTGGCCTCCACCTCACGTCTCATTGAGCTTGGGGGGGGGGGCACACGCGTGGGGGGCCTCTGCCATCTCTTGAGCTACCAGACTGAGCTACTGGGGGTGGGGGGGCGCAGGGCCAGGGCCTGGGCCGAGACTGCTGAGCACCGAGGCCAAGGGTGACTGGGGGGCTGACCTTCTACTCGGCTGGAGGTGGGGACGGAGGAAGGAATGGGCCTTTCAGTGATACAGAAGTTAGCTGTGCAGGAAGGAAAAGTGCATTTAAGGTAGCTTAAAACAGATTAAGAGCAAACTGCCACAGAGCGGGAAGAAGCACGGAGCACGCCCCCTCCGCGGCCCTGTCGGCTGGCCGTGCTCCTTGGATTCTGTGGGTTAACATTCATGCTTTCTGACGCGAGTCTGCTCGTGAAGAAACAGGAACACACAGAAACGTTCTCCTGGTTCTGGCAGGTACACAATTTTCTTGGCAAAGCTCTTTTTTGCCAAGCTCAGTTTTATTTGGTTCCTGCTCTGAACCGCTGTCACCGGAACTCATAGATGGGCGCGCTGTGTTCAGGGACGTGAGTTAGATTGAGTGACTGATACCTGCAACATGGGGAAAGAGAGAAACGGGAGGCAGTCTGAGCATCCTGGTCACCAAACAAAGGGTGTTCAAAAAACCCTCCCCGCCGCCGGAGTGCCTGCCAGGCCACGTTCTTGGGCTGGAACGCGAATTCATCTCAGGCCTCGTCACTGGAACCGAGTGTGGTTGACTTCTGCTTCTTTGGTTAATCCCCCGAACGGGGCGCAAGAGGCGCTGTCTTTAGGCCTGTCCCTTTTCCTCTGACCACGAAGCCCTTACGGTACGTCTTGTAAGAGCAGAGGCGGAGTAAGCTGTGGGAGAAGCTGCAGAGCAAGGCCCCGGGCCTCATCCACACCCTCCGCTTGGCCATGTCTGAACCAGCGCCCCCACTCCCCCTGTACGTCATCAGGACTTTGTGGGTAACACGGGCACTTCCCGCTTCTCGTGGGATGCAAACAGGCCACGGAAGAGATGACTTCCTCGCTAACCACAAATCTTATTTGACCATTTGGCTTCATTTTCTCGCTTCCCTACAGGCACGGCTGTTAGACTCTGAGAACGTCAGAGCTCTGACGTGCTTCTTTTTGCCCTGTCGGCAGGTGGCTCTGAGGAGCTATGCAGATGAGGTGGAAACAGAAGCCGGGACAACGCACACGCAGGGATGAAAACCCCCAGGGGCAAGTCAGCATTGACAGTGTAGACGTTAGCTCTCCCCTTGCCTGCTTCACAGAGGAGTAAGGAGGAGCACGGGATAAAGCAGTTTATTTCTCAACAACAACAAAACAAAAACAAAACTCAAAAAAAGATCATGCATCAGCCATCGGAATATGCGAATCAAAACCACAAGCCACCCGTAGATGTCACATGAGCTAGAAGAGCTGTAACTGTAAAGATATCGTGACAAGCCTTGGGAAGGAGGTGGAGATGCTGGAGCCCTTGGGCCCTGGTGGGAACATATGAGGGTGTAGCCACTCTGGACAACAGGGTGACGGTTCTTTAAAAAGTTGCAGAATTACCGTACGACCCAGCAATTCCACTCTTGGTATATGCCCAAAGGACCTGAAAGCTGGGACTCAGATACTTACACACCCTTGTTCACAGCAGTATTATTCACACCAGGCGGAAACCACCCAAGTGCCTAGCAACTGATGAACAGATAAGTAAAATGTGGTGCAGTGACCCCCGCCTTATCTGTGGGGGTTATGCTCAAGTATCCCCGGTGGATGCTGAAAACCGTGGATCGCACCAAGCCCTGTATATATAGTACGAGTTTCCCTGTACATACATACCCATGACAAAGTACAACTTCTAAATCAGGCACAGTGAGAGGTCAGCAACAACTAGTAATGAAACGGAACAACTCTGACAATATACCACCATAGAAGTTACGTGAAAGTAGGCTCTCTTTTAAAATGCCTTCGTGTCCTGTGAGGATGTGACATGATGAGATGGCTGTGTGAGGGGTGAAGTGCGGAATGACAGAGCTGCTGTGACAGCCTGTTAGGCTACCCCTGACCTTCCAACGTCAGGAGGACGCTCAGCTGCTTCTGGGCTACAGCTGACCGCGGGGAACTAACACTGCAGAAAGTAAAACCATGGAGAAGGAGGGGCTGCCGTGGAGCCAGACCAGGGAAAACTATTCAGCCATAAAAATGGGGAGTGTGGGGGCGCTTGGGTGGCTCAGTCGGTTAAGTGCACCGACTTTAGCTCAGGTCACGATCTCACGGTTTGTGGGTTCGAGCCCTGTGTCGGGCTGTGTGCTGACAGCCCAGAGCCTGGAGCCTGCTTGGGATTGTGTGTCTCCCTCTCTTTCTGCCCTTCCTCCACTCACACTCTGTCTCTCAAGAATAAATATTTTTTAAAAAAATGGGGAGCGCTGACGCCTGCTGCAACACTACTGAAGCTTCAAGCATTATGCGGAGTGAAAGAGGCCAGATGCGAAGGCCGCAGAGTATGGCTCCATTTATATAAAACACCCAGACGGGCAAATCCACACAGCGAGAAAGCAGATTAGTGGTTGCCTCAGGCCGGGAGGGGACGGGGGTCGGGGCTGATGGTCAAGGGTACCAGGGCTTCTCCCTATGGCGACGAGAACGTCTGTAGATTGAGTGCAGCGACGGCTGCACAGGACCCCTGACTCGAATGCTGTCAATGAGCGAACTGAACAGTACGTGAATTACCTCAGTACAGCGGTCATTGAAAACAGGATGTAACAGGTTCTGGAACCGGGATGAGTACCAGAACCCTACTAGTTGTGGCTCTCAAGGGGCTGAGTCGGCACTGAGTGCGGGCATGCATGTGTAGCTGTCATTTTGCTGCCACTGAACAGGGGATTTGAGTCAACCCAGGGTGGCGTCACTCACAAGTCACCGAAGTGTGAAAACCGTGGAAGGGACTAAGGCGCCGCTGCATTCAGAAGGAAGCAGGTATTTTATGGTACGGCCCCTTCTTCAGGTACAGCGAGGTGCTCTGAGAGGCAGTGAGGGGGCAGAAGATTCCCCCCAAAAGGTGACAAAAGCTAGCACCCGAGGTGACTGTCAGTCCTTCACCTTAGGTGAGACACAGGGCAGGACCGCCAGCTCAATGGGGGCCCCTCGGTCACCAGACTGAGATCAGTTGCACGTGGGACCAGCATCTGAGAAAGGTGACCACAGAATCAAAAAGGGTGCTAACAGCAAACTTCGCCCCAGCAAAATTCACAGTTGGCTTTTACACTGTAGTTACTGATTAAATTTGGGAAGAAATATGAAGCAGCAAGACTGGGAGCGACATGGCCGATGAGACAGAACTGCCTGAAAGCTGTCGGCAATGAGTTCCTTTACCCAGCACTTCAGTTTCATCTTATTGCCTGTGCTCTGTGCATGGGGACGGGGCCCTCATACATGCAAGCGCGAGTGCGTGGAGAGGCCCTCCGCATGCAGAGCACGAAAGCCATGCAGAGACAGGGGAGGGGTCGTCTTCTGGCTTGGCAAGCCAAGGGAGAGCCAGGGGCGCAGCAGCAAGCCACCCCCCGCGCCTCTGGGGCTCCTTACCATTCTGAACTCCTATGGTAATAGTAGCCCTCTATGGAGGCTGCCGACTTCTGGAAGCAGATGTAATAGAACCCAGCAAAGGAAGCGCCGCTGATGTCTTTGATCGTGTGGTCTGGGACCAGGAACTGTTCCTGCACACAGATGGAGGAGGTCAGGGACGGGCGGGGATGGACAGGGTGCTTGCGGGTGGCTCTAAGGGCCCACGGTCACCCAGCCTCTCCCAGACTTGCTGCACAACGGCCAACATCTGCGTTTCCACCCAAGCTGCCAACAGCATCCGTGTGTTGCTCGAGTATTCTGGATGCTCACACAGCAGCCTGTGTCTTGAGCTCACTAAGATCAGCAATGAAGAGAAGGTCCTAGGGTCTACACATCTCCCTCCCGCCCTCCCTACCTTTCAGAGCCCACACACAGAAGGACCCAGGGAGGGAGGTCTCTGCTCCAGCCCAGGGACTGGTGCTAGGCTCCTGGTCACGTCTGGAACGCTGACGTTCCTCACCCCAAGGGCAGATCAACCTCTGCTCTCCCTGTAACACCCCCTCAAACAGCTCTGCGCCTCAGCGACAGCCATCAGAGTGGTGCTATTCTCGCTCAGCCACCCTGGGAAGAGGTGAGCTGGTCATCTCTGGCTGGAGCCAGGCTGAAAGGATCTACTGGCCCAGTGAAATGAAGTCAGTGGCCCCAGGGCCTCAGGGCCCCAGGCAGTCTCCTAAAAGCTCACAGTGAGTCACCCCGAGAAGTTATCTAGACATCAAACAACTATATTGTTTTCTTATTTTTATTTTCTAAATGTTTTTGAAGGTTATTTATTTTGAAAGACAGAGTGGGGGAGGGGGAGAGAGGGAGAGAGAGAATCCCAATCGGGCTCTGCACTGGCAGTGCACGGCCCGGTGTGGGGCATGAACTCACAAACCTCTAGATCACGACCTGAGCCGAAATCGAGCCACCCAGGTGCCCAACTCTACGGTTTTGTTTTCAAGATGTTCTCGTCCCTCCCTTTCCTAAACCTCTGAATGGTAGTTTCTAAAACTAATTTTAAAATTAGAACCTTGCAAGATACCTCCTCCAAGGTGTTACCTCACTGGCGCACTTCCCACTAGATGGCAAAGCTTGCAAGGGCCGGACTCCACTCTGACCCCCCACACCTGGCAAGCATCCACTCAGAAAGCGATGACCCCCTGGCCCCCAAAATTACTAGTTATACACACTAAAGACTGGGAATCACCGGGCTGCCTGGGTGGCTCAGTCAGTTAAGTGGTGGACTTGGTCTCAGGTCATGATCTTGCAATTCACAGGTTCGAGCCCCGCATGGGGCTCTGTGATGACAGCTTAGAGCCTGGAGCCTGCCTCGGATTCTGTGTCTCGCTCTCTCTGACCCTCCTCCGCTGGTACTCAGTCTCTCTCTCTCAAAAATAAATAAACATTAAAAAAAAAAAAAAAGATTGGGAATCACTACTCTCAGTGATTGGCTTTCAGGAGAGCTGGCAAGATTTCAAGATACAACAGCTTTTCCCCCACAGACTGGGGAGCAGCGGTTGGAAGTGGCTGTCCATTCACAAAGCGCTTTCACACACTTGCTTCATGAGTTTGCTATCCTGCAGCTGGAACACCGTAACTATCATGCTATCAAAACAGGGAGCACAAAAGCCTCGTCAGCCCCAAAGCCAATCTGTCGAGTCCAGCCAGATGCAGTTCTCTGAGGGCTGGTGAGTGGAAAACCCAAATTCCATTCCTGGTCCCTCATTTCCTGAGCTGGAGGGAACCAGACAAGCTGAGACTGCACCAGCCTTCGGCAAGGATGTGGTGAGGGAACGGTCCCTTAAAGGGGTCTCAGCCCGTGGCCGCGAACGGGAGGTGACGGGTGACTGAGTCTAGCTCTCCCGAGTCCACAGGACACCCGGGGGACTGGCCCCCAGCCACGAATTCATCAGCTGACCACCACCAGTTTAGAGACAAACGGCCTGGGAGGGCAGCAGCCTGCCTGCGGGGCCTGGAGCTGCGCCTGCCGTCATGAGCGCGTACAGGCACCGCGTGAGGACCGGAAGACCGCCCTCGCTGGGGCCTTACCTTCCACCTCATGAAGACGTAATCTCCATTCTTCAGCTCTTCGTAATCAAAGTCATCGGAATTAAATGATTTTGCATACTGATAAAAAGCCAGAAACTTGCCCTGAAAGCAAAAGACACGGCATGAGAACTGACGTACGGAGGGAGAGGCTGGGGCCGGAAGGCGCCATTCTATGCCCGGTGGACACTGCCTTCGCAAAGGCGTGACGGTCGCTGGATGTGGCCCGACCCGAGCAGCACTGGCCGAGGACTGGGAGGGGAGCCCGAGGTCCCCGCCGGTGACCTCAGAGCTGGACTCCAGCCGAGGCATCATGGGGCTATGCCTGCCCAGTTCATGTGGCCTGAGGAAAGGCCCCGGGCTGGAGCGGATGCTGTTCCGGGGGCCCTTTCTCAGGACACCTTAGCGCAGACAAAGCCGGGAATGACCAGTGACCTCTCTGTAGGGGAGTCAATGGTCGCAACGAGAGTCGCGCAGAACAACTGAGAGCTGGCCCGTCACAGCAAAGGGGGAGAGAAGGCTTGCTACAGGGGGGTCCTCCGGCAGAGTAGAGGGGCTGGGGGCAGGGTAGCGAAGAAGGAATTGGAAGTGGGTAATATATGATTACTTTCTTTTATAAAAGGAGACCAGAAATAGATTACAAAACTGTGTCTCATGATCCTATTTTTTAAAATTATTTTTATAGTTTATTTATTTTTGAGACAGAGAGAGACAGAGCATGAGTGGGGGAGGGGCAGAGAGAGAGGGAGACACAGAATCTGAAGCAGGTTCCAGGCTCTGAGCTGTCAGCACAGAGCTTGATGTGGGGCTCGAACTCATGAACTGTGAGATCATGACCTGAGCCAAAGTCGGAGGCTTAACCGAGCCCCCAGGCGTCCCAATCCTGTTTTTGTTAAAAAAACAAAACAAAACAAAACAAAACAGGTTAATACTTGTTGTAGCTTTGGGTATTATTACTATAGATGATATTTTTCCTTCTGTTATTTAAAAACAAGCATGTACTAATTTTATAAGAATTACACTATGAACAAAATTTAAGATACAGAATTGTTAACTCAAAGAATTTGTCACATATATATTTCTATCCTCAACGGATTAAAGTTATGGAGTCTGGACTTTATGTTACCATCATGATACCCACCACTTTACCACCACTTGGGAAACCCGAGGGTAAAATTATACAAGGTCTCTGATTCCAGTTTATAGGCAGTCCTGTTTTTTGTTTTGTTTTTTAATGTTTATTTAGACAGAGAGAGAGAGAGAGAGAGATGGAGCATGAGCAGGGGAAGGGCAGAGAGCAAAGGAGACATAGAATCAGAAACAGGCTCCAGGCTCTGAGCTGTCAGCACGGAGCCCAACGCAGGGTTTGAACCCACGAAATGGGAGATCATGACCTGAGCCAGAGCAGGACACTAAATAGGCTGAGCCACCCAGGTGCCCAGGCAGTCCTCGTTTTATTAGCTTCACTTTATTGCTCTTTGCAGATGTTGCACTTTTTACAACTTGAAGGTTCCTGGCAACCCTGATTGAACAAGTCTATTGGTGTCATTTTTCCAACAGCATTTGGTCACTTTGTGTCTCTGTGTCACGTTTTGGTAATTCTTGCATGACGTCAAGCTTTTTTATTACTATTTTATTTATTATGGTGACCTGCGATCAGTGATTTTTTTTAAATTTTATTTTTGAGAGAAAAAGTGCAAGTGGGGGAGGGGCTGAGAGATAAGGGGGATGGAGGATCTGAAGTGGGCTCTGTGCTGACAGAAGCGAGCCGGATGTGGGGCTCGAACTCACGAACTGTGAGACCATGATCTGAGCTGAAGTCAGTCGCTCAACCAACTGAGCCACCCAGGCGCCTCTGTGATCAGAGATCTTTTATATTACTGCTGTAATTGTTTGGGGGCCCATAGAAGGCAGCAA
Source organism: Proteles cristata cristata (assembly GCA_017311185.1). Taxonomy (NCBI): domain Eukaryota; kingdom Metazoa; phylum Chordata; class Mammalia; order Carnivora; family Hyaenidae; genus Proteles; species Proteles cristata. Next base: position 720,290 of record JAESUZ010003526.1, on the reverse strand, counting down.
ACTTAACCGATAACTGCTGTGTGCGTTCTGACTACTCCACTCACTGGCCGTTCCCCTATCTGTCTCCGTCTCCTCAGGCCTCTCTCTTCCCTGAGACATAACAATACTGAAACAAGGCCAATTAAAAAACATGCGATGGTATCGAAGCGTTCCAGTGCAAGGAAGAGTTGCATGTGTCTCCTTTGAAATCAAAAGCTAGACACAATTAAGCTTAGTGAGAGAGGCATCGAAACCCAAGAGAAGGTGAAAGCCTGCCCTCCTGCACCAAACAGCTGTGTTGTTAATGCAAAGGAAAAGTTCCCAGAGGAAAGGAAAAGTTCACTCCAGTGAATGCATGAATGATAAGAAAGTGAAACAGCCTTATTACTAGCATGCAGAAAGGTTCAGCGGTCTGGACAGAAGGGCAAACCAGCCCCAACATTTCCTGAAGCCAAAGCCTAATCCAGAGCCAAGACCCTAATGCTCTTCAGTTCTGTGAAGGCTGAGAGGTGAGGACGCTGCTGAAGGAAAGTCTGAAGCTGGTGTGTGTGTGTGTGTGTGTGTGCGCACATGCATGCGTGCGCGCGCGCGCAGGAGGTTTCAGGAGAGAAGCCGTCTCCATAACATAAACGTGCAAGGTGAAATGTCAAGTGCTCATGCACAAGCTGAGGCAGGATACCCAGAAGATGGAGCTAAGGTAACTCGTGAAGATGGCCACACTCAACAGAACAGCCTTCCGTTGGGCACAGACGCCATCTAGGGTTCTCAGAGCCAGAGAGGAGCAGCCAACACCTGGCTTCGAAGCTTCAGAGGACAGGCGACTCTCCTATTGGGGGCTAATGAAGCAGGTGACTTGAAATTGAAGCCAATGTTCATTCACCATTCTGAAAGTCCTAGGGCCTCAAAATATTCTGCTAAATCTACTCTGCCTGCACTCCACTAACAGAAAGAAGCCTGGATGACAGCACCTTTGTTTACACAGTTTACTCAATATTTAAAGCCCACTGTTGAGACTGACTGCTCAGAAAAAAAGATTCCTGCTCATGGACGTTGCACCTGGTCACCCAAGAGCTCTGATGGAGACGGACAGCGAGATTCGTGTTCTTCGTGCCTGCCCACACCACATCCATTCTGCAGCCTGTGGGCCACGGCGTGATTTTAACTTTCAAGCCCTCTTGTTTAAGAAATATAGGTTATAAGGCTATAGCTGCCATAGGTAGCAGTTCCTCTGATGGAAGTGGGCAGAGTAGACTGAAAACCTTCTGGAAAGGATTCACCATTCTAGGTGCCATCAAGAACATCTGTGATTCACGGGAAGAGATCAAACAATCAATATTAATGGGGGTTTGGAAGACGCTGATTCCTACTCTACAGAGGACTTTGAGGGGCTCAAGGCTCCAGTGGAGGCAGATGGGGGGGAACAGCAGGAGCTCGAGTCAGAAGCTGGGCCGGAACACGTGACTGAAGGGCGCACTCTCAGGATGAAACCTGAATGGACACGGAGTTGCTTCTTGTGGACGCGCAAAGACAGTGGTTCCCTGAGACGAGATCTACTCCTGGTGAAGATGCCGAAGACTGTCGAAATGACAACACAGGACTTAGAGTATTACATGAACTCAGTTGGTAAAGCAGCAGCAGGGTTTGAGGATTGAATCCAATTTTGAAAGAAGTTCTACTGAGGGTCAGATGCTATCAGAGCCCCATACCACAGAGAAACCATTTGTGAAAGGAAGAGTCGGCCAACCGATGTGGCACGCTTCACCGTTCTCTTATTTTAGGAAACTGCCACAGCCACTCCGACCTTTGGCAACCACCACCCCGATCGGTCAGTAGCCGTCCCCATCAGGTAAGACCCTCTACCAGGGGGGTGCCTGGGTGGCTCCGTTGGTTGGGCGTCCGACTCTGATTTCAATTCAGGTCACCATCTCACCATTCGTGGGACTGAGTCAGGTCTAGCAGTGCAGAGTCTGCTTGGGATTCTCTCTTGCTTCTCTCTCTGACTTGCCCCCCACCCCCCACCCCACTCTCTCTCAAAATAAACAAACTTTAAAAAAAAAAAAAGATCCTCTACCAGCAAGACAAGGACTTGCTGAAAGCTCAGATGATGGTTAGCATTTTTTAGTAATAACTTATTTTAAAATTAAGGTATGCATGTTGTTTTAGACATAATGCTATTGCATACTTAACAAAGTACAGTGTAGCATACACAGAAGTTTTATACGCACTGGGAAACCAACAAAATTCATTAGCCTTGCTTTCTTGCCGTTTTCTGGAACAGAACCTGCACTACCTCTGAGGTTCGCCTGCATCAGGCGCTGCCAACCCGACAGACAGAACGCACCACCAGCTCTAGGAGCCCACATGGGAATCTGGGACTCCTGTGTGGGCTGGGAGAGTTATGGGAGACCCCCGAGTCCCTCACACGTCACCAGGCTGCTGGGTGAGGTCAAGAGCTCTTAGGCCCAGCTCCTGGTCCTACTACATCTGGCGGTGTGCCAGAGTCCAGGGGGGCCTTTTTGGACACTCTCTCCCTCAAAATATTTCAATTCAGCCTAACAAAGACGGGTCCAGATACTTTCCAGTATTCTAATGGGAGTCTGGAAAATTAGGAGTTGCTTTCTGTGTATTTAATTTGCAGCCAACCTAACTTAGAACTGACTTTCCGTGGAGTCTCAAAGAGCTTGCTCTTTTGCAGAACCAAGTTGAGCTGGAAAACGAAGCAGGATGGGAGACAGGCTGTCATCGGTACAAGGAAGATCGTCTTCACGGGGGCCATCTGGGAAGGGAAGGCGCCACCTCGTGATGTGTCGAGCCATGAGGGAAGAGCCAGCCCTGGGCAGGGTGGCATCAGGTGGCACTGAGGAGCCCTCCACTATATTCTGACGGCAGCACCACCGTGTGCCACTCAGGCTTCCCAACTGGCTTTTTTTTTAAGTTTACTTATTTTGAGAGAAAGAGAGAGCTAGCAAGCAGGGGAGGGGCAAAGAGAAGGAGAGAAAGAAAGAATCCCAAGCAGGCTCTGAGCTGCCAGTGCAGAGCCCGACACGGGGCTCCAGCTCATGAACTGGGAGATGATGATCCGAGGTGACCCCAGAGTCAGACACTTAACTGACTGAGCCACTCGGGCCCCCAGCTGAGAATCCTCAGAGACTTAGATCTTGTTCATTCTCTCGTATTATGGGTCACAAATGACTGACTTTTGGTGCTATTTGCTGCAACAGTCAAAACATGTAGCTTACAGGGGCGCCTGGGTGGCTTAGTCGGTTAAGTGTCCAACTTTCGCTTAGGTCATGATCTCGCAGTTCGTGGGTTCGAGTCCCGCGTTGGGCTCTGTGCTGACTGCCAGCTCAGAGCCTGGAGCCTGTTTCAGTCTGTGACTCTCTCTGACCCTCCCCTGCTCACGCTCTCTCTCTCTCTCCTAGAAATAATAAAAAAAAAAAACCCACAAAAAAACAAAAACCAAAAAACATGCAGCTTACAAATGAATGGTTTTAAAAGCTCAAGCTTAAATTTGATTGAAACTCAACATTTGAAAGATGTTCCTTTCCTATCTCAAGTAGGACACATTAATAAGCAAAGCAGCTAATCTACAGTGACGGTAACTCAGACGAGGGAGTGCGGCAGGGACTACTATGCCAGAATCAGGAGGGACTTGAACGCCAGGTGTGAGTGGCAGTGGGAAGTACGAGGAGTTCTAGAACTTTCATTACTGACACAATCATTGCCAATGTGTTTAGAGGGCGGGCACACTGGACTCCCCGAGTGTTAAACCAAACTCCATCATCACCTTGGTCAACTAAACCGAAAGGCTATTCTGACAGGTAGAGAAATGGGTTTTTGACGACACAACAGCTTGTGTGAAAGGCAGTGAGAGGACTTGAGGGGCACTGACCCTGAGTAGCCTCCAAGTGCTCACTGCTGGCGAGCTACAACACACTCGGGGTCGGGGGCATGCTGACGGTACTTCGGCCGAGCCCGGACGCGGGGGTCGGGAGCCGGGGTCAGAGGCCGGCCCCGTGGCTCTGCCCATGCGCAGGAGACGGCGGGGGGGGGGAGGGAGCCGCTCTCCAGGAACCGCATCTCCGCCTCCTGCCAACCCTGAAGACAGCGGCCACTGATGCGCGTCTGGCGGGGTGCACACCCACAGCAGCCGGGGAAGAACAGTGGACGCGTGGGCAGGGCGGACGCGGCACAGGGATAAGACCCCGGGGGCTAAGTTCCTTGGCTTCCCGGCAGCACCCGGGCGGCCCCGAGCGGACCGAACGCCTACTCACCCAGTGTTTCCGGTCAACGTCTTCGTCCGCATCCCACTTCCGCGTTAGGAAAGGGTGTTTTTTGCTGATTATTTCTCCTTCAAAGAAGGTCGTGAGGGTTGGATACTCCTGTGGTCAAAACCCAAATACCAAAACATGTTGAACGGTAGTTTTAACCTTTCCCAAAGGAAAAATCAACCTTGCTTTTGAACTTCTACCTAGGATTTTGAAAAGACGGTCACCCTGGGTAAGCAACAACCTGGAGTTAGGCCCAGAGATTTGCCGATGGCTGTGGAGTCGACCTGGGTCGGAGATTTCCCACCAAGACTCTTGGGCGTTATGGACTTTGCCAGAACCCTTCCTTGACCTTACTGTTATGTACTGATCACTCGGGGAGAGAACCTGGGCAAGTAAATTCTGAGTATTCTAGGATACAAAGCAGATGGTAACTAGGTTGATTTTACTTTCCAAGGAAAACACCCGGAAGGCTCCACAATCACAGTACTCACAGCTAAGTCTCCTCACTTCACGCCCACTGGTTCCCAAACCAGCTCAGTCATTTGTCTCCTGTGCACAGTCTTCAGATTTCCAGGGGGTGGGTTTTTTGGGTTTTGTTTTGTTGTTGTTGTTTTGTTTTGTTTCTTTTTTGCAGAACACCTTGCTATGCTAGGGTAACATTTAATTTTATCATATGAATGAAGACAATTTATACTAGGGAGAACACATGTAAACCTTGTCTGCGATGGAAGATCACAACGTTAAAAATAACCATGGGGAAAAGGGAAGCTGTCACCCTGATTGGGTGCTTAGAATGCTCTCGTTAATTTTATTTGCTATTTGTTCATCTGCTAAGAAGGAGGCACCAAAGATTTTGAAAAACACTAATGGAAGAAAAAGTTAGCAATGTAAGAAGTCCACCATTTCTCTGCATTTGTAAAACCCAATTAACTGACCAACCAACCAACCAACCCTTCAGCCCAGCTGCCAGCCCCTGGTGCTTCTTGGGAGTGTGATACTAGTGGCCAGTGGCCCGGCAAACCACGATTACAGCCCTAATGTCCCTGGGACCACCCTACTTTCTTCTTCAGACACTATGGAAGCCCCTCTTTTTCTGCATCAAACATCTGCATGCATTTAAAATAAATCTGTTCCGGGGAGCCTGGGTGGCTCAGTCAGTTAAGTGACTGACTTTGGCTTAGGTCATGATCTGGCGGTTCGTGAGTTTGAGCCCCACAATGAGCTCACTGCTGTCAGCGTGGAGTCCGCTTTGGATCCTCTGTCTCACTTTCTCTTTCTCTCTCTCTCTGCCCTCCCTCCCCCCCCCCGCCCCTGTTAGTCCCCGGCTCATGCTCTCCCTCTCTCAAAAATAAGCATTAAAAAAATTTTTTTAATAAAACAAAATAAATCTGTTCTGATGGGTTTGCTACTTCTCTGGGCTTGGCCTGCCATGACGCAGCTGGGGATGTGGCTGACAGGCACCTACACGGGTTCAGCGGCTCCCAGCAAACAGCACGGCCACCAGAGCGGACTGAAGGGGCTTCACGACACACCACCAGGGCCGCCTGCTGTCTTCACAGTGAACTCTGAGATCTATAACACCCTCATGCCCCACCGAACCGCAACCCTTTACCCCAACACCGTGGCTGGGCTCCTTGTTCAGGTATTTATACATGCAGAGTGGAGAAATTAAAGAGGAGATTTCCTAAATGGAAACCTGGTTTTAATGGTATAAATAAATCATACTCGTCTGTTTTAGGAAGAACTACTAAGGGGGAAAGTTCTGTATCAGAACCTGACTTGAGATTTTAAATTAGTTCATCTTAATGTTGATTCTTTTTTGAGAGACAGAGAGAGACAAGCGCACCATCGGGGGAGGGGTGGAAAGGAGGAGACAGAGAATCTGAAACAGGCTCCAGGCTCTGAGCTATCAGCACTGAGCCCGACGCGGGGCTCGAATCCACGAATTGTGAGATTATGACCTGAACCGGAGTCGGACAACTAACCGACTAAGCCACTCTTGAGCAAGCCATGTCTTGAGATTGTAAATGAAAAGCTATACATATTGATTTTCTGAGATTTGAGCTTTAACATTTTTTTTAACTTCCACAAGAGAGCAAAGAAGAAAATGATAAAGGGCCCCTCTTACAATACGAAGAAAATACTTATGGTTCAAATGGAAAGTTTTCCAAGTGAGCGGATTCTGCACTGTCTTCTCTTTAAAAACGCTTCAGGTAGATCAGGGTGATTGAGGGTACCCCCAAACTCTGAGACCAAAAATAAAATAAATACTGCCTAATGAGTGAGAGTCAATATGTACAGAAGTCACCAAAAAAAAAAAAAAAAAGAATTACCTCTCAGGGCAGGACCAGAAAACTCAAGTACTTGACTATAGCCAAACTGGCGTAACTTATAAAACCAAAGGAAAAACTCTTCTCTGTGGGAAGGTCGTCAAAAAAAAAAAAAAAAAAAAGTCAGAGAGGAAGAGACATGGCCAGCAACCCCTGGCCCCCAAACCAGGCGTGGGCTTCCTACAGTAGGTCTAGCTGCTGTCGGGCATGTAAGCTGTCGAAACCCCTACCCTCATGGATTACAGGCCCACCAAAAACTCTCCACTTATGGGTCTGGCTTTCCATGTAGACCCCCTTCTGGGGGGATTAACACCCACTGGCCACTACGTCAGGGAGAACTTCTGAACACGTACCTCATTTTAGAAATGAGTAAACGAGCATTCTTGTTTATATACCAGCCCCGGGGAGGTGGAGCAGTGTGACCCATCTTCCCGGCGCAGAGCAAGTCTAGCGCAACCTCAGCAGAAGCTTTGAAACCTGTCCGGTGAGTGAGCAGACGGCCTGGCCGTGACCCTCCCGAGGCTGGGTTCCTAGGCCCTGTGCCTGCCGCTGGGCCTCCCTAGAAATGTCCCTTCATCCTGCTGGTGGCTGGCTCCGAACTGCAAAGAAAATGCTACCTGACGCCCATTCTTCATAATTCTGGGATTCCACTTCCAGGAGGCACATGAACTTTGTAAAAACACTGTGCTCGTTCGTGAAGGTGAGGCAGCTAAGAGACCAGTGACCTCCAACTTAATAGTTAATTTTCCACGTTGTGTACAAGAGGAAGACCATGGCTAAAACTCAACTATTTAAATGGTTTTATTAAAATAAATTACTTACTCGATATTCTAACAACTATAAATGTCAAAGCAAACAGACAGGAGCAGCTGTATTTTAGAACACAGGTATAAAGTCCTTCAGAGAATCTTCACCTTTTCTGGTACTTCAGCGATCGTGTCCAGTGACCATGTATTGGATTTAGAAGTTCAAAACTGAGTCAACAGTTGTACAACGCCATGACTATACTAAAAGCCAATGAACTACACGTTTTATTTTGTTATGTTTTGAAGTAGGCTCTGTGCCCACCGTGGGACTCGAACTCATGTCCCTGAGATCAAGAGTCGCATGTTCTTCTGACTGAGCCAGCAAGTTTGCCCCTGCGTTGTAAATGGGTGAACTGTACGGTATGTGAACTGTATGTCAGTAAAGCTACTAAAAAGGGGTTGTTAAGAGAGATGAAATTTGAGGAATCCTGAGGTCCTAGGAGCCTCAGAAACACAGCTGCCTTTCTCTAGTTCAATGCCACTTGAGGGCCACACCTCAGCCTACTGCTCAGCCCAGCGCAGACCAGTCTGGGGGACACGTGCTCGTGAGGCCGCTCGTGCGCAGGCGGGAAGGACCGGCCAGGTGGATGTCTCCTCATTCCTGCCATTAGCCTAAGTCCCCCCGAGCCGGCCCCAGCGACAGGCTGGGCTAGCATCTCCTTCTCAGGGAGCCTGGCTGCTCGTGACTCAGAGGTTTCCCCCACCTTGTTACGGTCATTTGCTCCTGATGGAAACTTCCCAGAAGTTCTGTACACGATTTGGGGATTTGTAATGCTTGACATTTCCATGCAGCTTCCTATGACCACAGTGGCTGTTCTTAGCATCAGTGCTAACATTCCTGGGGACAAATTTTGCTGGTTTGCTTATGAAGTGAAATGTCCTGTGCTCAGTGGATGCACCTGTCTCCCTATTGTGCGAGTTGAGTATATTCTATTCACTTTGCTTTCTACCAACTCAAATTCAAAGGCTGGAGGCCCTCATTTTACTCTCATTTTCTACCCCTACCTGACTGGGTAAGTTCCTAGAAGAGAGGAGTAGTTACCTTTTCACGCCAACAACAAACTTCATAAAAAAGTCTCAAACTTTCAATAGAGAAGCCACAGAACCAGATGGAATCAAAGAGATGGAGACAATGGTCTGGGCCTCAGTTAGCAGCCTCCTATTTGTGTCATATCATAGCCTCCCTCTTACTCTTACACTGTTTCCTCTGCGTTCTGATGAGCCCCCCGAGGACTAGGAGACGGAGGGGGTGTTTTTGACTCGATTTGATTTGAGTAGTTATTACCCAACTACAGTTGACACACACCACTACGTGGGTGTCAGATCTGCTGCGTAGCGACTCGACGTTATCACCTTGCGCTGCGCTCGCTACTACGGTAGCAGAGCAGGTATTTTTAATTCTCATTAAGGTCCTGGCACCAGTAGAGGGCAAAGCAAGGCGGTCCCTCCGACCTTGTCTATGGCTCCAGGGACCAATCGCAACACTGCTGGGCCACCGAGACAGTGAGGACTGGTCAGGCCAACAGGGCTCTGCTGCCAGGTCATGCTCAGGCCCTCGAGGAGGAGCGAGGTGCCCAGTCCCGTCCCTTCCTCCTTCTCCCTGTTTACTCACTAGCAGGAAAACAAAGGATGCTCTTGCTTCTTTGTATATTCCCAGGAGTTCTGAGATTTAAAAAGTTGGTTCAAGGGGCGCCTGGGTGGCTTAGTCGGTTAAGCGTCTGACTTTCACTTAGGTCATGAACTTGCGGTTCGTGGGTTCGGGCCCTGCGTCGGGCTCTGTGCTGACTGCCAGCTCGGAGCCTGGAGCCTGTTTCAGATTCTGTGACTCCCCTCTCTCTCTGACCCTCCCCTGCTCACGCTGTCTCTCTCTCTCTCTCTCTCTCTCTCTCTCCTAGAAATAAAAATTAAAAAAAAAAAAAAAAAAGTTGGTTCAAGGAAAGGAAAACCCCCTACATTTCCACAGCAGCTACTTCCGTTAGCTACTTCATTGCCCCAGTGAACCAAAAGGTGTAAAGAAGTCCAAAGGCCTCGGCTCTGGAAGGATTAATGCTTGCCTGAGAGACTTTTAAAAACTTGCGATGGCAGGTGAGGAGGTGGTAGCCATGTTCTCACCATGTATATTCTTGTTCCACAAAAGGATTAAAAATGAAATCAATACTGTTGGCAACGATACGACACATGTATACACTTCTACGCATATGTGACTCAGTGTACATGTGAAAACCACGTTCTTTGAGCTCGCTGTATACTAATGACACTCAGTAGGGCGCTTTCATCAGGCCTCAGAGTGGACACTGCCGGCCCTGCACACTCGGCGCGCCGAGCACACGGTCCCCCTTCTAGTCCCAGCTCATCTGAATGAGCGCTTACCTCAGTAAGGCCTTTAATCTTCAGGTAGCCACAAAGGTAAGAGTTCCCCGTGTCCACATGCTGCAAAGAAAGGACACACGGCCTCGTTACACATGCAGGAAGCACTGGGAGACGAGCTGGGGCTGCTGTGGAAACCCATGCGCCCGGCGGTCAGGGCCAGCTGGGCTGAGGGAGGCCCGGAGGCTGGCGGGCGCCTAGCACGGCCAGGCCTCACCTCCTTCTGAGACTGTTGTGAGCCCTCCACTACCCACGTGCCAGTTCAGAAGCAGCTACCTGATCCCAGGACCCTCTCAACCGCTTCAGCTGAGTATCTTGAGACCAAAGCACCATTCTGGAACAGGGAGCTCGCTCGACACAGGTCTCCCGCTGGTCTCCAAAATATCTTCCTCGCCCGTATTTACACTCAGCACAGTCCCGCATTATTTCTTTATGAAACGGGGAGCATATTACGGAAACGGAAGGCATCTTACTCCTCTGGCAAAAATTTCACTTGTGAACCAGGACGCTGACCCCAGACTGGAATGTACTGTGAGGGCCCACTCTGCCCCATTTCATGTACGAATGCTTGTATCTCTCGATGAAGAGTTAGGGGCCTAAAGTAAACAACGGTGACACGCATAGTAGGTTGTGAGGCGCAGTGTGCACCAATCGCGGATTGCTGAGACATGGCCGGCTACCTACCCAACAACCAATTTCCTACTTTCCCATGCTGGCAGGGCCCAGATCCTGTTCGGGCACCTAACCTACCCCCACAAGACCTGGTCAGCCCTGCCGGGTGCAAGGCTAACCCGTGCCCCTGGGCCCTTGTGAGTCATCGTTCAGGGGTGAGTGACCCAGTTCTGACCAATCAGACATGTGTGTAAATCTCCTGGGTGCTGCTGGGAAAGACCCAGGCTTCTGAAGAGACTCTCTTTCTTCCCCTGGCGGTGGCATATCTGCAAGCAGTGCCCAGGCCCAGGGCAGCCACGTAGAGACCGCGAGGGGAAACGGGCCGGGAAATGCCAAGGATGGCAGCACAGAAACACAGAAGGAAGTGGCCACCGCATGACCCAGTCTGGAGCCAAGCCACCTCCAGGCTTCTTGTAACCTGAGATGACAGGTTCACTCCTTCTTTTAACTGTTCCGAAAAGGGCACAGTTACCTGCAGCTGAGTGCACCCTGACTGAGCCACTTCACCCAAATCCGTACCCACTGACCCTCAAAAGGCAGATTTTCGGAGTTCACACTCGTGGGGCTCACAGATAAAGTACACGCCCCGAACTGAAGCAAGACAAAGTAGCCTGGCGCCGCGGCACATTGAGATTTTCATGTTAAGTGAGGTCTCATTTTAAGCAACTTGGAGAGTTTTGTGGCATTTTTTTAGGTCTGGGGATGTAACCACTTCCAACTACACCAGAAATCAGACACTGAGGCAATCCTTAAAAACTGTAATGAATGCAGTCAGCCAGATGAGGTCAGCACCAAAGCAAATGGGCTTCGATGGGGCTAGAACGCTCCCACAGTTTGGTGCTGGTGACAAAGGTATCCCACGTGAAAGCCGCCCAAGCATTTAAAATATCCTCATGTCCAAAGTGGCTGATCTGTGCTAACGCAGCTCAGCAGAGAACTTTCATCAAGAGACACACGGCTCTAACCTGAGGCCTTGAATTTCATGTATGCAATTCTCACTGAATTCAATAGAGTTTGGGGCTCCACAGCTGCTGGAAAGGGTATCAGGTGACTGGGATACCTGCTAATAAGATTAAAAATTGAACTGTAAATTGGCTAACATTTTGCATGGATTATCACGTGCTTGAGGATCAGAAATGCAGTCTGGCCTCTGTTCAACCATGTGTCTCTCCCAATCTGCCCAAATTGATCTTGGTGATAGTGGGTGAGCTCTGATACACCACGACACGACATGGAGAACTTTAACCAAATGACAGACCAGCATCTCCATGAGAAAGAGGACAAGGCAAATGTTTAGCAAGAGAATCTGACAGCACAGCCGTGTCCAACAGCTGCTCTTTTTAATATGCTTTCATGGTGACCCTGGCCTTCAATTTACTCTCCGCTCTCGGATGGCAGAGGAGAAACAGAGTGGTCACAGTAACAGCAGCAACAGCAAAATCCCGGCCAGAATCTCGCAAGGTTTGGGGGAGCTCTTTAAACTGGAGCTTCAAGAAAAGAAAGTGCTCCAAAACGCACAGGAAAAGATGTGCAACATCATTAGCCAGGAAGGAGATTCCAGTCGAAACCACAACGAGATAACCGCTCCATACCCGCTAGCATGACTACCATCTCAAAAATGCCAAGCTGTGGAGAGACTCGAACCCTCATTGCCTGGTGGTGGGAATGCAAAATGATGCTGGCACTCTGGACCTCGGTCTGGCAGTTCCTTGACATGTTAGACATAGAGTTACCATAGAAGCCCACATTCCACTCCTAGGTTGCTACCCGGGAGAAATGAGGACGTGCCTACATAAAAACTTGGTCCAGGGGCGCCTGGGTAGCTCAGTAGGTTGGGCATCCGACTTTGGCTCAGGTCATGATCTCACGGTTCGTGGGTTCGAGCCCTGCATCGGGCTCTGTGCTAGCAGCTGGCTCAGAGCCTGGAGCCTGCTTCGGATTCTGCGTTTCCCTCTCTCTCTGGCCCTCCCCTGCTCATGCTCTCTCTCTCTCTCTCTCTCTCTCTCTCAGAAATAAAAAAAACATTAATAAAAATATACTTTAAAAAAACCCCAAAAACAAAAACAAAAAAACCCCTCGGTCCATGAATGTTCACAGCGTCGTTACTCACAAGAGCCAAAAAGGAGAAACAACCCAACTATCCATCAAGGATGCTCTAAGGACAAACAAAATGCTATATGTCCGTACAATGGATTATTACACAACAATAAAAAATAATAAAGCACTAACACGTGTTATGACACAGGTGAACCCAGGAAACATTAGGCTTGGTGAAAGCAGCTAGACACAAAAGGTCATATAGTATATGACTCCATTTAATATGAAGTGGCCAGAATAAGCAGATCTTCAGGAAAATAAAATTAGTGGTTGCCTAGAGTTGGAAAGGGGTGATGGCTAAGGGGTGGGGTTTCTTTTGGGGGTGATGGAAGGGTTGTAAAATTAGATTGCACCAATGCTTACCCAAGTCTGTGACTCTGCTAAAAACTACTGAACTTGTACACCTTAAATTGGATAGATTCTATGGTGTGTGAATTATACCTCGACGAAGCTGTTACCAAAAAGAAAGAAAGAAGGAAGGAGGCTCAGGTATGAAAGGCAGAAGTAGTCGAAGGCTGAGTCGAAGAAATGAGGCCCAGCTGTAAAACCAGGTGATGGAGCAATTCACATGCTGCTGACTGTCTCAATGACGGACAAACAGCTCACCCGTCCAGAAGCAGGGCAGCATTCCTGGGCATGACCACCGCTCCCGCCATCAGACGTCCTACTGGGGGCTGAAGGCTGAAACCAGCAGCCAGGTTTCCACTCTGGGGGACCTGAGACCACATCATGTACCAACTCAATCAGCACATACAGCGGTTCACGGGGAAATCGGCACCTGACAAGACTTCAGAATCAACACACTCATGACAGAAGGGAAAAGCTGCTGAAGGAGCCAAAGACAACTTCTTTTTGACACTTAGCTCCCCTGCCAAGTTACCCCCTACCACCTCGGAAAGCATCACATTAAACAACGGGCGCAAAGTCAAGAGCATTCCAAACACGACCCACAACCAAGGAGCTCACTTCCAGAATTTTATGATTTGTTGCAGGGGCAAAAAAAAAAAAAAAGGCAAGCCTTTACCTTCATACTAAATTGTCACATTTTAAGCGAAAGGGAAGAGGGACCACCACTGTGTCAGGGCTATAATTATGAAGAACGAACGACTCAGTCACAACAGTTTTCCAGTTATAATAAATACCATGGCTCATGACAGCCCTTTAAGTTCACGGACCAAAGGTACGATTAACATGAAGATGCAGTTTTCCCCAACCGACAAAAGAGGAAACTGCTGACTCCCCCAAAACAGTAAGAAATAAGAGGCTAATGGTGCCCTGCTGTTAGCAAAAAGAAAATGCTATCCCCACTAACTTTGGGGTGGGAGACCAACTTGCTCAGAGGAGAGGCTGTTTAAAGATTTAACATTTTTAAAGAGCCAAGGGCACGTAAGGAAAAGACGCGGCTTACATTCTGTCCTCGCACAAGGGAGCAGTAAGGTGGCACACGAGGTCCTCAGAGCTTTTGCGAGGCCTTCAAGGGGACAGATGTTTGGAGGCGCTTTGGGGGAACAGCCTAGGAGGTGGGGCGTCAGGCTAAGGAATCAAGGGGGCAAAGCGGGGAGGACAGCGGGCCCGGAGGCAGTCAAGGGTAGCCATGGAGGAAGAGTTTTGTAGGGAAGGGAGAGAAAAAGGAGTACTAAGCACTGTTGATTTCCTCTAGCTGGGAAAAAATATCAAGTGTGTTACTATTTGCCTGAGAGGGGTGAGGTGCGGAAAAGGGCCAGAGTAGGTAAAGCTGAGCTCCGCAAGCTATCAGGGGCTGGCAGCAGGTACTCAGAAATTCAGGTCAAACGGGGGGGAGGTAGAGAGACAGCAAGGAAATACCGTGTGAGAGATAATGCTGGGTGAGTTCGATTTCCCAGCACATGGGTATCAGACGCTGGGAGGAAGACCTGGCTGTGTAGATAAAAGTTAAGAACATAGAAAGAGGGTCCCCCGGAGCCAAGGAGAAGGAAAATGAAGGTATGGGTTGGGGAGGTACCGGGACACAGGTCAGGGAGAATGGGAGGGGACTGCAGGTGGCCAGAGAACGGAGGTAGGTACTTTGAGAGGAAGCAGAGGCTGGGTGTCTGGGCCAGTTAGAGAGGGGGGGTCTGGGGGGGGGGAAGGGGGCAGGAGGCAAAATCCTAACAGACCGGGAGGAGCTCCACCCAGCATCACTCAGGGTGTGAGAGCCTGGTCTTGAGGGGGTGCCAGAGGCAAGGTATCAGTTGTGGGTTGGGGGTTCTCAGGCTCGGGGGCTAAGGTAGGGAGAGTGCTCCCAGGTCTGACGGGGCACTAGGCTCTCCCAAGGAAGAAATCCCTGGAGGAGGAGGGCCCCAAGGTTTCAGGATCCCTGGAACTGAGGAAAGGGGAGGGGAGGAGGACTGTCTCAAGTCTGGGATAATCTGACACGGGCCCAGCCATAGGTGGGGTCCCCAGGCAGGAGAAACCAATGGAGAGTTCTTCAGGTTCTGGGAGGGACTGGAGGGAGAGCTGATCTTGGGGCGACAGGTCCTGGGGAGGAAGGACCCAGGTCACAGGGTGGCCAGTCACAGGGGGCTTCCGGATCCCAGGCAGGCCGGTCACGGGCTTCGAGTCTGGGAGAGTGTTCAGGGTCCGCCAGGAGCTGCCCACGACAGGCTCCCGTGTGAGGGGCAGGTCAGGGTAGGGGCTTGGAGAGTGTGAGACACCAGCTGGGTAGGTCCCGGGGGTGAAGCGCCTGGTGCAGGAGGCCCGGCGGCGAGGGCCTGGTCCGCGGCTGCGGGCTCGAGGAGCCGGGGCGGGCACGGCCCGTGAGCGCCGCGAGGAGGCCCTCGGGCCCTGGCCCGACCCGGCCCGGCGCTCACCTGCAGCACCACCTCTACGTCGTACGAGTTCCCCTTGCTCTTCTGGTGGCCGCGGAACTTGGAGCCGCTGTAGAGCAGACTGGTGGCCACGCCGGGCTGCTGGGTGTTGATGGGCGGCGGCGGGATGAGCGAGGCCGCGGAGGCGGCCGAGGCACCGGCCGGCGGGGGACACTCGGTGCGGACCGGCATCGCGGGGTCCCCCGGAGCCAGGGTTGGGGGCAGGGGGAGAGGAACCGCCGCCGCCGCGCGGGAGCCGAGGGGGGTGGCAGGGAGGGAGGGGCCGGGGCGCGCACGCGCAGGGTGGGGGCGGAGGGGGGACCACCCGCCCGCTGCCTGCGGACCAAGCGCTCCGGCTGCCACCGGGACCCCGGGACCTGCGAGCAGGGCCTCCCTGTCCTGAGCTGAGTCCCCCTCCCCACTTGCCCTCGCACACACACCACCCTTCCGATTGGCTCGGGCGCGCCCGGGGGGCGGGAACAGGCTCACGCGGCGCTTCCACCCATTGGCGGGCGGAGAAAACACGTGGCGGGGTGCGCGAGCGGCCCTCTGGGACTTGTAGTTTTCATCCCGAGGCGCGGCGTGGAGGGGGCGGGACGAGGTGCGTTTGTGATGCTGATTGACTGGGGGTGTGCGCAGGAGGCGCGCAGGAGCGACGGCGCGCCGCTGGTGTCATGCGGAAGATGGCGGCGTCCAGGGGAGGCTGAGGGCTCTGGGGAGTGGTGAGAGGTTTCCGTACAGCCAAAGCGTGCGGCTTGGGGATCCCTTCACTCTGCTTCCTGCTCTCAGGATTCGCGCGGGTAGTCCTCCCAGGGTCTCGGGCGCGATGTGGAGGAGCTGCCTCCGGCTGCGGGACGCGGGGCACCGCCTCCTGAACCAGCCTCGGGGTGCCCTCACCGCTTCCGTGGGGCCGGTGCCAACCCCCCTGTCCCCTGCCCGGGCCTACGCCCCCCCAACAGGTGAGGGAGACCAGAACGTACTCTTTTGGCCGGGGCTCGAGCCGGGCTAAGGTGGGCTGAGGGGTTCGGCTGTGCAGGTGGGGTAACCGAGGCAGGGCGCAGGCTCATGAAGTTACGTAGTTCTATCGGGTCCTGCTACAGATCGGGGTGGGGGGCGGGGGGAACAGAAGCCCGGGCAAGGGCAGACCACCCGAGGGCACACAGCGCGTCCTTCCTGGAGACAGTAATTGCCATTTGGCACGTGCAGCTTTTCTCAGCGCTTATGGTTTTCCTTTCCAGTAAGGAAAGCAGATGGCATTCTCGTTTTCAGACAGGGAAATTCGGGTTCTGAATCAGGACTACGCCAAGGTCACAGAGCAGACCCTATGAGAAGTTTGTTGAGGGCAAAGATCGGCCTGTTTTCTGTGTCCCCATGGTTAGGCACAGAAGGACCCTGGAACCGGGCATTCGGTCGGCATTCAAGTCTTCCATCCCGGCCAGTTTCTCTGCAGGTTTCCTGGCCCTCCCTCCCACTGCCCTACCACAATGCCTGCCATTTCTGCCAAGGAGTTGACCCTAGTGCCTCCTTTTTCTAATTCTGACTGATAACGCCTAGAAGGAGATAGTGGCTCGTTTCACTGCTTCTGGGGCCAGGTTTTAGGGAAAGAGTGGGAGTGACTCCTTTAAATGAGTGAAAAGTAGTAACACTCTTTTCATTCAGCTAGTTTTTCTGTGCTGAGAGCTGGAGGCAGTAGCCGTCAAGGCAGACTTGGTCTCCCTCTAATGATGTTCACTGTCAAGTGCAGTTTATAATAGTCTGATTAAACAATAGTGTGCAGCGTCTTGTGATAAGGGAAATACAAAGAAGCTAGGGGAACATAAAGAAGCACCTACTTCCACCTTGGGGGTTTTGAGGGTCTAGAAAGGGTCTTGGATGAAAGTACAGTTCAACTGAGTCTTGACAGATTACGAGTAGGAGTTCAGTGAAGAGGAGGAGGAAGAGCGTTGGTTGCCCAGACAAGTTCAGAGATGACAGCAGAGTGTAAATCTGGAACTCTAAGGCAGTTTAGCATTGTGGCGGAAGTTCAGATCTGGGGTTTAATGCTGGCCGAACCTCTGAGGTCCTGTGTGATCTTGGGCATGAGACTGCTTCCTTTGGGCCTCGTTTTCCTCTGTGAGTTGAAGGACTAGGTTGGCTCTGAGGGTCCTTATGTTAAGTTTCGTAATTTTATACAAGTGGGGGAGAGAGTTGGATGCAGCAAAGAGCTGGGCCTTCACCTGTCAGGGTCCAAGTTGAAGGGCCTGGACGTGGGCCATGAAGAGCCAGTAAAGACGGAAGGGCATCTGTGATACTGTGAGTTATAAGGAGAAATATTCAGTTGACCCTTGAACAACACACGGGTTAGGGGCACCAGCACAACCCCACCATCAAAAATTCATATATAATTCTTGACTCCCCCAAAAGTGAATGACTAATAACCTACTGTTGACCAGAAGCCTTAAGCTAGAACATAAACAGTAGATGAGCACCCATTTTGTGTGTTGTATGCATAATATTCGGTATTCTTAAAATAAAGTAAGCTAGATAGAAAGATGTTATTAGAAAATTATAATAGAATCACAAGGAAGAAAAAACAACCTGTACAGTACTGTACTGTTAAAAAAAAAATCTAGGTATAAGTGGATTTGCGCAGTCCAAACCCATGTTGTTCAAGGATCGACTATATATTTGGTCTTCCTCAAGTTCCTGGCACGCATCTCTTAAAAGCCTTGTAACTACTAAGTAGTAAGAGCTACGGAAGAAGCTCTTGTTATAACATTTGGTCTCTGGTCCTAAAATAGCCTCAGATACAAATCGAAAGGAGTGTCTTATTCATAAGCCCCTTTCAACCACACCTGAGGTTATGTTAATGAGGTGGCTTTTGGAAAGCACCTGAGGATGGGGGCTGGTTGCCTGGGGAACCGACCACAAGAATAGTTTCTCGTACTTTCAGTTCCACCCCCTGACCTCCAGGGAGGGGAGAAGGGCGGGAGACTGATTAGATCACTAATGGCCTGTGATTTAATCAATCGTGCCTATGTAATGAAGCCTCCATAAAATCCCTGAACTGAGGGATTCAGGGAGCTTCAGGTTTGGTTGCTGGAAGAGTAGCATGCCCAGAGGAGGCATGGAAGCCTATCACCTTCCTCCCCCCCACCCCCACCTTGCCCTGTGTATCTCTTCATGTGGCTGTTCCTGAGTTGTATCCTTTTATAATAAGCTAGTAATCTAGTAAGTAAAATCTTTTTTCTGAGCGCTATGAGCTACTCTGGCAAATCCATCAAATCTGAGGAGGGGTCCTGGGAACCTCTGATGTATAGCCAGTCAGTCAGAAGCATAGGAGACAATCTGGGCTTGCATTTGGCATCTGAAGGGGGGCGGGGGGCTGATGCAGTCTTGTAGGACTGAGCCCTCACCTTGTGGGATCCGATGCAATCTCCAGGCAGATGGTGTCAGAATTTAGCTGAATTGTAGGATACCCACTGGTGTCACAGAGTAGATGGGTGGCACATTTGGAGTACAGAGTGTCTGTGTGAACGTGTAAAGGAAAACGAGAGTTTCCTTTGCAATATCCCAGGAAGATAACGACACAAGCAAAGGGGACACATTCAGGAGTTCACTTAAACTTGCACCGGCAGAGGGTTAATTTAGATTAGTGGATGCCACTTCCCACTATGATGGCACACGATCTCCCATCCCTGTTTCCTTTCTTCTGCACACTTTACTAGTTTAGGCTCTTGGAAGTATCTGGCTCGTGCGTGGTAGGTAGTCAAACATGAAAGAGAATAGGAATGAAAGAATGAACCCAGTGGGAGGGCGGTACCTGAAACCAGGCCAATGAGACATCACCAGTTTGAGATTCTGTGAGTCTCTGGGATGGTGGAATGCTAAACCCAGGCAGAAGCCATCTCCATGCAGACTTGGCTGGCAAGCCGATTGAACGTGGCTCCTTCAGAATGGCAGTGCCACTGAAGGGTTACAGGGGAGGAGGGGTTTGGGAAAGGCTCCCTGGGGTGTTGGAGGAGATTTCGCAGCAAGGAGACCTGTGTGAGGGTTAGGGGGTGGTCCAGCTCTGTACCGGACGGGGAAGGTGTTCTGGAGAGGCTGTTTGTCTGGCTGAGTGCAGTGCCCAGCGAAGTCGAGGCTCTCCTCTGTTTACGAATTGTCACCTGGACAAGTCATTTAGCTTCTCAGAACCTCTACCCCCTCGAGGCATTACTTGCCCTGTTTTCATAGAGTGGCTTTGTTGGGTTGAGGGAGATTCTGTAGACAGAGCCCAGCCTGGCACCTGTTTTTGTAAATAAAGTTTTATTGGAGCACAGCCATGCACATTCATTTTCATATAATCGACAGCCACTTTCACTGCAGAGCTGACTAGTTGCAACAGAGATCATATGGCTCGCCAAGCCTAAAATATTTACTCTGGCCCTTTATGGGAAAAGTTGGCCAACCCTCCTCCTCAGGATGCTAGAGCAATTGGGAAAAAAACCACATGTTTAGCGAGTTAGCTCATTTACATTAATGACTATGGCACATGTATTTGCCCCCAAAGAATTTTTATTTAACTTTTTCTAAAGTTTATTTATTTGGGGGGAGGGGCGTGCAGAGAAGGAGAGAGAGAGAGAACCCAAGCAGGCTCCGTGCTGCCAGTGCAGAGCCCAATGTGGGGCTCAATCCTACGAACTGTGAGATCATGACCTGAGTCGAAATCAAGAGCCAGATGTCCACCCGACTAAGCCCAGGTGCCCCCACTCTGAAGAAATTTTTTAACAGCCTTATTGAGACACAATTCACTTATAATTCACTCATTTAGAATGTAGAATGCAGTGATTTCTAGTATTCTCAGAGCTGTACAACCATCACCCTTTTCTAGAACATTTTTATCACCCCCACAAGACATAACTACCATTCTATTTCCTGTCTCTGTAGATTTCCCTAGTTTGGAGATTTCGTAAATGGAATGTAGTCTTTTTGGGCAGGCTCTTATTTAGACTGCTTTCAAGGTTTATCCAAGTTGTAACATGGATCAGTACCCCATTGTTTTTCATAGCTGAATAATATCCACTTGTATGGCTGTATCACATCTTATTTATGGCCATATCACATTTATCCATCCATCTACTGATGAACATTTGGGTTGTTAACATCGTTTGGCTATTCTGAATGCTGCTATAAACATTTGTGTACAAGTTTGTGTGTGTGTGTGTGTGTACATGAGTTTTGTTTGTTTTAAACTTTTTTTTTAAAATATTTTTATTTACTTCTAGGAGAGAGAGAGAGAGAGAGCGCGCGCGTGAGCAGGGGAGGCTCAGAGAGAGAGGGAGATACAGACTCTGAAACAGGCTCTGGCAGTCAGCACAGAGCCCGACGCGGGGCTCGAACCCACGAACCGCGAGATTATGACCTAAGCGAAAGTCGGACGCTTAACCGACTAAGCCACCCAGGCGCCCCTGTTTTAAACTTTTTTAATGTTTATTTTTCTTTGAGAGGTCATGAGCAGGGGAGGGGTAGAGAGAGAGGGAGACATGGAATCTGAAGCAAGCTCCAGGCTCTGAGCTGTCTGCACAGAGCCTGACGCGGGGCTTGAACTCACAAACCAGGAGATCATGACCTGAGCTGAAGTCGGACGCTCAACCGACTGAGCCACCCAGGCACCCCATGTACATGAGTTTTTATGTGGGTGTATGTTTCCATTTCTCACAGACACATATCTGAGAGTAGAATTGCTGGTCAACTGGTAACTTGACTTTGAGGAACTACCACACTTTTCCAAGGTGGCTACACCAGCTTATATTTCCACCAGCTCTGCTGCATGAAGGTCCCAATTTGTCCACATCCTTGTCAACACTTGTTATTACCGGTTTTTAATTGTAGCCATCCTACTGGGTGCAAAGCGGTTTCTTCTGGTTTTGTTTTGCATTTTCCTGATGGTGATGAAGTCCAGCATCTTTTCATGTGCTAATCATGTACATTTTCTTTGGTGGAGAGATGTCTATTCATTTCTTCTGACCATTTTGTAGTTGGGTTGTCTTTTTATTTTTCAGCTGTAAGAGTTCTTAAATACCTGGTCTGAAGAATTTTGATACTCGAAAATGGTTGGAGCGCCCTAAGATTATGGATGGAGTCATGCGTGAAGTCAGAATCTAGCTTTAAGGCGTAAGGCCCACCAGATGGCGCTGTTGAAAAAGATAAAGGGTGTTGAGTCGGCCCTGAGAGGGCACCTCCTCTGTTCTGGGTGCACTGTGGGAGTTGTAGTTCTGAAGCTTTGAGTCTTTCCTAAGCAAAGGCCTGGCAAAAATTGAGGCTGGTAGAAAGATTGCTCACTGGTCTGTAAAGCCTGGGACAGGAAGAAGAGTGTAGGGGAAGTGACACAGAATACAACCTGTTTCTTTTTTGTTTTAAGTTTATTTTGAGAGGGAGAGCACATGCATGTTGGGGAGGAGCAGAGAGGGAAAATCCCAAGCAAGCTCAGTACCGTCAGCGCATAGCCCGACACGGAGTTCAAACCCATCATGACCTGAGCTGAAATCAAGAACTGGGCACTTAACCAACTGAGCCCCTACAGCCTGTTCCTTTGTATGGATTGAAACGACCTCATAGGAACAGGACCTGATGGTCATGAATTTCCAATTCACTCATCACATGAGCAGGTTTTTAAAGTTCTTCTCTGCTTCTCTGCTTATGTAGCCTATTTTCTTGTGGCTAGCTTTTAAAATTCAATACTTTTCCACATACCTGTATCTTTGTATCTACATAGTCCACATGTAAAAGGCACTGACTGTGTTTTGCCGCCAAAACAGATGTTCTGTAAAGAGAGTGATTCATGCTTAGAATGGACCCAAGTACTGTGTGATCCTACAAGGCTTAGGTGTTGATTTCATCTTTAAAGATGACGTCCCTGTTGCTGATGGCTAGTCCTGTGTTCACTGAGAATATGCGTGCTTCAGAGGTTCCCGGTCTCACGATTTATTTTATGTGACCTTTGAGGGTCCAGGTGAAGAGCCTCCGTCTTTTGACATTGTTGGGGGCATGGATTCCACCAAATGAGTTTTCCAGATCCTGGCCTGTTTGCCTGTGTGAACCTCTAACTTGGCTCCCTCTGCCTCTGTATCGTGACCTGCCCACCCCCACCCCCACCCCCCATTCTGGCCCTCACCACCCTCTCTGGGCATCTAAAACCACCCTCTGCAGGATGGCGATGTTCTTGTCCTTCCCGCCACTTTTTTAGTTCTCCAAAGTCTCATGCTCTCATGAGGCTGAAGACCTTCCTGAAAGCAGTTTCTTCTGCAGGATACTCCTTCCACACCCGCCCCCTCCAGAAGAAGAATCCACAAGTGCAAGTTGGCTGACTTCTGCCTCTCTCTCAGGTCTCAGATGTAATCTGACTGCCTGGAGGTCTTCCTTTAGCCCACGATGAGATGAGATTAGGCTCTCCTGGGGTGTGTGTGTGTGTGTGTGTGTGTGTGTGTGCCTGGAGGTCTTCCTTTAGCCCACGATGAGATGAGATTAGGCTCTCCTGGGTGTGTGTGTGTGTGTGTGTGTGTGTGTGTGTGTGTGTGTGTGTATTTCCATTGTCCCTTGTACTTTGGCCTTCAAAATCACTTTACTGCGTGGCTGGTTTCAGGTTCGGCTTCCCAGTAGACAGGAAGTGCCTTGAGGGCAGGAGTGAGCTTTGATTCTGATCCCCAGGACTTATTCCCCTTCTTGAAGCAGGATTGCTACTCACTGGAAGTTTGTTCTAAGCCTGAAGTGTGCCCCTTCGTGTGTCTGCTGCGTTCAGGAGAGCACGTGATCAAAACTGGCTGCACGTGGGCCTGCTCTGCCCTGAGGCCTGGCAGCCTCTGTGTCCCTTTCACCCAGGGCAGTCGTCTCTTTCTGCAGGGCTTATTGCTGTTTTGAGCAATTTGGGTTGACCCTTCCTTGCCCTTCTATCCTTCCCATTCTCTTCCAGTTCTCTGAATCAGGTACAGAGGGGGACTGGCCAGGACAGAGGAACCAAAGCCTGACCAGCAAAGCAGGTTAAAAAAAACTTCCCTCGTGGGAAACCTCACTGTCGTGCCCGCTTTGGAAGGTTCCGCTTGTGCTGTCAGTTTCGGCCCCCAGCCCACGTCTCTTGGGCCCACTTCCCGGGGCTGTGTCGAGCTGTGTCGCGCTGTGTGCTAGAATCCTCTCCGCTGGCGCTTCCTGCTGATGGGGACAGATCTTCCCCCACTGATGATGACTCAGCTTTCAGATCTCTTCCCACTCCCTGCCTGGCCTGGCATGAGACATGTTGCCAGGCTCAGGCATTGGAGAACATACTGGATGTGGTCCGGGTGCCTCCAGATTCGTGTCATCTGCTACCCGAACGTGACCGGATGGCATGTCAAGTAGGGGCATTTGAAAGCACCAGGATGGTGCAAGCTTTGTGTCTTGGAGTCAAATGTATGAGAGAATCACTGTTATCAGTGCAGGTAAAAGTGGCATCTCGTGCTGTAATAATGCAGGAGCATCTAGGTGGCCAGATCCTGCCACTTTATTTATTTTTCAAGTATTCAGACTCCATGAAGACGGGTTTTTGTCATTTTTATTCATGGTTTTATCCCACGTGCCTAGAACAGTATCCGGCACATGGTAGGCATACACATTTTGGGAGTCGGAAACCTGTTTGGACCTTAGCTTAGTCAAGGCGTGACTGTGGGCATGCAATTCAGGGCCCTGTTTGTGGAAGCATCAATGATAGAACACGAAATTGGAGGAAACCTGACAGGTCGTGGAAAACCTGAAAATACCACGTTTGGAGGAAGACCAGATACCCTCCCGCCATTACCCCTCCCCCCCATGCACAAACGAAGCAGTCCTGATTTCCAGTCTATTTGAATTAATTTTAACTTCAGTTTGGTTTGCTTTTTTTTTTTTTTTTAAAGCACTAAAAGAAGTTAAAAAGCATTAAAAACTAATGAGTTCCCTCCTCCTCATGCTGCATCGGTTGTTTCCAACAAATAACTTCACTAGTGGACTCTGAAGGCGTTTAGCACCCAGTGAATACGTGACAGCAGGAACGAATGAATGAATCAGGGTTTTGTGCTAACAAAGGTTAAGACTGCATTATGGTTTCTAGCTCCCAAAATGTGACCTGCTTCTTCTTTACTAGTCGAAGGAATCTGTATAATTCCCTATGAGGCCCTCTTGGTTTTTAAGCCCTCCAAGTAGAAGAGGGGGAATTTGTTTACCTTTTCGTACCAGATTTTATTCAAGTTATTTTCACATGTCCCAGGACACGGTTTCCTCTCCCCGCCCCCTTTTTAACTTTATTCTGAGAGACAGAGAGAGTGTGAGCAAGGGAGGGGCAGAGAATCCAGAGCAGGCTCTGTGCTGTCAGTGCAGAACCCAGTGTGGGGCTCGAACTCCCGAAACAGATCATGACCTGAACCAAAGTCGAGAGTCAGATGCTTAACTGACTGAGCTACCCAGGGGCCCCTGTTTCCCTTTTCTTAAAGGAAATGCTTGGAGGAACGCCTGGGTGGCTCAGTCGGTTAAGCGTCCAACTTCGGCTCAGGACATGATCTCGCAGTTCATGGGTTCAAGCTCCACGTCAGGCTCTGTGCTGACAGCTCAGAGCCTGGAGCCTGCTTCAGATGTGTGTGTGTGTGTGTGTGTGTGTGTGTGTGTGTGTGTGTGTGTGTGTCTCTCTCTCCCTCTCCCCCCCCCCCGCCTCCACTCACAGTCTTGTCTCTCTCTCTCAAAAATGAATAAACATTAAAATTTTTTTTTGAAAAAGGAAATGCTTGGAGTTCCTGTTGAATACACAGGCAAGCTGGTTAATTAGGTTAATTAATTGGATGGAGAGGATGAGAAATGCTCCTGGGATCTCCCCTTACTGCGTGTGCACCACACATGTGCACCTGCACGTCTACACTGGCTTTCCTCTCTTGCCTACTTAGAGGCATCAGACTCTCACCCAGAATGGATCTCTGGCTTTATCGCACTCAGATCCGATCTTTGGACGGAAGCACCAGTGCTGGAGTGGGGGCAGTGCCGGCGAGGGTGATGTGGTGGGGAGCATGCTTAGAAGTTGAAGCATAAGGTGCTGGAAGAATTTGTCACGTCAGACAGCTGCAGCTTCGATGCTTTGTGATCAGACTGTTCCCAGGGTGGGGGGCTGGCGGGGGCACAGCCAGTGTCCCGTGCCTCCCTCATCCCTGGAGAGTGAATGCCCTCCTCCCTCCAACTTTAATCAGAAGCCGTTGGTTATGCCGTGTAGAGTAGGGCAGACCTTGAATAGTGATATGAAAATCAAGCCAATCAATCAGCATGAGCAGTAATGACACAAGCTGGTCTTGTCACTTCCCGAGCTGTCTCGACGTTATTTTAAACTGCCTTTTTGAAAAATCTTTTTTTACAGAAAGGAAGAGGTTTTATCAGAATGTCAGCATCACACAGGGTGAAGGTGAGTGTCTGAAGTTTTGACTGCCTCTCTCTCTTTTTTTTTTCCCTGTGAATGGGTAGAAACATTTTTCATCTCTAGCTGGTTGCAGCAGTTAGATTACCCTTCGCGCTTTTGTCAGGTAGGTTTCTATGAGCCCTATGTGAAGGGACTCAGAGCTGTCTTTGTCTGCACCAATTCAAGTAGCTAAATATAGGAATGGTCACTCGATCTCACTTAACAATCCCTGAGAGGTTTTCATTTGATCTTTCAAGGTGGCTTTGAGATAAACCTGGACCACAGGAAGCTGAGAACTCCCCAAGCCAAGCTCTTTACCGTCCCCAGCGAGGCCCTGGCCATCGCAGTGGCCACTGAATGGGACTCCCAGCAGGACACCATCAAGTTCTACACCATGCACCTGGTAACAAGTTCATGCACGTATACCCCCACTGCTGGCTTCCTAGGGTACCTGGCAAAAATGGACATGCTTTTCAGATTCGGATAAGGCCCTTAGGGCAAGCCACACTTGCCCCCTTGAGCATGCTGACCGTTCCCCTCCTGGCCCTGCCTGCTGCGGTCCCCTGCTCAGAACACTGTGCTGGATGGCCAGTTCCTCCTCTGGCCTCAGGGCAGGTGGGGCCGCCCCGGCCACGCAGGAGGTGCTAGAGCAAGCAGACTGGGGGAGGGGCTGGCTGAGTTCTGCAGGCCCAGGCTCTGCAGCTTCCAAACTGTAACCTTGGGCAAGCTACTGCCCCTTATCTGCCCTGGGTTCCTTGTCTGTGAAAGGCGAGCAAGGTGGTCAGGACGGAACGAGGTGATGCCTGGAAAGTCCTTGGCGAGGTCCCTGGCACAGAGCAAGCACCCAGTCAGCGCTGGAATTAGCGGGGCTGGCTTGCTCCTTTGGCTCTCTGATGAAATTAGGGTGACAGGGCCACAAACTAATTGTTGTCATACCTAAGCAACCTTTCGGGAAGAGTAATCCTCCTTCTGGCTTGGCTCATTTGTTCCCCTGCTTCCTAAGGTGGTGAGGGAGCCAGCTGGTAGTCAACTTTGAGTTCCGGTAATGCTTACGTGACTTATTTGCTGATCTGACCTCTCTGGGTCTCAATTGTCACATCTCTGAGATGGTTGTAATAATAGTACCTACTCCAAAGGATGGTACAAGGATTACATGAAATAGAGCAGAGCCTGGTAGTGGAGAGCACAAGACCTGAGCACGTCACCACGAGGGTGTTGTGAGCGTCCCACGGGCTGTCACACGCAGCGTTTGGCACGGAGCTCCCAGTCGATGAGCTACGGCTGAAGGTGTGGAGACACCTGGGGTCGAGGGCTCCGCTTTGGCTCCAGCGCTTTCTGGCGGTGCTGTCTGGTTCTCCGTGGTGCTGTGTGTTGGAGGCGGTGTCCCCGGGAACGCAGTGCTGTTGCCTGGGCCCGGCGGTGGTGACAGGGCTTTTTGCCTCCTGATCCAGACCACGTTGTGCAACACGTCTTTAGACAACCCTACCCAGCGAACCAAGGACCAGCTGATCCAGGCGGCTGTGAAGTTTCTGGACACCGACACCATCTGGTAATCGACATTTAGATGGGCCTTCCCCTTGGACTGAGTGGCTCCCTTGGGCTGTTTGCCTCCTTTGCCCAGACAGTTATCAGCGGAAGAAGACGCAGACCCTTTTCCTTTATCCCACAGGGCAGCGAGGCAGTCTGCCTGACACCACCATTTAGCCACCCTGCGTGTCCCCAGGAGGGAGGGCCCCTCAGGGCGTGCCAGTGTCAGAGCCCTGGGCGCTCCTCTTCTGCAGCCCGACAGCTGTCCTTCTGTCCAGGCCGGGGTGGGGTGGCCTATGTAGCTCTCACAGGCTCCAGGGCCGAGGGGGTCACTTGCCAACTCCCAGTAGGCGCCCGGTCCTGGACTTGTGGCCATTGGCACGTGCCCACGGAGGCACTGTTGTTCTCACTCGCCGGCTTGGACACGGAGACAGTCATTTTTCTCAGGAGCTGGCTCCTTCTGCTTCTGAATCCTCCCCCTGCCCTGCCTGTGGCCTTTAGCTAACTGGTCGGTGGCGTTGAAGGCAAGTACAGGTGTGCTTGAGCGGCACGTGTCTGCAGGCCCAAATGCTCTAGAATCCTGAGCTGTCCCATTGTCACCGCAGCGGCCCACTGTCCTGCACACTCACGGTCTCTTCTCCCTTCTGCTCACACCGCACGGTGGCCTTCCAGGGTCCCCCCTCATCTTCCCGTCGCATGAGGCCTTGCTGCGTGCCTCCCCTCGGCTGACTCCCATTTCTTTGTCAAAATAAGTGGCACCGGGTGGAGTCAGGCAGCCGAGCCAGCAGCTGCACCTGTAGCCAGGAGGCGTGTGGGCTCATGAGGCGCAGGCGGGCAGCTCATGGCCAGGAGCACGGTCTCTTGGAAGGGTTGGGCTAGGTGGGGATGCAGTGACTTAGCCTCTGGCACGGCCTCCTAGGGTCCCGGTCACCCTAGGATCAGTGTCCCGTGGATCTGGGGGTGTGGTATTTGTGTTTACAGTGGCGTTGCCAGCGTCTCCAGCCTTGGCCTGCCCGATAACTGGGGACATTTAGGACAGTGGTTCTCAAACTCAAGGTTACATTAGCATTCCCTAGAGGGCTTGTTAAAACACAGATTGCTGGCCTCCACCCCCCGAGTTTCTGCTTTCCATAGGTGTGGGGTGGGCTGGAGAACTGGCATGTCTATCATGATTCGAAGCGAGGCTCCGCCACCGGCCCCAAAGCTACACTTTGAGAACTACTCCTTTCCAGAAGGACTTGTAGGGCTGGGTGGGAGGAACTGAGCAGAGAGGTTTTTTGCTATTGCCTTTTAGGTTTTTCCACCGTCTGTCACTGAGTAAAGGAATTGTACTTTTTTATTAATGAAGGTGATTTTTGCAATGAATTAGCTACAGGGTGGAAGAGCCAGCGACATTAGTGGAACTTCAGAGGAACGAGTGGGACCCGATCATAGAATGGGCCGAAAAAAGGTAAGAGGCACAGCCCCGGCGTTGGGCAGGCTGGTGCGGTCAGAGGGCACACTGCACCGCCAAAGCCCTTAGCTAAATGACTTTCTGGGTTCAGAGCACCCATGGAATTCAGCATCTATTGCATGTTTAGGGACAGAACTGGCCACCTTGGGAAAAAATGCTCCTCAGGTTAGTGTCGGCCACCGGGCACCAAGCACCTGCTCTCTTTGCGCGCTGTGCTGAACGTAGGGACAGAGCCCAGCTCAGCCACAGTTGGCTGTGTGACCTGCGGCTAGTGCCTTGAGCTCTCTGAGCTTCCTTTCTGCGAGTGGTCCTCATAATCCCCACCTCTTAGTGTATTGTGAGGAGTAAACCAAGCGGTGCCTATGATCCTGCTTGGTGCACGGTAAATACTCAGATCTGGGCCATCCCCATCTTCATCATCATCACAAGTGCTGGACCATTAAACTAAATCCCAAGACGGTGTGTGAGATACATACACACATGAAGATGAGTCTGGTAACATAAGGACATAAAGCCTCTAGGAATTGACGATATCCAGCATGTTTCCTTAGCAAAAAGATTCTTTTGTGCAAAATTGAACAACTGTTGATGTGGTAGCAAAATAGATTGAATTTCATTTCATTCCAGGGGAGTATGGAAGGGCTACTACCCTGGTACTGCTCTGACCGTAGTATTTTGTAAGCGCCCACAGAGTCGTTTTTGGCATAACATTTTCATCAGAGTGGTATCAGTCGGTCTTGTTTGTGGGAATTTCCTCAGTGCCCACAGTGTGCCAGGGATCCTTGGGTTTTACAGTAAAAGGCATGGCCAGTGCTCTGAAGGATCCCATAAAATGTGATAACTACAGCATTGTGTAAGAGCTCCGAAGGCAGGGTGTCATTGAGGAGTGTAATGAAATATGACAATAGTGTAGGTGCCTGGAGATCTTTGCTGTGGCACAAAATTGACCACTTTTTATGGTGCTTGAGATTCTCATCCTTAATAGTTTACAAAACAACCTGGCCACTTGCTGTGTTACCATTAGAAATTTCAGCAAGAACGTTCTAAACCAACGGAAAAATGAGTTACATATGAAAGAAAATTACAAAAATTGCCTTTACTCCATTATATTTTTCCTGTGCCTTATATAGTTATTACTGTTTTTGAAAATGTGTCATTCTTGAAGCCAGCTCATGTCCCAGGCAGAAAGCAATGGCTTGTATGCAGTAGAGACTTAATAAATATTTGATTTATTGATGGTCGGATGATATAGGACACGTACAAAGATTATTGTAAGGAAAACATGGAGCACCTGGCTGGCCCAGTCAGTGGAGCACGTGACTCTCTCTCTTTTTTTTTTTAAGTTTATTTATTTATTATGGGACAGAGAGCATGCGCCCACAAATAGGGGAGGGGTAGAGAGATGGCAGAGAGAGAATCCCAAGAAGGCTTCACACTGTCAGCACAGAGCCCAATGTGGCTTGAACTCATGAACCATGAGATCATGAGCTGAGTAGAAGTCAGACACTGAACTGACTAAGCCACTCAGGCACCCCAGGAAAATAATTTTTTAAGAAATCTTTTGTGGTCTCAAATGTGAATAACTTTCTGAAAGGGTTTAAAAAGCAAGCCCCCCATGCTTTTGATGGAGATTCTAGACCAGCAAATTAGAATTTCAGGCAACTACATGGACTCTGGCTCTGCTGTGGGGTGACAGGAAATTACGAGGTTAGGGGGCCACTGACCACAGTGGCAGTTTCTCCCAGAATCTCTCAAGGGGCACATGTGTGACTTCAGGACTTTGCTTTAGGCAGAAGCTGGACCACACAGCATGACAGGGACATGCCGAAGCCTTTCCCTTTCAGATACGACGTGGAGATCAGCTCCTCCACCAGCATAATGGGGCCCAGCATCCCAGCCAGGACTCGGGATGTGCTCGCCAGCCACCTGGCTTCATACAACATGTGGGCCCTGCAAGGTACACGCGGCGCTTCCCGCAGGGCTGGGAGGGCGGCCTCACGGGCACGGGCATCCAAAGCCCAGAGTGTCACAGCGGTGCTCTAGGGGGTGACCCTGACATCCTCAGTCCAAGGGGATGGCAGGCTCCCCACCCTTCCGGGAGAAAGTCTGCTCTGTCTTCTTCACACATCTCAGCTTCAGATCTCATTGGCCTGGCTCTGGTTACGTGGCCATCCGCAGACCCGTCACTGGACGGGGTGGAGGGCTCTGATGGCCGAGGTTCGGGTCAGGTGCTCAACCAGGGCAGGTACAGAAGAGGGGTCAGACCCCCGAGGGAAACCCGGCAAAGACACGAGCTGGCTGCAAAGCGCATGTCCCCTGTGATTCCCGCACCTTCCCCCCCCCTCCCCTGGCGCTTATGTACCTCTCTAGGGCTGCAGGGACTCGGAGAGTGTCAGTCCAGCGACTGCCCTGTTTTGGAGCAGGGGTGCCCTGGATCCTGACCTGGCTCGTATCTTCACAGGGATTGAGTTTGTGGTGACCCAGCTCAAGTCCATGGTGTTGACCTTGGGCCTGACGGACCGGCACCTGACAGTGGAGCAGGCCGTGCTGCTGTCACGCCTGGAGGAGGAGTACCAGGTGCTGGGGCCGGGGGCGGGACGGGGGGGGCCGGCGCCGTGGGTCCTCACCCTTCCCTCCCTGGCCCAGCCGGACTGGGCGTGGGGGCTAGCCCACCTAAAATGTTTTTATGTAGATTTGGCCTTCTGTTATTTTCATGTACCCCCAGAAGCCAAAACCAAGGGCCGATAAAAGTATTGTCAAGAAATAATAATGACAAAATAAGAGCAGGGAGGGCTCCTGCTGTGCTCCAACACAATGCTCAGCTCTCCCCTCATGGCCTCACCTCTTCTGAACAGCCTGGCCAGGTGGGGGCTGCTATTATCCCTGTTTCACACAGAAGGAAATCGAGGCATGGGTCCCAACCCCAGAAAATGCTGGAGCTGGGGTTTGGAGCCAGGACTGGGTGACTCTAGGACTTCAGCACTATCTGCAGATCAAGTTCATCTGCCAGGGCCCTGCAGAACGGACCTACTCACAGGACTAGCAGCCACGTTCGCACTCGAGCCGAGCCTTGGCTGGCCTTGGCGCCCTGACTCACACGGCGGGTCATCTGGCTGGCTGGCAAACATGGGTGGCTGCTGTTTGTGCAGAAGTTTTCATTTAGTGGGTTTGAAATTAATATGGTTTTGCTACACTGTCATTTGCATTTTTTAACTCTGAGAATTATGGCGTTCTCTGCAGTCTTTTCACTGCCTTTTTTCCAACCTCAGAAGGTTAATTGCTATTACAAATCGGCTCCTAGCATGATGAAAACCCTTTTGTAATGACATTATTTCCCAAGTCCGTCTAGTCATCTGCTCAGAAAAATGCCAGGGGAAAAAACTGTTTCTCTGTCGCAAAAGAGGCTAGCTAGAAACAATTAAACAGGCAGGGGGTGCCGTGTGGGGGTGTGAGGGCTGTGGGAAGTGGGGCCCAGGAAGTCCGCCCTCCGGTCTGGGCTCTGCATTTGACGGTGGCACCCGAGCTGGGCCATCATTCCGTGAACTAAATTCGATCCGCCACAAAACGGGGGGTTACCTGGGTCACGTGTGGGGGCTCTCCGAAGGTGTACAGTGGCTGCCCAGAGAGCCGGTAGCTTGTGCGGCGTGGCAGTTCCTGAGTTCCTGGATGGGCTGGGGCAGCCGGGCCTCTAGCCACGGAGGAGCCAGCAGGGCCTGGCTGGAGGCCCGCTGACACCTGGACGGCCGCACCGTGTCTGGGGTTCTCCCCTGCGGTTGGTAGGTAGAGCCCTGGAGAGAGTCCGCAAGTCCGCTCTAGCTGGCGGAACCCGGGTTTCTGCAGCACCGCCGGGGAGGCGGCACTGAAGTGACCGCGTGGCCTCGGTTGATTTATGTATGCCACCCACGCGGGGGGCACCTGAGGCCCAGCCTGGAGAGGCAGCTTGCGGAGGATGACATTTTACAGGTTGCCTCCCACCAGTCACCTGGCATTCGGGCTGGGCCCCCTTGGGCGAGATGCACGTGTGGTTTGTGGCACGGGTACCTGCGGGCCCTGGGCCTGGATGGCACCCCTGCAAGCTGTCCGCGCCCCGGCAGTGTGGCTGCCTGCCCTGCCTGCCTGCGTGTTCTCACCTGCCGCTTCCCCCGTGTGGGTCTCGTGTTTTGGCAAGACTGGGGCCCAGTCCACACCCCCACCTCAGCTGCTGGGGTGGAAAGTGGCTCTGGCCAGTTGGCAGGCGGATGCCTGGCCAGCCACCCAGCGGCATGTCACGTCCTCCCCTCAGATCCAGAAGTGGGGCAACATCGAGTGGGCCCACGACTACGAGCTGCAGGAGCTGCGGGCACGCACGGCTGCCGGCACCCTCTTCGTCCACCTCTGTTCCGAGAGCGCCACGGTGAAACACAAGCTCCTGCAGCAGTGAGGCGGGGCGAGCAGACCCAGCGGGACAGAGGCTGCGCGCACGGCCACAGACCCCCGGCCCGCGGGGCTCGCGGGCTTGGCGTCGCCCTGAGATGCCCCCAGGACGCGGAGCGGCTGTCGCGGTCAGCTCAAGTCCAAGCGGGGTGCCCCCGCCCCAGCCAGCGTTGAGCGAGCCGCACAAGCAAACCAGTGACTTTCTCTCCACCTGATTGTATTAAATATTTCTCTGCCCTGGAAACGTGGAGCCCTGCTTCCATTTGCGCCTCTACTTCTCCCTGTCCCTCTTGTCACGTCTGGGGTTCACCAGGGTCAGACAGCTTGCCTCCCACAGCACGTTCTGATAGCTGCCGCCCGTGGCCGGGAGCCTCACACGGTTGGGGAATCACATCAGCACACGGCTCTGTGCAGCCCTCAGCCTGGAGACTTCTTCCCCCTCTTGGTGTTGAATCAAACCATCTTTTGAAAGTGAGTCCTTTTTGTTCTAAGCTGGTTATTTCTATTTCTAGTGTTTTAGAAGAAGTAATTTACTCTGAAAATAGAATAGGAGTTGTTTGAGGGTTAAGAGCCCAGGCAGGCAGGCCAAGGGCCCCTGACGCGCGTCCTGCTCCGGGAGCCCTCCGTGTCCTCCCGACACGGCCGCTTGCTCCTCCCTGAGGGGCAGGTTTGGTCTCCTGGTGCCAGGACCCAGCGCGTGGGAAGCAGGAAGGATCGGAGAGTTCGGGCAGCAAAGGCTTTCTGAGCCGCCTGTCCTGGCGCCCTGGTGGTAAAATGGCATCACCCTGTCACAGAACACTGGCCACAAGGCAGCTGCCTCTCCACGCTTTCCCCGTGCACTTCCTGAACCCGTTGACCGTGCTCAGAGGAGGCATGTCGGTCCAGCCTGTGCCCCTCACCTCCACAGGGCCTTCTGGTCCCTGCAGCCATCCTCAGAGTCACAGGGAGCTGCGGCACCCACCTTGGTGGGCTGGCCCGGCCCCAGGGCTATGCTGGGGACTGGGCCTCCTGCACGAGGAGAGAAGGGCTCAGACCGCCCCGGCGTGTCCGCAGAAGTGGCGGGCACGCCGCCGACACCGGGCCCTGGCCAGGAGCCTCCCAGCTCACCGGCAGCCCCCTCGGGAGTCCCTCCCGGCACAGTGGCCAACTGCTTGTCTTGGACTTTTTCTCCTGCTCAGGAACAAATGGGAGTTGTGATTACTTTTTTTTAAGAATGGAGAAAAGATGACATAGTTCTTTATTTTTCTCTGTGTTTCCCAGGGGTGGGGGAAGAATGGGGTTGGGAGGGTTACGGGTTGAGAAATTCCCAGTGATGCGTCTGACGCTGGCAGTGACGCGCTGTGCTGTGCCGCGCGGGCCGAGGGCCGTCCGGGCTGGCATGGCCCTACTCTATGATCTCACTGCATTCCAGGTTGTCTAGCTCGTTCTGCATGTGGTCGATGTATTGATTGATCTCCTTCACCCGCCTGCGGTTCCTCGTGATCTCATCCTTGTGGATCTGAGGGCGAAACCAAAGCCCGAGGTCCTGAAGTCAGAGGACTCGCTCATGTCCTCTAACTGAGTCCGATTTGGGGAAAAGGAAATCGTTCTTTGAAATTTGCAGTTACGTCCACATTCACTTTAAAGCCTCCAGGATCTGTTTATCTGTGTCTGTGAGGCAGGAGTTAGGATGGGTTAGCAGGTGGGCTGTAAAATCTGAGGGGGCACACACAGTGTTCAGTGTGGAATTCTACCATCCTCAGTTCTACGTTATTTCTTATGCAAAGAGCGTCTGCTACAGAGGACAGAGTTTCCACCCCGGCCGGTGGCTAGAGAAGTGGGCAACACGCATTCACTCACCGTGTCCACTAGGTGTGAGCACCAAGAGTTTGTCCGCGTCACCAGCTCATCCTCTCGATTGTCGATCTTCAGGAGGTGGAGGTCGTGCGAGGTCCCGACAGCATTAACAATCGTGTCTTTGTCGACAAAAAGCTGGTAAGCGAGAAAGGTCAAAGGAGCAGGTCTCGTTAATGTCCTCCCACCCCCACGCAAGCACAAAAAGGGATGGAGAGAAAAACAGCTGAGCGTCACCTGGCTGGTGGAGGAGAGCCCACCTTCGTGTCACAGCCCATCTTCCAGGGACAGCACCTCCTGGACCTGAGCCATGGCGAGTGCTAGGGGGAAAGGGCCCGCCCACCGTGGCGTTGACTTTGCAATACTAGTTGGGAGTGTGTTTTCTTCAGGCAGCCTCACTGGGGATGTCTCCTCTCACAGTGGCTCTCTCTTGCTGGCCCCCAAGTCCCACTTGCCTGCGACCAGCTGGCTGGATGAGACGTGTAAGTCTGGCTGAGGGTCTCCAGGATGCTCTGAGGACAGAGGGCCCTGTAAATCGATGGCTGCATGCCCCATGCCATCTCTCCATTGCCCCTCACGTTAACCAGATTGAACCTTGGGTTACACTTGGGGGCTCCTGCCTTCTTGTTCTGACCTTGTTTTCTGCCTTGTAAAAAGCTGTTGGGGGGGGGGGGGCGCCTGGGTGGCTCAGTTGGTTGAGCATCCAACTCTGGCTCAGGTCATGATCTCGCAATTCATGGGTCTGAGCCCCGAGTCGGGCTCTGTGCTAACAGCTCGGAGCCTGGAGCTGCTTTGGATTCTGCATCTCCTTCTCTGTGTGTCCCTCCCCCCGCTCACGCTCTCGCTCTGTGTC
The DNA here is from genome assembly GCA_017311185.1 of Proteles cristata cristata. Lineage (NCBI taxonomy): Eukaryota > Metazoa > Chordata > Mammalia > Carnivora > Hyaenidae > Proteles > Proteles cristata. Next base: position 684,462 of record JAESUZ010003526.1, on the reverse strand, counting down.
TCATGAAAAACATTTACAAAAAAAAAAAAAACTTGCTGAAAATGACCACCCTCTGCCAGGCCTGGGCCGGTGCTAGTGACCACACTGTGGCTGTCGTTGAAAATCAGGTGGACTCATTCCCCAGAGTGGGGAGAGGCTGCGAAGCCTTAGCGAGAAGTTGCCACCACTTTGAAGGACCGTGTTTTGTGTGAGGCAGAGGACCTGAATGTTTTACGTTGTAGAGGGGACTGCAAGCAGATAAATACTTGTTTTTTTCTGTAATCTAGTAGTGGTTAACTTAATAATCTCTAAGATATGTTCTATGGAATAGATAAATAAAAAAATTATTTTCTTTGGTCAAATGGTTAGGAAAGGCTTGCACACCCTAGGCCCCTCCTGGAATTTCACAGGGCACAAAACATTTTTCCAGAGACGGCTCTGGAAAGTACCAACCCTTTTAACTTTGTCTCTCTTGGTTTGCCAGTTTATTTGGCCAAAGGCTTCTTGTCAGAGTAATGCCTGTGAATACTTTGTGGGATGGTGGTTTTCCATGGAATCCCATGTGGAAAAGCCAGGCTGGCTGAGGCAGGGAATGGGCACCTGGGGGACCGGCTAGCACGGCTACATGGGAGAAGTGACAACAATGTGCTAATAACCTTCCTCTGTGCATAGAAGCTGCCAGGCCAGACTCCGGGAAGGGCTCAAAGATGTGCACAACCTGCCGGCCTGTCCTAGAGTGGGCCCTGGGGATCTAGAAGTAGCCACAGCCACAGCCACTCATCACACTAAGGTCCTGGTTGTTTTGAAAAATGAGTCAGGGGGGGCGCCTGGGTGGCTTAGTCGGTTAAGCGTCCGACTTTCGCTTGGGTCATGATCTCACGGCTCGTGGGTTCGAGCCCCGCGTCAGGCTCTGTGCTGACTGCCAGCTCAGAGCCTGGAGCCTATTTCAGAGTCTGTGTCTCCCTCTCTCTCTGACCCTCCTCTGCTCACGCTGCCTCCCTCTCTCTCTCCTAGAAATAAATAAAAATATTAAAAAAAAAAAAAAGAAAAATGAGTCAGGGGCACCCGGGTGGCTCAGTCTGTTAAGCTTCCAACCTCAGCCCAAGTCATGATCTCACGGTTCATGAGTTCAAACCCCTCAAGGAGCCCCTTGTCTGCCCACCCCCTGCTCCCCTGCTTGTGTTCTCTGAAAAATAAACAAACTTTAAAAAAAAAGAAAAGAAAAGAAAAAAAAAGGGTCGTAGCAGGTCTCTAGGCCAGGCGGAGACATCATCCCCTCCACCCTCTGAACTTGAATGTGTAGAATACAGCTTCGGAAGCGGTGGAAGTAAAGTCTGCTTAGAAACAGACGAAGTTAGGGGTGCCTGGGTGGCTCAGTTGGTTAAGCATCCGACTTGAGCTCAGGTCATGATCTCACACTCTGAGTTCGAGCCCCGCGTCGGATTCTGCTGTCTCCCTCTCTGCCCATCCCCCATTCATGCTCTATCTCTCTCTGTCTTGAATGAGATGAATGAATAAATGGATAAACTTTAAGAAAAAAAGAAACAACGAAGTTAGAACTTGTCATGAAGAACTGTGGATTTATATGATACAAATTAAAGGAATCTTGTTTTTATTTTTTATTTTTATTTTTTTTTAATATTTTTATTTATTTTTAGGAGAGAGAGAGAGAGAGAGAGTGTGTGAGCAGGGGAGGGTCAGAGAGAGAGGGAGACACAGACTCTGAAATAGGCTCCAGGCTCTGAGCTGGCAGTCAGCACAGAGCCTGACACGGGGCTCGAACCCACGAACCGTGAGATCATGACCTAAGTGAAAGTCGGACGCTTAACTGACTAAGCCACCCAGGCGCCCCGAGGAATCTGGTTTTTAAAAAATTTCTTTTGTTTATTTATTTTTTGAGAGACAGAGCATGAGAGGGGGAGGGGCAGAGAGAGAGGGAGACAGAATCAGAAGCAGGTTCCAGGCTCCTAGCTGTCAGCACAGAGCCTGATGTGGGGCTTGAACCCCCGAACCATGAGATCATGCCTGAGCTGAAGTCAGATGCTTAACCGACTGAGCCACCCAGGTACCCCCAATGGAATCTGGCGTAAAAAAAGGATTTTAAAATGCAAGTTGCAGGGCTCCTGACTGGCTCAAGTCAGTTGAGGGTCCAACTCTTGATTTCGGCTCAGGTGAGGACCTTGCAGTTCATGAATTTGAGGCCCACATCAGGCTGTGTGCTGACACTGGAGCCTGCTTGGGATTCACTCTCCCTCTCTCTGCTCCTCCCCTGCTTGTGCTCTTCTGCGTTCGCGCATGCTCTCTCTTTTCCAAGATAAATAAACCAACATTAAAATATTTAAAATGCAAGTTGCAAGTTGTTTCTGGACCTCGGCTGCCCTGGAATGGCGAGAGCGACGGCTATATCAGTTTGCCCTCTCAGAATACTTGTTATGGGTAGAGTATTCCGGATTCCCCTCCCGTTTCTGCCGGTCATAAGCACTGACATAGAGGCAGGGGTGTTTAGAGTCTCTGAGGCCCTAGCATCACAGCTGGACACCCACACGGCCGTTCTGAGCACCCCGGGAGCGAATCTGCCCTCCCTCTGCCCCCTAAACGCGGCGGTGGCCTGCTGCAGCACGAGGCTGACTGCCCTCGGCCCCGAGGGGGGCGGTGGCCTGCTTGCTGCCACCCTGACCCCGCCAGGGCAGCTGTGGCTCCAGCGCCCCTCCCACCCCCCCCTCCAGGCTGGCTCCTTGATCACGCATGCGCCTTCTGCCTTTCCTTCCAAAGCAGTGAAGGACTTCAAAAGACAGATTTGGCCTGAACCACGGCCTGAGCTGATCACAATCACTCACCTCAATGAGCAGAGTTTTAAAGAGATAAACATCATCAAGGGTGGGACTTTTAATCATGATATGCTCCCTGATAACGAGATAAGAGAAACCAGATTTTTTCTTCTGCACAGCCCTGTCTTGCTACAGGCTCTGAGTCAAACTGCCTGTGTTCAGATCAAGTCTATCACTTATCTGCTGCGTGTCTTTGGGCAGGTTACTCTCATCTCTGCCTCAGTTTTCTTATCTGTAAAAGGGAACCATAATGGTACCTATTGTTACTGTGTTGATGTGAAGATTAAGAGAGCAAATACCTTGTCTGGTGCTTCTGAAGACACTGGCCCTCGGGAGGCCCTCGGCAAATGTTAGCTATTTGTTGTTATTACTTTTTACAGTTAGGGCCACCGCCCCGCCCCCCCCCTCCCCGCCTCCGAGAACAACATGCCACGTTTTGTTGCTTAAGTATAAGGAGACTTAAGCCACACTGTAAGGTCCTGGTGACGTCTCTCACTGCGAGGACAGACGTCCCCGGAAGGACAGAGCTCACCCTGGCCCACGGAGGGCAGAGTGTCCAGTGGGCTCCGCTGGCTGCCCCCGTGAGGCCTCGAGGCCCCTGGCCGCAAGCCCAAGGCAGAGCCCCAGGGCCCGAGTTCTGGGCCCGTGGGCAAACCCAGAACACCAGCTTGTAGTCCCCGGCGAGGGGCACAGGCCCTGCATCTCTCAGGCTAGTTTGAATCCACTCTGGTCCTCACAAGTGCTGTCACCTTGGGCAGTTTACCAAACGGCTCTGTGACGCAGCCTCCCCCAGTGTTCCCCTCTGTAAACTGCCAGGGATGAGCGTCTGTAGGGTGTTTGGGGGAGAGAAATGGGATCCCAGGTGAGTGTCGGGCGTCAACGCCGGGGCAGCACGAGCCTGCGGTGAGTGGAGCTTTGTGTTGCCAGTCACCGTGCTCGGCAGGTACCAAGCGTTCCTGGAGCCCCAAGAAACAGGTGTCGCACGGCGCCAGGAAGAGTCCTCCCAGCAGGGGAGAGGCCTGGCCGCTGGAAGCACCAGTCCAGCCTGCTTGTCTGCCACTGAGGTTCGGGGCCCATCTTTTTCTGTGTCCCAGTCACTGGGGAGGGATGACTCCCAGCTGTCACAGACCTGGGAGCCATGCCCTGAGGGAACTCCATGACCCCTCGACGGCCCATCTGAGACACAGCACAGTGGGCTCTTAGGCAGCCTTATTTCAGGGAGATGACATCGCCTGTGTCTGTTCAACAACAGCACTTGGCAGGAGTTTGGGGAGGGTGGTTGGTGCTGGGTGTCCGTCTCTTCCCCGGAAGGAGGCTGTGGGGTCGGGACTGCCATTTCTGTGCCTGCGGGGTTAGCCAGCACTGACAGAGCGGGGCTCGGAGAGCTCCTGGCACTCGGGCTGAGCTGCGGCAGCCGGGCGGGCGCCCTCGCTGGCGCCGGGGAGGCACGTGGTGGTGAAGAGGCCGTCCCGCCTTCCCCGCCAGCCCGTGTGTACTGTGGGTGGTTACAGATGCCAACCGACACTGGCGCGGGAGCCTGAAATCATAATGAGGGCTCTGACGACCAGCAGGGCGCGTGACAGAGAGACGGTGAAGTGTTCACTCCTGGGAAGTGACGGGCGAAGGCCCCTTCAAGGAGACCCCAACAAGGACGAGCCAGACACCCGGACACCTGACCGAAGGGCATGTCTGCTAGGGGGAATGTCAAGGGAAAGGAGCTAGCGGCGAGCGAGGGGGCGGGGGAGGCGGCCGCTGACTATGCGGCCAGGCATGAGGGTCTGGTGCGCTACAGTCAAGTGCTCACGCCTAGGGCCACGGGAGGCCATTAGAGCCTGTTGTGCAAAGGCACAAAATGATGTAGTTTGGGTTTTCCAAGGCTCTCTGGCGGCTGCCAGCCTGTAGGAGGGCAGCGAGGAGGCCCGTGGTCCCGGGGAAGGACAGCGTGGCTTGACTGGGTGGTAAGTGGAGATGAGAGGGAGAAGCCCCACCACTGGACCCCCATGCGGGGGACCCAGGGAGCCTCCTAGGTGAGCAGACTCAGGAGATCAGGCTGACGGCTGATCTGAACAACTCATCACCGGAAGTGCTGGTGGGGGTGGGAGCGGCAACATGCGGGATCAGAAATGGTGCCTGGGCCTTTCCAACACCCTAGTAGTGCTGCCCCTCAGATACTCAAGGGTTAGGAAGACCTGCGGGGGAAATCTCAGCACTTAACCTCTATCTGCAACTGCCTCTCTTGGAAACGGCCAGAAGCCCCACAGACATGACCTTTTGGAAACCAACCTGTTGAAAGTACTTCATTATCATGAGCTCCTCTCTAGTTGGGCCCCACTGAGTACCCAAAGGAAGTTCTATTTGTTAGCCTATTTCATCTGCCAACCACCCTACTGAGGGCAGTATTGTCCCTTTTACAGGTGGGGAAACGAGGCTCTGGGAGGCTTTCAGGCTTACCAGAGCCACAGAGCTGGTCTCACTGGATCTATGGGTCTCCTGGGCCGTCCCCCTCCGGGCCTTAGCCCCGCCCACCACAGTCACTGGGCGGGCCCCCACAGGGCCCGAGCCCCGCCCACCACAGCCACAGCCCCGCCCACAGAGCTCACAGCGCGCACGTCCTCCGGCAGGTCCTCGTCCAGCTCCCCCTTCAGTATCTTCTCGAGGGTATTGATGGCGATCTCCAGAAGCTTCTCGTGGTGGTGGTTCTCCAGGTCCCGGCACTGAGCCATCGTGCAGTCAAGTTAAGCAAAGGCCGGGGATCGGCGCAGACCCCGCGCGTCCTGACCCTCAGGCCCTCCAACCGCGGGTCTGCAGACCCTGAGAGGGCAGGGCCGTTTCCCCCAGACAAGAACAGGCTGTGAAGGGTGAAGGGCATACCTGGAGGTGCCAGTGCGTCAGCTCTTTCACAGCCGTGGTACACATGCGCGGAATCCCAGGGCCGCCCTGATCCCCCTGAGCCCCCTCAACCCTCCCACACCTGCTCATCACTGACCCTTGGCGGGGTCCTCTCACAGCCTCACCACCCAACACCTCTCTCCCTCCCACCGCCTCCCGACTGGACAGCAAACAAAGACCTGGTCTTCCCGCTCTAGCCTTTGCCCTGCACAGCAGCCAGCATGCTCTTCAACGTGGGTAGGCTGGCCCTCATCCCTCCCGTGCTATAAGGCCCCATCTTGGAACTGGGTCTCTGTGACCCATCCTCAGGGCCTTTGCACAGGCTGCCTCTGCTGTCTGGAACATCCTGCCCACTTTTCTGCCTTGTCCCTCTGGCCCACATTTAGGTCCTCAGTGGGCCTTCCCTCGGGGAGGCTCCTGGCCCTGATCTCTGCGTGGGCTACTCCCTCTGTAACTCTGTCTCCTTGCATGACTGTGGACCCAGGAAGGTAGGACCAGAAGATTACTTCTCGGGTAGAGCATAGTAGTTTGTCCCCTGCACGGCAGGGCCCTGAAGTCAGGTGGCAGAAGGGTTGGTCATGCCCTAAATGCCCTCACCCTGACATTTAACCTGCCCATCTCACTCTACATGATTTGTCAGGGTCTGCAACACAGGAAGCAAGCGGGGACTCTGGGGTTTGGTCTCTCTGTGAACATCACTCCTTTGAGAACAAATAGGGCAGGCCTTACCCTGCAGTGGACGAGGCCCCACCTAGCAACCCTGGTAGGCATCCAAACCTTTTACCCTAACAAGGCACCATTGTTCTGAGAGATAGGAAACTCCCTCAGACCCTATGGAACATTCTTTGAACATTCCAAGTAGTTGCCAAATCTCCATCTTTTGAAGGTGAGCTTTTTCCTTGGTGAAAGACTGGAGGATTTCCATTCTTCTAATCTTAAAGGTGGAGATTCCCACTATGGAACCCTGTGATGGGTTGGCTATCATCTTGGTGCACGTATAGACCTTTCTGTACATCAAACTGGTGTTTGCATTGGTGGCAGTGGGAGGGGGTAGGTGTGACCCTATAGGTGACTACGTAGAAGGGGGCTACACTTATCTGCATCCTGCTTAGTTGATGAAAAAGCTTTACCCTTCTTTTTGTTTAAAATCCAGGTGCTGGGTCGCCTCAGTGGCTCAGTCTGTTAAGTGTCCAACTTCGGCTCAGGTCATGTTCTCACAGTTTGTGGGTTTGAACCTGCATCAGGCTCTGTGCTGACAGCCTGGAGCCTGCTTTGGATTCTGGGTCCCTCTCTCTCAGTGCCCCTGCCCTGCTCATGCACTGTCTTTTTTTGTCTCTCAAAAATAATTAAATGCTAAAAAATAATAAAATTTTTAAAATGCAGGTGCTTCTCCCCTGGTTCCCCTCCCTGGAGGCGGTGGGAGCCCAAGTGGGGGCCAGGATAACTCCATGAGCTGGTATCGTCTCCCCATGGAGGGTCATCGGGAAAGGATATAGACTTTGGACATTTTCAATAAAGAGCGCGACCAAGTCGGTGATGTTCCTTTCAAACATGTTTATAGTCTCCTGGAAATGATAAAGAGCACAGTTAACATGAATATTTAGACATGAACTCGACTGACCTAGCATCAGAGCAAAAGTCGCTCCTTAGAACTTAGCAGGTGCCTGCTTTAATCACAGACCTTCAGCGTAAAGCCAACCACCTTGACCTTCTCAGGTAGATGCCTCTGAACTGGCCCTCTCTCCTGACCTCTTTCCCAAAGCTGCGTTACTCTCCAGCCATTTCACCTCACTCACACACACCCACCCTCCTTCCAACGAAGGTTTAATGCAAACCTTCCTCCAGGCCTCTGCATGTGCTGGTCCCGTTGCCAGGAATACTCGTCCCGGAACCCCCACAACCCCCATGTACGCGCATAGAGCAAACCCCCTTCCTCTGGGGTTCTCGATGGCATCTGCCCATCACTTGCAGAGAAACAGGGAGAGAGTTGCTGAGAGACTGCCTGGATCAGTATCCCAGTGCTGTGTATAATATCCTTGGGGCTCAACACCCTCATCTATGAAACGGGTTTCCTTTGTAGCCCCTGTCTCACAGAGTTGTGAAGTTTAAATGTGTTACTTCACACACAATGCCTTGCCAGGTGCCTCAGTGATGCTGGCTGATGCGCCAGGCCCGTCACCATCAGTGTGGCCTTCCACCTCTCTCCGAGGCACCCTGCATCGCTGCGCTCCAGTGCTTAGCTGGGCACTCAGGGCCGAAATGGGACTTGAGTGAGCGGGCAGCGGAAGAGGTGATGGTGAGGCCTGCGCCCGTGAGCCCCCAGGCTGGGTCATGCCTCTGATCTAGCACAGAGTCCTGGGGCTACAGGGTGGGCCAGGGGCCCTGGGAATCTACAGGAGTCGGACAAGCTAATTATACATGTTTCAAACGTGTGTGCAAACACTGTTGTAACAAAACGTGTGTGCAAACACTGTTGTAACAAATAAAAATGGGAGCCTTTGGCTGCTGGTAACACAAGTGTGACTGGCCAGGTACAGATCCGGGGACTTTGGGGACTCTGGAAAGGGGATCTCCCTGCACGAGGAGGCTGGGAGCTGCTGCCTATGCCTCCCTTCCTGCTCCCGAGTGGCTTTCTGGCTTTCTGCAGTCAGTGCTTGAGTACTCCCCAGCGGGAGCGGGCGCAGCTGCCGTGTGACTGGATGGGGAGGTCTGTCCCTGTCTGAGGTGTCACTTGACACGTGAGGAATCGATTAGGCGATTAGGCGCTATCTCTTGGCCCAGCCCTGGCAGCATCCAAGGAGGTTCAATTCATCACAGCGCTTCAGCCTCCCGGCCTCGGCCGCCTCATGAACACACTGCACTCTGGCTGCTAAGGGATTTCAGAGAGCAGCTCTTTGCACTTGGCAGCTCCATGCTGCACCACAGGCCCCGAGATGCGGCAAATGCACGCTGCAATGCGGAGGAGGCTTTGTTTCGTCCAGGGTGGGGGCCTACTTGGTCTTTCAAGCACCCAATTGGATCCTTGGATCTAATAATAGAAAACAACAACCTCTCCCTGCTGAGGCTCTGGGTTCTTCCAGAATAGGGGGTACATTCCAGAGGAATGAGCTCACCTCTCATGCAGGGCGTGAGAGTCCATTGCAGTCTAAGTGACTGAAATATATTAAAAGCAAACCCAGGACGGATGAGCAAAGAAAGCTTCCGCCTGCCATGCTGAGCCGCACCACAGAGCAGCTCCTGGGATGGCACCGGCTACAATATAGTCTGGGGGCGCCTGCGTATCTCAGCAGGTGAAGCCTCTGACTTCGGCACGATCTCACCATTGGTGAGTCCGAGCCCACATCGGGCTCTGAGCTATTAGCGCAGAGCCCGCTGTAGCTCCTCTGTCTCCTTTTCTCTCTGCCCCTCACTTGTTCATGCTCTCTCTCTCTCGAAAATAAAACGAACATTTACAAACTATTTATGAAAAAGAAATAAAGTAAAATACAGCTTTGCCACTAAATCACTGCGTTCTTGCAAAGGAGACTGGCAGGGCACGATCACGTCACACCTGTGCCCGGGGGCTTGGCCTTACCTCCAGCTGCTCTACCAACTGCATCTCCAGCGTCATGAGCACGTTGAACAGCTCACTGACGTCCTGGCTGTATTCCGCTATCTTCATCTCGAAGCTGCTCTGTTCAGATTCATCTCGAATGGCGTTTAAATTCTGGAAACAAAAGCCTTGGCTTTAGGAATCCACAACTAAGCGTAATTAGTTAATGACAGGCGACAATTGCTTTTGTGGGTAAGAACATGGACGCTGGGGTTGGCCTGTCCAAGTTCAAGTGTCAGCTCTGCCATTTGTCAGCTTCACGAGCTTGTAGAAGCTACTTTCCCTCCCCATGCCCCGAGGCAGATAAAGCAGATGTCAGCAGTAGTTAGTGAGGGCTCAGTCCATGTTAGCACCAGTTTTCATTAGAGGTGGCTGGGCTGGGTGGAAGGAGCAATGGCTTCAAGTCAGGTGAACCTGAATTTGAATCCTGTCTGGGTCACTTATTAGCAGTGTGGCCTTGAGTGAGCCACCTCCACTCTCTAAGGTTCAGTTTCCTTATGTAAAGGGGGACAGAAGTGTGTGTCACGAAGTGGTGGGGATTAAGTGGTGTACAGCAAATCTTGGCTCACGGCGGGGCCTCGGCTAACAGAGTCTCCAATAAACAGCCCACGGCAGGTGCAGGTAGAGAGAGACATGGGAAGGGGTTGCCGGGGTAGACAGATGCTAGGCCATTTGGAAGGAGAGGGGTCTCACGGGCTGGAAAGCACTGTGGGGTCCCAGCCTGGCACTGAATCCCAGACATTCACTAACAAAGGTCCTGCAGATGTGGCCACCAGGCCGCCAACTTGTTTCTCTTGATACATGGTATTATTATTTTTTAATGTTTATTTATTTTTGAGAGCGAGAGCGAACAGGGGAGGGCCGGGGGCAGGGGGGGACACAGGATCCGAAGCAGGCTCCAGGCTCTGCACAGACAGCTCGAACTCACAAACCCATGACATCATGACTAGAGCTGAAATTGGGCGCTTAGCCAGCTCAGCCACCCAGGTGCCCCGATATATATGGTATTAGTTGGGAAGGAGGAACGATTCAGTGTGATGAATGATATTTATAATAATGGCTACCCCATCTGGAGAAAAATCAGGTTCAATCCCTACCTCAAACCTTTCATGAAAACAAATTTCCCACAGAGGGAAGATTTAAACATACAAAGTGAAGCCATACAGTCATAGAAGGAAAAATAGATGGGTTTTAATAAATAATCTGAGAGTGGTGAAGTCCTTTCTAAGTATAACCAGAAAAAAGACTGATAAATTGTACTACATAAAATGTTTAGAAATTCTGAATAGCAAAACACTATAGACAAAAAAAACAACAAGATAAACAACAAAGCAGGAAACATATTTGCAACTGATTTCAAGGACACAGAGCTAATTTCTCAATCTATAAAGAGTTCCTACAAAGTAATGATTTGTGTTTAAAGAAAAAGCTATAGATCAAAAAACCAAACAGAAAAAATGGGTTAGGGCATATTATAAGAGCAAAGAGTTCACAGAATAAGAAATTAAAATGTAGCTCAGTCGGTTAAGTGTCCAACTCATGATTTCGGCTCAGGTCGTGATCTCACGATTCGTGAGTTCGAGCCCCGTGTCGGGCTCTGTGCTGGCAGTGTGGAGCCTGCTTGGAATTCTCTCTCTTCCTCCTCTCTTTCTCTCTCAAAATAAATAAATAAACGGGGTGCCTGGGTGGCTCAGTCGGTTGAGCGTCTGACTTCCGCTCAAGTCATAATCCCACAGTTCATGGGTTCCAGCCCTGCGTTGGGCTCTGTGCTGACAGCTGGCTCAGAGCCTGGAGCCTGTTTCAGATTCTGTGTCTCCCTCCCCTGCTCATGCTGTCTCTCTATCAGAAATAAATAAAACATTAAAAAAAAATTTTTAGGCCCAAAATAAATAAATAAACTAAAAAAATAAATACAAATGTCTATAAAACATGTGATGCTTATCCTCACTGAAGGGAAAATAAACACGTGCTCCGAGTGTGCCAGAGTGGCAGAGACGAGGAGGCTTGAGAACACCGGGTTCACAAGGGGCAGGCAGGGCGGCAGAAGATACACTTCCCGCAGAGCACAGCTGAGCAGCAACGGGTGAGAGGAGCCAATACTGGTTCTACCCCCTAGGACTTCATCCTACAGATCAAACTCTCACCAACTCACCCACTGCAACACTGCTTGAAAGAGCAAAAGAACAGAAAAACCCGAATTGTCTGTCAACAGGCCCGGGTTAATCAATCACGGTTCGTCCGTGCAATGGGAGGTTTTACAACTATGAAAAAAGGAAGCGACTGGAGAGTTTTGGAAGGATCTCTAAGCTGCATAGACGACAAAGCAAAGTGCAGAACAGAGCATGGTATGCTTTCATCACACACACACACACACACACACACACACACACACACAGGCAGACTGCGCACCGCACCCGCGTCTACATTTGTCATTCCGTGCCCCTGCTTGCACATGCATGACCTATCCAGTGACTCCAACACAGACTGCCCGTCACAACTTTGCGCCTGCTCTGCTCCCCACTGGTCCCCCCTACGGTTCTGGGGGGCGGTTACCTCCATTTCTCCATTGAGGAAACGGAGTCTAGCAGAGGGTCACCAGCGAGGGGTCCACTGGAGCATTCTGGCCACCTGCCGAGCTCAAGCCACGCCCCGCTAGGCAGCAGGAGGGGGCGCTGAAGGAGCCCTAGCCTAGTGGGCGTGGGGACAGGTATAGGACAAGCTTAGAGAGGTCCTATGAGGAAAGACAACTGTGGCCTCAGGCCCGCGGGGTCCTGTGACCTTCCAAGACAGCGGGCTCAACTTGGGCTGGGCGCTGGAGGCACCCGGGGAGCTCTGGGAAGTCCCGGGGCTGGGCCGCACCCCCTGAGCTGGGGTGTGGGGCCCCTGCGGACTCCAGCGTGCGGGCTGCATGAAAGCGCTGCTCTGGGCTCCAGGAGAGGAGCACTCAGGGAAGTCCGCTCAGGCAGGTGGCCTCTGAGGGCGTCGCCGTTACGGGGGCCGTGGGGACCGGCGCCTCAGAAGCCGGGGAGCCCAGCCTGCTCCGAAGACCTACACCCCAACACTAGGAGGTCAGGCTTGGCGGCAGCAGGAGTATGGCACTGGCGGTAGCCCGGCCCAAGTCCTGTTCTCTGGAGGCACGTGTGGCTGGGGGGGGCAGGGCCCAGGCCTGGGAGGAGTGGGCTGGCTGGCGTCCAGGCCTCCCAAGTCCAGCGGCTACAGGCAACAGATAGGAAATGTCAGGGAGGGGGCGCTGAGGTGGCTCAGTCGATTAAGTGCCCGACTTTGGCTCAGGTCATGATCTCATGGTTCGTGAGTTCGAGCCCCACGTTGGGCTCTGTGCTGACAGCTCGGAGCCTGGAGCCTGTTTCAGATTCTGTGTCTCCCTCGCTCTCTGCCCATCCCTCACTCACATTCTGTCTCTGTCAAGAATAAATCAAGATTAAAAAAAGAAAGAAGAAAAACAAACCTCAGGAGGATGTGCCAGACAGGGTCAGTGAGGACTGGAAACGTGGCCTGCCCAGAGGGGACAGCCGCCACTGAGGCCCTGCTGACAAGGGCCTCCAGAGAGGCTGGCAACCACAATTTTTCTGTGAAACCTTCCCATTTTTAATGTCAGCAGGATGTTCAGAACGTTTTAAGATCCTCTGCAGGCCAAATAAAACACGTGTGTGAGCCAAACGTGTCCTCTGCTGACAGGCTGGAACCTCTGGGTGATGCAGTCACACGTCTCCCTGTAACCCGAGGGGGAGGGTCTGGAGGGTTAAATCACACAGAGTGTGTGGACGTTGGTGAGGCCAATGAGACAAGAATGGGGGCTGGGGAGTGAGGAGGCCCGGGAAGCATATATCCAAACGTGCATTATCAGGGGATTTTGCCTGACCTTAAACTAAGAGTTTTCAACCCTGGGAAGCTTCATGGGTTCCTTGCAGCAGCTGACACTGCAGGCAAGTCCTCATATACTCAGTGTATGTGGACAGTTTTGTTTTTTTTAACGTTTATTTACGTTAATTTAATGCTTAACTGACTGAGCCACCCGGGCGCCCCTGTGGACAGGTTTTTGAGGAGAAAGAAAGTCCGTACCTTTTCTTCAGAGTCTCACAAAGATCTGTGATTTAGACCAAGAACCGGTCTTTAAAAGTCACGCTAGGGGCGCCTGGGTGGCTTAGTCGGTTAAGTGTCTGACTTTCACTTAGGTCATGATCTCGCGGTTCATGGGTTCGAGCCCCGCGTCAGGCTCTGTGCTGACTGCCAGCTCAGAGCCTGGAGCCTGTTTCAGTCTGTGACTCCCTCTCTCTCTGAGCCTCCCCTGCTCACGCTGTCTCTCTCTCTCTCCTAGAAATAATAATTTTTTAAAAAAGGCTTAAATAAAAAAAAAAATCATGCTAACTAGGGGCACCTGGGTGGCACAGCGGGTGGAGCGTCTGACTTGGGCTCAGGCCATATGATCTCGCAGGTTCGTGAGTTCCAGCTCCACATCAAGCTCGCTGCCATCAGTCAGCCTGTCAGCACAGAGCCCACTTTGGATCCATTGTCTCTCCTCTCTCTGCCCCTCCCCCACTTGCGCTCTCTCAAAAATAAACATTGAATAAAATAAAAATAATGTTAACTAAAAGAAACAATCCGACCAAGCACACAGGGCCGCTGCTCAGGCTGGGCCGAGTGGCCAGGGCACAGCAAGTCCTGAGCACCGTGGCCCGCTCGCTCAGGTGGAATGCCCTTCCGCCACCACCCCTGGCCCATTTCTCTTTGTCCTGTGAGCCTTGGCCTGAGTCAAGGTCTTTCCAGCCACTCTCAAAGGCTCCCTGGGCCCCCCTCCAGTACGGTACTGGCCACCACAGTGGGGAGGGCCTGTGGCTGCACCCCGCACCGGATGGGCGCTTGCGACGGGACGGGCCACGTCCAGCACGGGGCCGGCTTCCGAGAGCCGGACGCTGAGCGCGGGCCCAGAAAATGTCTGCTAAATGAACGAATGAACAAAAGCGAAGTAGTAGCTCCTGACATTGCTAATAATAGGAGCGACAACACTGACACCATTGTTAACGGGAGCGATGACGCTGCCTTAAACCCCGGGGGTGATTTAGGTGAAGGAGACCCAGGGCGGCATCCTGGGCTCGGCTCTGGCATGGTGTCGGGGTTGTGGCCGGTGGCGCCGGCGGAAGGCTAAACCTTGGCTCTGCCACTGAGTTGTGTGGCTTCTGGCAGATGGGGACAGGGGTCGTGGGTCTTCGGGGTCGTTAGCGGCAGAGGCTGTGCTGCCCCTCCAGCGGAGCCAGGCCTGTGGGTGGGGTCCGCATCTGGAACAGGAAGCAGGGCGGGGACCCGGCGGGGCAGAGCCTACCAGCAAGTGCTTCTCCTCGAACTTGGCAATCCTGTGTTTGCCTTGCTCCTGGTTTTCCTGGATGGCCTCCTGGACACACTCCTTGAAGGTGTCAAGCTCCACTTTGCGCTTCTCTTGCTGTTTCAAGCCGTATTCAAAAATGTTCAGGCAGATGATGACAAATTTGTCCTTGTAGGTGAGTGGCCGTTAAGGAAGCTGGCGGCCGCCTTGGGGGCAGGCTGCTGGGAGGATGCAGGTCGAGGGAGGTGGTAGCTCCTGGCCCAGGGCCGGAAGTTGAGATTTGGAGTCTGATGTGGTGCTGCGGCATCTCCCTCCCCAGCCTGAGGGACTGGCCTCGGGAAGGGAGCAGGGGCCATGGGGGGACACTACAGAGCATGAGAGAGACAGGCTAAGAGCAGGCCCAGGGGCCGGGGAGGGGCTGAGAGCGGGGTGGGGGGGCGGCCCCCACCAGGGACCTAGGCAGGGTATGTTTGTCTCTGGTGCTATCTAGGGGGCACCTTGGTTGGGGGCCCGTCTTTGCGCTCAGCTGTTGCAGGGCTGCCGAGGGAGCCTGTGGACATCAGGGGACCATGGGCTTGAAGAAGACAGACCCAGGTTCAAGTTCTGGCTCTGCTGCTCCTTCTCTCTGGCAGGCCACCTCGCCTGCCCGGGCCTCGGCTTCCTCTCTCGCAGCGTGGCGTCCTTGAGGTCAGGCTGGCGCTGCAGCCCAGATGCGAGCCCCGGTCACCCAGCTGAGGGAGGGCAGAGCCAGGCCGGGAGCCCGGCTGTCTGGCCTAGAGCCCTGCTTGTCATCATCTGCTTCGCCTCACACCTTTTCCACCCCTCCCCCACTCTTTCTAAAACATTGAGTTTTTAAGAAAAAGTTTCTTTCTACCCAGGGATGGTGGCTCCACAGACAAACTCTATGACTCATTGCCAGTCTCAGCACTAACTCAGTCTATCGTGAGTCTAACCCGAGTCCTTCAACTTATAGTTTAAGCCAAATGATTGGCCATCATGGCTTTGGCCATGACAAGTGTCAATCACATCCTCTGGGTTCCAGCCGACTGGGGGAAAGGGTGCCCACTCTTAGCCCCACAGACAAGGGCTCAAATCCCAGCTTCTACTGCATGACCTTGGACAAGTCACCCTCTCCAAGTTTAGCTTCCCCAACTATAAAGTGGGATTAATATAAGAATAGTCCCCATCTGCTGGGCAGCTGGGAAATTATAAACACTGTATGCCAGCTCACAGCAGAAAACTAAATATAGATACTGGGGGTTAGTGCCGTAGACACACACTTCAGCTTTCCCTCTGTGACAACCTGGTGTGTCACGCACGGCGGTCCCCGTGCCATGCTGACCAGACACTGTACGTCCCCTGAAATCTAGACGGTGTTTCCCCACACGGCTCAGCTGACCTGGTTCTCCACTGCCTCTGGGGTACATGGCTGTGAAGGAGGGGTTTTATCTTCCCCCGTTTCACCAGAGAAGTGGGGACACTGAGGCCCAGAGCAGAAGGGGCCCTGCCCCTGGCGGCCTGGTGGCTTGGGGCCCCGGCTCTGCCAGGGGAGGTGGCCATGAACTTGGAAGGATATGCCTGAAGGAGCTCGCTGACGCCGGGCAGGTGGGCCAGCTTGTTGCCCTCTGCGTCCTCGGCGTACATGCTGTCAAACAGGAAGGAGCCGTTCAGATGCTCGACGAACGCGGCCTGCAGTCAGAACCACGGCAGGGCTCAGGGGACGCTGACCCCCCTCACGGGCCATGGCAAAGGCTCAGCAGGCAGGGCCCTGGGGTCAGTGGACACTGTGCAGAGGGTGGGGGAGGGCATGCAGCCCTTGGGCTTTAGCCCTGGAGGAGGACAGGGAAGGGCATGCTGGGCCAAGGGCATGGCACCTGCGGGGGTCCAGAGGCATCAACTGAAGGTTGCACGAGGCTCAGTGTGCCTGGAGGCAGGGGTGCGGGATGTGGGGCAGAGTGGGCCCAGGGCAGTGCCGGGGAAGGATTTCAACTTTCTGGCTGCCATGGAACTGCCCAAGGCTTTTAAGGAAAGGAGGTGCTCCCTCAGATTGTTTCCCCGGGGTCTCGTGCTGGAACCCAGCAGGCCGGCGAGGAGACAAGGCAGGGGACAGGGCGGGACAGGGCGTTGGCCTGTGGATGACGTCCATGCTCAGTCACAGCCAGGAGAGGCCACAAGGCATGTGGTTTCCATCAAGAGCGGTTTTCGGGGCCTGGGCCCTGCTGACTTTGACCCAAGGGGACCCGTAATGTGTGGCTGGCCTCCTGGAGCCAGGGCAGGGGGAGGGAGGCGGCGAGGCTCCTCCCAACAGAGCATACCTTGTGCTCCTCCAGCTCCTCCCGCCGGGCCTGCTCTTCCTCCAGCCGGACCTGAATCAGGTGCTCTCGCTGCTTCAGCTCGTCAATGGCGTACTGGTACTTGATCTCTGCCAGCTCCTTCTGATGGGGGCATGGGAAGGGGCATTGTTACCAGGGCCTGTTTGGTCCTTCCCGGCCATGCCCGCCTCTGCCATCCAGTGGCCCCTCTAGCACAGGCGGGGGTGTGGACAGCCCCCCAGCAAAGGCTGTGTGGACAAGAATGGCTTGCTTCCTCGTGGCCTTCTAAAGTATCCTGAGTCTAAGGGAAATGAGGAGAAGGGCCAACAGGATGGGGGAAGGCAGCACAGGCAGGCCGACGGCCAGGGCCACGTCCTGGGGAGCGTGCACGTCCAGGGCAGAGGCACGATGGGAGCCCGGTAAAGTGAGTTGTGGGATCCCAGGCCTGGTCACAAGGGCCTCAGACCTTGGCTCTGTACCCTGCAACCTCCTGGCTCTCCTCCGAGCCATCCTGCTCATTGCCTCACACCCACCGGGCACTGCTGGGGCCCCTAGGGGTCAGTCCCCACCTTCTCGGCTCACTCGACACACTCCAGGTATTTCACCTGAGCTAAGGTGTCAAGTACAAGCACGGCCGATTGCTCCATCCTTAGACAAGATGCGGGTCTTTACCTTCAGCCCAGACCCCATCTCTGAGAGCCAGACATGAGCTTCTGAAGCCCTCTTCCCCCCGGCCACCTCAAGAACGCCGCACACTCACCATGCTCACCATGAGGTGAGCCAGCCAGCCAGCACCCAGGCCGGAGGCCGGGAGACAGGCTGGCCCCTTGCCACCTCTCCCCTATGCCAGTCTGTGCCAGCTCCTAATCCTGTCTCACCATCTTCTCTCTCCAGCCAGGACCCCTGCCTCAGCCACCTAGCTGGCCTCCCCCATGCACCCTGTCCCCTCACCTAGTCTGCCCGCTGCTCCCGAGCAAACAGCCACAGAAATCCCTGTGAAACACAAACCCAACCCCGTAGGTCCCTTGCTTACCCTGTATGACTTCCTCTTGGACGTAGGGTAATGACAAGCTCCTGCCATGGCCTGCAAGGCCCTGCCCGCCACCCTCTCTCTCCAGCTCTCTGAGTGCCGGCCATCGGCCCCCTCACGGCGCTGCCTTCTGCCACAGGCCTTGGCACGTGCTCTGCCCTAACCCTACCCCTTCACCAGCCAACTCCACTCATCCTACACTTGGAACCACCAGCCCCCATCTCATACACCTCCTGGTATTTTCATGTATCTGTGAGGTGATCTGTCTGTCTCCTTTCCCTTTGCGTGGGCACCACAGAGGAAGGCAGGGGCTTCCTCGAGGTCTGTAGGATTCCAGATACTGAGCTTTCTTCCCACTGTCCTGTGCTGCCTGAAGCCCATCCTGTCTCACTCCTGCACGTGAGGTTAGCATAGGTATCATTGTAGTTCTGTGCCTTAACTTGGACCTTGGCTGCAAACAGCTTTCATTGCAGAGCTGAAATCCTTCTAAAGAACTGTTATTCATTCAGCTCCACAATTATATTGTTTTCTTACAGATTTATACTTTATTTTTAAAATAGTTTTTAAAATTCTTTAAAAAAAATTTTAATGTTTAATTTTTGAGAGAGAGAGAGAGAGAGGGAGACAGAGCACGAGTAGGGGAGGGGCAGAGAGAGAGGGAGACACAGAATCTGAAGTGGGTGCCAGGCTTAGAGCCTGACACAGGGCTCAAACCCTAACCCTAACCCTAACCCTAAGCTTAACCCTAACCCTCACAGAATTTAAAGCAGCCTCAGGCTCTGAGCTGTTAGCACAGAGCCCGACATGGGGCTCGAAACCACAAACCACAAGATCATGACCTGAGCCGAAGTTAGGAGCTTAACTGACTGAGCCACCCAGGTGCCCCCTTTTTTAAAATATTTTTTTAATGTTCATTTATTTTGAGAGGTGGGGGGTGGGGGGAGAGAGAGAGAGAGAGAGCAAGAAGGGGGTACAGAGAGAGAAAGACTCTCAAGTGGGCTCTGTACTGTCAGCACGGAGCCTAATGTGGGGCTCAAACCCATGAACTGTTAGTTCGTGACCTGAGCCGAAGTCAGATGCTTAACCAACTGAGCCACCCAGGTGCCCCAAATATTTAAAAGTCTCTAGTATGTGAGCTCCCCTCTCTTCTCCATTCCACAGCCCTGCCCTCCCGCTCTCCCCCTCCCACCCCCTCACCCCACCGCATCCCCCATCTCTTCCTCTATAACCTCTGTCCCCCAGATCCCTGAACTGCTGACCACATCATGAATTCTGCTGAAAACTTCTCAGGGTCCCCCGTGGGCCTCCAACCAGAGAACCCTTAAACCCCAGCATGGCCCTGCTGACTGACCCCTGCCCACCTGCCTGTCTCCCCACGTCCCCACACAAAAGCCCTCAAGCTCATAACACCTGCCCAGTCCATGTACTTTGTGGGGGACCGTCCTCTGTTCCTCAGGGCTGGATTGGGGGCAGGGCCAGCCTTCAGGCACAGTGCAGGGCTCCACTTAAAAGTGGTCTAATGACAACAGGGGGGGCCCTCAGGGACAGCTCCACAGAGCTGAGAGGCACCTCAAGAGCCTGCCCTTGGACCTCCGTCCTCCCACGGTCCCACTGAGATGAGCGGCCCCCCAGCCATCCAGCACCCTGACTGGAGACCCGGGGGACATTCCGGACCCTCCCCTGACCTGCATCGGGGCCCGGCTGTTCTGCCGCCCAGGCCCTACAGTACCAAGAGGCCAGGGGCTTGGGGCAGGCTGTGGCCGGCCTCAGGGCAGCCAGTAGTGTGGACAGGGGGGTTTTAGGTGCCCCTGCTTTGCAGAACTGTGCTCTTCGAACCTTTTGCTCATTATTTATCTTGATGCTTCTAGGCAAGTCTCTGAATCATGAAAGGAGCCTTTGTTTCCCTGCAGCACAATGGGGATGCCCAGACTGGGCTGTCTGCCCTTTATGGAAACTTCTGGGGACAGAGGAGAGAATGCCTGGGGAGGGGCTTTGGAACTGTGCAGTGGCAGAGGCTGTCCCCTGGTTCTATAATGTGCTTTGAAACATATCCCAAGAGCTCTCTGGCCTATTCCAAGCATGTGAGCCCAGGTTGATTTTCAAACTATTATCCATGTGAAAGACAAAACACTTGAGAGTATTAGAATCCGAGTCTCAGCTTTGGTAGTGTCATGGGAACCACAGAAAGTCGTGGTCCTCAGAGGGGCCCCTCTCTGACCTCACCCCATCTCTGTGGGCCTCCCAGGAAGGCACTGGCAACCAGAGGGCGCCACACTTGGAAGGTGGCACTGCCCACCTGGGCGCTGTGGCTCTGCTCCATGGTGCAGGCTGGGCAGGGTCAGCATTCAGACCTGTGCACGAGTGCTCCCTGCTCCTGCTGGGTGCTCCCGGATGCTCCCCATCACCCGTGCCCCCAAGCCCAGGCTCCCTTCTCTCAGGAGAAGCACCAGCTTCCTGTGAGAAGGAGCAGGCAGGTCGGTCTTCGGTCTCTGCAACACCCAATGTGCAGGGACATTTGTTTCGGCCACCCAAGGTCCCCAGGTACTGGGCCAGGTTCTTTCCTTCCAGTGGGGAAAGGACCCAGAGAATGATCACAATGCAAAGAGCAAGAAGTGAGCGAAAGGGGGCAGCCCAGGCAGTGGACAGGGGAAGGGCCCTCCTTACTGGGCTCTGCCGCCAGGCTGCCTGCCCACCCACCACTGGCCATGAGCTCCCGGCGAGGCACCTCGCTGGTGCCAGCCCCTGGTTGGCAAGCTGAGGGCGAGTGCAGGCTCATTTCACAGGCTGCGGTGAATGCGACGCCAACAGCAACGTGTGCGTGGCGGATAAGCATAGGACCGCAGCTAGCCGTCACCATGATGACGCCCACTCATGGCTGGCCCTCCCTTGGTCTCCCCAGCTTCTCCATCCGGAACGCCAGACAGTGCGGGGTGGCTGCACGTGGCCAGGAGGCAGCACATGGAGGGACCTGGCTGCCGTGAGCAGCCACAGAACGGCTGGCATGAGGGTCCTGCTGGGGTGGTGCCCACGTGGGCAGGTCAAAGGTGTCCGCTGGCAAAGGAGCTCCGCCTCCGCGCCTTTCTCCGTGTAGCCTGGAGGGCCCAAAGGCCGACTCACAGAGCTGGGACACCCAGAGGAGGACACTTGCCATGTGGTCGTCGATGCGCCGGAAGTCCAGGTACACGAGGTCAGGAAGGTAGGCACAGATGAACATCTTGTAATCCTCCCCCTCCGCGATGGGGTTCCCAGAGAGGCTGAGCGTCCGCAGGTCCTTGAACTGCCGCAGGTAGATGATCTGGGGGGGCGGGGGGAGGATAACCCACTTTCCTGGCTGCCGCAGAGCAGAAAGCCCCTCCGGTGGCCTCTCCCCTCGTCACTCTGCCTGTGCCTGCGGCCTGGCCACGACACCTTCAGCACTGGCTGGGGCGACAAGCAAGAAGCAGGTTGGGGCGGGGGGCCAGGTTGGACGGCTGCCTTCATCAGCAGACCTGAGTTCAAAGCCCAGCCCCGGGACCTTGGGCAAGTTGCACGACGGCTGTAAGCCTCCGTGTCCTCATCTGTAAGATGTGCGTAAGGATGCTATTACGTGTGTTATAGGTGCTCTAAGGACCAAAGGAAGAGGCAACGAAAAGCAATGAGATGCGTGCCTCCCGCCTGCTCTGTAAATGGTGATGGTGCTGCTGTCGCTCCTGCTCATGGCTCAGAACAGGCGTGCCTTTTCACCGTGAACCCTGCGCAAGAGTCAGATCTCTTAGATGAAATGAAACCCACTTAGAGTTGCCCTTGGGTTGGCTGGATGACACTGGGACATTCGCTACCTGCCATTTATTCTTCCCATACTCTATTGTAGGAAAATGAGGAAAAGTCAACAACGCAGCTACTGTTTCATCCGAGAGCATTTTCTGCACACCAGACGCCACACTGTGCAAGGGGTGGCGGAGAATCCTAGCATGCTTTCCCCGAGGAATTCCTCTCCGTCGTCTGTTTGCGCAGCAACGTGATTAAGCACCACCGGGCCTCAGAGGCATAGGTGAGGCCTTGGGGGTACAGTGGAAACAAAGCTCACGTGGCCCCCACCTTTATGACAAGGTCACATTCTAGTGGCATGGACAGAATGCTTGAAGGAGCAAATAGCATCATTACTGTTTGGGGGTGGGGCCGGAAGAATATAGAGACGGGGCAGGAGAGGTCATAGCAGGGAGCCCTCCTTCAGTCAGGGGCCCCTGAGGTCTCTGAGAGCTGAGGGAGACAGCCTTGGAAGAGGCGAGGAGAGCGCCCCCTACCCCCAGCTCACTGCTGCAAACGTGTTCTGGGGGTGGGCAAGGGGGCATCAGCTTGCCTCCCCTCACATCACAAATGTCCTGGGCTAGCACTGGCTTCTTGTCACTTCATGTCTTGGCTACGGGTGTGTGTGCTGGGCGCCCCCAAAGGGACCATATCTTGTTTGTTTCTGTAGCCTTGAGCTCAGGCCAAACGGCCTGTTTCCAGTAAGTAGGTCCTCACCTCAGCAAATGTTTGTGAAGCGAGCGCAGGGCTCAGGGAGAAGGAAAGTGTGGACTGGTAGCCACCGATGGGCTAAGCACCGTATTTAAACATGATCAAATCTCTGGTGGAATAATCTGGATTTCTGGCTTTTCTAGGAAAACGGGACCATCTTGAAGGCTAAGGCTGCATCCCCCCACCACCACGGGGTCACAGACCCTCCTTCCAGACCCCCCAGCTACCGCAGTGCCATCTGATGTCCGGCTCCACCGTCTGCCCTGCAGGAGCGGCCGCTCCAGTGCCACCAGCTGCGACTACTCACGTTCATCATGTGGCTGATGTTGTTGTTGCCCAGCGACAGCACCTGCAGCTTGACGAGGCCATCCAGAGAGTCAATCTTGGAGATCCGGTTGTTGAACAAGCTCAGGTCCTCCAAGTTCACCAGGGTGTCCAGCCCCTCGATGGCCTCGATGTTGTTGAAGGACAGGTCTGGAAGGAAGAGGCCTGTAAGGGTCTACTGGATGGAGTTGGGCTGGGTCCCATTGGGGCTGCCTCTGCTCTGGGGGCCAGCACCAAGCTGTCAGGCTGGTAAGCGACTCACTGACTGCTTATGGTCTTCTAGAAGCTGTCACGGATTCTTTCCTGCCATCTCAAACTTTTTTTTTAATGTTTCATTTATTTCTGAGAGAGAGACAATGTGAGCAGGGGAGGGTCAGAGAGAGAGGGAGACCCAGAATCCGAAACAGGCTCCAGGCTCTGAGCTGGCTGTCAGCACAGAGCCTGATGCGGGGCTCGAACCCACAAACCATGAGATCATGGCCTGAGCCGAAATCGGACGCTTAACTGACTGAGCCACCCAGGCGCCCTCCCTGCCATCTCAAACTTATACCACCCTCTCCAGTTCTGCCTCCTGTCTTCCTGGCTGGACACATGTGGCCAAATACTCAGGTCTGTGCTCTGTTGGTGTTCTGGGATGGAAATGATGGAAATGTCCACAATGGTGCATCTCGGAGTAGGAGACGACAGTCTGAAGGGCCTCCCTCCCTCATACCTATGGACGTTTTAATGAAAATACCACCTGCTTGCTTAGACCTTCTCAGTTTATCAAGCACTTCTGAGTACGTCTTCTGACAACAGCCCTGAGTGGCAGCTCGGCATTTCTCTCCCATTTGAGCATTGGGAAGCTGAAGTTCAGAAAGGCTCAGTGATCTGCCCGGAGCCACACAGCTGACCACGACCACGATGCCGCCAGAGTCCATGCAGGGCTCCTCCCCAGACACGCAGCAGTCCAGGACCTTCCAGCTACATCCCAGCTGACTCAGATCCTCCCAAACCCCAACCCCGACCCGCCAGGCCCTCTGTGGCCCAAGGTTCACAGCCCAGGGAATAAAACTGCTCCCCCCCACTGCCCCGCCCCGGGGTGTTTCAGGATCGGTTGGGGTTGGAGCTGCAACTCTGTCCTGGAACACCAAGGGCCCAGTGGCCCAACCTGGGTATTTTTCATGCGCTGGGAAATATGCTCGTGATAGCCACATGCCATCACATTACAACAGTGACTTGGGAAGTCAGTGTGTCCACACCTGAATTTAGCTTCCTTGGCGTATCAGGAGATGCTCACTGGCTGACAGTTGAGACTAATGGTAACTTATCATCCCTTTCTCTTATAAGAGCACCATCTTATCCAATGCTCATAACATAGGCCTCATCGTCTGAGTTTGAGGGACCAGGAAGCCAAGATTCAGGGACCCTGGGAGTACATGGCCAAGATCACCCAGACACAAAGCAGCTGAGGTTCAGAGGTTCCAGGAACTGGTGTAGAGGCACATGGGCAGAGCTGGGGCTTGAACTGGAGTCTGCCAGATGCCAAGCCTGCCTGCTCCCCTCCCCACCGTGCAACCAGTTCTGTTCTTCGGGGGTGGGGCCCCGGCCCATTAGAACTGGCTGCGTGCTGGTAAATGTTTAACAGGGGATTAGGGAGGTCAGGGTTTGGAAGAGGCGGGGAGGCCTTGAATTGCAGCGCTTGCCCATTTCAGTGGTGTAAATCCTCTCATCATGGCCAATTTCAAGCTACCGGCCTGACATCTCTGAAGGCGCAGTGGGAGAGCCAGTCCTAGCTGGAGAGCTGATGTGACAGGCCACCAGCAGTGCTTCGCAAGAGGCGGGGGCTTGCAGCACAGCGGGAGACAACATCTCCCCCACCCCCTCCACCCCAGGGACCCAGATCTTCCTGGCTGTGGTTGGGTCCCTGGGTGACTAACGCTGTGACTGACAAAGGCTAGCTTCTCTCAGGGGGATAACCTGACCTCTTACCAGAAACGTCCCACCTGCTCGCTCACCCCCGTAGCACGGAACCCTGGGTATCGCAGGAGTACTTCATGGAAACAAATGTGACACTTGTTTTATGTCTCAGAGACAGCTGGGCCTGGTATCTCTCTCCTAAAAGTGAGGCATTCAAACAGCTGGTACCTGGCAGGCTTTCCAGAGCAGGCACGGCTCAGGGTCTGGGCTGACCCAGCACCCTATCATCCTTCTCACCTCCTACGGAGAAGATGCCTCCTGGCAATGCCAAGGAGGCTGGCTGCTGAGACCAGACTCAGAGTTAATGGGTGCCGGAGTGCCAGGAAGTGCTGCCTGGGACAAAAGACCTGCGAGCAGCTGTCAGGGGACCTGGCTATGGTCTGCCTCTCCCTGAGACCTCATTTTGCTCATCTCTACAATGGGGATGCATGTGTATGGATTAAAAGGCCTCACCAGGAAAGCATACAGATGCTCAGCAGGTAGTCTGAGCTCAAAGCTCGCTAGCAGCTGTGATGATTGTTTCTGGCTTGATCTGGGCTCCCTGACTGGCAGGCCCCACAGCTGTCTGTCAACCCCAGTGGCTCCCTTGACTCTTTCCCAGATAGGGAGGTTTGGCAGGTGAGTTAAAAATATTCTGGCCTGGCCTGTCCAAGCATCTCTGCTGGCTTTGCCCAGCACAGGCCCCAAGCTTTTAAAAAGAGCAACTTTCCTGTTCCCAGTAGACGGACCTTCAACTGTACCCCGGCTAATGCCAGGCGGGCAGCAGAACTGCCTGTGAGGCAATGACCTTGGCAGAGCGTTCCGTTTGATCAGGGCAGACACATGTGTGGGGGGAGGGGAGCTTACCCAGCCAGACCAGGTGCACGAGATGCTCCAGGCCCTCGATCTTCTCAATGATGTTGTTGTCCAGCTGTAGCTTCCTCAAGTTCTCAAACTGCCAGAGGCCGTCGATGCGGAGGATGTCTGAAACAATCGGAGGAGGGCGCCTGGGGTTAGGGCTCAGAGCTCAGCGCAGGCGGACCGAAGACCCGAGACCGTACACAAGGCCCCACAACTCCACCACCTTGGCCTGGAGTGTGCAAGTGCCCTGGGGATGTGGGCCGAGCGCCTACGAGTCTTAGCGCACAGCGGGCCGTGATCGGTGCTTCTACCCAGGAACGCCGCAGAACTAAAAGGCCAACGGAGGGGATAGTGGTGTCGTCGTGAATGTGGGCTCAACCTGCCCAGGGCATGGGACTCAGTCATGCCGCCTCTAGCGTCCAGTTAGGAGGCTTCCCAGGAAGCTGTCACAGCTCGGGGCACGGCACGCCGGCAGCATCCTTCCTGCCACTGTGTGACAAATCAAACGAGGGTGCAGGGTGAACGCCTGCACCGCCCACCCCTTGTGCACTGTTGGTGAGCATGTCAATCAACTAGTTCAGCCATTTGGGAGGGCCATTTGGCCAAGTTTACTGAAATATTTCATGTCTGTGCCCTTTGACCCCGCAATTCCTCTATTTGGAATCCGTCTGCAAAGACACACTTGCGTGTGTGCCCAAAGAAATACCTATAGGCACATGAGGGGCAGAAAGATCAGGGGACCCCCGAGGTGTCCATATATGGGGAGTGGCGTAAATCACCCATATGACAGAGAGGCAGGTGCCTGATGTCCCTGAAGCTCCTGACCTGCTGTCCCTAAAGACCACCTTCAGGGATACACAGCCAACTCATTCTTTCTGCTCCTGATGCCAGGCACAGCTTGGCCTCTGCTACGGACAGCCAGAGGAGTTCTGAATGATGCTGAACTGTACATAAGTATATGCTGTGTACGTAAAATTCTAGAGGCCCAAACCTGTCCCCACTTTCCTCTTGCAGCCATTATAGCTTTGCTGTTTACATGCCTCCTTTTTTTCTGTATTCGCCTTTGCAACGATTTCTAAAACTTATAAAATTAAAAGAACTGAAATATTACAGAAGTAAATTTTAGAGTAAAAAAAAAAAGCACACCTAATAAAGCACACATTTGGGGCAGTGGTTTCAATATTCATTCAGAGGTTGTGAGGCCCTGGGGGAGGCTGGGCACCCCCTCTTGGCTGCCCTCCCCAAGCTGGGAGGAGGGGAGGTGGGTCAATAGCATTTCTCTGACCCAGGGCCCTGCCTCTGCCATTCCCAGGGGCAAGTGGGACTCGCGTCTGGGGCCAGGTTTCCCAGAAGGATCCCAGCCGCATTCTCCACCTAAGCTTCCGGGGCAGAGCCTGGCTGTGCCCCAGGACCTCAGACACGCCCCATCCTGGTCTGGATTTTCCGGGAACCTTTTCTGGCCCTGCTCTTAGACTGACAGCTCTCGGGTATGGCCGACTTTCTGGAGACGCTGCTCTCCTGGGTGGTACCCGCACCCTGGGTGCCCTGCCTTGCACACCCACATGCTGCCTCTTCCTCAGGCATCAGCAGTTCGTGTGGAAAAGCTAAAACCACACAGCAAAAGCCATGAGGTATTCGCCATTTCTAAATGAGTTACTAGCATGACAGGACTGCTCCAAAAGTCCAATTTTAATCTTCAACATAGACACGGGATCTGCCTCTACTACCCCAGGTTTGGTCTCAGCCCACTGTCATTGTTTCTTGGACCACTGTGGCAACTGTCTCACTCACTAATCTCACTGCTCTGGCCTTGGGGCGCCCCACTCTATCCTCCTGTAGCCAGTAGGATCTTGTGAAATACTAAGTCTCATCCTGTCCCTCCTCTGCTCAGGACCCTCCTGGGGCCCTCATCTCACTCACTATAAAAGGCAAACACCGTCTGCTGGTCCCCCAGACTGATGCTAGCGGACCCACCACCTCTCTGACCTGTTTCCATACAGGGCTGCCTGCCTCAGGGCCTTTTCCCTGGCTGTTCCCTCTGCATGGAATGCTTTCCCCGGATCTCCATGTGGCTCCTTCCCTTCCTTCTAGTCTTTGCTCAGTGGTCACCTTCTTCATGAGGCCTCTGACTGCCCAATAAAATGCTGTGCCCCACCCCCAACTCCCCTTTTCTCCTCTCCTTGATATTCCTCCATAGCACATATTACCTTTAACTTATACTATTTTTATCTTACGTTATTTTTCCCATCAACCTGGACATCAGTTTCATGAGGACAGGGGTTTTTATCTTTTATCTTTCATTCACGTTGAATCCCTAGTGCCTAGGACAGCCCTTGGCATATAACAGGCATTTTATAAATACCGGCAGAATGAACCTTAGAAAGGGGAGGAGGTGAGCTAAAGGAGGCTGAAGCCCCCTCTGGTGACAGCCATTCTGCAGTCCCTTCGCCCCTCCCGCTGCTGAGGTGGCTGGGACCCCAGGTCCCTCCCTGCCCTGGGTGGTCAGCCGTGGAGGCCACGCTCCGGGGAGACCCATGGGTTCGTGAGGCCTGGGCCAGGGCTGTGCCGGCCTTGCCCACTGCTGTGTCCCCGTGGTCCGACCTGCACTGGCTGAGGCAGGGCCTCCATAATGCCCTGTTGTCTCCTGGATGACCCGGTAGGCCAGTGTAGAAACCCAGGACACAGCGGGAACGTGGAGCAGCCCGGGTCACTGGTATCCAGCCAGCTGCACCCCGCCCACCTCCCTCACTTGCTCTCGCACCCCCTCTGTCCTGACCCACCGGCCTGCTTGAGCCTACACACCATGCCTGTGTTACCTCACTTTCTTCTCCCAACCAGCACCTGAGAAATGGACTATAATCTTCCCATTTTACAGATGGGGACACAGAGGCACTAAGGACCTGCCAAACCACATCTCCCCTCTAGGATGTCCTCCAGCTCCTGAGGCGCCTCTCCTGTTTCCTGGCCCAGCGCACACGCTCTCCCCCACCCCCCATGGCTTCTTCCTGGCCCGTGGGACCACCCTCCTGGGATCCACCTGCCCGGGGCCCCCACTCCAAGAATTCCATGTGGAGTCTGGGACGGAAGCAGCATGGCCTTTGGGTTCACTTAGATTTGGAGTGGAAGAATTTTATCTTCTTGCCTATGATTCAGAATCAGCAGTGTTGTGGATACTCAAATGCTAATGATACTCAGTATTCACCATGCAAACACTCTGCCATTCCTATGCCTTCTACCCCCGCAGGCCCGCATGCCGACGCGGGCCCCCTGATCCCGGACTGGACTCTGCGTGGAATTCCGGGGCAGAGAAGCCAGGGGTGGGGCGCTGGGCTGCCTGGTGCCCCCGGCCCGGCCCAGCATACGCACTTTGGAAGTCCAGCCGCAGTGAAAGCACATCCTTGAAGAGGATGCCCTCCTGCCTGGCCAGCTGCCTGGCCTCGTCCCGCGGGCCCTGTTCTCCCACAGCCAGCTTCAGCATGTCCTCGTCCATCACTCGTGGCTCCATTGAGTTGTACGGCCGGTTCATTTCCCCTAAAAAAACACCACACGTTCCTCTTCCACAGTCTGCTCTTCCCTTTGTTTGAGAACAGGGGCTGGCTGGGGTCGTTTTTAGGAGCACCGTGTCAGCCACGGATGCTCTGGGGCTGCCTCCTCCCGGTCAGTGGCCCACCGCTCCTAGAGGCTAGTCCTTTTGCACTAAGGCTTCTCCAGGCCTTTTCCAGCAGCAACCATCTGCACCCGTCCTGCCTGGCGCCCATCTGCAGGGGTGCACCCCTTGGTCCCACAACCGTGGCCGTGACCCTGCCCCCACCCAGTGGACTGGTGGTCCACACTGCTCCCTTTAGCCTTGGGACCTCAGCTCCCCTTATGGTCACGGCCGTCAAAGCCTCTGGCTTCCGTCACCCACTCATTCACTGTCTTGCCACCAACCGCTGACCATGACCGTTGGTGGCAGCAGCCAGGTGCAGCAGCCTGTGGCTCCCCGTCTGAGATACTCATCCCCACCAGGCAGTGATATCTGTACTCCTCCCACCTCACCACAAGCTGCCCAGGCGCACGGACACTGGCGGACACTGACCTAAGCTGGCCATTCCTGTTCTCCCGTTGAGGAATGTGAACTTGGGGTAGTGGGATAAAAGTCTCATCGGAGCTGGCTGTGGGAGCTGGGGAGGAACTGGGGGGCCACGGGTGGGCCAGATGTGTGCGTCAGCAGAGATAACAAGAGGGGGATGAGGCAGATGGACGGAGAGAAACAGAGATGGGAACCTGGGTGATCCAGAAAATAAGACAACAGGGCGGACAGACTGACAGTCTTTACGGGCTGTCCAGCCCCTAATGTCCCTGATTCCAGGCCCTGTGAGAGTTTCCTGACTCCTCACAGTAAATCTGCTTTTACTTAAACTGACTCCACTAGGTTTCTGCTGCTAATAGGCCAACGGGATCCGGCTGAGACTCTGCAGGCTAACAGGGGATCTGTGTGGTGGGTCAGTCATAAGCTGACCCTGGGCTGCTGTTCCTGGCTGGACAGAGCCATGGCCCTGGGAAGCCTGGGCACCCCGACCTCATTCTCATCCTTATCAACATCCAGGAGGGTTGGACCCTGCAGGAAAGCACACTTCGAATGCAAGCTCCCAGCTTCTGCCTCCTGAACCCTCTGGAAACTCAGTCCTTCCTTCTTCCCACTCCTGGGTGAATTACCTTCCTGCTGGCCTCACCATCTACCTTCGCCCTCTCACGTCCCCAACACCCGGCCCTCTTCCCTGATGCCGGGCAGTCCCTGTATTACTCCACTGAGTGCTGCTGGAGGGAGTCCCGGTGTTGGGCTGATGGTGTTCATTGCAAACTGGGGTGGGCCCGGCGCTCCGGCCACCTGGCCCTAGACACTGCCACTGCCCGCTGCCCTCCTCCATTCTCCCCCACCATCCACTTGGATGCAGCTTATGTAAATACGCATCTTCCATTTCTGGGCTGTTTGTGATCAAATGTCCCTGTGCCTTTAACTCTCGTGTGTCCTTTCCTTCTGCTCCTGAGGAGCCACGGCCTCCCCGGGCCCCTTCCCACCCCCGAGCACTTCCATCTTCACCCGTGCCTTCCATCATCCGCTCTCTCCAGGCGCTCAACGCTGGCTCCAACTCCTTAGGGTGAATGAATCAACTCCCAAAGACGTTTCCAGTCCTCCCCCTCTCTCCATCTCCCACTCTTTTGAAACGATTTTTTCTAAGACTTCCCATAACCTGACACCAGCTTGCCTTTGGGGAAATTTTAATGTGCTGGAGTTGGCAGATGTTACCTGCAAAGCGTTTGTGCGTTTTCAAAGAAAAACGCCGCACTTTGGGAAATGCTTCTCAATTCCGATTTCAAAACTCTGACTGCATTCTCATCACTCCCACCTCATGTAAGCCCGGCACCTGGGACAGATCAGGCTTGCTTTCAGTCAAGCCCACAATCACTCTGCAACGTGGAACGGTTGTTAGGCACACTCTTTGTCAAGCACAAGAGGGCAGGATTTGGAACCCGAGTGTGCATCCTTCAGCAGCTAACCTCATCTGTCTGAGCCCTTGATTTCCCATCTGTAAAAATGGATAATTCCTCCTTCCTACATTTGTTTAAGATCATTTCTGTAGCCCACACATGTGTAATGAATAGCTACCACACGTTGTGAATAAAACAGATCTCCTTGTCTCTGTTCCAGACGTGAATCAGATAATCATACAAATATTTAATCACAAACCATGACAAGTTTATAGATGTAGGGAACAAGGACAGCATGCATCCGGGGCACCTGGCCTGGCCAGGGGAGACAGAGCCGAGATCTGAAGGATGGGTAGGAAGGAAGGAATAGGGAACTGCACAGTGAAGGCCCTGAGGAGGGAGAGAATGAGACACGTTCCATTATGGGCTGGAGGGGTGAACGGTTGGCGAGGCCTACAGGAGTTTATTATCCTAGGATCCCTGGGAAGCTCCTGGGCCTTAATAAGGGCAGTGATGTGATCAGCTTTCAATGTTAAAGAAGCTCACTCTGGCTGTAGTATTGAGAAATGCAGGAGTTGTGAGGTGAGAGGTGAGGAGGGTGGTGGTCAGATGTGCATTTGAAAGATTGCTGGGAACTTAATTTATAGGTAGGACTATCATCTGCAGTTTCCAGATAAGAAAATGGGAGCTAGTTAGAAAGGTTGAATAACGTGCCTAATATGTCTATATGGTATACGACACAGACAGGAGAACAGGACTCCAGGGCCATTTCCTTAATTCTGATTCAGTTGTACCCAGGGCACTGTGGATTTTCATTGTCACAGGGCACAGCGTTTCCCACAGTTGTTCTGGCTCAGGGCAGAGGCCTGACCACTCCTCCCCTGGGGGGATTTTATCAATAATTTACCACCAACCCGGGGTCCCGTTGACTTGCCTGACAATAGTGTTGGTGAAGACCAGAGATAGGAGATGGGAAAAGCAGCAGCAAGTGTTACACCACTGTCAATGGAGCAGCCTCCTGACAGAGAAACAAAACCGTTCAGAACTGCCCAGTGAAACAAGAACTTGGGATCATTTGAGTCTGAAAAACAAAGCCCCTATTGGCTATGGATTAATAAGAAAAATCAGCTATTTACCAAGTGCTTACTGGGTACTAAGTGCATGCACATTCATTACTTGATTACATGTCGGCTCTGGAAGCCATTGGAGAAAGGAATCCTAATTCTCTAATTTCCCAGACAGGGAAACGGAAGCCTGGGAGGGGGAGGAAATTGTCCAAAGTCATACAATGAATACTGACAAGAGGCGGACAAGGAACTCGGGTAACTGTATCCCAAGCCAAAATACTTTATACGGCACCAAGGTGAAGAAGAAAAATAAAGAAGAGACACAATTTTATGACAGTGAAGAGGTCAGATATGAGGGTTAAACCCTTGAAGAAGTTATCAGTGGACCGGGTAACTTTTTTGATAAAAGAGATCAGGCCAGGAGGCCGGGGGTGGAACCCCTAAAAATCTCTTTGGGCCCTGCTCCCCGGGGAAATGCTTCCTTAGCGTTTTTTTTTTTTTCTCATCCGAAGGCCTGGAAGGCCAGGGCCTCAGCGCAGCCGGCCGGTCGTAAGTGGCTGACAGAACCTGTGTGCTTATTTTATAGGTGAGGAGCGCTGGGCCGACTCCCAGAAAGAAAGGTCAGAGGCAAGCTTTAAGTCGGGGTTCTGTCTGCCCATGCGCGTCCTCCCGCACTCTCAGGTCCAAGGTCTCACCGTCTTAAGCGCCGGCTACCGGACTGATTCCACGCAGCAGATGCTTCTCTCGGTTGCTAAGGGAACCAAGCGCGGCCAGTCGGTTGCTAAGGGGAAGTCTGGAGGTAGACATCCTGGGTGAAAGTTGACGGTCACGTGACAGCATTTCTTGGGTGGGGAAATACTCCTACCACCAACCAGCAGTAGAAAAAACAAATGTTTCTCCAATCAGCGCTTTCTATGGGCAGGGATATTAGTGGCCCCGCCTCTCCCCCGCCCCCTACGTGAGTGATTGACTCTCCTGTTGCCCAATAATGGTAAGGATTCACTAGATTGACCAATATATAGATGAATCAAAATACACAGACTCCCATTCGGGGGCGGGCCAGGGGAGGTGCCGCTACGCCTGACGGAGATTCCTGTGACCAAACTCGCAGCTCCGACCAATCGGACGCCGCAGGGTAGGTGGGGCTTCGCGAGGGAGGTGTAGGGGCCAATCGGAGAAGGGCTGGGCAGGCGTTGCCCAATAGGGACGCGACAAGGGGTGGGGTCAGGGGCCGGGCGTTCGGCGTTCGGGAGGGTGGGGCGGGGGCAAGTGTCAGTCAGGTCGGGAGCGCGACGGGGACAGCGGATACCCGGGCGGCTGACAGGGGGCCCGGGCCGCTGCCGTGTTGTCCTCTCAAGATGGAGTTCCTCCTGGGAAACCCGTTCAGCACCCCGGTGGGGCAGTGTCTCGGTAAGGCCGCGCGAAGGGTGGGCAATCTGGGTGGGCGACGGAGGCGGCGGCAGCGGCCTGGGCTGGTGAGGACCGCGGGCCTCTGCCCGGCGCCGGTGCCACCTCACGGGCGGCCCGGGCATCCTTGCCGTCGGGCCTCTGCCCACGGGCTCTCTGGGCCTGCTCACGGCGCCGGTGCCACCCTGCGAGGCGGCGCCCCAAGGCCCACGTCGGACTCGGCGATGCTCCGCGCGTCCCTCCCGATCATGGCCCGGTCCTTCCTGGCTCATAGAAGTGGTGCGGGCTGCTGGTCGGCTCACCTCCTCGCCTACTAGGAGATGCCACTGCGTGCGTCCTCGTTCAGGCTGACAGTCTCGCTGCCACTGCCGCCAGGACCCAGTTCTCCCACACCCTTCTTCCTCCATCCTTGTCCCTCTTTTCAGTACCAGCAGCCCTCACACCGGGCACCCTCCCAGAGAATACTCCCTGCTCTGAGACTTGCTAATTAGAGCTGCAACTCAGCTAGGCTGTAGGAGGGACTGGGATTGGGGGAAGTGTTCCTAGAGGGTGATTATCTTGGCCTGGGGATGGCATGCCTGCACTGCCTCTGGGAAAGAAGGGAGGCTGTGGTGTTTAATGATAAGAGCCCTGCACAGGGAATCAGGAAGCCTGGGCTTCAGTAGGGTCTTTGCCAGTGACTTTCCCTGTATGACCTTGTGCAAGTCACTGCTCTTTCTGGTTTGAGATTTTTGGAGGTGAGGTATGGTGGGTCCCTTCAAGTTCTAAAGTTTTGATATTTTTTATAGTAGTCTCTGCACTTTGACCGTTGCTTCCCTGTTTTATTAATTTTGCCCAAAGCTGAAGTCTGTTGGTGACAGTGCAGAGAGAGGGATACTGTGCAGCTCCCGTTAATCCTCTGTGGGAGCTCTGGGCACCTGGAAAAGGGCCCCAGAGAGGTCCGGTATCCTGGGTAAGGAAAGCCCAAGGCTAGGTGAAAGAACACCAGAATGGCCCCACTCTATGGGATTTCTTTACTAAAAAAGTAACTTGCCTTTTCACCCAAGGCGGGAAGCTATGCCAAGTGATTAGTCGAGAATGTTGGTTGGTGTCTTTTAAAACCGGGTTCCTCCTCGTTTGTGGAAGGACTGGTCAGACGTCTTTTATGAGCCGGGACTCTCATGTCCTTATGGGCCTGGCTGGTTTAGTCAGTAATGATTTGATTATTTCCTGCTTCACTTACGATTTTCCAGCTTACTTACCAGCCTTTAGTGGGGTCTGTGAAATCATCAAGGCCTCTTCTGTTGGCTAACTTGAGTTTGGGAGCCTTTTCTTTGCAGTGTAAGGTCCTGGGTAAGGGATGAGGGACGCTGGGCCCCTGAAGAGTCTCTTCCCACCTTCTGGACTACCATGTCTGCCTAGATTGTCTTCACTGACATATTACAAAACCTCATTGCTCAGTCAGGTATTGAGTTCCAGCCAGTTATCGGAGGAAGCTGGTAAACTTGAAAGAATTTTTTTTCTTTTCTCCCTCCTTTACAGTAGGAAGCTCTACACCTTTGAAATGCCAAGGTAATTGATACGGGGTAGAAGTTAAAGGACATTTAAAAATATACAAATATTAGGGTTCGAGGGGTACATAGCAAGTGGAAAGAGTGTGATCCTTCTGCCAGGAAGGCCTGAGTTGAGTTTTACCTTACCCATTTGTTGGCTGTGTGACCCTAGAAAATCATGTGACCCTTCTGAACCTTACTTTGCTGAGGGAGAGACATTCATATTCACAGAGTAGTACAGTTTAAGTGAGATAATGGACATAAAACACTTAGCATGGTGTCTGGGACATAGTAGGGGCTCAATAAATCATAGCTGTCACTGTTAACAAAATAGTTAAGTTCGGGTTGAATTTGCTATCTGGAAAGGATATGTGGGACACTGGCCCATCTGTGACCTGTGACTAGGTCCCAGATCCACCAGCCCTTATAAAAGGCACTTGAGCATAAAGAGAGGGGAGCCTCCTTGCTGCCAGTCAGCCAGCAGGCAAGGCCTAGCTAATTTCACAGTTCAGATACATAATGAGCGGATAGAATGAGGTTCTGATGTATATTCTGTGCTGTTGTGACAAGGCATAAAAGTGACTTTCATGCCATTTAGTGTTGTTAGTATTCGTTTAAAAGTATTGCCAGGTGGTCGAAGGGAGGGAGGGACTAGAGAAATAAAATAACAACAAAGTTGATGATTAACAGCAGCGGTTATAGCTTACACAAAGCAATTCTACAGCCGTTACTTGCTTCTTACAGCTGCTCTGCAGAGTAAGTTTTATTGTCCTTCCCACTTTAGAGATGGGGAAACTGAGGCTCAGAAGAGTAGAGCTACTGGTCAGCTGGCAAAAGGGAGAGCTGGGATTTCATAGCGGTCCTGGGCCTCAAAGCGCTTATGGTATCAAGCGAGAGAGCAGACACACATGGAACAATGAGCGCTCACAGAAGGCCTCTCCGTGCTTAAGGGCTCAGTTGAGTTGTGGGGATTTTCAGGGGTCTGAGGAGGCCGAAAGAATTCAGAAGAGCCTGGGAGCTAAGACTGGCTTCCTTGAGCCCCAGGGCTGCTCACAACGGTGGGCGGGACTTCCACAGACAGCAAGCGGACACCCCTGTGCATTGGGACAGGTGCATGAGGCAGGGAACGGGGTGCACGCGTATCCGTGTTCGCCAGTGTGAGTGGAAAAGAGGTGGCTTTGGGGAACAGTGGCAACGTGGGTTTGGGTGCAGGGTGAAGAAGCCCTGTTTTGGGGGTTGGCTAACATCAAAGATAACCTTCCTTAGCTGGCTTCGACGGTCACTCTTTTGTGGTCCTCGTTTTACCCGCTCATGAAATAATACCTCTCACCAGCTGCGTGGGGCTGGTTCCTGAATGATCCTATCCGTTTAGTTCAGCGGCTTAATGAGTGCCAAAGGGTGCCAGGCTCTGGGCCACAGATACTTGTACAAACGGCTCTCAGGGAGCCTTCAGTAGAGGTAATATTCACCCAACGGTGTCCCGCAGCTGCGAAGCATTGGGCTTGTGGTCTGAGGGCTTGGTAATTAGTGGTGTTACCATTTTTGGGGTGGTTTTATATCTTTATTTGACAGTCTGGTGGTTCTCGCCCACATTAACCGTCTGTACATTTTTGTTTAATTTTTTTTTTTAATGTTTTATTTATTTTTTTAGGAGAGAGAGAGAGACAGTGTGAGCAGGGGAGGGTCAGAGAGAGGGGGTCACAGACTGAAACAGGCTCCAGGCTCTGAGCTGGCAGTCAGCACAGAGCCCGACGCGGGGCTCGAACCCACGAACCGCAAGATCATGACCTAAGCGAAAGTCGGACGCTTAACCGACTAAGCCACCCAGGCGCCCCCCGTCTGTACATTTTTGAAAGTGGTTATAGGTACGTAGGTAAGGCCTGTGCAGAGCTGGTCTGCTGAACCCATCATTTTCACTGCGCTTCCTGGACAAGCACACACGCTTTGGGCGTGGGCCTTTCCGTGGGCCTTTTGGCCCAGACAGCTTTGTTGAGCCTGACGTCAGTGCGCGCATCTGGAGTTCTGGAGTTCCCATCTCCTTCATGGCAAATCTCTGGATCTCTTTGAGGGCCTGAGAGGCACTCTTCCAGAAACCCACTGTATGGATGCGCTGGTGAACGTTGATGGTGCCTTCTCTGGTCACTGCCTCATGGATGGCACAATGGCCCTCCCCCCCCCCCCCCCGCCTCCGCTCTGTGGGAGCCATTCTGCTGGGTCCAGGTTGGAAAGGGGTAGGATAATTAGTACTCCATCTGATGCCTGGTGCCTCGCACAGCCATTGTAACCTGGTGCTATTTGATTAAGTGCGCGGATAAGGCCACCGTCTGACTTAATCACCTGTGTATTCTTGTATCCATCCTACCTGGGCTTCTAGAAGGTGGTTCCCTAGTAGAATGCATGGTTTAGAGCAGAGTGAGCAGTAGTATGAGGGACTAAGGAGTGTGGAGGGAAAAAAAGTACTTTTGTTTCTAGGTTTTCTCTTCTGAAACAAATTTCAGGAGGTTACTGTCTTTTTTAGTAAAAAAAAATTTTTTTAACATTTATTCATTTTTTTGAGAGACAGAGTGTGAGCGGGGGAGGGACAGAGAGAGGGAGACACAGAATCCAAAGCACGCTCCAGGCACTGCACTGAGCTGTCAGCAGAGCCTGATGCAGGGCTCCAGCTCACGAAGTGCGAGATCATGGCCTGAGCCGACATCAGACACTTAACCAACTGAGCCACATAGGCGCCCTGTTACTGTCTTAAAAAAGAATTTCTTTTTTTACCGTGTATTCATTTTTAAGAGACAGCATACAAGCAGGGCAGAGAGAGACAGAAAGGGAGACACAGGATCTGAAGCAGGCTCAAGGTTCCAAGCTGTCACATCAGAGCCTGATGCGGGGCTCAAACTCACAAACCGTGAGATCATGACCTGAGCTGAAGTTGGATGGTAAACCAACTGAAACACCAGGCACCCTAGGAAGGTTACTGCCTTACTCTAAACACTTCATGACTGCTGGGGGGTTGGGTGTCCTATACCAGGAGTTCCCCAAGTCAGGTCCGTGATGCTCTGCAAGTGTTGACAGTTCCTTTTACTGACTGGAGAACGTTTTCAAATTATCCTTTTTCCAAGAGTAAAGTTTGGATTTGTTTAAGTTAAAAGATGAGTGAATAGTTAATTCTGATGGGAACATTGGTGGGGGGTGAGGAGGGTGCAAGGAGGGCCATCTGTTCTCTTCCTGGTTCAACTTTCGTAAACAGGTAAGAAGCAGATACTCTGTTGCAGAGTTTGTGCTTGTAGATTGGATGGTGTTGGACATAATGGGCCTCCTAGTGCCCTGGGAATATGCTAGGTGATTGAGAGCCTGAAGGTTTGTTCCAAGAAGAATTCCTTGTCCCTCATATTGCCCTTGCACTCTGCAATTCGCCAAGCCCTTTTGTCTCAGCCATTTTATTTAGTCTTTACAACCCTGTGAGATAACAGAAAGAGAACTGAAAGGAGCTTAAAACTACTAAGCACCTACTGTATGCAAATTCTGTTGGTGGGATCTATTTAATCCCCATAGGGTTTCATTGTCTGAGTGTTGTTATTGTTCTGCTTTGCCTTCAAGGAAGCTGAGGCCCTGAGAGTTTTAAGAGACTTGTGTAGGGTCTTGTGCGGGAGACTGGTGCCAGAGTTAAGCCTGGAATCCACTCCTCATCCAGTCAGTGCCCATTTTGTGCCGCCCTGTTGCTTCTTGGTCTTGAGGTCTCATGATTCGTGGTCGGCAGAATCACTTGGAAGGCTTGTTGGAACAGATTGTTAGGCGCTACTGTCAGTTTCTGATTCAGGAGGTGCAGGGTGCGGCCTAGCGTTGTACATTTCTAAGTGCCCAAGCGATGCTGCTGGTCCAGGGACCACACTTTGAGAACTGTTGCTCTACATGAAAAGTTCGGCCTCCTTAATCTCTTTATCTTTCTTCAGACAATAAATGTGAGCTTTCTTATGGACAGACCATAAATGGGATGATTTAGAAATCGGTCATTCATTCAATGGCTCTATATTGCCTCTCTGTATGTATCAAGGTAAGCACTTACCAGGATGCTAAGTTTAGTAAGGGAGCTAAGACCGATACCTAAATCAGACATGATACAGAGGGGTGGCATTAGACTGGACAGATAAATGAAGTAAGAGAGTGGAGGATGGAAGGGGTTATTACCTCCAGTAGTAACAACAGTTGCTAAAAGCTTACTGTGTACTAGAGACCGAAGTGGGCACTTTCTGTATCTTGCAGTCCTATGATCCACACAACGATATCGTGAGGAAGGTACTGTTATTATCTCCATTTTGCACACGGGGACCCTAGAGCAAAGAGAAGATCACAGAACTAGCAAGAAGGGAGCTGGGGTGGAACGCCCCAGCACTCTGGCTCCAGAGCTGGTGTGCTGTTCTGTTGTGCTGCCCTCAACAAGGGAAGGGTGAGGGAAGGAAGAACTCTGGAAGCCCCAGGACGTGGCTGCTGAGCAGTGCTCTGATGCACAGGTAGGAATGGAGACGGAGGCATGGAGGGCTCTCTTGGCAGAGACAGCAAGCAGCTTGAGCAAAGGCTGATGTTAAAGGGGGTGGGGTGGAGGGCATAATAGGATCGGTCCTGTTGGCCTAGCAAGGGAGAGTGGCGGAAGGTGAGACTGGAAAGGTAGGGTTAGGCCTGAGGGTGGGGGGCTTCGGCTTCAAAGGTTGGCCAGATAGTTTACACTCCTTCATTAATGGCGCTGGGGAGCCAGGGACAATATCTAGGGTGGGGGGTAGCATGGTTCTCATTACAGAATCAAGGAAATTTCCCCTTGGCAATCACCAAAAGGTCGTTCTTGTCTCTTACCATCAAAGCTCCCATGTGTGCAGGGCAGGGGTCCTACAGGGAAGTCCGTAGCAGTCATTGGAAGTTCGCCCCAGGGCTGGGGTACAGCCCCTGCTCTGAGCCCCAGTCAGACAGCAGGAGTACGGGGCCAGGTTGGTGGGCCATGGAGGAAATCTGGGGTTCTGAGAGCATTTGTCCTTAATGGCCTGGACAGCTTAATAAAACACCAGTCAGTCACGTGGTAAGGGTCAGTGGCTCCTTGTGCCCTGCTTTCCATGGGCAAGACCAGGCGCTAAGGCACTCACCGGCTGTTACTGAAGGGGTGTCATTGCTTAGAGTGGGCTATTTGGGATATTAAAAATTCTCATAAAAAATTCTCATAGAAGAAGTAAACAATATAGAATCCAAAAAGACAGTTGAACAGGTCAATGAAACCAAGAGTTAGTTTCTTGAAAAAGTAAAATTGACAAACCTCTAGCCAGGCTTCTCAAAAAGGAAAGAGAGAGCACCCAAATAGACAAAATCATGAATGAAAATGGACTTACTACAACCAGTCCCTCAGAAATACAAGCAATTATCAGGGAATACTATGAAAAATTATATGTCAACAAACTGGACAACTTAGAAGAAATGGACAAATTCCTAAACATACACTCAATACCAAAATTCACATGGGAAGAGATACAAAATCTGAACAGACCCATAACTAGTGAAGAAATTGAATCAATTATAAAAAATCTCCCAACATAGAAGAGCCCTGGGTCAGATGGCTTCCCTGAGGAATTATACCAGACATTTAAATCAGAGTTAATACCCATTTTTCTCACGCTATTCCAAAAAATAGAAATGGAAGAAAACTTCCAGACTCATTCAACAAAGCCAGCATCACTTTCATTCCCAAGCCAGAGATCCAGCAAAAAAAGAGAACTGCAGGCTAATATCCTTGATGAATATGGATGCAAAAATCCTCAACAAGATACTTGCAAATCGAATGCAACAGCACATAAAAAGAATTATCCACCATGACCAAGTGGGATTCATTCCTGGGTTATAGGGCTGGTTCAATATTCGCAAATCAATCACTGTGACACATCACATCAACAATAGAAAAGACAAAAATCATATGATCCTGTTGATAGATGCAGAAAAAGCATTTGACAAAATACAGCATCCCTTCTTAATAAAGACCCTCGAGAAAGTCGGGATAGAAGGAACTCACTTAAACATCATAAAAGCCATTTATGAGAAGCTCTCAGCTAACATCATCCTTAACAGGGAAAAACAGAGCTTTCCCCCAGAAATCAGGAACACAACAGGGATGTCCACTGTCACCACTGTTTAACATAGTGCTGGAAGTCCTAGCATCAGCAATCAGACAACAAAAGGAAATAAACAGCATTAGAATTGGCCAAGAAGAAGTCAGACTCAGTTTTTGCAGATGACATGATACTCTACATTGAAAACCTGACAGACTCCACCAGCAGCCTACTAGAACTGATCCATGAATTCAACAAAGTTGCAGGGTACAAAATCAACGTACAGAAATTGGTTGCGTTTTTATACACCAATAATGAAGCAACAGAAAGAGAAATCAAGAAACTGATCTCATTCTCAACTGCACAAAAAACCATAAAATACCTAGGAATAAGCCTAACCAAAGACATAGGAGATCTGTATGATGAAAACTACAGAAAACTTATGAAGGAAATTGAAGAAGACACAAAGAAATGGAAAAACATTCCATGCTCATGGATCAGAAGAATAAATATTGTTAAATGTCATTACTACCCAAAGTAATCTACGCATTCAATGCAATCCCAGTCAAAATTGCACCAGCATTCTTCTCAAAGCTAGAACAAACCATCCTAAAATTTGTATGGAACCATAAAAGACCTCGAATAGCCAAAGTAATACTGAAGAAGAAAACCAAAACGGGAGGCATCACCATCCCAGACTTCAGCCTCTACTACAAAGCTGTCATCATCAAGACAGTATAGTGTTGGCACAAAAACAGACACACAGACCAATGGAATAGAATAGAGAACTCAGAATTGGACCCACAATGTACAGCCAACTAATTTTTGACAAAGCAGGAAAGAGTATCCAATGGAAAAAAGACAGTCTCTTTAACAGATGGTGCTGGGAGAACTGGACAACAACATGCAGAAGAATGAAACTAGACCACTTTCTTACACCATACACAAAAATAAACTCAAAATGGATAAAGGACCTGAATGTGAGACAGGAAACCATCAACACCCTAGAGAAGAAAGCAGGAAAGAACCTTCTTGACCTCAACTACAGCAATTTCTTACTTGACACATCCTCAAAGGCAAGGGAATCAAGAGCAAAAAAAGAACTATTGGGGCCTCATCAAGATAAAAAGCTTCTGCACGGCAAAGGAAACCGCCAATAATACTAATAGGCAACTGACGGAATGGGAAAAGATAGTTGCAAATGACATATCAGATAAAGGGCTAGTATCCAAAATATATAAGGAACTCCTCAAACTCCACACCCGAAAAACAAATAATTCAGTGAAGAAATGGGCAGAAGATATGAACAGACACTTCTCCAAAGAGGACATCCCGATGGCCAACAGACACATGAAATGACGCTCAGCGTCACTCATCATCAGAGAAATACAAAACAAAAACAAAAACAAAGAAAAACACACTGAGATACCACCTCACACCGATCAGAGTGGCTAAAATGAACAAATCAGGAGACTATAGATGCTGGTGAGGATGTGGAGAAACAGGCACCCTCCTACACTGTTAGTGGGAATGTAAGCTGGTGCAACCCTTCTGGAAAACAGTATGGAGGTTCCTCAGATTAACAATAGAACTCCCCTATGACCCAGCAATAGCACTACTAGGAATTTACCCAAGGGATACGGGGGTGCTGATGCGTAGGGGCACATGTACCCTAATGTTCATAGCAGCACTCTCAACAATAGCCAAATCATGGAAAGAGCCTAGGTGTCCATCAACTGATGAATGGATCAAGAAGATGTGGTTCATCTATAAAATGGAATACTACATGGCAATGAAAAAGAATGAAATCTGGCCATTTGTAGCAACATGGATGGAACTTGAGGGTGTTATGTTGAGCAAAGTAAGTCAGGCAGAGAAGGACAGATACCATATGTTTGCATGTATAGGTGGATGAGGAGGAACTTAACAGAGGACCATGGGGGAGGAGAAGGTGAAAAATAGTTGGGGAGAGGAAGGGAAGTAAACCATGAGGGACTCTTGAATGCTGAAAACAAATTGAGGGCTGATGGGGGTTGGGGAGAGGGGAAGGGGGGTGATGGGCATGGGGGAAGGCACTTGGGATGAGCGCTGGGTGTTATATGGAAACCAACTTGACAATAAACTAAGAAAAAAAATTCACATAGAATTGTGCTTTTAAAATAAAACAGTGCTTACCCATGTAGAAAATTTGAAAAAGTTACCAAAAATTTCAAAGGAGAAAAAAAAATCACCCTAATATGCTTTTTAAAAAACTCATTGAGATACTTCTCACCTCATGCAATGTGTGGAATGAGTGGAATACTTGTATATTTCACTGATGTTTGCTCATGCCTTGGAGGTGACATTGTATAAGCACTCTTGTATATTTCTGTGTAATTTACTTGTTTTTTTTCTTGTGTGTGGGGACATGGCTAGAGAGTAAGGAAGAATATA
Source organism: Proteles cristata cristata (assembly GCA_017311185.1). Taxonomy (NCBI): domain Eukaryota; kingdom Metazoa; phylum Chordata; class Mammalia; order Carnivora; family Hyaenidae; genus Proteles; species Proteles cristata. The sequence goes on along the minus strand of JAESUZ010003526.1, from coordinate 640,889 downwards.
AATGCAGTGCCCAGAGGAACTTCAGTTAAGGGTTATTGCTCATGACCTAGCTGATGAATCAGTTAGAAATTTAGGCTAACCTAGTAGTCTGAAAAGACAGATATAATGTTCAGGCTTTTTTTTTTTATCTGACCCACCTTGTTGTGGGTAGTAGAGGGGCCTGTTAACCATTTTCAGGGGTGCCTGGGTGACTTAGTCACTTAAGTGTCCTGATTTCGGCTTAGGTCATGATCTGTGAGTTGGAGCCCTGCCTCAGGCTGTGTGCTGACGGTACAGAGCCTGCTTGGAATTCTCTCTGCCCTTCCCCCACCTCTCTCAAAATAAATAAAACTTAAAAAAAACCAACAACCCATTTTTCAGACTTGGTGCCTATTTTAGTGCTCCTGCTAATCCTTCTGACCTGGAAGAATGTTGCTGATCTTCTCCGTCCAGTTAGCCTGCCTGTTGTCTGGCAGCGCCTGCCTCTTCCTCCAGGAAGCTTTCCTAGACCACCCTGTTTATAGTGCTAAATCTTTTCTCTGAACTCAGTGTTTGTTATCTGTTTTAGCTCTTCCCTCGACTACAAAAGAGCAGATTACGTACTCTTCAGGTTTTTGTGAAGATTAAATGTGAGAATGAGTATAAAGCCTCTAGCACAATGTTGTGCACTCAACTGAAATACTCAGACCTATTGGTTCCTTTTGTCCTGCCTGGTACGGTTTCCTGAGGTTATTTATTTTTATGTGTCACTTGTTTATTCCCTTATCTTCTGAATGAGACCGGAGGCTCCCTAAGGCCAGATGCCTACTTGCTGTTTCTTTGTGACCTTCACAGAATGTGGCAGAGGACTGTGCACAGTTACTCCAAAGGTTCCTTTCTGTCCATCTTATTTTTTAGCATCTTTAAAAACTCAAAATACTGGCCATCATTTACTGATCCTTCAGCCTCTTCTAGACATCCTGTAAAGATATTAGCTTGTTACAATATTATTTTCTCTGAAAACTCCATTAAGTCAGCAGTAGGATCTCCCATTTTACAGACAAAGGAATGGCTTAGAGGAACTGAGAAACTTGCCCAAGGTTCAGGGGATCAAGCTCCAGGGCTTATGTTCACATTGCCTTGTAGACTGCAAGCTTGGTCTGATTTCCATTTAGACAGGGAGGGGCCTTAACTGATGACATGTGGGAATTCCAGGAAGTTAGCATAGTCCCATCAAGGAATTCCAGAGCAATGTGGATGCTCGCTGTCCTCTCTCTGTTCTCTCCCAACATTAGACGCTTTTTGTTTTGGATTCAAGTCAGTCTTGTCTCTTGTCTGGTGTGACTGGCCTGTGTGAGTCCATGAACTATTCTGACACTCACTTTCCTGATCCATAAACAGGGAAGGGGTGTGTATGTGACGAGAATGCTTGCTTGCCTTTTACAGGGTTAAGAGGATCACTGAGATACCTTATGTAAAAGCAAAACGTGGTGTTATGTTAGAGCACCTCCTATACATCAGTTAGACTGAATGGTCCACGAGAGCATCTGTTTTCATTTGTACTTGTTTTCCGATTTACTTTTGAAAATGGTGGTGAGAGATACATAACACAGAATTTATCATTCTTACCATTTTAAAGAAGTTCAGTGATATTTAAGTACATTCACGTCGCTACGCAGCCATCACCACCATCCATCTCCAGAACTTCCCTCTTTCTCCCTGAAACTCTGGGCAGGTTGAGTGATAGCTCCCATCCCCCCCACCCCCCCAGCCCCTGGTGGTAACCCTTCTACTTCTGTCTCTATGACTGTGAGTACTCAGTGTACCCTCACATTAGTAGAATCCTAGTACGGGTCTTTTTGTGACTGGCTTATTGTATTTAACATATGTCTTCAAGTCTGATTCACTGGGGAGCGTATATCAGAATCTTCTTTCTTTTTAAGGCTGAGTAATATTCCATTATGTGTATATACCACATTTTATGTATCTATTCATGCATCTTTGGATACTTGGGTTGTTCCACCTTTTGGCTCCTCTGAGCAGTGCTGCTGTGAACAGGGGTGTGCGAATATCCACTCGGGTCCCTGCCTTCCGTTGTTTTGGTTACATACCCAGAGGTAGAATTACTGGATCATAAGGTAATTCTCTTTTTAATATTTTGAGTAAGAACTACCATACTGTTTTCCACAGCGGTTGCACTGTTTGACATTTCCGCCAGCAGTGCAGAGGGCTCCAATTCTCCCCAGTCATCGCCAGAACTTGTTTGTTTTTTTCACGGTAGCCATCTTACTCGGTGAAATGACCTCTCATTGCAGTTTTTATTTGCATTTCCCTAATCATTAGTGATAATGAAGGTTTTTTTCATGTGCTTATTGGCCGTTTGTGCATCTTTGGAGAAAGTCTGTCCAAATCTATTGCTTGTTTTTTTAATCAGGTGGGGTTTTTTTGTTTTGTTTTGTTTTGATTGTTGCTGAGGTCTAGGACCTTTCTCAATATGTTGGATATTAACAGTAGCTACGTGATTTGCAAATAATTGTCTCCCATTCTGTGGGTTGCCCTTTCCTCTGTTGATCAGGTCCTCGGTTGCACAAAAGTTTGTAATTTTGATGAAATCCGGTTTGCTTTTTCTTTTGTTGCCTGTGGTGTCATGCCCTGATTTTTCAGGAGAGTCTGACACATGCCTTGATGACAAGAACAGTGACGCTAGCATTATTAGCCTGCATGACCCTTCACCAGGAACTGGGCTAAGTGCCTTATGTGCATCATTTCCTCTCATCCTCACAGCAGCTCTGCGAGGCTTACGCCATCATTCACATTTTTTAGAGCAGGGAACTGAGGCTTAGGAATGGAGTACCTTCCCCAAGGTCTGTGGATAGTAAGTGGCAGAGCAGAGACTTGAACCCAGGTCTGTGGACTCCCTAGCCAGTGCTCGTAACCACTAAACTGGAGAGCGTGGTAACTATTTGGGATTGAATGAATGAACACCTGGATGACCTTGGCCACTGACAGTCTGGCAGTAGTGGTCCCCAACTCAGATGTGCCTTTATGTTAGAAATTACTCACCTAGTCCAATCTTCGTGTTTCAGTGCCCACATGCCCTCATCTCCCAAGATGTGCTTTCTTACAGCTCAGTGAGGCTCTTCCGGGTCATGGAAGAACTGTGTGTACCCCCGTATTTACTTTCTCTCTGGATTTGCTTTGGAACTGCGGTGCGGGAGGGTGGGGGGGGAGGGGATTGAGGCAGATGTTAAGTTGTCTAAGTGACCAACTTGCTTTTAAGATGTTACCAGCTGCTGTTTTAATCATTCATGAAGCACCAGCCTTGTAGTCTGGAAGGCACGTCAAAAATTCCGTTTCAGGTTTTGGTTTAAAATTGAGTGTAATGGAGAGAGACATCTCCAAGAATTGGGCTGTGCATCTTTGAGAGCTGGGGACAAGGACGGGGCCCTGGGATAGGACACTGTTGAGTTTTTTGCCACTTCTCAAAGGAGAAACCACACAGAGTTCTGGCACATCATTAGTCAAAATAGGAAATGAGGCCTGAGAAATGATGCTTGGCACTGGGAAGCGGAATTTGCTAGTGGCTTCCAGAGAGTAAGAATCCCTCATGTTAACTCTGTAAATTCTTAAACCAGCAATTCAAAGACTCACTGAATTCAAGCTAGAGGAGCATTAGCAGTGTTTGGTCCAACCCCCTGGTTTTTACAGGCAAGGAAACTGAGGCCCACGGAGAGTAGGTCTGTGCTGTTTTTACCCTGACAACACTTCTGACACTAAATAGGTGATTTTGTTGTTGTTATTTTCTGTTTTTAATCCTGATATTGACTCAGTGTCCTACAGTTCAGTTCAATTCTGACCTAACTACCTGGAGTTGTTGCAGACCCGGCTGGTTGAGGGCTGAGTCCTTCCCCAGTTGGGACACCAGTCCCAAGCACCTGTACTTGACAGCTGTCTGGCAATGGAGGGTGACCCTTCCTCAGGTTCCGTAATTTGCTAGAAAGGCTCATGAAACACAGGAAAACCCTTTACTTACATTTATTATAACGGATCTGACTTAGGAACAGCCAACTGGAAGCGATGCGTGGGACAAAGCCTGAGGGGAAGGGGTGAAAGCGGCGGTACCCTCTCTGGGCGCAACCCCCGGCACCTCCGTGTGTTCACTAATCGGAAGCTCCTTGAACCGCACCACATAGGCACAGTTGAGGAAGTCGTTGACCGCTGGTGATGAACTCCTCTTCCAGCCCCTCTCTCTTCCTGGACGTTGGAGGTAGAGTGGGGAGCTGAGACTTCCCGGTCCTCTGATGCCAGATCTTGCTGGTGGCCGGCCCCCATCGTGAAGCTGTCTAGGGGCCCCAGCCAACTCATCATCCCGTTCGCATGCAGAAGACACTGTTAGCACTCGAGATTCCTAGGGTTTTAGGAGCTATGTGCCAGGAACTAGGGATAGAGATCAAATATGTATTTCTTATAGAGTTACTGTAGGTGACTTGCCAAGGTCCCACAGTGAGTCAGTGGTAAAGCTGGGGGCGTGTCTTTCCTCCTACCTCAGGGCCCTTGCCCAGTTAATGATATTTGTATATGGGCAGGGAGGCTAAGGAAAATAGCAGTAGCCTGCCATTTAATCAAAGGGCAGTTTTTTTCTTTCTTAAGATTTTATTTTATCTTTTAAATTTTTTTAAAATGTTTAATTATTTTTTAAAAATTATTATTATTATTATTATTATTTTATTTCTGAGGCAGAGACAGAGAGACTGCGTGAGCAGGGGAGGGTCAGAGAGGGAGACCCAGAATCTGAAACAGGGTCCAGGCTCTGAGCTGGCTGTCTGCACAGAGCCCGACACGGGGCTCAAACCCACGAACCATGAGATCATGACCTGAGCCAAAGTCGGACGCTTGACCAACTGAGCCACCCAGGCGCCCCTTAATTATTTTTGAGAGAGAGAAAGAGACAGACAGACAGAATAAGAGCGGGAGAGGGAGGGAGACATAGAATGTGAAGCAGGCTCCAGGCTCTGAGCTGTCAGCACAGAGCCCTATGCAGGGCTCGAACTCACAAATGGTGAGATGACTTGAGCTGAAGTTAGTAGCTTAACCAACTGAGCCACCCAGGTACCCCTATTTTATCTTCTCTTTTCTTTTTCTTTTTTTTCTTTTTAGAGGGAGAAAGTGTACAAGCAGAGGAGAAGGGGGGAGAGGGGGTGGGGGAGAGAGAGATTGAGAGAGAGAGAGAGAGAGAGAGAATCTCAAGCAGGCTCTGTGCTGAGTATGGGGCCCTGACACAGGGCTCGATCCCATGACTGTGAGATCATGACCTGAGCCGAAATCAAGAGTTGGACATCCAACTGACTAAGCCACCCAGACAACCCAAGATTTTATTTTTAAGTAATCTCTGCACCCAACGTGGGGCTCGAACTCATGACCCCGAGGTCAAGAGTCACACTTTGCACCTGTTGAGCCAGCCAGATGCCCCTGAAGGCGCATGAAGGCAAATATTTTTTTATTGTTTGAAAGTTAATCACGTTCAGACATAATTTGGTGGGGGTGACTATTTAGGTTTGAAGGTTGAAGTGAAATTAGTTCATAAAATCGCTTTGGTATTTATTCTGCTTCAGCTGCTTTTTCTGGCATGAGTCCAGAACAGACCGCCTAATCCCAAGGTGGCACTTGAGAGGCCTGCCAGTGGTCAGCGCTTGGCGGCTGACTTGCTATGTGACTGTGGGTAGGTCATGTCCCACCTGGACTCATTTGGAGAGGGTGGATTGTACAACAAGTCCTCCAAGTTCATTTCCATGCTGAAAGCTTAAAACCAAAATCAAAGTGTCTTTCAGCTCCGCCTTTTTTTTATCAAGTTTATTTACTTATCTTGAAAAAATTTTAATATATTTATTTTTTGAGAGAGAATGAGAGTAGGGGAGGGACAGAGAGAGAGAGACACACACAGAATCTGAAGCAGACTTCGGGCTCTGAGCTGTCAGCACAGAGCCTGACCTGGGGCTTGAACTCAAGAGCTGTGATATCGTGACCTGAGCTGAAGTCGGACAGTTAACTGAGCCACCCAGGTGCCCTATTTATTTTGAGAGAGCATGCATGTGAGTGTGGGTGGGGGAGGGGCAGAGAGAGGGAGAGAGAGAGAGAATCCCAAGCACGTTTTGCACCATTGGCATGGAGCCTGATGGGGGGCTTGAACTCAACGAACCATGAGATCATGACCTGAACCACGGTAGGACACTTAAGTGACCGAGCCACCCAGGTACCCCTAGTTTTTCTTAAGTAAGACCATTAACCTTCACAGGAGATTCTACTTTCTTTTGTATCCAACTTACATATGTGTACATAGACTTTTTGTTTTATGTATATATTATACACACACACACACACACAGATTTTGTCATCTTCTTTTCCTTGAGATATAATTTAATTATGGTGAACTGCACAAATCTGAATTGGTAGTTTTGACAAATGCTTGGGCAGTTGTAACCCACACCCTTACTAGGATAAAGACCTTCACCCTCACCCTGGGACATTCTCTCCTGCTCCTACCCAGTCAGCCCTCCCCTCCCCACACCCCTTGCAGAAGTAACCCCTGATCTCAGCTCTGTCACCAGAGAGGAGTCTTGCCTGTTCTAGAAGTTTCTCTATGTGGAGAGCTGTAGGTACAGTGTGTACTCTTTTGTTTGAACCCCAGTAGTATTTTGAAGAAGTGTCCTGCTTTCTCCCTTTAGACCTAAGAAGTCATAGGCATACTTTGCTCCAGCTGCCAGCTTGAAAAGTCACGTGGTCTGGGGTCCTGCCGGTCCCCGTGAGCTGCTGTGCTTTGAGAAGTGAGGGCCCTCTGCCAGGGGGTCACCATAGTGCCTGCTGACGGTGAGGGAAGACATGGAGAGAACAGTCTGGTTTCCAGATACTGGGCTATGTTTGTTTCTATAATTATTGGTGTCATAGCCTTCCCACTTGTCAACTGGGCAAATCGGATCTACCAGCAGACGAAAGAGACTATAACTCGGACACCCGAAAATGTCACTTGTAATGGCACGTTTCTGACAAGGTGCCCGTGAGATACACTCATTTCAATCTCATAAATGCTTTTGAGCAGAAAGGCAGACTGCTCCAGGGAGCAAGAGAGAGCAAAAGGGAGGGAGAGGAAGGAGGTCTGGGAGGGCCCGGCAGATGGACTGGGGGGCAGACTGTGATGGAGGTTCTGGGGGCCTATCTTGGCTGCAGAGCTTAGTGTCAGTGGGAGGGGATTTGTGTGTTTGTTTGTCTTCTTCCTAATATCTTCATCCTTTGTTTCCTTTTCTTAGTTTTCACCTCCTCTAACTTAGGCCAGCCCTGGTTGTACCTGGGCCGTTGCAGATACCTTCCAGCCGGAGTCCTCCATTCCGTTCCCCCTCCCTTTCTACACAGTGACCACTCAGAACTTGGGACAAATCTCCCAGAACTCTCCTGGCACTCCGTGTCTCCTTGACGATGAATTCTAAACCTAGGCTGGCATTCAAGGCCTCACTGATTGAGCTGCCTCCTGCCACTCTCTACCAGATCTCTGCGTGTGCCCTCCTTCCCTGCGCTCCTCACGCTTTCTCCCTGTGGCTTTGCTTCTCTGTGGTTGAGATCCGTGTGTCCCTCAAGATCTGGCTTAGACCCTCCCACCGCCACAGAGCTGGCCCGGAAACCCATGAACTGCAGTGGCGCTTCTATCTTGCATGTATTTAATAATCATGTGACGATCGTAGTGCACCGTGTAGAGGGGTCCACGATGAATCAGGCCCTGGGCCTGCTCTGAGAGGGGCTTGGCGCACTGGCTCGAAGGGAAGTGTCTGTGTGGGGGATAGAAGGAAGGGACGGGACATGGTGTGCGCGGAGCACCTATGTGAGCCGGAACAGTGCTGGGGCTGTCTGTGGTTCTATCTCATTTAACCCTCTCGACCTGGTGAGATGGGCACTTCTACCCCGTGGTGAGTTTCTCAGAACCACACAGCCAGCAGGACTGAAACCCAGGGAGATCTCCCAGCAGCCTATGTGCTTCCTGCCCACCTTCCCAGGCATCAGTGGTGCTGCGTAGCGTGGGGACGGGTCAGTGGGTCAGGGGTCGCCTGGCTCCTTACCCTGTTTGTGTATATGCTAGCAGTTGCCACCTCCCTTCTGGGGTGAGGCCAGGTGACGCTAGGGCTCTGCCCCCGTGTTAGACCTTGTTTGGGACCTTGTCTGTTCCCCAGATACATGGTGAACCCCTTTGGGGGGACTGTGGTCTTCATCCTCCTGTGGCCAGGCAAGGTGGCCTGCCTGCTTGTCTCCAGCAGTTTTGGGGAAGAATTCTGAAACCAAATTGCTGTTTCCTGATTAATTCATTCTCAGAGGCACAGAACAACTCTTTGCACACTTTTGGAAAAATATTGTGGTAGGGGTGCCTGGGTAGCTCATTCAGTTGGGCATCTGACTCTTGGTTCTGGCTCGGGTCATGATCCCAGGTTCGTAGGATCAAGCCCCATGTCAGGCTCTGTGCTGGGCATGGAGCCCGCTTAAGATTCTCTCTCTCTCGGGGCATCTGGGTGGCTTCAGCTGGTTAAGCATGTGACTTTTCGTTTCGGTTCAGGTCATGATCTCATGGTTTTATGAGTTTGAGCCCCACATTGGGCTCTGCGCTGACAGTGTGGAGCCTGCTTGGGATTCTCTGTCTCCATCTCTCATCTCTCTCTGCTCCTCCCACTCGCACTGTCTCTGTCTCTCTCAAAATAAGTAAACTTAAAAAAAAGAGAAACATGGGGCGCCTGGGTGGCTTAGTTGGTTAAGCGTCCGACTTTCGCTTAGGTCATGATCTTGCGGTTCGTGGGTTCGAGCCCCGCGTCGGGCTCTGTGCTGACTGCCAGCTCAGAGCCTGGAGCCTGTTTCAGTCTGTGACTCCCTCCTCTCTGACCCTCCCCTGCTCACGCTGTCTCTCTCTCTCTCTCTCTCTCTCTCTCTCTCTCTCTCCTAGAAATAAATAAAACATTAAAAAAAAAAAAAGAAACAGTAAAAAAAAAAAAAGATCCTCTCTCTCCCTCTGTCCCCTTCAACTCACGCGCACCTGCTTGTACTCTCTCTCTCAAAAATAGAAATAAGAAGATTGTGTTAAAGTGCACACAAAACAAAATTTATCATCTTAACCATTTTAAAGTGTACTATTAATTGGCTTAAGTACATGCATTATTTAAAAAATTTTTTTTACTGTTTATTTTTGAGACAGAGTGTGAGTGGGGCAGGGAGGACAGAGAGAGAAGGAGACACAGAGTCCGAAGACAGGCTCCAGGCTCTGACCTGTCAGCACAAAGCCTGATGTGGGGCTTGAACCCACAAACCACAAGATCATGACCTGAGCCAAAGTCGGACGCTTAACCGACTGTGCCACCCACGTGCCCCAAGTACATGCATTATTGTACAGCCATCACTAACATCCATCTGCAGAACCTTTTCATCCTGCCAAATTAAAACAGTGTACACATTAAACAAGTCCTATTTCCCCTCCATCCCCCCCCGCCACGCCCGTTCCCTGACAACTCTGTCTCTGTGAATTTGATGACTTTGCGTACCTCCTATGAATAGAATCCTAGAGCATTTGTCCTCTTGAGACTGACTTATTTTACATGGCACAATCGAGATTCATCTTTCTTGGAGTGTGTGTCAGAATTTTTTTCCCTTTCTTACGCTGAATAATATTCCATTATGTGGATATACCACATTTGCTTCTCCATGCCTCCAGCTTTACACACTTGGGTCACTTCCGCCTTAGGCTCTTGTAAATAATGCTGCTGTGAACACGGCTGTGCTAATACTCATCCGGGTCCCTGCTTTCAGTTATTTTGAGTATATACCAAGACATGGAATTGCTGGCTGTGGTACCACTATTTTTAATTCTTTTGAGGGGAACCTCCATACTGTTCCACAGTGACTGTGCTGTTTTACTTACATTCCGAGCAGCGGTGCACAAGGGTACCAGTGTCCACACAACCTTGCTGACATTGTTGTGTTGATAGTGGCCATCCTAATAGGTATGAGGTGGTGGCACACTTTTGGGGGGGGTCCTCACTAAGTATCTACATAGATCCAGGATTGTTCAGAGCCTAAGTGAGGGATGTGTGTCTGGAGTAAGGCCGAAGGGGGTAATGTTCATTTTCAGCAGGTCCTATTTGCTAAATAATGCCGTATGGTGGTAGTTGTTACACAAAATTGCTTTGTTGGTACCTACCTCACCTCCTGGATTTAGAGGAAATGGGGGAATAGAGGAACGTGAGGGGTCCAGTTGTGTTCAGTGAGCGAGCAGAAATTCGAGCCCTCAGTTGGGCAGGTAGCAATATCTTGGCCCTTAGTGAATTGATGTCGTCCAGGAGATGACACCTTTTATCTTGGGCGAGGCTCAATGTGCTGGGCACGCAGTCAGGTTGCAGTGTGATGAGGTGTTTGGGGGGGGTGCGGGACAGCCCCCCAGGGTCTCTGAGCGCCTGCCCTGCTTGGTGCTGGTGACACACAATCACCACCCTCCCTGCCCTGCTTGGTGCTGGTGACACACAATCACCACCCTCCGTGAGTTTCCACTGAGATGGAGATAAACACGTCATTTCATTGCCCAGGGGAGTCTGTGATAGAAGTGGGGACAAGGCCTGTGGGAGGCACGGAGAGCAGAAGGTGCTGCCTGAACCTCTCGTTTTAAGTTTTTATTGTTTATGTATTTATTTTGAGGGAGAGAGAACCCCAAGCAGACTCTGCACAGTCACTATGGAGCCCGATGTGGGGCCCAAACTCGCAAAGTGTGAGATTAAGACCTGAGCCGAAACCAAGAGTTGGACACTTAACCGACCATGCCAACCAGGCACCCTGGCCTGAAGCTGGTTTTGACGGACGAGTGGGAGCTGGCCAGAAAGGTAGAGAGCAGAGCTGGAGGAGGGAGCCAGCCGTGGGACTTGCTATTGAACTTCATCAAATGTGTGCTTTTGTTTGTGCAGCTGTCCCAAGGGCTCTTTGGTGTCCAGACTTGATAGACTTAGGGAGGAGGGTGTGAGACGGCCCCTGCCTCAGAGCCCGGCCAGGGAACAGGATGGTGTGGGAAAGGGGAGGGGAGCAGCCTTTTGGGTATGGTCCCCCAGAAGCCCAATTGCAGTCCCATTGTGGTGGTCAGAAAGTGGTGGCCTTTGGGAAAGGCCCTTGCGCCCTGGCAGCCTTCCTGTGGTGTAGGCAGAGGAGGAAGGGGCGCCTCAGGGTGGCCAAGGGCCTTCCGCAGTGGGGGGCCAGCAGTCAGACCCCAGTCTCTGCTGCTCTTCTACCCCAGAGGCTGCCTGCTCTTTATTTATTTATTTTGTGTGCCAACTGTTTGTTTATTTGCCTTTCAGTGAATGGGCATTGACCCGAGCGCTCTTTCTCACTTAAAAATTAGACAATGAGAAGTGTCTTTGGGAAGAAGTGTGAGGCCCCCACATCCCCCTCCTCACTCGCCTCCCCTGAGGCAGCCCTGTCAGCTGCTTAGTGTGTGGTCCTTGTGCCCTCCAGTTTCTTTTGTACGATGGGATCCTACTGTAGGGCTCGTTTTACAGCTTGCCTTTGTCCTGCCTTTGTAGATTTCGGAGCTCTTTGCACGCAGCGTATTCAGATGCATTTTGTTGTGCACAGCGCTCCTTGGGCTGGACCTGGAGTTTATACAGCCAGGCTCCTCCTCGGAGGCAGCCAGTTTTCATTCGCATAAACAATGCGGTAGCCACTGGTCTTGATATACTCACACGCTTCTTTGGTTTAGATTCGCACAAGGAAAAGCCCGGGTCAGACACTTGGGGGAAGTGAAACTGACAGCGTGCCTGTTTTCCCTCCCCCTCCCCTGCTGGGTATCCTCCCCATTTCTGCACATTTGGGGAGGGAGAAGGCATTTGGTTGGTGGTGGTCCGTGCTCCCTAAAGGGAGAAGCATCTTGCAGACGTGTGGATGAAAGCTTGCCGCCTTCGGCTGACTTCCTTCTGGAGCGTGCGTCTATGGAAATGCAGAGCAGAAAATGCCTGCTGGCGGAGCTGTGGAGACAGCGCTGTGTTCCTCCCGCCTCCTGGGCCTCCCTCTGCCTTCTGTCAGGCCAGCCAGGACCTTTGCTTTCCTCGTTGAAGGGTTTGCTCCTTAAGAACCCTTTTGGTCCGCAGTTTTTAGCTGGCTTTCATAGGAAGTATATCCATGTCTCACTTCTTGGCCCTGCCTGCCTGCCCGCTGTGACGGACAGCTCCATGGCGCCGACTTTGATGCCCGCACTCCCACTTCGCTGCCCGTTCCTGGTGACACGCGAGCCTGGAGAATCCACAGGATCTTCCTCCTTGTCGCTACCCCAATACAGTAAACTAAAGTCAGGCGTTTTGCACGACCTTCCATTAGGAGCAGAACACAGGAGTAAAATTCTGGTTTCCTTCAAAGCTGAGGAACGTTGTCAGAGACTGGGTTTCAGCTCTGGTTCTCTGCCAGATAGCCGGGGCGTGGATGAGTGGGGATTGCCCTTGGTTGAAGGTTGCTGGCCATTTCTCCTTGCAGGCACGCGCTGGTGTTCTTTTCTTTGATTTATAGTGAGGCCGAGTCACATGCCAGATACCTGCCAGGGAGGAAGTGGCAGAGCCAAGATGTGAGCCCAGGTTGGCCGTGAAGCGCAGTCCCTGCTCATAGATCGGCTCCAGGCAGATGGCAAGAGATGCCATCCCAGAGGTCCACCCCCTAGAGGCGAGACGAACGAGGACCTCCCTCCTGGTGACCTTCCGGGTCTCCTGTCACCTGGAAGAAACGTCACCGTCTTCTCCTTCCTTTTCCCACGTGTCTAGGCTCTGGTCTGGGGTTTCCCGGATACCACCGTTTCCAGGAATTCCGGGGGGGACCACCTTCATGATTTCCATGTATCCAGGGGATACCTGGGCTGCTGTCTGTATGATATTTTCTTTATATTGAGTCATTTTTTTTTTAACTTGGGCAAATTTGCTTTTTAAAGGACCTTTGGCACTACTGTATATTGAAAACCGGTTCCACTTGGCAGTAATCCAGAATAACATTAAATAAATATGGAGAGAGCAAAACAAGCTTATTCTGGCTGGATCCTCCTGCTTTCCCAAGGCTCCCAGCTAATGCCCCCCCTCGCTCCTGGTTAGAACAGGGAGCACTCGTAGTGTTGGAACAGCCAAACTAGGGCAGGAGCAGGAGAATCTCAAGAGAACCAATTCAGTGTTTGAGCACCACCTCCCTGGCCCACTTAGAGTCACCCGCTGGTGGTCCAGCCCCCTCTTCTGGGAGTGCTCTGCTAGCTTCTGGCCACCCTGGATCGTGCCTGGATCGAGGCGCACTGCCTATCTCTGAGCCTTGGCTTCCGCCCTTGCCTCCACCAGGATGGCTCTCCTCTCTGTCTCTCTTGCTCTCGTGGTCAGGTTCAACTCCTCCTGCAGGGTGTGGCTCAAATGCCACACGTACTAGGATATGACCTTTGATCCCAGAGTGAGTGTCATCCTCACCCCAGATGTCCCGGTTACTCCAGTTACGGTTTGCATAGATCTATCCTGGTATCGTGGCATAGGTCAGATTATAGAGTAGGGTGTATGCGTGCGTGCGTGTGTGTTTCTCCTGTGTGGTGACTGAGCTGTGCGAAGGGGTGCTTTGCAGTGTTTATTCTCTAACTCAGCTGGGAGCCCCTGTGGGCGGGACAGGCTCTTGATAGAACTGAAGCCTCAGCACATGCTGTTCCCTGCGCTGAGCCTTGCGCTCCGCCATGCCGACTGTCCAGGCTGTGTTGCTGGTGAGCTGGATCCTCCTGGCCAGTGCGCCACAACTACCGCACTGCTTGGGTGTGGAGCGGCACCTAGCGCTAGGAGGAGGTGGGCATGGGGACCCTGAGTGGCAGGTGGCGAGCGCAGCCATCTAGGGCAGAAAGCGGCTGTGGGAGAAACGCAGGGCCTGAGGCCCTCGTAGGAGGTCCCAGCAGTATCCAGCCTATCAGAGTCAGGTCCTCTGTACATGCCCAGGGACCCTAAAGTTCTCCTGGCTTTGACCTGCTTTGGCTTCCTGGCTCCAGCTCCCCATTCACCTGCTCTCTGAGACAGTCTGCTCCTCATGTGGCCCCCTCTGGCATTACGGCCCCTGCTTGGCACTATCACTTTGGGGTTCCCCACGGCCCACTGTCAGAGGCCTGGCTCTGTGTGCCCATCCCGCCCCCAGAGGCAGATTGCCCACATCTCATGGTCTGGCTGACCTTGGTCCAGGGGGATATGGGAGGGAGGCTGTGTGTCCAGGGTGAGGTGGCCAGCGAGGGCGAGAGAACCACATGTTCCATCGTTCTCCCTCCACTCTGCTGCTCTCCCTCTGGGCAAGAGTGGGTGTGGCCGGCGGGGAGAGGCACAGGGCTGCTGAACCCCAGGAGCTCTGGGGCGCTCCTGCTATGAGAATGAGGCTTTCTCTCATTTGCCTGAAGCTCCGTATTGACTGGTGGGGCCCTGGAGAGCTGTGGCCTTCCCCTGCTGCCTTCGCACCTCTTCCTAGGTAGGGACCGGGTGGCATTCATCTCTGTACACAGAGTGCCCAGTGTGGCCAGTTTCAATGAAAGGCCAGTGTGTAGAATTTAGTTCAGTTGGCCTTTCAAAATGAAACTGTTAGACTGGAGAACTTAATGGAAGATGAAGGCAGTGCCGGAATATAGGCATTTAATGTCTCTGCCTCAGTTTCCTCAGTTATGACTACTCTGTGTCTCTTAGCTCAAATTGGATAATGCATGTAATGCACTTCACTTGTTAAATGGTCTTTTCCATCATCAAAAATATTTCCAAGGGGTACCTGGGTGGCTCAGTCAGTGGAGTGTGCGATTCTTGATCTTGGGGTCATGAGTTTGAGCCCCACATTGGGGGTAGAGATTACTTAAAAATAAAATTTTGGGGCACCTGGGTGACTCAATGGGTTGAGCATCCGACTTCGGCTTAGGTTATGATCTCACCGTTCATGGGTTGAAGGCCTGCCTCAGGCTCACTGCTGTCAACACAGAGCTGGCTTTGGATCCTCCATCCCCTTCTCTCTCTGCCTCTCCCTGCTCATGCGCTCTCTCTCTCTCTCTCTCTCAAAAACAAGTAAACATTTAAAAAATAATCAAATAAAACCCCCAGGGGTGCCCAGGTGGCTCAGTCGGTTAAGCTTCTGACTCTTGGCATTGGCTAAGGTCATGATCTCTCAGTTTGTGAGTTCAAGCCTGGAGCTGGACTCTACGTTGATAGTGCAGAATCTGCTTGGGATTCTCTCTCTTTCCCTCTCTCTGCCCCTCCCCTTCCCCCTCAAAACAAATAAATAAACTTAAATGAAAAGAAAATCTTTGTTTTAATTGTTTTTTTAAAGTTATTTATTTTTGAGAAAGAGAATCAAAGCACAAGTGGAGGAGGAGCAGAGAGAGAGGGAGACACAGAATTCAAAGCAGGCTCCAGGCTCTGAGCTGTCAGCACAGAGCCTGACGTGGGGCTTGAATTCATGAACCATGAGATCATGACCTGAGCCCAAATCAAGAGCTGGACACTTAACCGAGGGAGCCACCCAGGCGCCCCATTAATCTTTAAGGTTCAGAAATGAATGATTTTGGAATTTGAAGTGTTGCTGGGAAGAGTACATACTGGTTTTTTTAAAAAAATGAAACAAAAGTTTTATTTTAATAGTCTGATCCCTTGTGCTGCAGAAAAGTTAAAAATAGCTTACAAATGGTGTATTTTCTGGAAAGAACAAAACTTTGAAATCGGCAGACTTCTGTTTGAGTTTCAGCTTTACTAACCTGTTTGAACCTCAGCTTCCTTATCTGTAAAATGGCGATACTGCTCCTTTTTTAAAAACGTTTATTTATTTATTTATTTTGAGAGAGCGAGCACACAATCAGGGGAGGGGCAGTGAGAGAGAGAGTGGAAGAGGGAGAGAGAGAATCCTAAGCAGGCCCCAGGCAGTACAGGACCTGACTTCCAGGCTCGATCTCATTAACCCTGAATGAGATCATGACCTGAGCTGAAATCAAGAGTCTGATGCTTAACCAGCTGAGCCACCCATGCATCCCGCTAGTCCTACTTTTTTTTTTTTTTTTTTTAATTTCTAGGAGAGAGAGGGACAGCGTGAGCAGGGGAGGGTCAGAGAGAGAAGGAGTCACAGACTGAAACAGGCTCCAGGCTCTGAGCTGGCAGTCAGCACAGAGCCCGACACGGGCTCGAACCCACAAACCGCGAGATCATGACCTAAGCGAAAGTCGGACGCTTAACCGACTAAGCCACCCAGGCGCCCCTGGCTAGTCCTACTTTTTAAAGAGCATGTAGGGATATGAGATGTTTGATAGAGGTCAAAATATCACAGCCCGAGCGGCTTGAGGTTTATTTTGTCATGGTTCTGGAGGTGAGAATTTAAAGTTCGAAACGTCTGCGAGTTTGGTTTCCCTTGAGGCCTCTCTCCTTGGCTTACAAATGGCTGCCTTCTTACCTTGCCCTCACGTGGCCTGACGCCTGTTGGACATATCCCTGGTGTTTCTTGGCATGTCCAAATTTCCTCTTACAAGGTCACCAGTCAGTCTGGTTTAGAGCCCACTCCAGTGGCTTCATTTTACTTTCACCATTATTCTTACGACCTAGCTCCAAATATGGTCACATTCAATATATTTGGGCAGGGGGTGTTGCGCAGGGAGTTAGTGCACATACAATTTAATCCGTAACGTTCATAGAACAGCTCAGTAGATGGTGGCTGGCTCTTCCTATCTAACTCTGTGCTCTTGAATTCTTTACTGGTCCTTGCTGCAGATTATATCTAGTATGTGTGCTTGTGCTGGTCACTATCTTCCTAACCTCCAGGTACTTTCCATTAAAATTAGGCCAATATGGTAGGCTCACATTTAGAGAGCAAACAAGTCTTCCTTCAGCTCCTGGACCAGCTCTGAAGGTCAGTTCTCATTGTTCAGTGAAACCCAGGCTTGATTTTTATAAAGTTAACAAAGGATTATGCTTGAAGAGTATAAAAATTAAGATAGGAAGGAAATCTAACAACAGTGCTAAGAAACATTGAATTCGGTGAAACATCATAGTAAGTAAAAGAAGCCAGACTCAAAAAGCCATATACTTACTACATGATTCCATTTATATGAAATGTCCAGGATAGGCCAGTCTATATAGACAGCAAGCAGAATTGTGGTTGTTGGGGGCCTGGGATGAGGCGGGAATAGGCAGTAACTGCTGTGGGCACAACATTTCCTTTTTGGGTTGAGGAGAATATTCTGGAATTAGATGGTGGTGATGGATGCACAACTCTGTGAATATACTAAAACCCACTGAATTGTACCACTTCAAAAGGGTGAATTTTATGGTATGTGAATTACATCTCAATAAAGCTGCTATAAAAAAATTGAATTAGGGTGGTGGCAGGCTTATGGGAATGACTTTTGTTCTTTTCTCTGTTCCTTAAGTTTTCTGTAATTACTTTTTTAAAGTGGAGAAACCCAGAATCTTACATCTCATAAAGATTACTTGGGATCCAATTTTGTGTGGTGCTGAATGCTAGCAACGCAAAGAAAATCCCCATGAAATATCAAGGGGTCACTTTTTCTCCTAAAATATCAACCACTGACTGAGATTTACAGGCCTATAAATAGAGAGGAAGTGGGTATGTATGTGCTGAAGCTTAATAGTAAATTTGATGAGCTGTAATGTGCATCTCCTAAGAGAGGGTCTGTCGTCTCATCAATGGCAGATCTGTGGTTTGTATCAGTATTAGCTCTTCTTTGTGTGATGGAGTCCAAACGGTGTCGGGCGTTGAAATCCATGCTTGTTTCCTTGTGTGTGTGTTCTCTCAGAGGCCTGCTAGTTCCCCGTTTGACATTGTTTTCAGTCCAAGAGATTTCTGAGCCATATATGTTTTTAATATATGTTAAATAATTCACCCGGGAACGTGAGTACGCGCACCTGTGTATTGAAACATCGGTGGCTGCCTCACTTCCAATCTGACTGTTTCTACCCGATTTTTAACCTTGTTGGCCCTATAGGCAGCCTGTTTCTTGGTTAATGACATGAAATCATCTTTGAAAGAAAAGCTAAAGACTTTTGCATTATCTTTTGCCAGTTTCCGCTTTAAATCCACCCTTTGGTATTTGCAAAGGTCAGATGAGCTATTTTGGTGTCCACGGCCCTGATTAATGGGAAATCATACATTTCCATTGGCCCCCGAGGATGAAGGATTAGTGCGGCGGCGGCGGCGGCGGCAGGCAGCATCTGCTGTAATGTCAGAAGCGTGGTGTTGGGAATTGCGGGAGCAGCAAGCCCATGAAAAATGGAGGAGGAGGGAAGCTCCTCCAGCGCGAGCCCCTGACGAGTTTTTCTCCGTTTGCAATCATGCAAACATCTCTAGGAGCATTTGTTCTCCTCCGTTAAGCCTTGTCGCTAAGAATTTAATATGGAGAGCACAAGTACCCCTTCCCTGGGAGGGCTGCGGGCCCTGTGCGGAGGTCTCTCGTTACCTGCCAGAAGGTTCCTCGGTTCCCCGAGAGTCGGCATGTTTGTGTTCAGCTTTTTACCCCTCCTTGTAGGAGACGTCGGTTTTATTCCAAGGTAAATAAAAATCATTGTGTTGGCTCCCAGATTTTCACAAGAAACGCAGGTGCCTGGTGCGTTGGGGGGAATCGGTGAATACAGGGATCGCTGTCCCCACCCAGGAGCAGATGGTCTGCGTCAGTTCATCTTGTGACCTTTCTTTGCTTCTAAGACGCGAAATCTCTGAGCCCACGGATCATAAATATTCTTTAGGTTTGCAGCCACGGAGGTAAGGGGAGTGTCAAGCTGTCGTTAGCATTTTCCGTTTGTCTGGAACCTTTGGAAGGAAACCGTTACTGCATTTTTAGGCATTAAATAAGCCTCCTGCAGCCGTGGCTCTACAGACACACGACGGCACCACAGCAAGGCTGGCTCAGCCAAGGTCAGGAGGGGCCTCTGCTCAGCGTCCTGCCATCTCCCCTGCCCAGTCACCAGGACAGGAAGCCGCCTGTTCTGGAAGCCGCCCCGCGCCAGGCGCTGTGATGGCCGGCACAGCCTCTGCCAGTCTGCCCAGGAGCCAGCGTTGAAGACGCTAATAGTGATAATCGTCATCGTGTATCAGTCACCTGCGTATTGATGGGGAGCGATGAGAGGAATGTCCCCTTCCTGAGCTGGAGCCCACGTCCTCATCAAGAGGCAGTCCCGCAACTGCTGCAGCGTGGGGGTGTCCTGATAGCAGGGCTGAGCGGGAGCAGGGTGAAGAGGTGACATCTGAGCTCGTCCCCTGTGGGAGCTTTGAAGGAGGGGGTGGGGCACGCTAGAAAGAGAGGATGTTAGAGGAAAGGCACTGCTGGGGGGTGCAGCTAGACCACAGGCTCTGGTGCCTACCTGGTGACCTGGTGAGGGGTGAGGCGGCACTGAGGGCTGATGAGGGACACTCACCCTGAGAGTCAGGTTGAAGAGGGCAGACATTATCTGCAGTTACTGGGGGAGCTCAGGGAGGTTTTTAATGTGCAGGTTGAGCGTGTGATCAGATTTTTGCTGGGGGAGATCGCCCCGGGGGAGTGTGGAGGGCGGGCTGTAGGCGGGGAGCCTGGAAGCGAGGCCAGCGAGGGGCTCACAAGAGAATCCCGAAGAGAGCCAAGGAGGCCATCTGAGCCTTGTCTTTGCACTCATTGTGCCTTCCCCTCTTTTTTCTTTCTTTTTTCAATGCTTATTTTGAGAGAAGTGGGTGTGGACAGAGGATCTGAAGCGGGCTTTGTGCTGACAGCAGAGAGCCCAATGCGGGGCTTGGTATCACGAACCATGAGATCATGACCTGAGCCAAAGTCGGACGCTTAACTGAGTGAACCACCCAGGTGCCCCCCCCCCCTTTTTATTACTGTGTTCCCCTTCAGATAATCCGGATCCTCTCCACACCCTGGTCCTGCTTCCTTTCTGAGGCCTTTTCTGGACTCACCAGGAAGGCAGTCTCCGCTTCCTCTGCACCCCCACAGCAGCGTGGGCTGGCGCCACTGGACACTCAGTGGAGGCTACGTGCCTCTCAGAGCTCCTTGATTCAGAATAGCAGCACTTGGGCTCTCGAGTGATACCTGTCCCCTCGCGGGGCTGGACTCTATGGGACAGGAGGACTACTTTAAACTGATTATTACAGTGGATTGGAGGGGACTCAGGATTTGGGGACAGAAAACACCTCACTCAGTTTGAGACCCACCTCTGCCTTACACATTCTTTCGGAAGTGATTGTTTTTGTTTGTACTTTTTGTTGTGGATAATTTCAAACATAAGCGAGATCAAGGTTACCAGTATAATGAATTCCTATATGTGTACGCATGACTCAGCTTCAGCGGTTCTCAATACCTGGCCCATCTGATCTTAATTAATCTCACTGCCTCACCCACCCCGCTATTTTGAGATTCCAGACCTCATAGAACTTTCTCCGTAAACACTGAAGTATGTGTCTCTAAAGGTAAGGGCTGTTATTGCACTTGGGGGGTGGTCTGAGCTGTCTGAGCCCTGGCTACCCTTCTCGCCTGTACAATGGGAGTGAATAGTATTTCCTCCTCCGGGGCTGGTGTAAGGAAGGCGTGTGAAGACTTTCATCAGGACCTTGATAACCATCTTTTGTTTACAACCTCCTGAGCACCAGGCACTGTCATGGCACTAAGAGCACAGCCATGGAAGCAGACAATCCCAGGGCCCTTTTTCAGCCCCAACATTCACCTCCTGTGTCTTTGGGGCACATTACTTAGCCTGACCTACCATGTCTTCATCCTTAAACATGGAGGTAGTGATCACTACCTCCTAGGGTAGTTCTAAGGTTTATACGAGACTGTGTATCAGCATGTGATAAGCTTTGACACACAGTAGTTGTTATTTTTTTAATTTATTTTTTTAGTTGTTATCTTAAACCTCCTTTTAAATTTTTTTTTTTTAATGTTTTATTTATTTCTAGGAGAGAGAGAGAGACAGAGTGAGCAGGAGAGGGTCAGAGAGTGAGGGAGTCACAGACTGAAACAGGCTCCAGGCTCTGAGCTGGCAGTCAGCACAGAGCCCGACGCGGGGCCCGAACCCGCAAACCACGAGATCATGACCTAAGCGAAAGTTGGACGCTTAACTAAGCCACCCAGGCGCCCCTTAAACCTCCTTTACATAGATATTATTTCTGATTCTCTTAGCAGTCCTGCAAAGTTTTAGTTACTGTGCCCCATTTTACAGATGCAATGACGGAGGCTTGAAAACGAGACGAAGTAACTGGCCTGAGGTCTTGGGCACGTAAACTGCAGAGCCAGGAGTCTGCGCCGAGGTCTGGCTGCCCCCGAGACCCCCACTTTCACTGTGCCTCTTTATTGAAACCTGCTGTGTGGCCTTGAGAAAAAGATCATGATGAGCTTGGGTCAGGCAGACCAAGGTCGTGTGGCCCTCACCTTGGCCATCCCTGGTTCTGTGGAAGCTGAAGATCTGCGTCGCAGACTTGCCCTGCGCTCCTTTGTCCCTGTCTCCTGCCTTCTTCCTGCTTCTCGTTTTAGAAGTCTGTTAGTGTTCATCAGCACCTGTGCTGGGGAGAAATAACAAGAGCAGGATGGGGAAGACAACTCAAATAAAAATGGCCATGCCAGCCCTTTTGTGCTAAGTTTTAGTGAAAAGAGGCTGAAACTCTACGGCAAAATGAGGTTCATAGGTTATCTGTGGATTTTTGTTTTCCCATCAGCCAAGATAGGAGTGGACAGGGCTTATTTACCCATTTCAGCTGTCACATTGCTAGGAATGGAAAATGAAGATAATGTGGTAGAGCCGGAAATCAAACCCAGACCTGACCCACTCCCTGCCTGGCTGGGCCCATTGTTCCATACTGCCCCTGGGGCAGACAGGCTGGAGACCCACAGGGAGGGAGTGGAGAGAGGCTCTCTCAGACGAAGCACTGGCTCACAGTCCCCATCCTGAGAGATCTGGTCCGGCTCTGGCCCGGTGGGAGGCCGCGCAGTCACGCCGCTAGTCTGCATTTTGTCTGGCGTTCCACCCGTGTTTCTCTTCCGTGGCGGTGAGGCGCTCTGTTACCCAGCCTCATAAACCGGGACGCCGAGCAGATGAGTGAGTTGTCCGTGGCCATCGGGGCAGAGTGAGGACTTGAGTGGCATGTTCAGACCCCCCCCAGTCCTCCTCCCGCGCCAGCACAGAGGCCTCTGGAACGTGCTTGTCAGTGGTGCCCCCTCGAGCGTGTGAACAGCAGAGCTGCCCGGCCAGAGCAGAAACTCCAGGGCCCTGGAGCTCCTACCCAGGGTGCTCGGCCTGCCGTGGTGGGAGATGAGGTGGCAGATGCAGTTAGCGAGTAGGGAAGGCTTGGCCGCTGAGATGACCTTTGTCCCCCTGTTTACTAGAGAGACAGCCTTCTCCTGGGGTTGGGGGTGAGTTCGGGGCTGTCCAGACATCCTCCATGGTGTGTTTTCCCAGCACTAGACCAGATTTTAGGGCAGGTTTAGAATCCCAGTGGTGTAAGGAGGGGAGAAGCCTCCCTCCTTTTGGGTAGGAATGCAGAACCGATCACCTCATTGCTGGAATGACAGCCTGGCTTTCTTGGGATTCAGCCAAGAAAACAATTTATGAGACTGACCCACACACTTAACTAGCTAAAGCTTTGGGCTGTAATCCAGAATCCTTATTATGGAAAGCAGAGTTAAAATTGTTCCCTCTGAAACCCCGTGGCTATTTATTTGAATTAGTGAGGTCACCCCAATGACAGCTGTGGAGACCAGTCTTTAATTAGAAGACGAATTTGCCCTGAACTTCATCAGAATGGCATTTCTGAGGGTCTTGAGTGTTTTTCTTCCTTACTTCTTTCAGCCTTAACCTTATTCCTACTCTTTGTTCAAAGAGCTCGTTTTTTCCCTTGACATTTTCATTCCCCGTGTTCTGCAGCAGTCACGGGGCTCTTTCCTGCCCATGGCGTGCCCACGGGAGCCCAGCCTAGATGCCCTGCTTCTGAAGCCCAAGCTCTTACCTCTTATTGGCAGCATGACCTTCTGGACAAGTTACCTTACTTTTCTGAGCCTCCATTTCCTCAGCCATAAAGTGGGTCTAATAGTATTTATTGTATAGCGTTCTATGAAGCTACCATTTACCGAGTACCTTTGCTGTGGGCCAGGTACTGTTCTAAGTGCTTGATCTGTTTAAGCTCATTTCATCTCCGTAGTAACCAGATGAAGCAGAATTCTGAATGTCCCCATTTTATAGATGAAGGAGTTGAGGTGCAGAGATCACACAGCTGGCAGAAACTGCCTGATGCCGAGCCTGCTATGTGATGGGCACCGCATAAACACCTGTTGAGTCTAAATGTCTCCCTCACCTAAATGTCCACCCAATTTGTCATCTCTGCCCTGCAATTTTTGCTTTAACTTTTCTCTGAGAATCCTGAGTATATCAATCTTACCTTCAGCTCTGGGTTTACTTTTTAAGCTTTGTGTTACAGAACATTTCAAACACATACAAAAATAGAATAGTCTAATGAACCTCTACTTACCCTTGATACAACTTCAACAGTTTTCAACTCACAGCCTATTGTATTTTGTCAGTGTGCCTCTCTGCTTCCTCTCCTGGCCCCTGTTGTTATTATTATTTTTAAAGTTTTATCTATTTAGGTCATCTTTATACCCCACATGTGGCTTGAATTCATGACCCCGAGACTGAGCCAGCCAGGCACCCCTGATCCATATTATTTTGAAGTAAATCCCTCAAATCATATTAGTTCAGCCGTATATTTCAGTGTGTATCTCTAAAAGGAAATGAACTCTTTTTAAAAACAACCACAATACCATATTTTACTTCAAAAATCACCAATTATTCCTGAGTATTGCATGTTCAGTTAGTATTCTGATTTCTAGTTGTCTCATGATGTCTTTTACATTTGTTTGTTTGAATAGGATCTGAGAAGGTCCCACATTACAATTAGTTGGGACGTCTCTTATGTCTCTTTTAATCTAATCTGCTCCTCCTCCATATTTATTTCATTGCAATTTATTTGCCGAAGAAACCAGGGAATTTATCCTATAGAGTTTCCCACTATAGAGTTTGCTGATTGTGTCTCCATTGTATCGTTGAGTAGATTCACATGTTCCTCTGGTTTCTGTATTTCACGTAAACCAGACATTGGATCTGCAGTCTGATCAAATTCGGGTTAAATTTTTTTGACGAGACTGCTTCAGAGGTGCTGTATTTCTTTCTTGGGAGGCTCATGAAGTCTGGTTGTCTTTTTCTTTGTGATGTTTGCAGCCAGTGTTGATCAGTGCCTAGATCCGTGAATTCTTCAGGGATTAGAGAATGGTTTCCAAACTGGATTTTAATTACCTGGAGGGCCTGTTCTTCATGATGCCTGTCCCAGGGCTGGGCATAAAAAAGACTTCAGGAAGAATTAGTGCTAATTAATGAATTCTTGCCCCTCTTCAACATTCTGGCTTACTGGCCAGTCATTAAGAAAAAGCCCTCCCTGGAGTGTCTGGCTGGCTCAGGTGGAAGCACGTGTGATTCTCGATCTCGGGGTCATGAGTGTGAGCCCCACATTGGGTGTAGAGATCACTTAAATAAATAAATAAATAAATAAACCTAAAAAAGAGAAAGAAAAGAAGGGAGGGAGGAAGGGCCCTCCATGTGAAAGGCGTTAAATTCTCCCATTGCCTCGGAGGCCCCACCTTCATTCAGCGGAAGCTTGGTATGTGGGCGTGTTGGGCAGCCGCAGCCCAGGCACTCACCCGAGGTCTGCCTGAAGTGCAGTGTCGTGACTGCAGGCAGTGAGCGGTTACAGCCCTTCTCGGAGGCCTCCACTGAGGTGAGAGTTAAGGTTCCTTCTCACTGTAAAAGCCAGCCGCCAACTTTTTGCCTGGGATCAGTGATAGCACCAAAAGGAAGGCAGTATTAAAGATGGAAGAGTCACACCAAAGAAGGCTGGCCTCACTTTGCAAGGTTTAATTTAGATGGAAGATACTTCTTCTTCTTTTTTTTTTAAGTTTATTTACATAATCTCTACACCCACCGTGGGGCTCAGACTCAGGGCCACAAGTTTAAGTCTCGTGCTCTTCTGACTGAGCCAGCCAGGCACTCCCAAATGGAAGATACTTCGGTGTATTGGGTGAAAAGAAAGTATTTAGAGATCGTCTGCATATCAGGGCTTGTAATTTTATAATTTTCTGAGTAGCTACATTATAACTTACTAGTAAAGCACTTGGGTTTTGAAATTGGACAGAACTGGATTCTGGGCCACGTCCTTCTGCTTGCTGTGTGTGTGTCTGAGCAAGTCATTGAGCTTCTCTGAGCCTCACCTCCCAGATGAGAATAAAAAGTTTACATATGAGGGGTACCTGGGTGGCCCAGTCGGTTAGGCATCTGACTCGTGATTTTGACTTGGGTCCTGATCTCGGTTCGTGGGATCGAGCCTTGTGTCAGACTCTGCGCCGGCAGCATGGGGCCTGCTTGGGATTCTCTCTCTTCCTTTCTCTCTCTGCCCCTCCCTCACCAAAGTAACTAAGTAGACATTTTTTAAAAAGGTTTCCAAGTTAGTGTTATGGCAGGGATTAACTAAAGTAATGAGGTAAGACAGACACCTAGGATATTATAAGAAATCAGTCAGCTTGGCTGGTGGTATTTTACAATTATCTGTCTTTTGTAATGAGTCATGTGTATGTGGGTAAAAGTGGAATCTGGAGAGATTTGCAGCCTCCTGGTTGATTTGAGTGTCACAGGCTTCCTCCAGGCCAGTCCGCCCTCCGTTCCCTAGTGGAGGAGTGAGTGACTCTCTTACTCTTTCCCAGAGCCTCTCCTGGCAGTCATTTATTGTGTGGAGCACGTAATCG
Organism: Proteles cristata cristata; assembly: GCA_017311185.1. Lineage (NCBI taxonomy): Eukaryota > Metazoa > Chordata > Mammalia > Carnivora > Hyaenidae > Proteles > Proteles cristata. Next base: position 615,103 of record JAESUZ010003526.1, on the reverse strand, counting down.
GGTGCATGGTTCTTGTCAACATTATGTTGTGAATGAAGAAGGCAGCTTAGGGCCTTCAGTGAAATCAAAAGCACCCAGGGTCTCGAAGGTGGAAGGAGCCCAGTGGGTTACTAAGGGCAACATCTCTGACAGAGCAGTCATCCCTTTTGGAGAGTTCTGCCAGGTAGCAACCAGCCCAGACTTCCAGTGATGGGAAGCTGAGTCTCATAGGCAGTGCATACCACTGTTGGGCTCTTCTCCAGTTAAACATCAAGGCCTGTGTTCATTTTATCTGAAATTGGCCTCCCTTTTATTTCTGCCTGCCAGTCCTGGGTGTTCTCTCCAGTGCTCCACGCTGCTATGGAAGGTGGATGACTTGGGTGATGGAGTCATACTTAAGTGGTCTCTGCTCTTAGTGGCCCTGTGTTCTTGAGAGAGCCCCCTCAAGGCAGATGTGCCAAGCATGTGGCACCGCCTTTGTGTGGGTAAGGGTGGAAACCTTCCTGTGAGTGTCAGGAATGGGGTGGAATTCTGTTAGACAGTGTCCGATGCAGGTGAGTGGGTGAGACATGAGTGGGAACTGCTTTAAGCTTAAGGGCTGTGATTTGGAGCTGGTGTGCAGTGTTAACCTTTTCACATGCCCCCTTCACCCTGTGGCTCTCCGATGTCCTTTGTTATGCTCCCGCGTGAGTGGTGCTCACGCCTGCATTATTTAGTGCCATTCATCCTTGCGCTCTCCCGTTCCTACAGCCCGCAGGAAAAGACACTGCAGCATGTGGGCTGCGTGTCATTCCTGGGTAGTTTGTCAGCCTTGGAAAGCTGCTAGTGAGCCGAGAGCCCACGACACCAGCCAGTGATGTGGGGCCTGCATGCTGTGGGGTCCTCCATCACCGGGAAAGGCCCTCCCACGGTGGTGACATAAAAAAGCACGAAAGCATCTTTGTTCCAACCAGGTGTGGTGCACCAGCCCCCGCTCACTACAGGTCTTTGGCCCTCACCGTCCCCCCTGTGAAATTCCCCTAATTTCAAACCCGATGGAATCAGATGCCCTGCATTGAATGGCTGGCTATCCATCAGGGGTGGATGTTGACATACAGGCTGCCATTTCTTTGTTGGCTGACTCCTGTCAAAGGTAAAAATAAGAATTCTTGTATTCCTTGAGTGGGATTATAAGTAGAATGCCTGTTCTAAGAGCAGGACAATAAAGTAGACGTTTCTGTGGGAGGAGGCGGTCATACTGAGCAGCCTGTTTAGACGGGACTAGATAACTTGGGATAGTCTGCCAGGCATTGCTGTCCTTTATCTATGGGGTGCAGGGACCGATGGCCTCAGCCCTCCTGCTCCCCTGGCATTTGTCAAAACATGCCGTGGTTCAGGAGACCCTGAGCGGAAGAGTCCCAGGAGGTCAGCACTGTAGTGGACAAGAAGTGTGTCAACTCCCGCTGGCCCTGCGTGGTGTCGGGCCCCTGTGAGCAAGGTGGGAGGAGGGAAGAGGTTGAATTTAGGCTCCTGCGCCTTTGTTTCTTTCCCCTGAGACTCTGAAAGCATGAAGAAATGTAGAGAAGTAGAGAAACACATTTGTTGTCTTACTACCCAAAGCTCACTACTGTAAGCATTTGGCATATGTCCTTCTTGTATGGATCATGCGTTTTTCTTTGTAGAGATTATACTGTAAGTACAATTTTGCGCCCTGTTTTTCCCTTCACTTAATGTATAATAAGCAGTTTTAATTAAAACACAGCTTATAAGTATCATTTTAAAATGACTACATAATGTTCCTTCATATGGATGTATTGTCATTGACTCACCTTAATATCGGACATTGAAATTGTTTCTGTTTCTTCTGTCCTTGGCGGTTATAATTAACTCAGCAATAAACAGGGTAAGGCTTAAATCTTTGCCTGCATTTTAGATTATTTACTTATTTTTTAAAATCATTTCATGGATGAGTTTTTAATTAATTTTTTTAAATTTTTAATTTTTTTTTTTTAAGTCAGCTCTATACCCAGCATGGGGCCCCAAGATCCAGAGTTGGCATGCTCTACCAACTGAACCAACTGGCGCCCCTAGATTATTTACTTATAATAAATTCCTTTAAATAGAATTACCATGTCAAAGGGGATGCCTATTTTTAGCATTCTTACTGCAAAAAATTGGTCCTGGTTTTTATTTGCTCAGCCTTTATGGGGACCCAACCTAACATGGTCTGGGTTGGGGACGGAAGGACAATATGTGGAATGGGGCTGGGGACGGCTTCCTGGAAGGTGGGTTTTGAGGCCATGTTCTCAAGGTGTTGAACACTAAGGTGAAGGCGCATGGAGGTCATGTGGAGGGACTGTCCTAGAAATCCAGACAGAGGGAACAGAATGTGCAAATGCCCCAGAGCTGCTAATGAGCACAGGCCTAGAGATGCTGAGGCCAGAGGACACGGAGGGTGCAGTGAGATTGGACTTTAGAAAGGGAGGCAGGACAAGAGTCAGCAGGGCTTGGTGACAGAATGTAAACTGTACCCTAACAGCAGGGGGAAACCATAAAGGGGCTTTAAGCAGGCCGGTGACAAGATGTTTGCAAGTCGAGAAATGACTGCGGTGTCGAGGATGGATAAGACGGGGTAGGAAGGGATTCAGGGAGACCGATTAGGACTCCTGCACGCTTGGGGCTACTCAGATTTTGCTAAATTGGCCTGAGACAATCCATGTCATCCAAATTTCCATTTCTTTAATTCCTTCTGAGGTTAGATACTTTTATGTTGATTTGCCAACTGTATTTCATGATTTCTGACCTAAAGGCTCCTGGAGCATTAAGGCACCGTCACTGCACGCTTTGAGATGGTATGGTCAGACACACAATTCAGCTTTGTATCAGAGCTTGGAGACCTAGCAACGGGAGGTCATGCCCTGAGTTCCTGGGACCAGGATTGTAGCTTCCAAGGCACACCATCCTTTGTCCTGTCCAAGCCTCCCAAAGTAGGCACCACGACTGGGGCCCTGGAAACATAGCACAGCAGGCTCAGGGTCTGTTCACTAGAAAGAGGTCCCTTCTCTGCCATCAGATTGGGAGGAAGAGGCCCAGAATGCAGCAAGCTCAATTTATTCATTTATTTAAAAAAATTTTTTTTTATGTTTTATTTAGTTTTTGAGAGAGAGAGAGACAAAGAATGAGCAGGGGAGGGGCAGAGAGAGAGGGAGACCAGAATCTCAAATGGCTCCAGACTCTGAGCTGTCAGCACAGAGCCTGACACAGGGCTCGAACTTGTGAACTGAGCAGAAGTCAGACGCTTAACCGACTGAGCCACACAGGTGCCCCTCAATTTATTTATTTTTAAGGTTTATTTATTTATTTTGAGAGGGAGAGAAAGCGTGAGTGGGGAGGGGTGGAGAGAGAATCCCAATCAGGCCCCCTCGCTGTCAGCGCAGAGCCCATCATGGGGCTTGATCTCACCAACTGCGAGATTGTGACCTGAGCTGAAATCAAGAGTCAGAGGTTTCACTGACTGAGCCTCTGCAGCAAACTCCATTTAAATCAGGGCATCCTTAGTGATTGGATCGGCTTTGTTGTAGAACCCTGCCAAGGCTGTTTATTGCCAGCGGGCCGTAAGCACTTGCTAGAGTGGAAAAGGTGAGTAGAGAATAGAGCCTTAGGTGTGATGTTTACCTCCCCAGAGCCGTTGCACAGTTCAGCTGCCTCCCCAAAGTTAACAGCATCCAACTTGCAGATCGTGCCTATTAATATATTTATTAGCTTGCTTGTTTGATAGCCACAGGCTTCCTGAGGAAATTGCAGGCAGAGGTTTGCAAAGAGCGTACTCTGATTGGAAAAACTTCTCCATCCAACGAGCTGGATGCCTGCCATGCGGTGGGGTCTTGTGCCTTTTGGTTCCTCCCAGAGAGGGGCCGGCTTTGTATGCAGTGTGCACGGCACCTCGAGTTCCACCTAATTGCTGTGTGCAGGATAGCTGAGTGCAGCGCTGTGGCTGAGTAATGACCCTGCATTTCTCTTTGCAGCTCCTCGATTAGGAAGTCACAGGGACCTTGAACCTGAGTTTCATTCTGGAGTGTTTTCCCCTGTTAAATCAGAACAGTGGCAGATTGTTAAAATGCTACCGTTGTAGCCAGCGGCCGTGTCACGGTGCCCTACATACACGTGGTCATACCCTTGGCTCTGGCTAAAGTCCTTCTTATTTGCCTTTGAATTTTACACGGAGACCAGATACCATAGTTAGGGTGTGGAGTTAGTTGAGCTGACCCACCAGAGGCCTTCCAAAAGTTATTTTATGATTCCTGATGGCTGCTAGAGGTTGACACATTTTTTTTCAAATCATAAACCTGGTTACAAAAGAAATGCGTGTTTTTTGGTAGAAACTTTTGGAAAGTCACCAGCCCTCCCCTCAAAGACCCGAAGGGAATAAAACATAATTACTCTCACCAGTAAAGTGTCCCCTGCTGTTACCAATTAGGATTAGATTTCCAGGCTTTTTTCCTTTGCATAGCTGTACACTTTGTAATATAAAACTCAATGTAGTCTTTTTATCTTGATTTTTCCCCCCCACTTAATATGTGATGAGCACTTGCCCCCCATCAGATTTCCCCCCCTCC